>CAWUFW010003126.1:1200000-1924090 GCA_963921515.1 Calotriton arnoldi | reverse complement strand
ACTGCAGATGTGAGGCAAACAGATACCATACCATGGCAGCAATGGGACACACAATCAACAATTAGCAACAAATGAGGGCTCCCGTCCCATCAGCCTGGTCATGGAAGTGCCAACGGAATCATCAGCACAGATCCAACACACTTGTATAGCAATGTTGCACTGACAACACAGATGAGTCCTTCCCCATTGATGCCCAAACCTGCATGTTCACTGGAGATGGCCACACGGTCAGGGAAGTAGACGAATAGAACAATGGCAGGCACAACAGATGTGCAGGGGTGGAAGCCACAGATGTGAAGTTGCCAATCTAAGTAGGAAATCTCATTGCCAAATACTGAACACATGACACCCTCAGACGCTGCTATGGATGACATGGATACACCACAGGATAGGACACATAACCCCTGGACCACATGGGTTCCTGCACAGTAACACTTCATAATCATGAGACCAAATATCACCATCACTGCAGCAAGGGCATTGTTAGCATCATCAACATCATGTACATGAGAAGCAAAAGCACTAGAGAACAGAAAGTTGCTTTATTCAGCATATGTGGCATTAAAAGTAGAAGTCCGGTAGAACATAAACAAAGGCCAATGGCCAGTCCATCAACAAAGTCACAAGTGGGTGACAGTGGCAGATGCCACCCTACACATGCCTGCACAAAACCAGGGACAATCCACTAGGAGGGGCAACCGGGGGGTAGGCCAGGCACCGCAGGGACAGGATCAGGGCTCACCAGGAGGAAGCAGGGAAGGGGTGGTGGGTGCTGGAGAGCCACTGACAACTGCAGTGGAGGTGTCTGACATGGTGTGTGCCGGCACAACTGGGGGCATGGCTCAGATGTTGTGGGTGCCGGCACGACTGCAGTGGACCCTGCAGATGGAGTGGACAGGTCCGCCACTGCAGTGCCCAAGTCAGACAGGGTGGTAGTGGACTCCACTGCAGTGCCTACCACCAGGGGAGGAGAATGGGGAACAGGCAAGGTGGGCTGGACAGAGGGGGAGGACACCCTCACCACATCAGTGGCACAGACAAGCGCAGCGGGGGGTGTGGTGCCGGGAGAGCAAGTGGCAGGGGGAGAAGGCCGGAGCCTCTTGGGGATGGTATATCTGTGGGTGGGGGAACCTGGGGCAGGGTGTGGCGGGGGCACCTGTGGAGTGGGGGCCTGAGGGATGGAGGAAGGTGACCTGGTGCTTGAGCTGCAGGGCGGCGACGGGGTCTTGCTCTTACCACTCCGGGGGACTTGCGGGTGGGGGCCTCAGTCTGTCTGCGCCTGGGGGAGGGTGTCCGGGGGCGAGGGGCACTCTGCTCCGTGTGGGGGCTTCCTCTTCCCCCTGGATGCTGGGGCAGCTGGATCGGAGGGGAAGAGGCCGAGGTCACTGAGGAAGAGGCGCTGGGTCTTTGGGGTTGCAGGTGAGGCAAGGGAGGGTGCTTTGGAGGGAGAGGCAACTGAGGACTGTGCAGTGCCCGTGGATGCGTGTGTGTGTACCAGGGCCCCATCCCCTGTGAGTCTGGTTTCAGTCCCCTGACTGTGCATGTGTGTGCGTTTAGTTTGTGGCGTGTGTGTCTGTGTGCTGGATGTGTGTGTGCTGGTGTGTGCCTGTGCCGGTGTGTGTGTGCTTGGGACGGGCAAGGTGCTGGGGAGTGTGGATGGAGCAGAGGCAGGAGGGGTGAGGGACTGTCTGAGGAGGGACACTGCTGCCGTCAGGGAGGAGTCCATGGACCTGTTGCCCCTCTGTAGGTCAGACATGCCCGATGAGATGCCCTCCATGAACGACACCAGCTGAGTCAACAGTGCGGTGTGCGCATGGAGGACACTCAGCATGGCTGTCTGCCCTACATGGAGCTGGCGAAGGAGGTACACAGACTCCTCACTCAGGGCAGCAGGGGACACAGGGGCAGGGGGTGCGGTGCCTGGGCCAAAGGAGACACGCTCCCGAACATGGGAGCCTCCACGGACCTTGGGAATGGGAGCCGATGGGAGGGCGGTGGTGGTGCTGGTGGTGGCGGGGACAGCAACACTAGCTGGGGTGTGGTGGCTGCTGACACCCGCCTCCACAAGGGAGTCATCCTCCGAGTTGCTCTGGTCCTCAGCTGAGGTGGATGGTGCTGAGGATTCCTCGGTGTGGCTCCCCTCGCCCTCCGTGCCACTGGGTCCCTCCGACCACTCCTCGGCTGCTGACCGAGTCTGGCTCTCTGGCTCCTCCTGGTCCGTGGAGCTGTCCCCTTCCGTGGCCGTGGATGTATCTGCAAACAATGGGGAAACAGACAGACATCAGTCACCTGCACCAAACGCACACACCACTGTGAGCACAGCACATCACAGAGCAAGCCCTGGCATCATTAGTTGTACATTGCTAAAAGTGCCCTAACTGAACAGGAGAAGCCAATTGTCAGTCTGATGCCAAGCATGGCACTCACATCCCACATGGCCTTGCACCCATCTGTCTGGTGTCTGTTGGATTGCAACACCCCAGTGTGGACACATGCACCAAGTACACAGTAGTTGGACAGTGCAGAGGACACGGTGTGGACACATCACAGCTCTTGCCACTGAGTGAGTACAGGTTTCCGGATGAAAGGGATGCCCAGAGTCAAATAGGAAATGCATGTGATGCATACCAGCGACAGACACCATGATGCACCCATGTCCTGATAGCCAGCGCCACTATGGTGTGCATGTAGCACATGTCACTCCCCTGCAGGACCACAAATAAGTTGACACATGCCATGGCAGAGGCATGACTGCTAAGTCATACATCACTGTCTCAGTGATGTATGACTTGGCAGCCAGACAACAACACTATGCACTGTGTCACAATAGTAGGTCATGGGGAATGCAAGTCCTGGAGCTGCACAAGTGCACATGTACATCCCCCACACAACACATCATCTCAACCCTCATCTGTCCAGGTCACACCTATTGGACATATGGGAGACCTGTGACACTACCCTCTGAACCTGAGCCCCTCACAATTTGCTGTGAATGGGGAACAGCTGCCTGAACATCACATTCGCATACCCCAGTCTGCACGGGCAGCTGATCAAACACCTATGTGACACACAAGTATCGTCTCCTATGGTCACATCTCCAGGGGCATGCTGAGCCCCTACCAAGAAACACCCCAGCAGTCCTGGCAACTAATCCACAGCACACTGACACAGAGGCAGACACCGGAGGGGTCAAATCACTGTGCACAATCTGTCAGCTGATACACGGGAGTGGGAGTACAGAGTGCATTGCATGGCCTGGAGTAGGCATGACTGTCCTGCTCCACATGAATGAGGGATGTGCCCTGGACAGTGGATAGCTGGCTATGTATGTGTGACACACGTAATCTGCACACTCCTGGGGCACAAACATTGTTCCCACCCGCTGCATGGGCGTGTGCCACATACCCCAGGCACATGTGGTGGCTCAGCTCAGCAAGTGGACCGCATATCAAAGCAACACGCAGATCACATGTCCAAACCCAGGCGTTGTGTGAACAATGGACCCACCCATGATGCCCACAACAGAGTTAGGGAAACAGATGCTGTCCCCCACCTTTAGTGAAGCAAACTGCAAGGACACAGTCCCAAGTGACACAATTCCCTGACTGTGAGGGCCACACCTGGGTATCAGATGAGCAGTGGGCAGTGCACAATAGAGGGACATGGCTCCTGGACAACATGACTGCTGCACTGTGGCAGTTGAACCAGGCCAGAGGAGGGCACAAAGCATGTAATACAGAGTTCACAGTGCAGTCTTTGACTCACCCCCTCCTTGCTGCTGTCTGGCCTTCAGCTGCCCATCCAGGTCTGGAAAGACCACCGCCAGGATCTGGAGCATGTGGGGGTCAGGGTCCGTGTTCCGCCCCTCCTGCGAGGAGGCGACAGCTTCAGCTGGACCCGTGCAATCCTCCGGGTCCAGCCCCGAAGGTCCTGCCACCTCTTCTGGCAGTTGCGGATCCGGCGCTTGTAGACCCCCACGGACCGGACAGCCCGGACGATGTCCTTCCAGATTTCCTGCTTCCGATGGGCATTAACCTGTCAGGATGACAAAGTGAAAAGGCCATTACCACACATGCAACATATCCGTGCATGACACAGTTGTATATACATGTCTCAATCACAGGGGCATATGATGTACACAGGCAGTGCAAAGCTGCCCATGGACAGTTTGCCAGACGTCACTACATGGTATCATTGCATGGGAAGTAAAACCATGTTCAAATGCACTGTCACTGCACCATACCTGTCCAGTGCAAGTCACTACACACTATGGGGGGTGACAACTACTCAGTGAGCCTGCTAGCCAGTAGCGTGCAGACTCTCAGCCTTGCTAGTCAGACAAAATGCACATTCAGAAAGGCAGTGCACAGAACACTCACCTGCTCCCCTGGTGTCCCATACAGCTTGCTGTACTGTGGAAGTAGGCTGTCCAGCAGGGCCTGGTTCTCTTCAAGGCTGAAGGCTGGGGCTCTCTCCACAGTACGTGCCATTGCAGGGTCCAGAGGGGCAGAGACAGCAGCAGTGCAGTGGCAGATGTCGTCCTGGAGCATGTAGTGCAGGCAAGTGGGCTCTCAGGGGAACAGCCAGCAATATATATGTGCTGGAGAGGCAGATACTGTCCCTTGTGTCCAAAGTGATAGGTCCAAGTCGTTTGCATCTTCTGAATCTGGCCAATCCATGGAATAGCAGCACCAAAACACGCCCACAGCATCCTTCAAATCTTCAACTTCATGACATACATGATTTTGCAACATTGTTGTGGGTGACCAACTGATTTTCCAGCAACCGACTCGCTCGAAATTCGAAAACGCGTCCGTTGCCAGGCAAGCCCATTGTCAATGGGTGCGCACCGATCGGTCCATTGCGGTACAACGCGCACAGGGGTACAACGCGTACCCGCACACATTGAAAGCAATGGGCCGGCCGGAGGCACCGATCGGTCCATTGCAGTTCAACGCGCACAGGGGTACAACGCGTACCGCACACATTGAAAGCAATGGGCCGGCCGGAGGCACCGATCGGTCCATTGCTGTTCAACGCGCACAGGGGTACAACGCGTACCCGCACACATTGAAAGCAATGGGCCGGCCGGAGGCACCGATCGGTCCATTGCAGTTCAACGCGCACAGGGGTACAACGCGTACCCGACACATTGAAAGCAATGGGCCGGCCGGAGGCACCGATCGGTCCATTGCTGTTCAACGCATCACTGTACATGTGACTGGCATATGTCAGCATGCCTGTCTCAGATGGACATATGCCAGCCACAGATAGCTCCCAGGGAGTGAGGGGCACACCTACATCACGACAGCCTGTCCAAACTTTATCATAAGGCATGTAAGGCTGCATTTCCTATTGTGTGTATTTTGGTGTACATGTTGTCCTGTGGGTGTCACCTGTGGGCAGCCACCCCCAGGCTGTGCACGTGTTCATGGGGACAGGATCCTGGGTGTTACGTGTACGTGACCACTGTGATGTGCAACTGTTAATATCTGTGCATGTGCCATGGTCACATTTCACAGTGGTGTATGTGTATGTCATGTCACCTACCCCGTGAGTCCCATGTGGGACGGTATGTTTGAGCCAGGGTGTCCCAGTGGCACAATAGTGATGGTCCTCCACAGTCTTTGTGCATGTGGTGTTTAAAATGTCTCTGATTTCATGTGCACAATGGGAGACAGTCTCCACATCCACGTTGTGTGTGCATGGACTCTGATGTTGTGCGTGTGTGTCACAGACGTCCATGTCTGTCCTGCCGTGGCAAGTGGGGCCACTACCTGTGGGGGTCATGGTTGTTTTGCTGTGGTGTATACATGATACTCCATGTAATGCCAGTGTCCATGTGGCATTACAGGGTCCCTGGGAATGTACCTGTCGTTGAGCTGTGGTGCCTGGGGCACATCTGTCCTCACATGTCCCTGTGGGGGTTATTGTGACATGGCAGCAGGAGATGGGAACTGTGACACGGCCTCATGATATCCAATGGGCCAACCTGGGACTAATTGATGCCACCTGTTGGACCGTGTTGACAGATGTTGGCCATGTATGTACCATACATGTCCTTCCGGTACTGCACACTTCATGTAGTTGTGCCTCATAATGATGTATGTTGGGATCTTGAGTGTGTTCAATGCCGCATATGTGGGGTGACTGACAATCTTGCTTACTTCTCCTCTGCACTGCAGGGCTCCTGCTGTCCATCGACCATTCCCAGACCTGGCAACGATGGTGGAACGGGACAGCATCCGACGGTACCGCTTCACCAGGCAGCTGATTGAGGATTTGGCAGTGCAGTTGTCCCCACATTTGCAGCCTGGCCGGCCGTATCCTACAGCGCTGACCCCCAAGGTGAAGGTGATGGCAGCCCTACACTTCTTTGCCACTGGTACCTTCCAACATACTGTGGCGACTGCTGGTGGGATGTCACAGACCATGTTGAGCCGTGTGCTCCGCGATGTTTTGGCGGCAATGTTGCTCTTCCTGAACCGGTACATCTATTTCCCTAGACTGCGACGACTCACTGACGTGAAGAGTGACTTTTATGCCCTGGGGAGGATGCCGCATGTCATTGGCTCCATTGATGGGACACATGTGGCTTTGGTACCACCACAGGCCCAGGAGCAGGCCTACAGGAACCGCAAGCACTACCACTCGGTCAATGCACTGGTGGTGTGTCTTGCAGACATGACCATCACACACGTGTGTGCCCGTTTCCCTGGTTCAGCACACGATGCCTTTGTGATGAGGAGTAGTCGCATCCCCAGGATGATGGCACAGATGCAGAACCAGCGTGCCTGGCTTGTCGGTGTGTACTGACTTTGTGCCATTGTGTGTGATCTGATCTGTAGTATTCCGCCCACTTTTCCAAGTCAGCTAATGTGCACTTGTCTGTCCGTAGGTGACTCGGGATACCCCAACATGCCGTGGTTGCTGACACCCCTCAGGAACCCTGTGACACCTGCCCAGATGCGCTACAATGAGGCACATGGTCGGACCACGGGAGTGATTGAGCGGACCTTTGGTCTCCTGAAGAGCCGCTTCCGCTGCCGAGACAAGACCGGAGGGTCCCTCCCATATGCCCCTGCGAAAGTGTGCAAGATTATCATCGTCTGCTGCATGCTCCACAACCTGGCAGTGCGGAAGGAGTTGCCTCTCATCCAGGATGACAATGACCAACATCCGCCACCTGTGGAGGATCCTGGCCTGGACCACGATGCCAGTGACGATGATGATGGTGATGGTGATGTCCGCACACAGCTCATCACCAACTTCTTTAGCTGAATGTGAGTATCCTGAGGTGTCATGTCAATGATGTGAGTTGGCATGATGTGTGGGTGGTGCTCTGGTGCTGTTGGAGTGTGTCCATGGGCCACTTGACTGGATGTGTGTTGCGATGTGTGGTGACAGGTGGGCTGTACTCCCCAACAGTGTTGACATGCTAACTTGGTTCTGGGTGGGTATCTTGTAACATGTATTGTGCATGTGTTTTGCTGTTCTGTCCTGTACTCCATTGCTTTTGACTGTGTGTCATTTCTGTCCTTCACAGGGTACTTTCAGATTCGTTTGGTCAACTGTGTCCACCGACGACGTGATTGCACATCCAGGCTGGTAGCTGTTGTGTCCCTACAGGTGATGTGCGCCACACCCATGGACTTCCTTCCGTCTACAGTTGTTGACTGTGTGCCCGCTGCCAGGTGGGGTTACCTTGCATCTGTACTGGTTACGGCATGTTGCAACTGTGTAATAAACCTGTGCTTCACTTTGTGATGTGCGTTGTCTGTGGTCACACATTTGACTGCCATTTGCTTACTGCACCTGTGGGCTACTTGACTACAACTGGGAATGGGTGTGGTGTCTGTGCATTGCACCGTCTTCCCTGGCAACATCAGTGTAGGCAATGAGTCAGATGGCCTAGGTGTGTATGTGTCGTGTAGCCCTGGTGGTGTGTCTCCCTCATGTGTGTCACGTTTCCTGTACTCACATGTCTGTGTTGTCCTTGCTGTTGCAGTTCGCATACACAGTGTAATTTTGCAGTTCATCATCCCCATAACAGCACCCACGTTGGAATCACGACAGAGGCAAGTATGGTGTATTAGTGTGTTTATTGTGATACATTTGTGTTAATAGTGCATAGGATGGGTTGTGCTGTACATGAATCTTGCAATCCCAAGTTCCTAGGTGAATTGAAAGTCCGGGTAGACAGGATCCCCAGTATCGGGGCCACAGTTGTCTGACACATTGGTCCAACTTGTACTCCCCATGCAATGTGTGGGAGTAGTGTTGCCGTCAACAGGGTGAACAGTCTGTGCACAAAGGCGAACATCCAGAACAGGTTCAGGCTTCCTGGGAGTTGCGCTTGGCCATCGGCCTCTCACTTTTCCCTCCTCGGACGACCCCTCTTCTTGGGGGGCCCTCAAGTGCAGGCTGCTGCGGTGCAGGGGACTCTCCGCCAGAGTCCTCCTCCCTCCCTGTGGCAGCTGCAGTTTGTTCGGCACCAGATGTTGTTGGCACACAGGGAGGTGTGGACTGGTTGCTGTTCATCTGGCGGAGGCATTGTAAAATGTCCCTGTGCACCGCCGTCATCTCATGCAGTGCATCCCACTTGGACTCCACGCGGGACATGTGTGAGTCCACACGGGACATGTGTGACTCCACGTGGGACATGTGGGAGTCCAAGCGGGCATGATGGGCAGCCTGCTGCTGTTTAATGTCTCTGAGGAGCCCCACTACCTGGCTGAGCTCTCCGGTGCTGGACTGGTACGCATCAGCTATGCGTACCAGTTGTGGGTCATCATGCACACCAGCAACGTCTCCCACCCCTCCCACCACCCCTGCTGACAAGTGCAGTGTGTGCAGTGGCACGCACAGATAACCCTGGTCCACCTTGGGGGTTGGTGGTGGTGGTGGTGTCCATGGCCCCAGGTTGGTCCAGGGTCACTGTGCTGGTGTTGCTCCTTATTCTGTCCATGTCGGCAGGGATGGTATTCGTGGTGACAGTCGTTGTATGGGTGGGTGCAGGGGTGCAGCTGGTGGTCCTGCTGGTGCTGCAGCTGGTGGTCCTGCTGGTGCTGCATGTTGACTTGCACCGGATGTGCCAGGTTGTTCTTCATCGTCCGAGGAGGACAGAGGCTGTACGACGCCAGTGAGCTCGGCATCCTCTTGAGCCTGGGACTGGGACTCCTCAGCGTCTGCTGCTGTGTCCCCATCATCACCTGTTTTTGGGAGACACAAACAATGTATGTCATGTTTCTGCAGGCATCAATGGTTGACACACATTACAGTTGTGACTGTGCCTCTGGGTGCGGGCCTGTACATTGCATTGTCCTGAGTCGTCACAGTCAGGGGTTGATATTGGTGTGGCACATTGTCCTGCATTATTTGGGCATTTCTATGTATTTTCTGGGGTGTGAACATGGTCTGCATTGGTTGTGTTTGGTTGACAGCCGGCCCTCCTTCCCACCCACCCAGCCAGTCAGTTATCCCACCATGGAACGTGCTTGCGTTGCAGGGAGTGTAAGTTGTCTCTCAGGATGTCAGTCAGTGGTGTCCTGCTGTTTGTTGGTGCACATTTGCCAGCAGGGCCTTGTGCTCCCCACAGCAGTAGCCAGTGTCAGCCATCTTGTGAGTCCTTCTCCACTCCCTGTGATGTGAGCATGGTTCAGGGTGGTGTTGATGGGACAGTTGTGGGGGTGAGCTATGTCTGTGACTACGACTCCCATCATGCCATTGCCTCCTCCCCCTTCCCAGCATGCCCATGCTTCCTTCCTTTTGACTCTGCTTCCCTGTGGGGTGGGCTGGCTGTGCTGACAGGATGGCTGGGAGTGTTGTCCTGGCAGTTGTTTGGCTAAGAGTCCCAAGAGTGTCCCTGTGCTTCACACAACATGACCCAGGGTGGTGGTTCTTTGTGGGATCTTGTGTTAGGATGGAGGGCATTGCATTCTACCAGGTGGGTACTGTGGAGTTTGTGTTGGGGGGGTGTGAGGGGAGGTGCTTGTGACTATGGTCAGTGCTGCAAGTCCCCCTTCCCACCCAGCTAGCCAGATATCCCACCATGGAACGTGCTTGCATTGCAGGGAGTGTAAGTTGTCTCTCAGGATGTCAGTCAGTGGTGTCCTGCTGTTTGTTGGTGCACAGTTGCCAGCAGGGCCTTGTGCTCCCCACAGCAGTAGCCAGTGTCAGCCATCTTGTGAGTCCTTCTCCACTTCCTGTGATGTGAGCATGGTTCAGGGTGGTGTTGATGGGACAGTTGTGGGGGTGACCAATATCAGTGACTACGACTCCCATCATGCTATTGCCTCCACCCCCTTCCCAGCATGCCCATGCTTCCTTCCTTTTGACTCTGCTTCCCTGTGGGGTGGGCTGGCTGTGCTGACAGGATGGCTGGGAGTGTTGTCCTGGCAGTTGTTTGGCTGGAAGTCCCAAGAGTGTCCCTGTGCTTCACACAACATAACCCAGGGTGTGGTTCTTTGTGGGATCTTGTGTTAGGATGGGGGGCATTGCATTCTACTAGGTGGGTTCTGTGGAGTTTGTGTTGGGGGGGTGTGAGGGGAGGTGCTTGTGACTATGGTCAGTGCTGCAAGTCCCCCTTCCCACCCAGCTAGCCAGATATCCCACCATGGAACGTGCTTGCATTGCAGGGAGTGTAAGTTGTCTCTCAGGATGTCAGTAAGTGGTGTCCTGCTGTTTGTTGGTGCACAGTTGCCAGCAGGGCCTTGTGCTCCCCACAGCAGTAGCCAGTGTCAGCCATCTTGTGAGTCCTTCTCCACTTCCTGTGATGTGAGCATGGTTCAGGGTGGTGTTGATGGGACAGTTGTGGGGGTGACCAATATCAGTGACTACGACTCCCATCATGCTATTGCCTCCACCCCCTTCCCAGCATGCCCATGCTTCCTTCCTTTGACTCTGCTTCCCTGTGGGGTGGGGTGGCTGTGCTGACAGGATGGCTGGGAGTGTTGTCCTGGCAGTTGTTTGGCTGGAAGTCCCAAGAGTGTCCCTGTGCTTCACACAACATGACCCAGGGTGGTGGTTCTTTGTGGGATCTTGTGTTAGGATGGGGAGCATTGCATTCTACCAGGTGGGTTCTGTGGAGTTTGTGTTGGGGTGTGTGTGAGGGGAGGTGCTTGTGACTATGGTCAGTGCTGCAAGTCCCCCTTCCCACCCAGCTAGCCAGATATCCCACCATGGAACGTGCTTGCATTGCAGGGAGTGTAAGTTGTCTCTCAGGATGTCAGTCAGTGGTGTCCTGCTGTTTGTTGGTGCACAGTTGCCAGCAGGGCCTTGTGCTCCCCACAGCAGTAGCCAGTGTCAGCCATCTTGTGAGTCCTTCTCCACTCCCTGTGATGTGAGCATGGTTCATGGTGGTGTTGATGGGACAGTTGTGGGGGGGCAATATGTGTGACTGCGACTCCCATGATGCTATTGGCTTCACTGACTTGGCCAGCATACACAGAATTCCTTCCTTTGAGTGGCCTTCACTGTGTGTTGGTGTTGTTGTGGTGGCTACATGTGTGGATGTGTTTGTTAGTTCTATTTGTGCCACTGCCTAGCTGTAGTTGTGTTTGTACATGTGTTGGCACAGTTGGATGTGACTTTTTGGATGGCATGTGTTGTGTTTATCTGACTGACATACACATTTTGGGATGATTCTGTTCTGGTTGCTGTGTAATTGCTATGAGTGCATGGTTTGACTCTCCCCTTGACAGTGATGTGTGTGTTTTGTGGCAGTATATTGTGTACATTTGTTGTGTACTCACCAGGCTCTGGGATGTCCTCTAGTCCATATACGCTCACTGGCGGAAGGATGGCCCGCACCTTCTCCTCCCAGGGCCTGAGGTATATTGGCTTGGCAGGAGGGCCACTGCCGGTGTATTGGCTGTTGATGTAGTCTTTCTTCAGCATGTCCCGTACCCTCCTGCGCACGTCATACCACCTGTTCTGGATGTCGGTCTTTGTGCGCCGACATGGTGATTGTGCGTTCACCCTGTTGATGATCCTCTCCCACATCTTGGTTTTCTGCGACATGGGGGTCTGTTGGACCAGTGTGCCAAACAGCTGTGGCTCCACCCTGAGGATCTCGTCTACCATGACTTCCAATTCACTATCTAGGAACTTGGGATTCTTCTTGGGGGGCATGGTGATGGGTGGTGATGGTGGGTGATGTGTGTGTTGGTGTGCAGGTGAGGGTGTGTGAGTGTGTGTTTTGCTGGGTGTATGTGAGGTAGGTATTTGTTGGTGTGCTGATGGTGTGTGGCTTGTGTGAGGGATGAGCTGTGGGTGTGTGGTTGCTTTCTCTTGGGTGCTGGCAGTGGAATGGCATTTGCAAAGGCTCATGGTAGTGATTTGTGTCCTTTATATAGGTGGAGTTGTGGGTGTGTCTTTGTTCTCTGTCCCCACCCCCCAGTATTTATTGGCTTGGTAATTGCTTGTTTGGCCTTTTTTGGGTGATTTTTCCTTTGTGCTGTTTGTGTATGTTGGAAACGTTCTTGTGACCGAGTCGGACCCTGCATTGGTCTCGTACGGTGTTCTCCGTTTCGTTCACGCTGTGTTTGTGCAGTTTTCTATGCTGCGTATACGTCGGTCGCGGTGTATTGTGTTGTTTCGGCTCGGTTTTGTATGCGTGTCGGTCGTACGGCTTGTCCTCCGTCCGACTCGGTCGTGGTTTTCGCGCCTTGCATCGTACTTTGCGGTTTGGAGTTCGCGTGTACGTTTCGGTCGGATTTGTTCCGGGTGCGTGTCGGTCGGTTGGATTCGCGTGTTTTTCCGGCCGGATTGCTGCTTTCCGTGCGGCTCGGTCGGTCGACTTTGTTTCCGTACGTGTCGGTCGGATTTTTCGCGCCTTGCATCGTACTTGGCATGTCGTGCGCCACGGGTACGTGTCGGTCGGTATTTTTTCCGGATCCGTGCGGTCGGTGCTTTTTCCGGCCCGAATCGGAATCGACCCCTGTGTGTTCAGGTCCGTGGTGCTGCAGCCTTAACAGTGCAGGTGTGTGTAGCCCACTCTACTGTTAAAAACAGAAAGGCTTGGGTTTTTTCATTGATAGTCACAGACACCCTCTGCGGTAATTTTCCAACCATTGTACACTCATGTGGAGATAACGATTCTTCATGAGTGTACAGGCAATTTCCGTTATATTTATAGAAAACGGCATCTTCTCTAAAAGATGTGTCTTTCTTGCGGTTTTGCTTCACACTGTTGAGTGCATAGGGTTGGCAGGTAATCTCCACAACCCGCGCAGTTTCAGCTTTTGTATGCTTGTGCGCATGTGTTTAATTTTTAGGTTTCGCCTATGCAGCACATGCGCTGTCTCTTCGAGACAAGCTGTATCTACTCTGTGGGTTTACAGCCCGCCCATCACTTTTACTTTGTTGCTTTGTGTGTCCTTTGCAAATGCTTGCTTCGCTGTGGTCGAAGTGGGTTATATGTTCCTCCTTTTTGTGTGTTGAACCCTCCCATGGAGCATGCCTCTATTACTTGTATGCTTGCCCTTTTGTCCATGTGGGTTTGTTAAACCCCTTCCATGCTGAGGATGGAACAGTTCTGTCCTCAGCCACGGTGGTTGTGTGCTGAGGACGGAACCGTTCCATCCTCTGCACACAACCAGGAGATTTCCTTTTTAGTTTTTCAGCCTCAGGAGCTGGGAAAGAGCTTCCCCAACTTCCAGAGGCATTTGTTTTCCAATGTAATGACGTTCGCGCGTATGGCGCGCTGACATCGATACATTGAAAGTGAAACTGGAATGAGCCGGCCAGCTCATTAGACTTTACCTGCATACATGCTTGCGGGGCTATCTCAGCCTTCCTAGCACCTAGACAGACAGGAGAGGTACGATTGGAAAGGGGAAAATCTCCCCTTTCCAATAATGGTTCCCTTCCCAAGTGGATCCCTGCTTGAGGATCGCCGATGGAGGGTGATCCCCAAGCAGGGATCCACCCACTAGACACCAGGGAAGGGGGAGTGGCACTTTGGGCAAGGGCTTTTGCTCCCCGCTGTAAATTATGGCCATATTCAGCCTTCCTGCCCCCTCCCCCCCCAGGGGGCAGATGGGGGCAGTAGCCCCCGATCTGCCTCCTCGTGGGGCAAAAAGCCAAAACGAACCAGGAATTAATTTTTATATATATCTAGGGGTGGAGGCTGCCCTGAATGGGTATTATAATGCCCCCACCCCTCCCCAAAATTGCCACAGTCTTTCTGCCCCCCCCCAGGATGCGGATGGGGCAATAGTCCCTGATCTGCTTCTCCGGGGAGGCAGAAGCTCACTATGCACCAGGGTTTATTTTTTGTAATGCGTAGGGGTGGGGCTGTCTAAAATGGGCATGTCAATGCACCCACCCCTAGTCATAAATGGCAACAGTATTTCTGCCCCCCCTCGGGGGCAGAAACCCCACGAGGAACCAGGGATTAATTTTGTATATATATCTAGGGGTGGGGACTGCCCTGAATGGGCATGCCAATACCTCCACCCCCTCCCAAAAAAATAGCTACAGACTTTATGCCCCCCTTGGGGGCAGGTGGGGGTAAAAGCCTCCGATCTGCCCCCCCGGGGTCTGAAAGCCCACTAGGCACCAGGGAGTCTTTTCTTAGCCAGCATAGGGGTGGGGCAGCCCAGAATGGGCATGCCAATGCCCCCAACCCCCACAAAAACAAATGTGCACAGCCTTTCTCCCCCCTCGAGGGGCATATGGGGGCAATAGCCCCGGATCGGCTCCCCTGGAGGTGCAGAAAGCTCACTAGGCACCAGGGACTAATTTCTTCATGGTGCACGGGTGGGGGCTGCCCAGAATGGGCATGCCAATGCCCCCACTCCCCCAAAATCAAATGGGAACAATCATTCTGCCGCCACTGGGGGGCAGAAAGCCCACTAGGCACAAGGGATATGTTTATCGGCATGTCAGTGAGCAAAGGTCACTCCCCTTTTTTTGAGGCACACATTTTGGCTGTATCTGCCCCCCTTGGGGACAGATCAGCGATATTTTTAGGCTCATCTGCCTCCGAGGGGGGCAGAAAACCACTAGACACCATGGAAAGTTTCTGTGCATGTGTATACTGGAGTTTGGCTGACAGTCTGTGTGTTCTGGCGTGTGGCAAGCTGTGTGTATATTGGCATTTTGCTGACATGTGTGTGGACTTGCACTTGGCTGGCAGTGTCTGTGGATTAGCGATTGGCTGGCAGTGTGCGTGGACTGTTGCTTGGCTAGCGGTCTGCGTGGATGGCGCTTGGATGGCAGTGTGCATGGACTGTCACTTGGCTGGCGGTGTGCGTGGACTGTCGCTTGGCTGGTGATGTGCGTGGATGTTGCTTGGTTGGCGGTGTGCATGTATGGCGCTTGGCTGGTTGTTTGCATTGATGGCGCTTGGCTGTGGTGTGCGTGGATGGCGCTCGACTAGCAGTGTGCTGGTGGTGTGTGTGGATGACACCTGGCTGGCAGTGTGCGTGGATGGTGCTTGGCTGGCGGTGTGCGTGGACTGTCGCTTGGCTGGCGGTATGCTGATGGTGTGCGTGATGGCGCTTGGCTGGCGGTGTGGGTGGGTGGATGGCGCTTGGCTGGCGGTGTGGCTTGCGTGGATCCTCTAGCGGTTTATTACCCAGAATTCCCTGCAAACCTCACATGTAACTAAAAAGTCACACTTTCCTCATATTTCTGTGTGGAAAAGTTGTGGGATCACCGCGCTGGCACAAATATCCCAACACCCAGCGATCCACTCGGTCTCCCGATAAAAATGATACCTCACTTGTGTGGGTGCCCAAAGCAGAGTCAGCCTAAAAACGTATAAAATGAAAAACTGAGGGGGGAACGTAAGTGGGATCAGAAGGGCAATTTATTTAATACGTTTTTAGGCTGACTCTGCTTTGGGCATCCACACAAGAAAGGAATCATTTCTATCAGGAGACTGAGGGAAACGCTGGATGGTGGTAAATGTGTGCCGGCGTGGTGTTCTCACAGCTTTCCTACACAGAAATGTAAGGAAAATGTGTCGTTTTAGCTAAATTTGAGGTTTGCAGGGGATTCTGGGTAAGAAAAGATTGGGGTATCCACCCAAGCCACACCTTCCTGGACTCTCCCAGGTGTCTAGTTTTCAGAACAGTCTCAGTTTGGTAGGTTCCCCTAGATTGCCACCGAGTCTGGGACCAAAAATGCAGGTCCCCCCCAATCTTGTTTTGCAAGGTGGCATCTGCGCTTTTGGTCGACTGCTAAAGGTTTTCAAAATGCTCTTTTTAAATAATCAAAAATAAACCTTCTGTGGACTGTGATGATGAAAACTATGTTTTGATTTGGTATTCGGTGATATAAAATAACTTTAGTTTATTTGTTATGGCTTCATACTCCTCGTCAACACTTCATTTACCACATTTGCAGCAGTTGTGCTCTGCTAATGAACCCCCTGATTAGGCTCTTCTGGTGCAGACAGAATATCAAGTACAAAATATCAAGTTGCACAAATATCGAGTCATTAATATCGTGGGTCAGAAATATCGACAGCAAGAATATCGTGGTCAAAAATATCGACTTAAGGTAATTAATATCGATTTTAAAAGTATTGAAGTGTTTAATATCATTTGCAAAAATATAGTTGTTAAAAATACTGTTTATTATTGTTATGTATTTTAGTATATATTTTATATGTATGTGATGTATGTTTTTTGTATAAGAATTGTTTGTATTTTTAATATATGCGTTACATTTTTAGTAGCTATTAATTTTTTTTATTTAAATTTTGCGCTTTTAGTTCCGTAGCGAGTTGTGGTTTGTGGGTTTATAGGGGATTAGGGTGGGAAGTAATTCAATTATATTAAATTTATAATTTTATTTTTATTTGAATTTTGCATTTTTAGTTCCGTAGCAGGTTGTGGGTTTATAGGTGAATAGGGTGGGAAGTAATTTAACTATATTAAATGTATTGATTAATTTTTATTGATTAATATTTGTTTAATTGAGATGTTATAGTGTTAAATGTGTAAAGTAATTTATTATTCATTAATTAATAATTGGTTGTCTATTTATTTTAATTAATTAATTCGTAATTAATTATGGTAATTGTGTAATTAATTTTAGGTGTGTGTTGTGGTTTTTATAGGTGTAAAGGGTGGGAATGGTGGGAAGTAATTTATTCTTAATTGAGGAATTAATAATTGGTTAATTAATTTTAATTAATTAATTGGTTATTAATTTTGGTAATTTCGTCATCAATTTTAGGTGTGTGTTGTGGTGCTTATAGGTGTAAAGGGTGGGAAGTAATTTATTTATAATTTATGAATTAATAATTGGTTAATTAATTTTAATTAATTTATTTGTAATTAATTTTGGTAATTGTGTGATTAATTTTAGGTGTGTGTTGTGGTTTTTATAGGTGTAAAGGGTGGGAAGTAATTTATTTGTAATTGATGAATTAATAATTGGTGGTTAATTAATTTTAATTAATTGGTAATTAATTATGGTAATTGTGTAATTAATTTTAGGTGTTTATAGGAGTAAAGGGTGGGAAAAATGTGTGTTTAATTAATATATAGTTGTTAATTAATGTTAATTATTTGATATTTATTTTGGGTAATTGTTTATTTTTGTGTGTGTTGTTTTTACTTTTAAAGGAGTAAAGGGTGGGTATCAAATACATTTTAATCTTTTAATTATTAGTTGTTAATAGTAATAGTTTTTAATTGTTTTATTATTTTAGAGTTTAATTTATGTGTGTGTTGTGGATATTATAGTGTTAAAGTGTGTGCAGTCAATTAATGTTTATTAGTTTTTTATTAATAATATTTTTTTAATTCATTATTCTGTTAATTATGTAAATAAATATAATAAAAAATGTTGAAGTGTTTTGTTATTGGTGTGGTGTTATAAGGTAGGAAATAAAATAAATACATTTATGTTTTAATTAATTCTTTTGTTTGTAAATATTTTCTAGTTTAAAAGAATTTTTTTTAATGTATTTATTTTATTTTATAATAATATTTGTAGGTTTTTGTTATATGTAATTAATATTATAATATGTGTTCTTTTTATATTTTAATATTTATTTTTGAAATATTTTAAAATTCTCCGGTATCCAACACTTTTACTAAAGTTGCATTCACTGGAGTGGGAATAGTAATTTTCACCCCTCCGCTATCCAGCACTTTCCCTACGTTTGCACTCACCGGAGTGGGAATAGTAATTTTTATCTCTCCGCTATCCAACACTTTCCCTACTGTTGCACTCCCTGGAGTGGGAATACATTTTTTTACCCCTTCGCTATCCAACATTTAATCTACTGTTGCATTCAGTGGAGTGGGAATAGGTAATTTTACCCCTCCGCTATCCAACATTTTCCCTACTGTTGCACTCTTTGGAGTGGGAATAGTAATTTTTGCCCCTCCGCTATCCAACACTTTCCCACCTGTTGCTCTCACTGGAGTGGGAATAGGTAATTTTACTCCTCCGCTATCCAACACTTATCCTACTGTTGCACTCAGTGGAGTGGGAATAGTAATTTGTTACCCCTCCGCTATCCAACACTTTCCCTACTGTTGCTCTTACTGGAGTGGGAATAGTTATTTTTACCCCTCCGCTATCCAACACTTTCCCTACTGTTGCTCTCACTGGAGTGGGAATAGTAATGTTTACCCCTCCGCTATCCAACACTTTCCCTACTGTTGCACTCACTGGAGTTGGAATAGTAAATTTAATTATTTTGCTATCCAACACTATTCCTACTGTTGCTCTGATTGTATTGGGCAATTTAAGTTTAAAGATTTTTTCATAGTTTAATGTTTTAATTTATTCTAGAATGTATTTTTTATATTTTAAATTATTTATATATATATATATATTTATATATATATTTATTTTTTATTTTTATATAATTTTGAAGTTTTAAAATAAATTAAAGATAATAGTTTATTAATTATTTTAAGTAAATATATATGTATAAATTGTCTGTGTATTTCTTTTTTTAAAATTAATTCTATTTGTAATATTTTGTAAAAATGTATATTACATTTAATTTATTTTGTTAAAATTAATATTATTTAATATATATTATTTTATTTTATATATATATTTAAATCGATATTTTTTACATCTATATTGTTTACATCGATATTTTTGATTCAATATTTTTGTACTTACCTGTGTAGGTATGGGAGTCGATATTTTTGTAGTCTATATATATTTTTTTTTAGATATTTTGAACATCGATATTTTTACCATCGATATTCTATCAGTGAACCGGCTCTTCCCATACCTCGCGTTTCAAGCTCATTGCAAAGAAGCATGCGAAATCTGGATAATTTACAAGGTTGTCCGTGAGAACATCAAAAAATTAACATATTCCGATTTCATTTACTTTGGGTGCAAATTGCCACCTCTTCTGTTGTACTTGCAGGCCAGCAATACTGAAACCAAAACAGGTGTATTCAAAACCCGCGAGGTTCATTTAAAAAAAAAAAACGTTCAGAGTCCATTCTAAATTAAAAGTAAAATCAGGCATCAGCTAGTAAGGTTTTCTTGCACGCTTAACACAAACTGATGGATTTGAGACACCTCTAACTACCGTCATGCATGAGAGGTCAAGGAAATTTGTGATAGTATTACCCAAACCGCCCTCTGTTGCCCACTCCCTCTCATATTCCTTTTCCCCTGCCCCATTCTTCTCTAACCATCCCTTTCTCCCTGTCACTCATGCATACTTCTGTCTAAAACCTTTTTTCACTCTCTATCTCTCACGCACATACCCTGCTCCAGCATCACGCTCTCTCCTGTCATGCATTATCCCTAACCCTTTAGAGCAACTCCTTCCCTATTTTTTAAATCCATTTTCCATTAGTGTCATTTATTTTCCACCTCCCCTCCCTCATAACCTATTTTCCCTTTTCTACTTCTCCAGCGCCCCATGGTCATACCAATGGCAATAGGCTATGCAAATATCACTCTACAGGAACAAAAAAACAAAAGTAAAAACTGTCATTTACAACGCCAATAGCTCTAACTTTCACAATTGAAATACCGATTGCATTGCAAATGCTTGTTTTATTTGGTTTCTGCCTGCATTTTCAAAAGGTCTTTGACTTTTCCTGTACGTGTTCACCCCATGGGAGTTGTTTGCAGTACTGATAATCAACGTACTTGTATCGGCATTTGTCATTTTGTTTCCGTTTGGCCATTGTTTATTTTGTTAATGATCGTCATGTATTTAAATTGGTTTTTTTGTAGGCACGGGGAGAACCTAGGCGGAGACTCAAACCTAGTTCCCCAGTTCCAAAGTGGGCAGCTGTGGATGTTACGCCACATACTCTCTCTGAATATTGTTGGGCATAGGTGTCAGTTGCTGTGTTTGAAACTTGAAGAGTCTGCGGTTTTATTGTTTCAACCTACCAGGCTCTCGGCAGAAGTAAATAAAATAAATACGGTCTTGTTTAGTCGCAGGGGGCCTGTGAGAGGGTAGATAACAAACATGCGGCAGAAAAAATCTCAAATAAACCAGTTACTGACAGACATGTAATTACAGTGATAGATTTATTGCCTGATTTGCCACTATGCTTTTTTGGTGGTGATTTCTCTTCTCCCAACCTCCCACCCCCTCAAGACCCCTCGCCTGCACCCCACCCTTCAACCTCTTCTCAATGTTCCAAGTGGCAGGTATGTTGTGACTGGCCATGGGCTGTTTTTTCTTTTTGCACAAGTCACATCCGAACCAGGGGAACATCTGCCTTCTAAATGTGCGAAAGACCCAGTGACAAACTTAACACTAGCTAGCCATAGTTGCAAGCAGAAAGGGCTCTTGTGAGGGTTTACAGCTGGCCTCAGATAAAGCAGCGCAGGCCCAAGCTTAAATGAAGCGAGCAGCTGGTTATCAAAATCTCATGTACTTGTGGTTTGCTCTATGTTTCAAAAGGAGCGGTGTGTAGGAGGCAGAAAGTTCGACGTCCACAGGGCACAAGTCCTAAAACAAGCATTGGCATAGCCAATAGGTCTCGCCTTTGGGACCTTATGTGTTTAGCCAGAACTTTTGGCTATGTTGTGGAGCATTGTGGCTGCTGTGCATTATGTTGAAAAGTTATAATAAAAAGTGTTAAGTATTTTTGTTACCTTTATACAAACGAAGACGACATTATATACAACTGAAGAACCTGATTAAAAAAAGATTTTAACATAAAAAATGTCTTCTAGTTTTTTAGGTCTCGCCTGAGCCAGCGCATGCGCTGGTCTGGCGAGACATTTAGTAGTGGGTTTCAGAAATGCGACCACTTTTTTTTGTCCTGGCCTAGAGCATTCGAGTACGCGCACAGTAACCCGCGCATTCCTCGCATGCTCCAGGCCATCTGGCTTTCCTTTCCAACCCTCCTCCCCCTCCCCCACCACAGAGCGCGTCTAGCAGCCGCGCGGCCGTGTCACTTTCACGGCCGCGCGTCACTTGCTCTCCCGCTCCTCCCCCACCACAGCGCGCGGCCAATGCTTGTTTTGATAATGTTACGTATTTCAGGCGTCAGCTGCACACTTGAGCGAAATGTATTTTTGTAAACAGTTTTTATTATTTTATATTCACTGTTGTATAGCGTATATTACATCGAAAATTGTTTATATTCTGCAAAAGATGTGAAAACTAAAGCTCCAGGTAGCATGCTGGAATAGAACATCAGCGCTTCGCTTTATGAGTTGACCAATCGCCCCCTCACTTTCGTCCATCTTGTGAGTGCCCTCATTTAATGCGCCAGCTTGACGCAGCTGTGGGGAGTCCCTGCAGCACTGCCCTCCACTTAGCCTGCCCTCTGTCGAGTTGGATGTTTTTGCTGCCAGTCGACACAATGCTGTGCAAACCCCGCGAGCTAGAAGAGAGAGCGGCTGCCGCGCGCAGGGCCCCACCTTCCTCTGCCACTCTCCCATCCTCCACCCTCTGCCCCCCTGGGGTCCAGCGGAGCAGTCTCCTGATTAGAGTGCATTTGTTCCACAATATTGCAGCAGGCTGTTTTTTGTCAAGACTGTTACATGCAGAAGGTAGGAGAGAAAGATTTGGGCCTACTCCAACCCCAGCGCATTCTGCCTTCCCCGCTCTGCCTCTCACCGACTTTGGAGCCGTGGCCCCCGCTGGGCCTTCCCAGCTTTCCCAGCCGCCCTGCCTGCGGGAGCAAATGGCACATTTCAGACACTAAACCTATCTCATTTGTATAACAACACTTCCCCTCCAGGCATTATGTCGCGCCATTATTTTTAACAAGCCTTTAAGCTGTTTTAATTCAATTTAGTACAACAACACTCTAAACTGGAGCCCTTTTCGCTCTCGCTTCCTGTTCTCCTTTGCTTTTCTTTGGTGCTGGGTAAGAAGTTCCGTCCTCTCCCTATCGAGCCGCGTGAGGATAGGGCCAAATATCTAGCGCGCACGCCATAATTAACCTCCTCCATGTCCGCTCAGCTCCCTGTAATGGATAAACCACTTTCCCGGGCCACGCGTGTCGTCGGCGCGCGAGAAGAAAAGATTTTCCAGCAATGCGATTATTTCATTGTGTGGATTAAATCACTGTATTTTAGTGCTGTGTTTAACAGTTTGGCTCATTATTTCCTGGAAAATTCAATGACTCCGGGTCAGATTTATCACGCTATCCTGTATTTAACTGGATAGCTACTTAGCCTGGAATAGCAGTGCCGCATTATTAAGGTAGCGGGTCTGCCCCCGCGTTATTGAAGTGGAAGAAAACATGCGCATAAATAAGACACAAGTGCAAACAGATCCATGCGTTGGAGGAGCCAATGAGAAACCAGTGTTCTGCCTCGGATACATGTTTAAGGGACAAGGTACGAGGAAGCCGTAAGCGCACCATATACAACCGTCTCAACCCAAATTAATTAATGCAGAAAGTTTAGACATGTTATCAGTTAGGGTCACACGCGGAGCATTTTGAAAATTAATCGACAGACGTTATTCAGAACTTTTTTTATATTTCGTTGTACAGTATGCCTATAAAGTACTGAATTTGTAAAAAAAAAAATAGTCCCAGGTCGAAAGTTCTTAGCGGCGGCTCGGTGAGCCTCTCAATGCCACAAACTGGCTGCCTCATGGATACTGTCTTCTTCTACCAAAAGGTTTCCACAGTGATGTAGATAACCAATGGTGGGAGCAAATGTGATTTTTTTGGGGTAAAATGTGTGCAAAATTCGCAAAAAGGAACATGAAAATATGCATATTTCACAAAATAATATCAGCTCATATTTTGCTTAAATATTGAATGCAAGAGTATACAAAAGTCAAAAGTAGAAACGTTCTCTCTTCTCGCAATTTCTCCTCCAGAGCATGTTGCAGGAGCACGAAAAATGCAGGTTTATAGTATTGAGTACCCATCTTCTATATATTGGCTTTACACCATCTACATTTTAAAACTTTCTAACAGGGTTTTTGTTAGACAAGGAACATTTGTGTCATTGTAATGCATTGCACTAGATTTAAATGGTGTATGTCATATTTCTAATAGATACCATAGTTGAAATAAGAAGTTTCAGCCCATCAAAAGAGGTTTTCTTTTACTCATCCCTGTTTCTCTATTTCTCTCGTTTGTGTCCTTTCCTTTGAGCCATAAAAGTGTTAAAAAAAACCTGTAACCATTGTTATAATAATATGAACAGACACCCAGATTAGGAAATAGAAAACATACTGTCCCCAGGAAGCTCACATCATTGTACATCACCGTCCTAGTAGCTTCATGGATGTCAATTCACCAAAAAGTTAGGAGTAGCAGAAATGACATCACACACCCTTTGACCAGAATGACATCACGGGGAGTTACATACCCGGTCACCAATGTATTCCAGAACAAGGGACGGGGCAGGCATGGAACAGCATCGATACTATGTCCTGCTACATCACGCCACATGTTTGCAATGCAGTAAGGCCCCCAGACTAATCTCTTTCTCTATAGGAAACTGCCTTCTGCACAATGTAAATCTTTCATTTCCTCTATTTCAAAATTGTTTCTGTAAAATATGACAAAAGCCATTAAAAAATGACCACCTGTGCGCCTGCGTGTTAACGGTTAGGTGGTCACTTCAATGGTTTTTGTAAAACTTTATTACAAAAACATATGATAATGTACACCTGTCCTTAAACACGTGTGTGCATGTTTAGTCAGCCATTTTTAAAAGTGTTTTTGTGGCAGCGTTTTACAAAAACATTTTCTAAAGAACGCAGACAATGGTAAAGGCAAAAGATCAGTAGTCAAAGCTAGGCCTATTGGCCTTATCAATACTTTTTGCAATGGACATTAGTAGGAAGGAGCCAGAGCTACAAAGAAGGAATGTTGTCCCTACAAGGCATGTAACGTTTAAATTTACATTTAGCAGAAGGCACTGGGTCTGAAGAAAGTGATCAGTTAATGACTCTCACTGCATTATATCAGGACAGAGAGAGGCCTTGCACTGAATGTGCAAGTGAAAGAGGGAATGAGGGTTTTTGTTAAGCCACCAGCAGGACACCATTTTAATTCATTAGTGTTTGCATCACATGCACTTAAGCATGCTTTTATTTCCCATAATAAATGCATTCTGAAGTGCGATGGACATTGTAACGAATAGAGTGCATCAAGTGAAGGAGAGAAGGTATCAAGGGGAGAAGATGTGACCTTAGGGCTAGAGCGGTCGACCTTGAAGCTGGGGAACCAGGTTCGAGTCTCGGCAACGTCGCTGAACATCCTGTGATTCTGGGCAAATCACTTAATCTCCCCGTGACCAACAAAAACAAGCATTGGCATAGCCAATAGGTCTCGCTTTTGGGACCTTATAAGTATTTAGTTATGCAGCACAATATCCTTGGTACAACAACATCAACCGTTGCATGGCTAAACACTTATAAGGTCCCCAAGGCGAGACCTATTGGCTATGCCAATGCTTGTTTGTACTTGCACTGCTGTCAACTTCTTCCTGCCTGTTCTCATGCTTGTTTGTTATAATTTTTTTTGTTATGGGGCAGCGGGACATAAATAACGGGGGAGTGGAGGTTGGAAAACAGTAATTTAATTAGAACACGAGCAGCGGACGGACACTAGGGGAGAATGAACAGATGCCAGATTCCAAGGGCAGACTGACGTGATGCTTAGGTGGTGCGCTGATGCAAAATGGTGGTGGTGAATGATGTTTGGTGCTCAGGTGGTGACACTATATGGTGTGGATTGGAGGTACGTTGTGGATTGTGGAGTTGAAATATGTTGTTTGGTGTGTAATTATGCGGTGTGTATTGGAAATGTGTGGAGTTGAATTGTGTGGCCCGGAACTGTGGTGTTGAGTGAAATTATGCTTTGTGTAATTGTGTCATGGTGTGGAGTGCATTTATGTTGATTGGTGGTATGTGGTATAGAGTGCATTTATGTGGAGTGTATTTATGTTGCATTGAGTAGAGTACAATTATGTGGCGTGTAATTATGTGGTACTGAGTGGTATTATGTGGAGTGTATTTATGTTGCATTGAGTAGAGTGTAATTATGTGGTGTGTAATTATGTGGCACTGAGTGGTATTATGTGGAGTGTATTTATGTTGCATTGAATAGAGTGTAATTGTGACGTGTGATTATGTGGTACTGAGTGGTATTATGTGGAGTGTATTTATGTTGCATTGAGTAGAGTGTAATTATGCGGCGTGTAATTATGTGGCACTGAGTGGTATTATTTGGAGTGTATGTTGCATTGGGTGCAGTGTAATTATGTAGCCGGCCCTGGTGGTGGGTCTGCAGAAGGGCTGAGTTATTGCTGGTGTTTGTAAACCATTCTCCTTCGTAGTTGTGGCATGAACAACAAAAGAACCCCATTTGTTCGGGAGTATGGACGAGCAGGAGAGCCACGTGGATGCAGGTGTGATTGGATGACCCTAGGAGCCCATGTGTGTCAGGGACCAACCGAAGGGCCTCGTTTATAGAGAGGAGTGGCCGAGGTAGAGGGCCCAGTGCTTGCAGATGTGTGATGGGTCTTTTTATGCAGGTGTCATCGAGAAATGGAGGCAGCAAGTTTGTAAGAACTTATTAGCCAGTTTATGCGGGCGCACGGCACCAAGCTTGGTTATGCAGGTTTGTGTTGGGCACACCGAGTGTATCCCGATGTTTAATGGGCGAGGGCACAAGGCTCGGTTTAGGCAGAGTGTACATAGGAGACAGTCTCCTGATATGATCTGTGCGTGAGCTGGTTCATGGGCCTCGTGTCGTATGGGCGAGGCTCTGAGACCTGGCAGCCTTGGCCCTGTCCTTGAGGGGTACATTTGACCTCTTGGAGCACTCGAGGCCTTCGACCACACTGTCCGCACAAAGGGTTGGAGGCATCTAATCAGCACTGACCTGGGTAGGAGGTCGTAGGCACCCAGTCTGTGCCCCCACCCACTGCAAGCTTTGTTTACCTGCCCCTCTCCGGGCCGGATTCATTGTCACTGGTGTCCAGGGGTCGCGGAGCTGACTGAGACCAGGCGGCTGCTCGAGAGCAGGCTTTGGGGTTCACGGTCGAGGCTGGGCTCCGGCTTTCAGACAAGCCTTCGGTGTGCCTGGGTGAGGGAGGGCAGGGTTCGCACCCTGGAGAGCACTTTTCCTGGTGGTCGCTCATTTATTGTGACCCAGACAGGGTACATTCAGCAAGTCGAGGTCAGAGAGGGCGAGCTAAAGGTTGGGGGGAACAGAGGCTAATTTACATAATGTATATGACCACAATTCCTCTGTCCAGCTGGTTACAGCTATAGGGAAAATGACAGTTTTGTTCTGAACGTTAGCTTTGCATGGATTTAGTGGAGGTGGGGGAACTGATGTCCTAATGAGGGAGGGAGGGAGTTGACCATCACCTGAGACTCCACATTCAGAGCTATTGGGGTCGTTTGTCGATGTATCCTACGGTGGCGGGCGTCTGCCGGGACATGGAAACTGCTTAAGTTAATGCCACCCCAAACGGCGCGAGCTCAGTGAACGCAGCCCCTACGTAATCCCTGAAGATTTTTGTAGCGGTAGGGGTTCAGGGTCCCGAAATATTGTTTTTTACAAAATCGGCTAGACTATGATATTTACTGCAATGTTCTCTAAATGTACCGGCTCAAAAGACGTGGGTATCACGAACAGCCCCGAAGAGGAGCTCTTTAAATATCTCAACACTTCGGTGTACCCAGGAGCAGTATTCCTCTGCAGCAACCAGACGTCTGTTAAAACATTGAGTGCTGTGCTAAAGGTGCGTGGGAGCCGCACGGCAGACCGTGGGAGTGCGGTGTGAGCTCCCATGAAAGACTATCAGCAGGGCTCAGCCTTCCCTCCACAGGTTAAGAAACACACTAACCCCGGGGCTACGTCATATCTGTCCGTAACCGGAGACTGGAATGCAGCCTGCCCTCCATCTGGCACACTGCGCGCCGACGCTGATAATTAAAAACAGATGGCACACGGCCGCGCTGCTGCTCGCTCCCGAGCACCCTAGGCCAGGGGAGACAGAAGGCGGGACATGCACCCGCCTTTGGACAATTGCGTACTATTGCGGGAGATAAAAAAAAAAAAGCACGCGCACGAGCGTGTGTTCAGAGTTTAAAGCCCTTACTAAAAGCATCGCAGAGCAGCGCATGCGTGCTGGCTCAGGCGAGACCTAAAAAGAAGTGGGGGGACTAACCAAGTTAGGCAGTATGCAAGTGACATCATGGCGCATGACATCACGGCGCGACATCATGGCGCGGCTTCACAGGAAGTGACATCACAACCCATGACCTCACAGGAAGTGACATCAGATCATAACACTTCACACATGTTTTGCAGGTCTGTCATGAGTATCTTTGAGCTCATTATAAGATTTAGCAAATGCGATTTTGCGTCGGCTTGTGCCAAAAAAGTGATGCATCCCGTTGCACAATGTGAGCCTCAACTTATACATTTATTTTTTGTAAAAACTCTGCCACAAAGAAATTGGCAACAAGGAAAAACGTGGCAGTAAATCTTTCCTGCTTAATAGGTTGCAAAGTCCACTTTTTAAATATCTTAAGGCTATAAAAAAATAAAATAATGGCATTTAAAATGTTATTTGTGTAGATACTGGGACAGACCAGCAAATTTGACATTCTTACAGTGCATGCATATATCCCTTATATACAGGGATTGAAGAAAGTAAAAAGCACTCCTCTCAAGTATTTGTGAAGAGATAACAAGCTGCGAGCCTTTACTTTCCCTTCCCTTGCATCTAGGTGTGACCGCTCAGATAACTCAAAGCCAGGATAGTGGAACAAAAGAGGCCTGATGGCCCCTTAAATTCGGCTTTTGTCATGGGCCCAGCTGGAGTTTGAAATACGAAGGCCCCCTCTCTGCCTGGACGTTGCTGCTCTGAAAGAAAGTAGATAACGTGCAGGGGCTGCTGAGTGCGTCCAGGTGCCTGGAAATTACATCAGGACAAGTTAATCATATTTTAGTGGGCCCCAGCTTCTTGCAGGGTGGACGGCGTCCTCCCTGTGAGAATAGTGGGTGGACGCCGTGTACCCGCGTGGCCCCCGAGTTGTGCCCTAGACGTCCATATTACTGTAATCAGCATCTGTGAAGGGACTTCTATACAGTTTAATAATGTGATGAATATCAGAGCATGTCTATTTTTATGTTCTCACTTTTCACGCACAAGGGAATGGAGCCGTGGGGCTTTAATGAGCATGTCTCAAAATCACACAGTTTACCCAAGTGGGGCAGCCAGGACTCTGCTTGGCAGTTTCAAAGTCCACATATTAGGGAGATTTCGCCTTATTCGCACTCTAAAGTTCACAGTAATATGTTTAAGTTCCTTTTGCTTCTCACCCCCCAATTATTTCTGGTCTATTTGACCAGGACTCGTTTGGCCGCATTTATTCACCCAAGGACCTCTGTCGCTGTAGATTATGAGGGGAAGCTTGGTCTTTGGGGTCCTCTTCGCAGACCCTCATTGGAGACGTGGAAGAAACCAATGAAAGGCGGCCTCGGTGCCAGACATGGGGTACATCCGAAGCAAGGCACTCCTCTGTAACACGTAGAAGGTATATCTTATCTTTGGGCAAATTAATATAACTGCATGCAACCCTTTTCTTTATGCACAATACGAAAGGTGTTAAAAGTAACCTTTGGTGTCCCTGTCTTAGCACAGATAGTACAATTTATGTGAGACTGTGTACATAACATGCTGAGTATAAAGTTGGCAACTAGTATAAGCATCTTAATATACATACTGCACATCTATCTATCTATCTATATGTCTGTGTGTCGGTGGGTCAGTCTGTCTGTCTAGCCGCCCTTCTCTAGAAGGCTGTAAACATGCACTGCTTGTTAACACATTTTAATTCCACTGTGGCTTACGGACCTTGCTCTCCAATGACACATGCTCACTGCTGCTATTTACAGAGCTCCTGTGGGGCGGGTTATATTTCAGGATTAGGCAGCGTTTGAAAATTAGATTTGGAGAGGCGTGGTCTGGCCACGTAGGAAGATGGCCTCCTGACCGCAGAGCTCCGCGACGGGTGGAACTTCAGACGGAGGCGACGCTCTCCTCAACGCGCCTAGGACCTCGGCGCCGACGATTTTCAACAGCGGAATGTGGCGGCAGTGTGTGGGCTGATTTTTACGAGTCTATCTGCTCGTTAAGTGCCCATATTCACTGCTGTGCTCTTCTCCTCACAAGGCGCGTGCTTGGCCTTCCTGTCAGCTGAATCCTCGACCCTCACGCAGCTGTTATGTGTCATTCTCTTCACGTGTGGGGCTCTTATCATCGCGGGAGTGGCTTAAAAGGAAAGGAAAGGGAACGCTTTTGATGACCGCTTCTCACTGCATTCCGGTAAGGCCTCCTCATGGCTTCATTTGCACATGACTGTGCCACTTGTGATTAACCCTTACATACCTCTCTGGAGTTTTGGCGGATCGTTTTCTGTCAGTAATTATTGAGCATGGAGCATCTCTCTCGGTGTATATGTCTTCCTGGAGCTTCAATATTCCATACTAAATAAACGTTACGCCTGCCTTATTTATCAACTGTACTGCTCATGCTGCCGCCTACAATACTCTATTAATTCCAAATGCTACTGACTTTTGTTTTGAGGTGATTTTTTTTCCGGTCATTTTCACTCACTGTTTTTGCAAAACTTCTCCAGTTTATGATTAAGAACAATTATCTGTGACGCATTTTTCATTTTATCTTCTCATGGGGTTTCTTTGCATTTAATGTGCAACATACCGAAGGCTGCTTGATCCCTGCTCAAGTGAACTGTGATGATTTAATCTGGCGTTCTTTATATTGTCACTGTTACTGGAAGATATTATCCACGTCACCTTAGCATTACAGATTCAGTGGTTGGAGCCCCTAAGTACTGTCCACTTATAGTGCTCTCTCTTTTCTGGGCACCTGCTACGATCGTTATGCGTCTTGAATGTGAGGAGAAATTTTAATGACGCATTTCGCACCAAGTGGTTTGAGCATGCTATCAGCCTTACACTGACTCTTTAAGTGACCCTATCTGATGTTGGGTTCAACGTAACAAAGGTAGAATATGCTTGCTCCCTGTAGTCTGCGCCCTTTTGCGCTGTGGGTTTCCGACGTCACACATATTCCCTCATGAGGCTATCTTTTTTGATGTTCATTTTGCCTCATAACTGGAGGTGAATTTACTTTTGCAACGGGCGCAGTGCCATATATAGAGAGCTTTATGTGGAACAATTTAAACCTTGAGTTTTTTCTTTTTTGAGTGTACTGTCGGCAGGATATTTTTCCTTCACGTGAAGAATTCTCCAGCATTTGTGCTGATTTGCAGAGATTTAATACTGCCATCTTGTTACACCTATACTGGAGCACTCTGGTCAATCTTTTCTGAAGAATTAGGGGCTTTATGAGTGCATCAACCTGTATCAAGAGCATATTTTCCTGACATATCTCAAATTGCACGTATTTTGTTTGTCAGGTTTAGCCACTGCTATAATCCGGACAAGAGGTTTTGTGACAATACTGTTAACATTTTATTGGCATATTGCGGAAATTCTCCAGATGCCTTATAATAAGAGTGAGAGCAAAGCTCCCAAGCAACCTTTTATTTGCAGACATTCTTAAAAAACCACAAAGTATTACAGCGAAAGGTTTAACCTCACCAATGTCTAAACCATCTTTGGCCACCTCTTCTGCAATGCCTGAAGCCACTATGGAACGTATTTTACAGGAAGTATCAACTATCAGTCGTCGTTTAACAGACATGGATATTAATATCTCCTCTCTCGCAACAGAGTCTAAATCCATACGAGCAGAGATTATACAATTTAATGCTAAAACGGATGAACTAGTTCAGCGCCTGTCAGCGGTGGAATCCACACTTGTCTCCACACAGCATAAGGATCAGGATCTCTTGCTTCTTCGCAGTAAGCTAACTGATTTAGAAGATCGTAGCCGACGAGACAATATCCGTTTTTTTGGATTTCCTGAAAAGATTGAGGATCAGAATGCTAGACTTTTCCTATGTAATGTTCTTCCTAAGCTTCTGGGTATTTCCTTCAGCCCACCACTGGAAATTCAACGTGCTCATCGTTTGGGCACTCTACGTACTGCTTCCGATCCACGCCCACGACCCCTCATTGCTTGCTTCTTGAGACATGAGCAAGTGCGACAAATATTAATAGCTGCACGCACACAAGGTTCATACATCTACGATGGTCATGAAATCCGCATTGCAGCTGACTTCTCACGAGAAACTAATGAAAGGAGATAGGCCTTCCTCTCTATGAGGCCACAACTACGGAAACTGGATATTAAATATGGCCTGTTTGATCCTGCCAGGTTTCGCATAACTAAAAATGGCGACTCTAAAGACTTCTACAATCCTGATGACCTAAAACAATTCATTGATGCACAACGCATTCAAGACATGGAAGTTCAATACATTGCTAATGAACAGACTTCTCACAACCCTCAACATCCTCCACAGCTCTGAGACACTCTGAGACTTAATCCTAGTGAAGTTCGTCATAGAGGCAGAGATATTGAACGATCAATTCGTAGTCATGAGGACAAAATTTCTGCCCTTCAATCAGTATCTGCCTTTTCACAGGACTCGCATAGAGACAAATCCCGTTCTCCCTTAAAATCTGCTTCTGATGAAGAGTGACTTTCATAAGGTTGGTATTCTACTGCTGACGAGTGATAATTCATATCCCTTCTATGCTTCTCTTCTAGCCCTTCGCAACAGAGATTGCCTCCTGATTGGTTATAGGAGTTCTCACTATATGTCATTTATTGTAATATGCTATTAATTTTGGTCCTACATAATTTCCTTGAAATCTGCTTCGGATTAAGAATAGCTTTCATAATATTTATATCTTGATACAGACATGTTTGATGGTTCATATCCTCTAGATATCTTTTTTCTAGTTCTTCATATTAGAGTTTACCTTCTGCAGTGGTGACCCTCTGTTTTATACATGTAATTCTTTTCCAACTCAGAATGGTTCTAGGATTATTTATTACTCCATTTCGTAGTAAGCTACCCTGATTTATTGTCTAATGTCAGCATGAATTGGACTTACTTCCACTTACATTTTGGAGTTATGGTGATTTTACTGCAGCCTCTCACGCTTTATTAGCCTTGCTCCCCTTCCTTTTAATAATTTAATAAGTTAATATTGAATATGTTATTATTATACATGTATTAGATGATATCTCTATTTATTAACACATTTTGTCCTTTTCATTTCTTATTTAATAATATCTCTTGTAACTTAGTTTATACCTTCCATCTTAATATATTATATATTTAATGTCTACTGTATTTTATCCATAGTTATATAGAGATTCTACTGTACCCCCTTATCAATTTTCACTCTTCCCTTTACGTAAATCGTGGTTTATTAATATATTTATTAACGTATTTATATTCCTCTATTTATTTAATAATGTCTTTATCGTTTCTCCTACCTAAACCTATTCTTGTATCTCATTCATACTTGTACTTTACTAATCACCTTTCCCTATTCTATGTCTTTACCTATATGTTATTGTATCTCCACATATCTGATATCTTACTATTTAACTTTCTTTCTCCTTCCAGCTATTCTTTTCCCTTCACTTTTCTTTATGTTTATTTCTTTTTCAATATATATTTTTACGTTAACTTTATGTGCATTAATCGCTGAATATGTTTTCTTTATAGTTGTAAATTATCAGCTAGATGTTATGCATTTTATGTCTATAATTATATATTAAAGGTATCTATACGTATTTTACATATATATTTTATCTATTCTTCTGGAATTAGTTCCCTTCGTTCTTACAGATGTCTCCCTTCACTCTATTTGATTCTATTTATAATCACATTTATTGTTAAATATATTTCATTCACAGTTGCAATATGTACTATTTTGTTCCATGTTTTTAGTTGTATCTAGGTAATAATGAACTCATGTCTATTTTATGAATTTTGCTCTCTTTCAACACTCATTCTCTATCTGTTTGTTCTCTATCTTTTTTCCACACACATTCTGCTCTTCTGTTTCCATCTTTATTTTCTTCCATAGTCCTCATAGAGTCTTCAGTCTCAACCCTCTTGACGGGGTTCCTACCCGTTGTGGTGCTCTAGTGAGCCCAGACCCACGGCTAAAGCTTTAAGGTTTCTTACTTTATTTTACATTCTTTCTTTCTTTGGTAATTCTTTTCCATTATATATTCTCACTCAACAATTCTCTTACTAGTATTCCCCCACCTTCCCTTTTCCCCTATTCTTCCTACTGATTTTCTTTACTCTTTCTTTTATTTCAGCTTTATTCTTTTCCCCTTCTTTTCTCCTGGTGTTTCTGTGGTAGGCCAGAGTACCCCTTTTCTATACTGTTTTCTATTCTATCCTCTCTAATCTATCACTTCTTTATTCTGACAAACATATTCACTCTTGAACTATTAACTCATTTTCACATTGCCCTAATATGACGAGTACTTGCCCCCTATGTACCATTACCTGGAATGTTCATGGACTCACCCACTACATTAAAAGAAAAAAATACTTTCTTATCTACAATCCAAGCACATTGATGTGGCTTTATTGCAAGAAACCCATCTAGATGCACTAGAATCTGATAAACTTTGCAGGGATTGGGTGGGAAAGGTTATCCACAGCAGCATTCGACAAAGTGAACCTACAGATACTGCTCCTATTCGCAAATGTGGTGTGGTGATTCTCATTTGCAAATCACTCCCTGTCACCGTCTCCAAAACTTGGTCAGATCCTGATGGCCGCTATGCGTTTGCTAAACTACGCATTGGGAATTCTTTTATATGCCTGGGATCAGTTTACGCTCCGACAGGAAATAAGAAATCATTCTTCCTCCAATTGAACCGTCTACTAACGGAGATTGGTGCCTCGCAATATCTTATTGGTGGAGATTGGACTATTGTACGTGACCCAATTCTGGACAAAACGGGTTCATTAGATAAAGGGAATGCAGCAGATAGAGCCATTTTGGATGATATAATTTCAGACAACGGATTGGTGGATCATTGGCGTCTTAGTCATCCAATAGACACAGAATACACATTCTTTTCCCCCCCTCATGGCACATTCTCCCGTTTAGATTATTTTTTAATGTTGCATAGTACGGTCCAATTGGTACTGGAGTCTCGCATTTTAGAAGCAGCTTTATCCGATCATTCTCCTGTTCTTCTGTCCCTTGATCTTGGACTCTCTCGGCCAGGACGTAAACCATGGCGCATGAGCATTCAACGGCATAGGACCCCCAAGGGTAAACTTCAATTGCAATCCCATCTTCAAGATTATCTTTCTATTAACAAGAACTCTGTAATTTCCAGTAGGACTATCTGGGCTGCGGCTAAGGCCACTCTTAGGGGTCAGTTAATGCGTGACGCAGCACTCGTTAACAAGCAGAATGCCGCGCGGCAAATTGAGTTGGAACATGACATTCAATCTTTCTCTCGTTTATATGCATCTAGCCCATCTTTACAGAATCGTAAATCACTTGAGCAAGCATGTATGGCTTTAAACAATCTGTTTACCTCCAAAGCCGAGTATGCTTTGCAGAGAATGAGGGGAAGACATTATGAGCAGGGGGAGAAAGCAGGGAGATTGCTAGCTGCACAGTTACGTCAAAGAGAGGCAGCCATGGCCATTCCAGCTATTCGTTCAACGCAAGGCGATATACTTACGAGACCTCAAGAGATTGTCAATGAATTCGCTTCCTTTTACCAATCCCTTTATACTCCAAGCAATCACTTAGATTTGGATAAAATGTCTTCCTTTCTTACAGGAGTGGATGTTCCTTGTCTCTCTGATGATGGTAGAGCCCTACTTGAGGGAGAAATCACTAGGGAGGAAATTTCTAAAGCCATTACTGCTCTACCTTACCATAAAGCCCCTGGTGAAGATGGATTCCCTGCTGAATTTAACCGGTGGGCAGGACACAATGTTATTGATACATTACATTCTGCATTTCAGGAGGCAGATAAGGAATCTTCATTAGGACCTCTTTCTAACAAGGCAGTTATTGCAGTATTACCCAAACCCAGTAAAGATCCCCTATTATGCAGTAGTTACCGTCCCATCTCGTTATTAAATTGTGATATCAAAATCCTAGCCAGCATTCTAGCGTCCCGCCTCCGTAAAGTCTTACCCTCCCTAATACATCACACCCAAGTGGGCTTTGTCCCTGGGCGTTCCTCTCGGAATCATTTACGTACGTTAGCCCACACATTGTGGTCTACTAAACATCTCACAGAGGATGCATTAGCTCTTTCACTTGACGCTGAAAAAGCGTTCGATCGCATCAAATGGGAATATCTTTTTGCAACAATGCAACGATTCGGGTTAGGTGATCAATTTATAACCAAAGTCCGCTTGCTGTATGATAATTCTTCTGCTCAGGTGAACTGCGGGTTTTTTTTGTCTGATACATTTCAGATTCGGTGGGGTACGCGCCAGGGATGCCCACTATCCCCCCTTCTTTTCCTTTTGGCAATGGAGCCATTAGCTGCAACAATTCGCCAATCCACTGAAATCACTGGCGTTCCCCTCCCAATTGGACACTCTAAAATTTACCTATATGCAGATGATATACTACTCACCCTTACAAATCTCTCCCGTTCTCTCCCGTCCCTTCTTAAAATCATTGATGACTTCTCTTCTTTCTCAGGCTATAAAATCAACTGGGATAAGAGTGAGGCCTTACCCATTTCTGATGGAACCACAAAGGCATCTATATACGGCTTTCCTTTTCATTGGCAGACCTCACGCCTTAAATACCTAGGAGTCTTAGTTAATAAAGGCTTGGAAAACATAGTCACTGATAATTTAGCCCATTTGCTTTCTCAAATGCAATGAGATTTTGATAAATGGAAAATCTTAGGACTATCTCTCTGGGGCAGAGTCCAAGCCATCAAAATGGTCACTCTCCCGCATTTTATTTATATTTTAGGCATGCTCCCCCTTCAAATCCCTCTATCTACGCTTCGATCGATTGATTCTAAAATTAAGTCCTTTGTATGGGGCTCTGCTAGACCTCGCCTTGCAATGGCAAAATTAAAAGCCCATCAAATGTACGGAGGAATGGGTCTCCCATCCATTGAACACTATTCTCTTGCTTTGCACATCTCTCAGTTTTCTTACTTCCTGCCAGGTTTAAAAGACACTCCGCAATGGGTCCATATAGAGCATCATCTTTTAGCTATGGATTCGGGTCTCTCTCTTTTGTATGGAAGCGGCACTACCCGCTCTGATCCTAAAAATCCGGTTTTATCAGCTATGCATAAATCTTGGCAAAGAGGACACCGTCTCTTGGGTTCAAACGCACGTATTCACATTAAGGCCCCTTTGTGGAATAATTCTGGTATACGCATTAATGGTACTATGTTATCTTGGCCATTGTGGCAAGCAGCAGGCATCCATTCTCCAGATCAGCTTCTTCATGATGGCGAATTTAAATCCTTCTCACAATTGAGGGAGGAATTTAATCTTTCTATCCAACATTATCTTAAATACCTTCAACTTCAACAATGTTTGAAGAAACACTTGGGGTCTCCCCCTTGGTTGCTTCAAACATCTCCAATATTATCTTATTTATGTGTGTGGGGGAAGCATAGCGGTGTGACTTCGGGTCTTTATAAAACTTTTACGCTGTTTTTTCACAAACCCTCTCTCATAATCTCCGACTTAAATGGCAAACTCGTTTATCAACTTCTTTTACAGCTATAGAATGGGATCACATATTAGAAGGTTTACATAAAGGAGTTCGTGAAGTACGGCTTAAATTTTGCCTGTTTAAAATTCTCCATGATTGGCATTGGTCACCGGTCAAACTACATAAAGCTGGTTTACTTTCAAATGCTGATTGTTGGAGATGTTCCGCTTCTGGCTGTGACATAACTCACATTATTTATGAGTGTCCAAGAATTAGACCTTTTGGATTTATGTTGGTAAAATATTACACTCTACAAAGCCCTTACATTTACATCTGCCAACATTCTTTTCCATGACCTGCGTCATTCTCCTAAGCTTTCTAAACTACAACACCGTCTCTTCCACACTGCATTGGCTACAGCTAAAATTTGTATTTTACGCAATTGGAAATCACCAGCCCCACCCTCTCAAGAAGAGTGGTTAGTGGCAATGATTCAGACAGCTTCACATGAACGATTGATTTATAACCTACAGGATCAAGTTGATATATTTTTACAGACCTGGTCACCCTTCCTTAAAGCCAAAGCTGAAGAAACTGACACCTCTCTTGTCCCTCTTAATACTCTTAGTCAAGCAGACTAATTCATCGCTTTTATCCCTTGTCCTCCAAGCTTTTACCATTACTATTTACTCTATCTCTCTCATTTTGTTATATTCACATCATATTAATCATATTTCTTCTTCCTCTCTCTCTGTACTCTGGCTCCACTTTTCCACATTATTCCTCGGGTTTTTTTTTTTTTTACTTTCTTATTCTCCCTTCCTTTTGTACCCTAAACTTTTACTAGATGAGTATTTTTATATGATAATATATTTCTATACTGTTTCTACGATGCTCTTATGTATAGTCATTGTTTCATATTTACATTTAATCTATTTATATTCATCAATTGATGTTATATGCTTCATTAATTCATTATCTACATTGACTTTTATTACATCTCAATTTGCTTATTTATTTACTCATGTATCATATATCTATATAGTCCATATTTACTTGTTTTTATTCAACAGCAAAATGTTATACCTCCATTAATATCTTTTATTCTTATAATACTTATTAACAAATGTATTATTGCATTGTTCTTAACTTGTATTATATTATAAAACTCAATAAAAATTTCAACACAAAAAAAAGAAAATTAGATTTGGGAACTGGCTGATTCGCCCTCAAACAAAAGAAGGGACAAGAGTTGGGCCAGTGTTTGTCTTGGGCCCACTCCTCAAATTAACCGAGGATTAGCATTAGCTCTGCGTGTAATATTTTAGGGTTATTCCATCAGTATAGACGCTGAAGCTCTGCTTGGCAGCCATATGAGCACTTATCTCTGCTTAAAAGATAATTATTTATTTATCTTACACCATCCCCGCTGTTATCGCTTTACTTTTCATCCCTAAAATTGGAAACTGCCAACTTTTTTTTAGCACTTAGGAGAGGACGTTTGAAAATAGATGATATGATGAATACCTTCCACTTTTCCTGGTGTATTTATTTCCTACCAGTATGTTGAGCTAACAGGGTGTCGGATGGGCCCGGGGATTTGCACTATGCAGTAATCCACACAATGTTTATTGACTTCAAAGGGCATCACCAGTTGGAGCAGTGCCCTCTGTAAACAACACATGCAGCTACATCTCGGGTGCAACCTACTGCCTGCTCCCGGGCAATGCTAACCTTTTGGCGCTCAAGACTTTTTCAAAGATGTATTGTAAATGGAAAATGCTCATACATTACAAATTCAGGAGTGAAGACCTATACCCAGGACTGCTCAATTTTCCTACTCACCCACCATATTGCTTAGCCCACCTGTGCCTTCCGTGTTGTTTCTGCCCCCATAACTGTCAAAGTTTCAGACTGCTTATGTGTGACATTTTTATAATTTCAGTGTAATTATGAATGACATTCAACAACTATGAGTGACACTTTCTCGTGAGCAAAATCAAGAAATGAAGACGATGGAAACATATAAATAACAGAAACTAGAAACTACACCCATCTGGGCAACAAGAAACTCTAAGATCTTAATACGGCTGCAAAGCACCTGATCGTATTGCAGACAGCAACTCACTGCAATGCGGAGCTCTCAGCTGTACTAACTTTACCTATGCGGATGAACTCAACTTTATGCAGACTGAAGATAGTGTGATTGCTGCAATGTAAGCGCTCAGCCACAGCTGCCAAGTTTTCCGCTGGCTCGTGAGCAACATTTAAATGTTTTCAGTGTCCTTATGAGTGACATTCCAATGCCATATGTCACACTATGAGCGAGACTTCATTGCAAGAAGAACAAATGCGTTATCTCACCCGCATTTAGAAAAATTACAGAAATTACTCTTTTTAGTGCAATGTAATGCTCTAGAAATGTCCATAACAGAGATCAACATCTTCCATTTGCTCATTTAAGAGCACTATCTTAAATCCTTCTTCCAATAAGATAAGCCTGGATTTTTAAAAGCGGGGTTCTGAAGCAAAAACAGAATGGTGTAATTGAGAAACAGTTTGAGTTTGTGCCCCCTGCCCTTTGAAAATTTTAAAATAATTTATGGAGTATGGTGACAAAACGAGAGGGGTGGAATGTGCAGCAGGCAAGAGAACAACAGTGCTGTTCTCTTTCAGGTCAGCACAATCACTAAGTATGTTCTAATCTTGCCCATTAATTCTGCCCTAGCATTGCAAGGTGATGGTTCACACCTAGGCACAGGGTAAAGGAGCAGTGCTTTACAGAGTGCAACTTCAGATAATTAAAATGAATGTCACCTGTGAGATCGGCACACTTGCTTACCAGAATCAGCTGGGTTCACTGAAGCGGGTCTAGTTCTCCCACTCTTTCTGTCCGATTTCCCTCATCTCATTCTCTAATTTGCACTCTCTTTCCTTGCTCTTTCATCCACTCTTCCATTCTCAAACTTGTATCACTGTTTGCTTTTCCTCCTTTTCTTACTTTCTCTCCCCTGCATTCTCCTTAATTGCGCTTCTATCCATTCTTCTTCTCCTTTCTCGCACTGCCCTCTCGGCCCACTTTTCCTCCGTAACCTTTATTCTCCCCCCTGTATTCTCTGTCTCCCCTCCAAATACTTTTCCTCCTACACCTATGTGGTCCTTTTTCACTCGATTTCCTCTTTTTAAGAGTTCACCTTCTAATTTCACTTACTTCTTTTGTCCCACACTTTCTCTCTCCCCTCCATCCTCACTCTCCTTTTTCAGACTCCTTTTCTTTTTCTCATGCTTTCTTTCGTAGTTCTGTTCTCTCCCCTCTCCCTTGATTCCTCCTACATCTTTTCTTCCTCACTCCTTTAGTCTACTTCTGCTGCAGTGATGACATTGTTGATGCTCACTATAATCTGTGGTGGGCCAGTATGTTGGATTATGCACCCCAGCAACAAACTGCAGAGGCACTAATAAACAAAAAACACCACTGCAAGAACCACTAAGCTTTGACTCAAAAAGAGCTGAATTTCAATTAAAAAAATAAACCTAACCTGTACTGAAAGGACTTCTTGGTGTCTTCTTAGCACACAACCTAAAATGAAATGCATTTCTGTACTTGAAGTTGAAGGCATTGAGTAAACTTAGTACTGAGCTACTTCTATAATATACAAGAAAACATTGCATTTGTTAGTAACTCAGTGGTAATTCAGTTTTCGAGTGCATTGCTACATACATTAGCTGCAATTCCTACATAAACATGTCTGCATTTTTCATAGTATTTTTTATTTTTATGTTTCCTTACCAGAGCTTTGGTAGCCATAGTTCATTCAGGGCCTCTGTTTACTTCTAAACTGCTCTTCACTGATTGATTAGATCAAACAGCCCTGAGCTGACAGAGCAAGGACTAAAATGTACAGCACTTCTAAATTGGATGTGCTGTAAACTAAGTCACACAGATTTTGAAATGCTGGACTGTAACCAGCACATAAGGAGACAGTTCTTTCTGTGTCTCCAAAGTAGTAAGGAAAATGAGTGCAGCATGCCGGAAAAACACTCAGCCGCTGGCAATAGGGAAGGTGAACCCCCAACCCCGGGACTAATTTACTTACTTTCCTCTTGCAACTTACCTCTCTTGCAACTTAGTAAGTAACACATGCCAAGTTACTGCTGGTGAGGGGTGACTAGGCACCCAGCACATGCCATCAGGCCAAGCAAAACCCAGTTTGAGATCCCTGTGGTGTTGGGCCTCAGGCCCACATGGCAGCAGTAACGGACGCAGACACCAGGTGAGGTGGTACAGTAAACTGGCCACGAGCACCCGGGCCCTTTTATTGGCGGGGCCACATCACTCGTGACACCCGTGATGGATGGGTGTGGGGGTGCAGTGTGTCCAGCCCTCAAGGGAGTGGCTGGGGTTACAGCTTCCTGCCGAACACTAGAACGTGTCCGGCAGGACATTACATTCCTCCCAACTTTATTAAAGAACACGTAAAACTTTAGTCCAAACCTGTGGGGACAAAACAAACAGTTAACAGAAATACCACAGGGTCCATCAGTCTTCTAAGTCAGGTGGCGGGAAGACATCAGACATGGGCCGGGGACTCGGCCCGCAGCAGGACCATCTCGGCGGGCACTCGTAGTTTAACCTGAGGGGCTCAGGACACGACCGCTGGCTTGGAGACGTCCACTGCACACCGTCGGCTCACAGATGACGACGTGTCTTGCATGGCTCCGCACTGCTGACGTCGATTGTGGTCTGTGGTGAATTCTAACAGTTCATATGGTGGGTTGCGTCATGAACATGGATGGAGTCCCTGGTGAAAGTTCCTGGAGGTGTTGCCTGATCAGTTGTCTCTGTGGAACTGCTTGGCTGTAACCGATAACCTGTCGGTGGGGCAATGTCTCTTCTCACTCTCCCGCCTGGGGAGGCCCGTTGTCGGGGTTGCTGCGGGACTGCAGGAGGACTGCACTGGGGCTGCTTGTGTGCCGACTGGGGGCAGCTGCAGGACTACCGAGGAGCCGTTACTGAGTCTCACGCACAACCCGCGAGGGTAGATGAGTCTTGGTTAAGACTTGCACCCGCTGCCGCGGTTCAGGTGTGTGCCATGTTCACAGGTAGCCTCTGGTTTCTTTTGTCGGCTGGTGTGGCAACCAGGGAGGACTTCAGTCCAGTGGTACTCTAGGAGTGATGTTGTTTGACGCTTGTGCTGAGGGCTGGCATGATGGCGGAGGCCAGCCCGGTGGTGAGCCGGAATGACAGGTGGTGGTGACTTGCTGGGAGAGTTGAAAGTGAGGAGGGACTTAGCTGCCAGGTGTCTCCGTCGTGCTGAGATTGATCTTTGGTGGCGGCCTGGCACGGCGAGTGTGCAGATCTCCTCTTGCCTGACTTGGGGGCCACTGCTGACACCATCTTGAGGCGGTGTGAAGAGGGACACTCGGTGCTGATCTCCACCCACGGCATCTGCGGCCTGGAGCAGGGATGCCGTTGACTTGGACTGCCGACACTCTGGGATGGACGGTCGCCTGGGGAAGCGTTGGGGAGAGACACGGATTGCGCTTGCTGCGGCTTGTGCTCGGTTCTCCCGTGAGGCTGTGTCCAGGGACGTCGGTCCGCCTTGGTGGCTGTCTGGTGTGTCTGGGTGTGCTCTGGGCTTGCTGTGAGTCCCCAGTCTTCTCCCTTTGTTGGTCTATTCAGCCCACCTGTGTTCCTCCGATTTTCTGGGTGACAGGGCTGTCACTCTCTTCTTTCTTCGAGGGCGTTGCGCTTGGACCTCGAGGCGGCGCTGTCATGGCGCCGGCTTCTGCCTTCGCCCCGGCGCGCTCCTTGCTTGCTGGGCGACGTGACGTCCGGTCGCGTGTCGCTGGTTGTTGGGGCGCCTGTTGCTGTGGCGGCCGGCCACGTTGGGTGTGCAACTCCTCTCTTGCCTGTCGTGGGTCACTGCCGACTCCGTCTTGACGCAGTGCGAGGGAGGATACTCTGTGTGGTCTTCGGCCCACGGCGGGGTTTCGCTGGTGCAGTAGAGATGGTCATTCTCTGTGCTGCGTTCAGCAGTGCTGCTTTGTGGAGATGTCTCTATCTCCCGGGCGCCTGCCCGTGCTGTCCGGTTCACTGGCGCGGCCTTCTGCGCGCCTCGGACCAAGTGCGCTCCGTCTTCTCCTTGGGCGCTCTCTTCTGGCACTGGGTGTGCCTGTGTTGTAGCTTGCGGTTGTGTTTGTTCACCGGGAGGAGCAACTGACGCGATCTCTGCTCCGGCGGTGGCGTTGGGCAGCCACGAGTGGTGCGTGTTCTGCACAAGTCTTCTCTTGAGCTGTTAGCGGGGACAGCGACCTTGAGACGTTGCTGTTCTGGCTGGTCGTCCACTCTTTTGGGTGGTGGCGGTCCGTGTGTAGCTCTGGGTTTCTCGCAGCTCCTTGCGGGGTTTGTGAGTCTCCCCCCGTACTTTGTAGAGGTGGCAGGCAGTGCTCTTGCCTATATGACGCTGGTTTGCGCTGGTGCAGCGTGGGGCACCTTGGGGGCTCTTGAGTGTGGCAGCTACTTGGAGACTTTGCTGTCTTCGAAGGTGTCCTTGCTGCTCGCACTTGCAAGGTGCGGAGGGCCACTCTCTGAGCATTTCTCTCTGAGGGCACATCTTGCTGGGCCTGGTGCCGTCTGTCTCAGCAACTGGGTGTGAGCAGGCAGTCTTCCTTGTGGTGGCAGTGCGCACTCTGGGCTCTGTTGACTGCTGTTGCCGGGTGGTTCGCAGGCCGCTGTGCCGTGCTCTGGTACCGCTGGTCTGTAGGGTGCAGTGCAGCCACACTTGTCACTGGTCTGCCGCTCTCGCCTGTTGACGTTGGTCGGGGTGGGCAGTCAGTGTGCTTGACCGCTCTTCGGATGTGCCGGTGTGAATCCTCCTGCCAGGATCACCTTGCGATTCTCTCCTGCTGATCCTGCCACTTCTGGCAGGGTAGTGGTGCATCAAGGCCTCTCCTCCAGCCTACCTTGCTGCTTGGGACGCCGTCGGGGGGGCACAGCTGGCTATCTGCTCTGACCAGGCAGTACGTCCGCTCTTCAGCGTGCAACTTCTGGGGAGCCACCAGGTGGCGCTGCAGTTGTTTCGGTGGATTGCCCTGGTTGCTGCAGGTTTTTGGGTGCTGGAGGAGCTGGTTCAGGGCTCTGTGTGGTGTCGACACGTGGCGCTGCTTGCGTGTAGGCAGATGTGGGTCTGGCGTGCAATGTTGGCCACCAGGTGGCGCTGACATCGATGCTGGTGGCAACGGCAGCTTTACCTTCTTGCGGTAGGCATCCGGAGACGTGTGCTCATGGAGGGCCACTTGCGGTGGGCAACGCTGTCGACGCCCCTCCTGGGTGTGCCCTGGGTGCTGCAGGTCCAGGGAACGTCGGTGTGGGGTCTGGGCTCGCCCGCTACTGTCCTTCGCAGCTTGTCCCGTGCGTGAGGGGGGGGGGGTTTCCCAGTGGTGCTGCTGGTGCAGAGGCTGTCAGTTGTGGAGTTGCCCTCTTACTCGCTTCACTGAGTAGGTATTGGGGCTTACTGTAGAACTGCTGACGTGCGGCCGCAGTGCGGCTCCTCCGCTCATGCTGGCCGGCAGGGCGGCATGCTGCTGCGTGTGCTTTTGCTTGTGAGCGAGTGCGTTAGTCTCACAGTGTGGCGCAGGCAGGCAGCCGCTAGGTGGCGCTGCCTGCAGGTTCCCCTTTTCGCTGGCTGAGGCGGCCTCCTTCTTACTCGCGGGCGTTGAGGCGCGCTGCACGCAACCGGCGCAGGGCCTCCCGCGACGTTGATGCCTCTTCTGTCTGTGGCACCTCCACTCTGGGCAGCCGGCGGTGAGCAGGGACTGTCCGGTGCTTCTGGCTGCACGGTAAGAGGGAGCGGGGCAGGGCTTTGAGCCACCGATGCCTGTTGGGGGTCACAGGACCGTGCGACTGTGGAGGCGGATTCCTGGGCGCAGCTGCGGACACCCTTCGAGCGTTGTAGGCTGCGGGCACATTTCGAGTAGGCTGCGGGCACATTCCGAGCGTTGTAGGAGGGGTTTGTGGCGCTCCCCCGGGACTCAGGTGATTGCTAGGAGCAGGTTCTTCCCTCTTCGCGCTCAGTGCAGACACGGAGGGCGGGACAGCCGGTGGGCGCTTCGGAGCTTGCAGGGGTTTCCACTGACCTCTCGCTGTCGAGGCTGGCCGGCTCCAGTGTTGTAGCGGCGGCAGTGTGTGTGTCTGCGGGCGCCTACCGAGACTTCCCCCGTGACGCCGGTTCAGGCACACGGTGTCCGTTGTCCTCTGCAGCACGGTCACGGCTGTCGTGTTAGCAAGGGGGCCTTGTGCAGACAGCGTTGGTCCTCTCGGGTCTAGGAGGCGGTAATTGGGTGACACGAGGGGCACAACCCTCACCTCCGTCACAGGTGACGTGAAATGGTGCGCTGGGGGTGCCGCCTGCCGGGCACCTTTCCTGCCCCACGGGGACCGAAGAAGCGCAGAGCAGCAGGTCCACGGGGTCAGCTACCCGCCTCGTCGCCAGTGTGGTGTTGGGCCTCAGGCCCACATGGCAGCAGTAACGGACGCAGACACCAGGTGAGGTGGTACAGTAAACTGGCCACAAGCACGTGCACCCGGGCCCTTTTATTGGCGGGGCCACGTCACTCGTGACACCCGTGATGGATGGGTGTGGGGGTGCAGTGTGTCCAGCCCTCAAGGGAGTGGCTGGGGTTACAGCTTCCTGCCGAACACTAGAACGTGTCCGGCAGGACATTACAATCCCTTTTGGACATGATCAAATTATTTCCTTCCTTTAATCAAGCAAAAGTTAATTCCACCGTATTAAAAATGCTTGTAAAAACACTGTGCATATAAAAATGACTTTTAAAAAGTGTTTTCACTTTGGTGATTCCAAGTTCAAACAGGAGAAATAGAGGGATCGCTGTTTTCATGTTGTGTGCCGACACGCCCTGCTGTGTGCCTTTCTTACACCACGGCTCATCAGTAAACATCTAGGCCCATGGCAGTAGAAAAGAATGTTCAAAGTTGACAATGATGTCACACGCAGCTTGATCGTGACAGCTCATACTCGTAAGTTGTATGAAGTTTGAAGCCCTAAAGTGAGTAAAAATAATAACGATCCTCCTTTATATTAAGGTGTGACCTTTAAGAGTACACCCGTATTTTTTACATTAACTTTTCGCTTGAAGGAGGCAAAGAACAGCATTTCTATTCTTTGAAATATGCAAATTTCTTTGATTTAAACGTAGTTACCTACAAAAAGAGGGGTCGCCTTGATAATAAATCCTGATTGGCTACTGGCTTCAACTGTTTATAAAAGGGGGTACTTCTTGTAGACCTGTCATACTTGTTTTACTCAATCCATGATGTCACACTCTACATACGCAAAGTTCTAATCACCATTCCATTCTGCCTGATCTCTTGCCAACTTATTCATTATTGGTGGGTGTTGATAAAACTGTAGCTTCACAGCAATAAAGTGCAGCTCTCATCTTAATGTTCTGTAAATAGACGGCCCAGTATTTTACCTGCAAAGGGAAGAGGCCCCACTGTGACAGTGGGCAGCGGTGGCACTGAGGGGTATCAGCCGCTCTTAATCGATACAGCCAGCTCAGCTTAGCTTAGTCCGCCCTTATACTTAACTTGCAGGCTCAGGCAGGCTGCTAAAACGAAATCATATTATTAAAGGTGTAAATCAACATCATGTTAGAAATCATCATGAATTGTCAGACCTGAGCACCCGATGTGACGAAAGTGATCTCTTTTTAGGTCGAGCATGGGCAACGCATGCGCTGCTCTGCGAGGCATGCTGTATTCGGGTAGGTACTTGAAGCTCCACCCACTCTCCGCCCATATTTTTCATTGGCTTGTGTCATTGTCCACTGTAAACTGTGGCTTTTCATTGGTCAATAGGCTTAGTAGTCCCTCCTTAGTACCGCCTTGTCTCACTTTGTAACCTCCCATGGCAACACCCCGTTACGTGTGTTGTTACTCGGTAGGCTTTAATTACAACCTCCAAGCACTATTTTCTCTAATAGCTTTGTCCTGCCTGCAACTAATGCTTTAAAAGTTTTTTATAGCATGGCAAGCATTTGCAATGCATTAGGTCTCGCATTTGCGAGAGTTTAAGCTATCGGCATTGCAAATGACAATGTCTTTTATTTATCTATTTTAAAAACAACACATAAATAAGAGGCATTGTCATTTACAATGCTGTGAGAAGTTGGCCTGGTATATGCTGTTCACTAATTAAAGTGGACACCTTGCACCAGGGCAAATCGACTCTTATGGTAGATAGGTTTAAGACAACCTTTTAAAGAAAGCTATCCTAGTGGTAGCTGTGGAGAGCAGCCTTCAGGCTAAGTCTCGGAGGAATGTAAAGCAGCTTGTTTTACCATATAATCTCTTGAATCACCAAATGAAAAGACACCACACAGGTATATATATCAAATATATATGTATTTATTTCTAAATAACTCTCTACTAATCTCTTTATGAGATTAGAAGACAAACATATGCACAAATCAACGTTTCACAATAAGTTAAGCACAAGATATGGCTGGGGCCCTAGGGGCGTACCAGACCATATACTAAGTAAGAGACTTAGAAACAACGACTTGCAAGGAGACAAGGCCTAGGGCCTTCAGAAGTGCTGGGGCCTCACGAAACCACCCAAGGCAGGTAAGTAAAGGACCCACGGGGGACGCGTGCAGTGTGGATACACAGGCGCGAATCGCCGTTAACTTCAATGGGGCAAGTCGCGGTTGGAAATAAAGAGTTTTAGGATACTTCGGGAGAACCTACAAGCAAGTCACTTACAGGGTAAGTCGTTCTATGGCCCACACCCACAGGAGCACCGTAGTGCTGGAGTTACCTCACCCAGGGAAGCCGGGTGCACAGGTGTCCTTTGGTGTCGGGTCGCGGCGTCGTTTTCAATGGCGAACAAAGACGACTTGCTGCTTGCGGGAGCTGAAGAAGTGTCCGGTGGAATCCAAGCCTGGATTCTGAAGAAGGATGACCTGAAAGCAGAGGGGACAGTGTTCAAAGTCACTTGGCAGTGACCCGGGGCAAGGAAGATGGATGCCCACCGTCGTCGGTCGCTTCAGGTCGGTTGCGGGTGCCTTGACTCTTCAGCCACGTGGTCCAGGAGGCGTCGACGACGACCAGGAGCTGGATTCGGTGTGTCCCTCGACGTCTGCAGCTGACTGCGGTGTCGGCAACTCGATTGGAGCCAACAAGCCTTGGCAGCCGCAAGTCTCGGGGAGATGGAGAAAAGTCGATGGCGCAGACCAGCAAGGTCTGTGGAACTCACCCAGCGAGGGTAAGTCAGGGCAGGCCTGGAGCAACCAGGGGAGCCCTTTGGTTTCTTTAAGAAGTCTTCTGGGGACCCACAAGCCAGCGGGCAAGGGATCGCGAAGACACCTCGGGCGGAATCACTCAACAGGGGCCCACGGTCACTCGGGACGGTGTAGGCCTCTGATCTTCGGAGGGATTCCTGCTGGAGGTCGGGACCACACGTGGTCCAAAGCACAAGTTCGTAGAACGTTGTGAAGGGGTTGCACTCGACAATAGTGCACGGTACCCAGGGGTCGCGGTTCCTCGTTACTCGTGGGGTCCACTTGCCTCAGCTTCGCTGGGGACTCACGATGGCCTGGGAGAGGTCAGGAAATCCACTTCCTGGGCTGCAGGGACTTCGGACTCCGGCGGGAGCGGCGTAGTTTGCGACCGTCGTTGTCGTTTTTGGTGCCTGCCAAGCAGGGAGTCACTCCTTGACTCCAAGGGAGATTCTTCTGTCTTCCAAAGGTAGTGGAACGTCGAAGGGCCAGGATTCTTCTGTAGAGCGTCGTCCAGGGGTTATCTGCTTTGCAATGGCAAGGTTCCCCCTCTTATACTAAAAAGAGGGGATGGACTAGCTCTATGACCCCACCTATGGGAGGGTCAAGGGAGGGGGTGGCTACACCCACTTCCCTTTGTCCAGTTTCGCGCCAGAGCAGGGGCAGGTAGCCCCTGAGCTGGTTTGAACTGGCATATGCACAGAGGAGCCTTCTGCTCCCCCAGTGCAGGACTTCAAAGCACTCTAAGAGTGCACCCACCCAGCCCCAATACACTAAACCCTGTCTGGAAGGTGGTTACACCTCCCTGTGACAGGATGCCTATTGTTGGGCTTCCTCCACTGCGAGTTTCGGTCATCAGCAGGAGGGCAGCCCAGTGTCTGTGACTGGTGGCATCCATTTTGTGATGCCAGGGCTCTTTAGGATTCTACCGCGTTTCCACAGCAGGTACATGTCTTATCCCTCTAGAAGGGTGGAATGCTACCCCCGCCGCCAAGATTGGCGGGGGTAGTATTCCAAGATGTTTGACACCAAACACGACATGTTTTGATGCAGCCCTTCCAAAGTTAGCATTTACCGCGAGGATATAATGCACTTAAATAGTATATGGTTTAACCGCATCCACAAACAGCACCAGAGAATAGACTCTGAGAGCTGCAGAGGGGCCCTGCTCAGGCAGAGGCACCCCCTCACATAGAAGCCAAGCACCCTGCCCTCAGGATTGATAGGGCCTGCCTTAGGGGTGACTGATAGGTTTATATGTGTGTGCAGGAGAGATATAGGAAACCTATATCTCAGTGAGGGGTGCTAGCACCACCTCACCCAGGCTGCAGTAGCAGGCCTGTGGTGTCAGATTTAGACTGCTTCCCAGGGGTGGCATAACACATGCTGCAGCCCCTGGTAGGCCTGTGAAGTACCTATGCCCTTGGCACCTAAGGTACCATATACTAGGGACTCATAAGGCACCACAGTATCCAATCACTAGTGCACCTAGAGTGCACTCCATGTCGTTTAGAGAGAACAGAGAGGCTGGGGCCCTGATTGGCAGGGACCCAGCCAGACTATAGCCAGAAACCAGTGCTAACATCAGAAAAAAAGTGGGGGCAACATAAGAGGCAGATCCTACTCTCCTACACAAATGCCAATAGCTCAAACTCTCGTAAATACGAGACCTATTGCATTGCAAATGCCTGTTTCAGCAAGGCATTGCGGAGGCCCTCAGATTTCTTGAGATCCTGCCTCTGCACATATGACCCGTTTGACCTCTTTGCTCGCCCTGTGGACCTGCATGAGGGTGGGGCAGCAAACTGCTGGCGGCACACAGGCTGGCAGTGGTGTGACAAAGACACATAACTGCTGAGTTTTGCCGCCTCACTACTAGTGACTTTCTGTCGGCAAATGGACAGTCATGTGGCCCCATGTCACGTGAGGCCGCCACAGCCTGCCCTAGCTGAGTGAGTCTCGGCAGCAGCTGTGAATGTTAAATATGCTGCCAGCACAGCCTGGACGGTGCTACTCACTGCATTGATCATACAGTGCCTTCTGCCAGATTCACAGCATGCATGCAGTCCACGCTGCTCAGCTTGCCTGACCGCTCTTTCGAATCTTGCTAGTCTGCCTCAGTGCGGCGGCGATATCCGGAGACACTATAAATGCGTGACTAAGCATTTTAGTGCAGTGATGCGGATCACCACCCTAAAATACGTTAGTCTAACACCTGATGCATGGCACGTGGCAGGACTGCCTGGTGGGGATCATGCAAAGTATGAATGACTGTTTGGCCGGTCCAAGAGTTCCGGCCAAGCAGTAATGTACACTTAAGGAGTGCAAACCACTCCTCTCCCTACTCTGGTCAGCCCCGCCCTTGCCCCGAGAGACACTGACTTCTATAGGAAAAATAAAATGATAATAACGATATGTTATTATCATTTTCTTTTTTCTTTTGGGCAGTGGGGCGACGCTCCTCCTTCTAGTGGAGGAGCCGCCACTACTGCAGTGCTTTGGTGACCCTGTAGCACCATTGTATGCTTCTCCCAAGGGAGAACAAAGCAAGAATTTCGGATCATGTAGTGCCATTCAATGCTGTGCACAAGTTCTCTACATACCATTCTATAGCTTCGTTCACTTGCTCCTTGAATGACCAGTCCAGCAATGCTCATGGCCTCAAGCGTAAAATGAGCACCCATGCACAAGCTCGTTGTCCTGCAAATATGAGCAATAGGAGCCAACTAATGTGATCTGATAAATGGATGTGTGGTGCATGGACGTCAATTCACCAAAATCCCAGGGGTAGCGGATGTGACAAGACTTGCCCTTTGACCACCTCCAGTTACATTACAGGAAGTGACCTCATGTGAACTTTCACCTAATATCATCCTAGGAAGTGATGTCACATGACATTTTACTGTGATGACACCATGAAAAGGAACATCACTGCATTTCCAAATCATGCATTAAGCACAAAACTGATAAAGAGGTTAGGTACTATCGTTATGATCTTCCTCTTACCTGCTTCTCTCTTACCCAGATGTTTCTTTCTCATCCACCTGCCTCTTAATCAAAGGCCCACATCTTCCCCTCATCTCTCCCTCAACTTGTTACATTCTGTTCTCTCCTCTCTTTCTCCTCTCTTGCAGCTGCCTGTCATCTACATCTCACCTGTCAATCCTCCCAACTGCTCTCAGCTATTTGTATCTAAGCTGCTATCTCTTTATCAGCACTCACTCTCTCACCTGTCTCCCTCGCTCTAAGGTATCGCACCAGTTTCTCTGTTCCCCTTCACCTATCTCATATTATCTCTCTTAACAAAGTCTTCCCAGTGCTTAATTTGTAAACAAATAAGTTCCGGTGCTCCAAATCTTTCTTAGGCAGCAGCCGCAACTTCTTCCAGTTATTCACCCAGCTACATTCCTGGCGTCACCCAACTGTACCATTGCCATGCCCACCACCTACATGGACAACTGCATTCATTAAAACAAATTGTATTTGAATGAGGGAAATGATCATATCTACCAAAAAATACAATGCCTGAGCAGAAAGCCAGTCCCTGTACTATGATTTGAAGTCTTGTGTTCTAATGACTTCACTATGCATCGAATCCGTATGGTAATCTCTGTGACGCACCTACATGCGCGGAAGTTCTGCAGTGAGCGCTATGGAGAGAGGTATCCATTTATATATAAACATTGAGTTAGGGGCTGGTACGAAGATGACGATGAAACAACACCTCTTAATCGAATGAACTTTTTCTGGATAGAATTGACTGAATGTGAAAGTGTGTAATGTTTTACAGAGGTGCTGGCATGAATGGGAGGGCGAAGAACATCCACACTTCACTAAAAGTGAGGTTGAAGTGTGCAACTAAAACTATGTGTTCAGCCTCTTTCAATCGCGAGAATAATGCTCTGATCTCTCACTCGTGGGCTCACATAAATTGATTTATCCATTTTACTTATGTTGTTATTAACAAAATATGGTTCATGTTATACTGACAATAATTGTAAAGCAGTACAACATGGGAGAATGTTGTCATCAGTCTCCCTCGCTATAAGGTATTGCTCCAGTTTCTCTGTTCCCCTTCACCTATCTCATATTATCTCTCTTAAAAAAGTCTTCTTCCCCAACTGTCTCCCCTTTCACCAATTCTCTGAATTGACTTTTTCATCTGTCTCTCTAACCTGACTCCTTATTACTTCTCCCACCTTTCTCACACCTCTCACCCATCTCTTTTCCTTTCTCGCCACTCTCTCTGTATCAACTACCTTGCACCAGTCCATTTACTCACCTCTCTGTATCGTTTACCGGTTACCTCTCTAGATTAATTCCTCCTCTCTCTCAGTGGTCTCTTTATTAATTATTTCTCACCTTTTCATGCCCTCTCCACTCAGTTGTTTCTATTCACTCTCTCTAACCTCTTTCTCTCTGAGCTCTCTCACACCAGTCTTTCTATATCACCCTTCTTACACCTGCCTCCTACTCACCTATCTCTTACTTATCTCTTAGATGCGTCTTTTTCAACGTGTCCCCAATCTGCAGTGTTTTTCTGGCCTGTCTCTTGTTTAGCCCTTTTCTCACACCTGTCTCCTTTCTATATCTCTATTGTGCCTTTCTCATTTAAATGCCTGTCACATCTCTGTTTTCCCACTGTCAGCTGTCTTTTTTGCCACTCTGTCTTAAACCTTTCTCGTCTCTTTCTCTCACACCTGTCTGTCTCTATCTCTCCACATTGAGCTCTCTTCGTCTCTATTGTATCTTACTCATCTGTCACATCTCTATCTATCACTCTGTCAGCTCTCTTTTTCACATGTCTGTCTTAAACTCTCTTGTCTCGCTCTCACACACGTGTCTGACTCTATCTCTCAAAGTATATCTCTTTATCTTTCATCTTTCTCAGTTCTTTCTTTATTTTTCTCTCCCTCTCCCTCATACGCTTTGTATCTCATCTATCTGTTGTGCCTTCTTCCTCTCTTCTGATCCCTCTGCTGCTCCCTCCTTCCTCTCTTAACCCTTCTTTTCTCACTACTATCTGCTGTATTTCCCCTCTCCCATGTCATGTCCAGAGACAGCAGGAGACATAGAGGCGCCTTTAGCCAGACCTTCTCAATTAGCAACAATAAATTATGTTGCAAAGTTTTATTTCCAGTTTACCACTGTGCTAGGTTCTTGCTGGACATGCACGATGCACAAGCAGCTCAGCCAGCCCATGTACCACAGGCCACAAATCGGAACATTTTGTTTGAGAGCAGTGTAGTTTCACTGGTGAATGTTTTTATTGCAAGTAGCATGTTGATGTTGGCTGTGAGTTAAAAGAAAACAGCTCAAGAAAGCCCAGTTAAGCATTAATGACACTACTTTAGCCATCCCCTAGGAAAGGGGTCGCAAGGGTAGTGGCCAGGGGTCTCAAGGGGCAAGCTAGGGGTCACAAATGCGACCCCTGGAGACCCCTAAATGACGTCCATGGTGTGGTGTGTTCCGATATATGTTTTTCTCCGTGAGTGATCAATATATAATCAAGCCTGCTAAATGTTTCTTGGGTAGCAGAATAGTTTTAGATTCAAGGTTACTTCATACTTAATGAAATTCACTGGACAAAAAGCGACAATTAGCATTACAGTCCCTGATAAATGCACAAAATATGAAATCACTGTTGAGATAAGCCATTTGCGCTCTTAAATCATTTTTCAATTGTATTTATTTGTGCTGTCATTGGGTTCTTCTGTTCCATTATCAGCCAAAACATAATAAATCATTTACATATGGATAGTAGAAGGTCCTCTGTTATTGGACCAAAGTGTGGCATAATAGTGAGTGCTGTTGCTTCCAAGCACAAGGAGCCTGGTCTGGTCTAATTAGTATTCATTTTGAGATCTGCATATTGGTGAGATGCATTCTGGCCTCTAAATTTCATATTCCTTGTACAATCTTTGGGAATTCTGATTATTAATGCGCTCTCTCCTCACACAGGGCCTCTTGTCTCCAGTCTGGGCACTTGACACTTCTCCTGGGCCCTGGCCCTTCTTAGCTGCATCAGCAGGATGACGAGGCATAGTACCCTCCATGTCTGCACCTTCCATCTCCCACATTCTCCATTGGCCATTTGCAAAGCATCCAGAGCAGTGAAAGCCAGCCCCCCCCCCCCCTCCTTGAGGTCACACTTGTGCAGGACCAGTCCATAGAAGATCTTAGGTAAACGTCCAGGCCCATCCAGCAGGGCCATCTCAGTACTGTCCCCCAGAGTGTTTAGGGTGCCAGTGCCACTGACCCTGGAGAAACAAGTCCTAACCGCTGGGTGTGACTTAAAATCATAAGTACCTGAGTTTATCTCTGCAGTGGGGTCAGGTGTCTTCCCTCCTCCAGCTGGCGATTCTTCCAGCATAGTTTCTCCCTGGTTAAGAACACTCTCAAAAGTGTTTCCGTTGTGCAGGGTTTTTTAACTGGGGGTTGAAAGTTCCATAAGCTTGTCCCCTCTGCCAAATCCTAGTGTGACACATCATCACTCCAGCTCTGCCACAACCCGTCGTGGTTATGTTGTGGGTGCCTCAGATTCCCTTGTCATGTAAATTAAAGCACCTTTAAAGGTTCAATTCAAGGATTTAGATTATTATTATTAATAAATACTCCTGTTCATCAAAATTAAGTTGGCTATATTATAGTGTTACTACCTCTGGGTTTGTACTATTTATTCATTATTCTTTCTTAATTAATTTTCCAATGGTTTTTGGAGATAGTTTTTGATTATTTCCTATTGTTGTTAATATGTGTTAAATGTTTATGTTGACATCTCAAATTGTTTTTTCCAAAACTTACTCATTATGCAAATGTAGTAATGCTTTATTATTTGTAATGTATTCATACCTATTTTTCTCACTCCACAGACCTTTTTCAAGCAACTTTTGGTGTAGTTTGAAATATGTCCACCGTACCAAAGCTAACACAAACAAAATGTACAGAATCGGAACTTCAGGTTCTTGCAGATGGAGTAGTTACTACTTACGATTCACTATTTGAGAGACTTGTCTCCAGCACCAGTGGCCATGTGAAGTCCCTACGTCGGCAACAAATAACAGATCAAATCAACACTGTTGCACCAGTTGTTATAACTGTTCAGGAGGTTAAGAAAAGATGGAATGACCTCAAGTGAAAAGTGAGGTACATTTTAAGAATTCACCATCAAGTATGTATGAAGACAGGTCTCAGTCTTCAGAGACCAGGCTAGTATGTAAGTGGCATTCAGTCATCAAAAGCAAAATGGAGCTTACACTCCAGCAGGCTAAACCTGATGGGAGTGATTCTGTCTTAAAGGCTGAATGCCAATTCACAAACTGGTTAACGGCACCGAATGATCTTCATGTCTCTACATATAAACAACGGACACCTGCTAGAACCAAATTGCCCCCTTGGTTCACGGAAGAGCGCCAATGGTGCACAAAGTACGAGGAAGATCTAAGGTAAAATACAAGGATGGGTTAGCAAAATACAAAATATTGAGAACACATCAAGCAAATCAAATTATCATACTAGCAGGGTTATGGAAGCCCCAACTAAACAGAGAAAAACTTTTAAAATGCTTAAGGAACTTACTTCCCCTGAAGCAGCTAAAGTTAAAATGATCGTCACTAAGGACTTTGGCGATTTACTCACTATTTTATTCATAAAATTCAGAATATCAAAGAGTGTATTCCTAAATGGTCTTTACCACTAGTGCAATTAAACAGAAAAAGGAAAAGGAAACTTTGACAAGCTTTCCCAGAAATTAATGAGAACAGATTAAGTATTTTATCAGCAAAAGTAAAAACCGGTTCCCCTTAGGGCCCATGTCCTCCGGAAGTGTTAAAAAAAGTTCAAAGCCATAATCTTTCCACCTTTTTTAAATCTTCTTAATTTATCACTCACAAAAGGGGTAGTGTCATGTACCTTCAAACAAGCGGAAGTGATTCCATTATATTAAAAGCAGGGATTGGATCCGATCGGGTTAAAAAACTACAGACCTATATCTCTGCTCCCCTTTTCAGCTAAACTACTTGGGGCCCATGCTGCCTCAAAAACTGTGTAAGCACCTACAGGTTACAAAGTTTCTGCACTCTGCTCAAGCTGGACTTTATTAGTTGCACAACACTGAATCGGTTTTACTGTCTGTGATAGGTTATCTAAGATGAAAAGAAGACGGTGGGAAAGATGCAGCACTGGTACTGCTTGATCTATTCGCGGCCTTTGACACAGTCGATCATAAGATACTGATCGAGTGAAAGATGCAGAGATACAAGACAGTGCACTCCTATGGATTGAATAATTTAATGTGGGTCCCTCAAGGATCCTCACTGTCTCCCCACTTATTCAATCTTTATATATAGCCTCACATTGTTGAGTTGGTAAACAAAGGCTTCAATCTTTATAATTATGCGAATGACACTCAGTGTTTCATCTGGATGATACACCTTAAGCGTATGCACATTTTCAGGGCTCCATGAGATATTATTCTATTTGGAAAGACACCTTTGGAAAGTCTGTATCGGACGTTGTTCACGCTGGTCACGCTCAGGCCGGGAGGCTCACGGCAACCCAGTCGACACTCACCGCAACTTGCCGCTCCAGCCGCCGCCGCTGCTTTCGTGCCCCCCCTGCTGCCAACCGTACTCTTGTTGTTCTTGTCGCTTCCTCGGCCTTGGCCATGACATCTACGTTGCTATGTTCACGCTCCTTGGCTGGGGCTAGTCAATCCTGTTGAACTTGCTGGTCTCGCTGGGAAAATTGAGGAGCAGCATGAAGGAACGCGGTGAGTGAGTGAGCAAGTGGGCGAATTGGGGAGAGACCCCCCTGCTAGTTGTTCCCACATTAGAGTAACCATTGCACGTGATTGGAAGTCAGTGGGCGGAGTAGCGGAGCAGTGGAGAGACCCGGCAGCGGGACCCAGAGACTTGGGGATTGGAGGAAGAGCCAAGGGTCGGTGGAGTGCACAGAGCGCGGTAGCCGCAGTCAGGAGGAAGACCAAAGTGTGAATTGGTTTTATCCTTTGGCCAACTGGGAACAGCGTGACGGACTGCAGCTGGGTTGAGTGGAGTGGAGCTGAGTGGAACAGCGCGGCACAGAGCGGAGCAAAGCCGTGTGCTGTCTGCCCTCCCCGCTCTCCCAATCAGCCGCAACCCGAAAGCTGCGAAGACCCCACCCAGCATCTCCAGCTTGGGAGACGGCGAGACGGTGAGACGCGGGGAGACACGGGGGTGACTGACAGGGAGCGCCGGAGGCTAGAGCTGCAGCATCACCCGAACCAGCGGAGGTGGCCAGCGTTAGGCTGGTGCGGCTTGGGGGTTGGTGTAGGCTGCTCCTTGCTCGCCCGCCTGCCTGATCCCACCAGTGCGCTCGGTCTGGTGCCCTTCGCCTCGCCCAGATAGCGCTCGCACCACGTTTGCCACCTGTCACCCCATCCTCCAAACCCCCCCCCCCCACGCACTCCAGTGCAGCAAGGGGCCGGGCCAAGACTGACGTGAGGGCCAGAGAGGAGCCCTGGAGCCGAAGTGGGGTGGAACATCCTGAGCAAGCATCACCAGCTTATTTTGCCCTCAGTTCGGTCTGGCCATATAGCCCACCAGGCCAACAGAAGGAGCATCAAAAATCTCAAAGTCATCAGAGCAGCACTGCTGCAGACCCCTATCGGCCACCAACAAGGTGTAGTGAGTTGACACTCCGGGTGACGCATTAGTTGCAGACAGCCCTCGGTGACCTGGAAATCCGGAAACCTGCGGTTCGCTAGGAAGACCACCCACCCAACAGGTCAGGCAACATCGATTGCGGGGGGGTGTAGTGGCCGCTCCGCAGAGCGTGAGCCCGGGCCCCCTGCAGAAGCGGTCCAGCCAGGTCTGGGCTCGGCTTGGCGGCAGCCCGGCAGGAAGACCACAGCCTTGGTCATCGTGCCCATCCTTGTTAACTCGCCCCATACACTACCAACCAGAAGCGTGGCCAGTGGGCAGAGGACTGGTCCAGGCCGGTTCAGATTGCTGGAGCACTCTTGAGCCAATGAAGATTCCAAATTGTGGACCAAAGATGATTTAAGGACTTCAGCTGTACAGGAAATTGACTTCTTGCAAAGTAACTTTATTAAGGCCAGAATATTAATGGTCAGAGGACAGGCGGACCAGGCTGAGAGAGCCGCGGAGTCCCTGGACCTTTGAGCACCGCATAACCGCATGGTGGCCGTGAGCCTCGGACAGGCAGACCAGGCACCCGCGGTCAGAGAGGCGGCCAGAGAGGCAGAATAATTGTCTATATTGGGCAAAAGAGACAAAAGAAAAGCTCGAGCCAAGTGTCCTCTCTCCTGGACTGCATTGCGAGTGCGATTAAGAAGAGCGTGAATTGGCAGAAGATGCCATCTAGATGCTTGCGTTCCGGTCGATTAATCACATCTACAGTGCCAGGTGCAGAGCCTTCTTCCGGACCAGTTGGAAGCGTATCCGATTGCCCTAGTTATCTTAAAGTACATAAAACTATTAAGCGTAAGAAGCCACAAGATCATCTGTCCTTTTTGAAATCTCAGCCTACGGTGTCAGCTATGTTCACTAAGGGGTTGAGAAATAAGACATTGCGGATTAACAAAGAGGGGATGTCCCCTAGTGTGGCTAGTGTGGATGAGTCAAGCACTGATATGGTCATCTCACAGTTATTAGTTCCTGTCACAGTGTGCCCCCTGAACCAGGGACAAATGATATGGCAACAGACTGGTGGACTGTGCCCCCTGTTACCACTCCCCTTATTCTTTCCCGACAGGACAACTGGGACCCGAGTCCATTGAACAATCCTAACGCCGACAAACCCGAATTGGAGACCTGTCCCTTTAACTGGGACGTGAACTACGGGAGGACCGCCTCCGTTCTGGACGTCAGCTCTCCAGGTCCAATAAGAGAGTGGGAAATCCGGGCAGAGAAAAAAGAGACTTCCGGAGTCGATGAAGACGCGTGGGAGACGGACGCGGAGACGAGAAACCCAGAGATCACACCAGCACCGCTGCAACGAGACGCTGAGGGGGTGAACGACACGAAGAAGCCAGGAGGCCAACGTCACCACACTGCGCCCAGCCACGCTTCAGGAGAAGCGTGGCTCTCGAAGGTACGGAATAGGGTTGCGGGGTGGGTAGGGACAAGGGTAAAGTCTAGCGAGTAGAGGAGTATCTTAATCGCAACCTCTAACCTCCCACTCCGTATTTCCCTACTCCCTGAGCACCTTCGCACTGTAAATAGCACCGAGCACAAACGGGTGATCCCTCACTCCCTTTCCCCCACAAGCGGCGTTACCTGATATTGATACTCTGTCCCCTCCTTCTTCCTATGCACCGGAGCGGCGCGATCAAAAGGACGAAGACCAGACTAGAGGGAGAAGAGAGAAGACGGAAGTGAAGAAGACCCCGGATAAGAAGCATTATACCGAGGCATAACTCTGGATTCAGTTAGAAGGAGACGCTCTTTGAAATGAAAGCCTTCTTTAACAAGACATAGTCTCGACCTCAATCCTTCCCCAAGCCCACAAGTGGTGGAGAATTCGGACACCTCATCCATTGACCCTGTAATACACCTTATACACGGCCAGGACAAACTAGGATGGGCGGTCGAGCGACAAATGACGTCGGCGCAAGCCGACCGCGATGTGTTCAAAGACTCCATGTCGTCCCAAATGGAGAATTTACAGAAAATAATGGCCGACCATCTTGTGGCACCTCAGCGCACCGGACAGCCCCATGGCCCCTCCGGCGTCTCCCTACAAAAGTTTATACCAGGGGAGGACCCGGATGCATTTTTGTTACATTTTTAGAGGGTCGCCCGGGCCTGTGGATGGCCAGCGGAGAAATGGCCCTTCTTTTTGGCACCGCTGTTAACCGGAGAGGCCCATGCCGCTTATCAAGTGGCCAATGCGAATGGGGCTACGGCCTACCCTGCCATCAAACAAATCATTTTGGACCACCTAGGCCTGGACGAGGAGGCATTTAGGTTGCAATTCCGCAGGGAGAGGGGGGCACCTGGAGAAAACTCAAAAAACCCTCTTCTTCCGGCTTAAAGCCGCAGCGGATAAATGGTTAAGACCAAACGAGACCACCAAGGAAAGTATCATGGACAAAATATACCTTGAACTGTACTTGGAGGCATTACCCTACAACACGCAAAAGTGGCTACGTCAGCACACGCATCTAACCACGGAACAGGCAGTTGACATGGCCACCACCTATGCACGGGCCCAACCTCGACCGGCTATGTGGGAAGCAGAAAAATCACATAAAACAGCCCTGCCGAAAAGTGAGAAGAAGGCATATCGGCCCTCTCAGGATGGGCCTCGACCTAAATTCACGAGAACCGACGGGCCCCCTTTCAGAGGCCCACAGTGCTTTGAGTGTGGGGAGTGGGGCCACCTCGCCCGGATCTGTCCCCGAAGAAAGCCGACGGAAGAGCCGATGGAAGTAGGGTACATTCCACGGTCCATCCTCTACACGCCTGAGATGGGGACCGCGTTTTACGTAAGTAAGGAGGTGAATGGGAGACTCGTGAAAGCCCTTCTGGACTCAGGCTGTAGGCAGTCAGTTATACAGTGTTCCCTTGTACACCCGTCCCAGCTCCTTCCTGAAGCGATAGTCCACATCAGGTGTGTGAACGGGGACGTAAAACAGTACCCAGTAGCCAAGAGCAGCCTTACACACAGAAAAGGGGAGTCGTATATAGTGAAGGTAGGGGTGCTAGCTGACTTGCCAGAAGACCTCATCATAGGGACAGACAATCCGGGTTTCCTAGAAATGTTCTTGACAACAGTAAATAAACCACAAGGGAAGGAAAGAACAGGAAAGACGGTACCTGCCTTCGTCTCCCCTGAACCGTGGGTTATGGACCGGAGTTTTAGGTTTGCCCAACTCAATGACCCCACTTTACAGAACGCCTGGCAAAACGCAAGGAATAAAACAACTCCTATAACATACCCTCACTTCACCATCATTAAGGACTTGCTATACAGAGTAGGTTCAGAACAGGACGATCCACAGCTTCTCGTCCCTACGTCCTTTAGGGAACAGATCCTGTTTTTCTCACATTCACACCTTACTGCGGGTCACATAGGGGCTGAGAAAACTACTCAAAATGTGCTTAGACATTTCTATTGGCCTGGGGTATATGGGGAAGTAAAGAGGCACTGCCAGGAGTGTGATATCTGCCAGAAAAAGAACACACACCGCCCTCCTCCTGTACCCTTACAACCCCTCCCGATCATCGGTACTCCATTTGAGAGGGTCGGTATGGACCTCATTGGACCCCTACCAAAAACCAAGAGAGGGAACCAATATGCGCTGGTCATAGTAGACTATTCAACCAGATTTCCAGAGGCCTTCCCCTTGAAAGCACCAACCTCTTCTAACATAGCGGAACGCCTCGTCGAATTGTTTTCGAGAGTGGGATTCCCTAGGGAGATCCTAACCGATCAAGGAACCCCATTCGTGTCACGCCTCATGAAAGAGGTGTGCAAGACTCTTAACCTCCGCCATATAAAAACTTCTGTGTACCACCCACAAACCGATGGGTTGGTGGAGCGGTACAACGGTACCTTGAAAACGGTTCTGAGAAAAATGCTTCAGAACGATGGGAAGGAGTGGGACCAACTGCTCCCACTGGCCCTGTACGTGATCCGAGGCCAAACACAAAGTTCCCTAGGGTGTTCCTCTTTTGAAATGCTGTACGGAAGGCAGCCTAGATCCCTTTTGGAAATAAACAAAGAAGCCTGGGAAAAGGAGGAGGCGGCGGAAACCCGAGGCTTCCTGGAATACACCCAGCATCTGAAGAGCAAGATTGGGAAGTTGAGGGACCTGGCCTACTCCCAGTTAGAGAGGAAACAGGAGAGACAGAAAACATTATATGACAAAGGAAAAAAATGGAGGCGCCTGAACATTGACGATTGGGTACTAGTACTGCTACCATCTTCAACTTGTAAGTTCCGGTCAGAATGGCTTGGCCCCTATAAAATCGTGGGGACTATGGGAAAAACGAGTTATAGAGTACAGATAAGGCCCTCTCGCGCCTAGACATTCCACATCAACTTGTTGAAGAAGTGGATAGGGCCCCTTCCCACGAACACCCACTTCACCATGTCCTCTTTCCAACATGCTTCACAGACACTGGATCAGTAGGTGCTAAACGTAGACATATCAGAGGAGCAAAGGCAGTCCCTGGGGAACGTCTTAGAGTGCTACGCCCCGATCTTTTCAGACAAACCGGGAAAGACTCCCTTACTGAACACACCATAGAGACCATACCAGGGAAAGTAATAAAACAAAGGCCATACAGGATACCGGCAGCAAAAAGAGAGGCCGTACAGAAAGAAGTAAAAGAGATGTTGGACATGAGTGTCATTCGCCCATCAAGGAGCGAATGGTCCTCACCCATTGTCATGGTACCGAAACCCGATGGGTCCACACGGTTTTGTATGGACTTCCGGGCCCTGAATTCCATCTCTACCTTTGACGCCTACCCGATACCTAGAATCGACGAACTTATAGAAAAGCTAGGTGAGGCGGCATACATCACCACCTTCGATCTAACTAAAGGTTACTGGCAGGTCCCCCTCAAAGAAACAGACAGAAAAAAAACAGCATTTGTGACTCCAGATGGGCTTTTTGAATTCACGGTTCTCCCATTCGGCCTCCATGGCGCTCCGGCCACCTTTCAGCGCCTTATGAACATGGTCCTGAGCGAACACCACTCTTTTGTCTCGGCCTATCTTGACGACATAGTGGTGTTCAGCCCCACATGGGAGACACACATGCAACATCTCCACACGGTGCTAAGGTCATTACAAGATGCAGGCCTTCATATAAATGCCAAGAAGTCTCGGGTGGCCTTTCAAAAAGTCAAGTACTTGGGATTCGTCCTAGGTCATGGGGTGATAGCCCCACAGGACGAAAAGGGAGAGCTATCGCAAACACCCCGTTCCCCAAAACCAAAAGGGATCTAAGAGCTTTTTTGGGGTTATTGGGGTATTATAGACGATTTATTCCACATTACTCGGAACTGGCAGCCCCTTTAACTAACTTGCTCTGCAAAGACGTCAAGAGCTCAGCTCTTGTACATCCATCCAAAGAGGCAGCAGACGCCTTTTCCTGATTGAAAACCACCATTACTACCAGACCTGTACTCGTTTCTCCTGACTTTTCAAAGCCTTTTATACTACATACCGACGCCTCGGACCTTGGCCTGGGAGAAGTCCTGTCACAAGAAACCACAGAGGGGGTGGAAGATCCCATATTATTTATTAGTCGGAAACTGTTCCCTGAGAAACCAAATACCCCACCATAGAAAAAGAATGCCTCGCCATCAAATGGTCAATCGATAAGTTAAGGTACTACCTGGAAGGCCGCCCCTTTACCTTGTTCACGGACCATGCCCCACTACAGTGGATGAGCAGAAATAAGGGCCTGAACCCCAGGGTGCTAAGATAATTTCTCTCCCTGCAGCCCTTTTCCTTCACTGTGAAACACAAAAAGGGGACCGACAACGGGAGTGCGGACTAACTCTCTCACGAGTATTTCCTTTCCCCGATCGGGAGAATCCTAGGGGGGAGGAGTGTCACAGGGGAGGAGTGTCACAGACGAGAAACCCAGAGATCACACCAGCACCGCTGCAACGAGACGCTGAGGGGGTGAACGACCCGAAGAAGCCAGGAGGCCAACGTCACCACACTGCGCCCAGCCACGCTTCAGGAGAAGCGTGGCTCTCGAAAGTACGGAATAGGGTTGCGGGGTGGGTAGGGACAAGGGGAAAGTCTAGCGAGTAGAGGAGTATCTTAATCGCAACCTCTAACCTCCCGCTCCGTAATTCCCTACTCCCTGAGCACCTTCGCACTGTAAATAGCACCGAGCACAAACGGGTGATCCCTCACTCCCTTTCCCCCACAAGCGGCGTTACCTGATATTGATACTCTGTCCCCTCCTTCTTCCTATGCACCGGAGCGGCGCGATCAAAAGGACGAAGACCAGACCAGAGGGAGAAGAGAGAAGACGGAAGTGAAGAAGACCCCGGATAAGAAGCATTATACCGAGGCATAACTCTGGATTCAGTTAGAAGGAGACGCTCTTTGAAATGAAAGCCTTCTTTAACAAGACATAGTCTCGACCTCAATCCTTCCCCAAGCCCACAAGTGGTGGAGAATTCGGGCACCTCATCCATTGACCCTGTAATAATGGATAACCTGATACAACACCTTATACACGGCCAGGACAAACTAGGATGGGCGGTCGAGCGACAAATGACGTCGGCGCAAGCCGACCGCGATGTGTTCAAAGACTCCATGTCGTCCCAAATGGAGAATTTACAGAAAATAATGGCCGACCATCTTGTGGCACCTCAGCGCACCGGACAGCCCCATGGCCCCTCCGGCGTCTCCCTACAAAAGTTTATACCAGGGGAGGACCCGGATGCATTTTTGTTACATTTTTAGAGGGTCGCCCGGGCCTGTGGATGGCCAGCGGAGAAATGGCCCTTCTTTTTGGCACCGCTGTTAACCGGAGAGGCCCATGCCGCTTATCAAGTGGCCAATGCGAATGGGGCTACGGCCTACCCTGCCATCAAACAAATCATTTTGGACCACCTAGGCCTGGACGAGGAGGCATTTAGGTTGCGATTCCGCAGGGAGAGGGGGGCACCTGGAGAAAACCCAAAAACCCTCTTCTTCCGGCTTAAAGCCGCAGCGGATAAATGGTTAAGACCAAACGAGACCACCAAGGAAAGTATCATGGACAAAATATACCTTGAACTGTACTTGGAGGCATTACCCTACAACACGCAAAAGTGGCTACGTCAGCACACGCATCTAACCACGGAACAGGCAGTTGACATGGCCACCACCTATGCACGGGCCCAACCTCGACCGGCTATGTGGGAAGCAGAAAAATCACATAAAACAGCCCTGCCGAAAAGTGAGAAGAAGGCATATCGGCCCTCTCAGGATGGGCCTCGACCTAAATTCACGAGAACCGACGGGCCCCCTTTCAGAGGCCCACAGTGCTTTGAGTGTGGGGAGTGGGGCCACCTCGCCCGGATCTGTCCCCGAAGAAAGCCGACGGAAGAGCCGATGGAAGTAGGGTACATTCCACGGTCCATCCTCTACACGCCTGAGATGGGGACCGCGTTTTACGTAAGTAAGGAGGTGAATGGGAGACTCGTGAAAGCCCTTCTGGACTCAGGCTGTAGGCAGTCAGTTATACAGTGTTCCCTTGTACACCCGTCCCAGCTCCTTCCTGAAGCGATAGTCCACATCAGGTGTGTGAACGGGGACGTAAAACAGTACCCAGTAGCCAAGATCAGCCTTACACACAGAAAAGGGGAGTCGTATATAGTGAAGGTAGGGGTGCTAGCTGACTTGCCAGAAGACCTCATCATAGGGACAGACAATCCGGGTTTCCTAGAAATGTTCTTGACAACAGTAAATAAACCACAAGGGAAGGAAAGAACAGGAAAGACGGTACCTGCCTTCGTCTCCCCTGAACCGTGGGTTATGGACCGGAGTTTTAGGTTTGCCCAACTCAATGACCCCACTTTACAGAACGCCTGGCAAAACGCAAGGAATAAAACAACTCCTATAACATACCCTCACTTCACCATCATTAAGGACTTGCTATACAGAGTAGGTTCAGAACAGGACGATCCACAGCTTCTCGTCCCTACGTCCTTTAGGGAACAGATCCTGTTTTTCTCACATTCACACCTTACTGCGGGTCACATAGGGGCTGAGAAAACTACTCAAAATGTGCTTAGACATTTCTATTGGCCTGGGGTATATGGGGAAGTAAAGAGGCACTGCCAGGAGTGTGATATCTGCCAGAAAAAGAACACACACCGCCCTCCTCCTGTACCCTTACAACCCCTCCCGATCATCGGTACTCCATTTGAGAGGGTCGGTATGGACCTCATTGGACCCCTACCAAAAACCAAGAGAGGGAACCAATATGCGCTGGTCATAGTAGACTATTCAACCAGATTTCCAGAGGCCTTCCCCTTGAAAGCACCAACCTCTTCTAACATAGCGGAACGCCTCGTCGAATTGTTTTCGAGAGTGGGATTCCCTAGGGAGATCCTAACCGATCAAGGAACCCCATTCGTGTCACGCCTCATGAAAGAGGTGTGCAAGACTCTTAACCTCCGCCATATAAAAACTTCCGTGTACCACCCACAAACCGATGGGTTGGTGGAGCGGTACAACGGTACCTTGAAAACGGTTCTGAGAAAAATGCTTCAGAACGATGGGAAGGAGTGGGACCAACTGCTCCCACTGGCCCTGTACGTGATCCGAGGCCAAACACAAAGTTCCCTAGGGTGTTCCTCTTTTGAAATGCTGTACGGAAGGCAGCCTAGATCCCTTTTGGAAATAAACAAAGAAGCCTGGGAAAAGGAGGAGGCGGCGGAAACCCGAGGCTTCCTGGAATACACCCAGCATCTGAAGAGCAAGATTGGGAAGTTGAGGGACCTGGCCTACTCCCAGTTAGAGAGGAAACAGGAGAGACAGAAAACATTATATGACAAAGGAAAAAAATGGAGGCGCCTGAACATTGACGATTGGGTACTAGTACTGCTACCATCTTCAACTTGTAAGTTCCGGTCAGAATGGCTTGGCCCCTATAAAATCGTGGGGACTATGAGAAAAACGAGTTATAGAGTACAGATAAGGCCCTCTCGGGCCTAGACATTCCACATCAACTTGTTGAAGAAGTGGATAGGGCCCCTTCCCACGAACACCCACTTCACCATGTCCTCTTTCCAACATGCTTCACAGACACTGGATCAGTAGGTGCTAAACGTAGACATATCAGAGGAGCAAAGGCAGTCCCTGGGGAACGTCTTAGAGTGCTACGCCCCGATCTTTTCAGACAAACCGGGAAAGACTCCCCTTACTGAACACACCATAGAGACCATACCAGGGAAAGTAATAAAACAAAGGCCATACAGGATACCGGCAGCAAAAAGAGAGGCCGTACAGAAAGAAGTAAAAGAGATGTTGGACATGAGTGTCATTCGCCCATCAAGGAGCGAATGGTCCTCACCCATTGTCATGGTACCGAAACCCGATGGGTCCACACGGTTTTGTATGGACTTCCGGGCCCTGAATTCCATCTCTACCTTTGACGCCTACCCGATACCTAGAATCGACGAACTTATAGAAAAGCTAGGTGAGGCGGCATACATCACCCCTTCGATCTAACTAAAGGTTACTGGCAGGTCCCCCTCAAAGAAACAGACAGAAAAAAAACAGCATTTGTGACTCCAGATGGGCTTTTTGAATTCACGGTTCTCCCATTCGGCCTCCATGGCGCTCTGGCCACCTTTCAGCGCCTTATGAACATGGTCCTGAGCGAACACCACTCTTTTGTCTCGGCCTATCTTGACGACATAGTGGTGTTCAGCCCCACATGGGAGACACACATGCAACATCTCCACACGGTGCTAAGGTCATTACAAGATGCAGGCCTTCATATAAATGCCAAGAAGTCTCGGGTGGCCTTTCAAAAGTCAAGTACTTGGGATTCGTCCTAGGTCATGGGGTGATAGCCCCACAGGACGAAAAGGGAGAGCTATCGCAAACACCCCGTTCCCCAAAACCAAAAGGGATCTAAGAGCTTTTTTGGGGTTATTGGGGTATTATAGACGATTTATTCCACATTACTCGGAACTGGCAGCCCCTTTAACTAACTTGCTCTGCAAAGACGTCAAGAGCTCAGCTCTTGTACATCCATCCAAAGAGGCAGCAGACGCCTTTTCCTGATTGAAAACCACCATTACTACCAGACCTGTACTCGTTTCTCCTGACTTTTCAAAGCCTTTTATACTACATACCGACGCCTCGGACCTTGGCCTGGGAGAAGTCCTGTCACAAGAAACCACAGAGGGGGTGGAAGATCCCATATTATTTATTAGTCGGAAACTGTTCCCTGAGAAACCAAATACCCCACCATAGAAAAAGAATGCCTCGCCATCAAATGGTCAATCGATAAGTTAAGGTACTACCTGGAAGGCCGCCCCTTTACCTTGTTCACGGACCATGCCCCACTACAGTGGATGAGCAGAAATAAGGGCCTGAACCCCAGGGTGCTAAGATAATTTCTCTCCCTGCAGCCCTTTTCCTTCACTGTGAAACACAAAAGGGGACCGACAACGGGAGTGCGGACTAACTCTCTCACGAGTATTTCCTTTCCCCGATCGGGAGAATCCTAGGGGGGAGGAGTGTCACAGGGGAGGAGTGTCACAGACGAGAAACCCAGAGATCACACCAGCACCGCTGCAACGAGACGCTGAGGGGGTGAACGACCCGAAGAAGCCAGGAGGCCAACGTCACCACACTGCGCCCAGCCACGCTTCAGGAGAAGCGTGGCTCTCGAAGGTACGGAATAGGGTTGCGGGGTGGGTAGGGACAAGGGGAAAGTCTAGCGAGTAGAGGAGTATCTTAATCGCAACCTCTAACCTCCCGCTCCGTAATTCCCTACTCCCTGAGCACCTTCGCACTGTAAATAGCACCGAGCACAAACGGGTGATCCCTCACTCCCTTTCCCCCACAAGCGGCGTTACCTGATATTGATACTCTGTCCCCTCCTTCTTCCTATGCACCGGAGCGGCGCGATCAAAAGGACGAAGACCAGACCAGAGGGAGAAGAGAGAAGACGGAAGTGAAGAAGACCCCGGATAAGAAGCATTATACCGAGGCATAACTCTGGATTCAGTTAGAAGGAGACGCTCTTTGAAATGAAAGCCTTCTTTAACAAGACATAGTCTCGACCTCAATCCTTCCCCAAGCCCACAAGTGGTGGAGAATTCGGGCACCTCATCCATTGACCCTGTAATAATGGATAACCTGATACAACACCTTATACACGGCCAGGACAAACTAGGATGGGCGGTCGAGCGACAAATGACGTCGGCGCAAGCCGACCGCGATGTGTTCAAAGACTCCATGTCGTCCCAAATGGAGAATTTACAGAAAATAATGGCCGACCATCTTGTGGCACCTCAGCGCACCGGACAGCCCCATGGCCCCTCCGGCGTCTCCCTACAAAAGTTTATACCAGGGGAGGACCCGGATGCATTTTTGTTAAATTTTTAGAGGGTCGCCCGGGCCTGTGGATGGCCAGCGGAGAAATGGCCCTTCTTTTTGGCACCGCTGTTAACCGGAGAGGCCCATGCCGCTTATCAAGTGGCCAATGCGAATGGGGCTACGGCCTACCCTGCCATCAAACAAATCATTTTGGACCACCTAGGCCTGGACGAGGAGGCATTTAGGTTGCAATTCCGCAGGGAGAGGGGGGCACCTGGAGAAAACTCAAAAACCCTCTTCTTCCGGCTTAAAGCCGCAGCGGATAAATGGTTAAGACCAAACGAGACCACCAAGGAAAGTATCATGGACAAAATATACCTTGAACTGTACTTGGAGGCATTACCCTACAACACGCAAAAGTGGCTACGTCAGCACACGCATCTAACCACGGAACAGGCAGTTGACATGGCCACCACCTATGCACGGGCCCAACCTCGACCGGCTATGTGGGAAGCAGAAAAATCACATAAAACAGCCCTGCCGAAAAGTGAGAAGAAGGCATATCGGCCCTCTCAGGATGGGCCTCGACCTAAATTCACGAGAACCGACGGGCCCCCTTTCAGAGGCCCACAGTGCTTTGAGTGTGGGGAGTGGGGCCACCTCGCCCGGATCTGTCCCCGAAGAAAGCCGACGGAAGAGCCGATGGAAGTAGGGTACATTCCACGGTCCATCCTCTACACGCCTGAGATGGGGACCGCGTTTTACGTAAGTAAGGAGGTGAATGGGAGACTCGTGAAAGCCCTTCTGGACTCAGGCTGTAGGCAGTCAGTTATACAGTGTTCCCTTGTACACCCGTCCCAGCTCCTTCCTGAAGCGATAGTCCACATCAGGTGTGTGAACGGGGACGTAAAACAGTACCCAGTAGCCAAGATCAGCCTTACACACAGAAAAGGGGAGTCGTATATAGTGAAGGTAGGGGTGCTAGCTGACTTGCCAGAAGACCTCATCATAGGGACAGACAATCCGGGTTTCCTAGAAATGTTCTTGACAACAGTAAATAAACCACAAGGGAAGGAAAGAACAGGAAAGACGGTACCTGCCTTCGTCTCCCCTGAACCGTGGGTTATGGACCGGAGTTTTAGGTTTGCCCAACTCAATGACCCCACTTTACAGAACGCCTGGCAAAACGCAAGGAATAAAACAACTCCTATAACATACCCTCACTTCACCATCATTAAGGACTTGCTATACAGAGTAGGTTCAGAACAGGACGATCCACAGCTTCTCGTCCCTACGTCCTTTAGGGAACAGATCCTGTTTTTCTCACATTCACACCTTACTGCGGGTCACATAGGGGCTGAGAAAACTACTCAAAATGTGCTTAGACATTTCTATTGGCCTGGGGTATATGGGGAAGTAAAGAGGCACTGCCAGGAGTGTGATATCTGCCAGAAAAAGAACACACACCGCCCTCCTCCTGTACCCTTACAACCCCTCCCGATCATCGGTACTCCATTTGAGAGGGTCGGTATGGACCTCATTGGACCCCTACCAAAAACCAAGAGAGGGAACCAATATGCGCTGGTCATAGTAGACTATTCAACCAGATTTCCAGAGGCCTTCCCCTTGAAAGCACCAACCTCTTCTAACATAGCGGAACGCCTCGTCGAATTGTTTTCGAGAGTGGGATTCCCTAGGGAGATCCTAACCGATCAAGGAACCCCATTCGTGTCACGCCTCATGAAAGAGGTGTGCAAGACTCTTAACCTCCGCCATATAAAAACTTCCGTGTACCACCCACAAACCGATGGGTTGGTGGAGCGGTACAACGGTACCTTGAAAACGGTTCTGAGAAAAATGCTTCAGAACGATGGGAAGGAGTGGGACCAACTGCTCCCACTGGCCCTGTACGTGATCCGAGGCCAAACACAAAGTTCCCTAGGGTGTTCCTCTTTTGAAATGCTGTACGGAAGGCAGCCTAGATCCCTTTTGGAAATAAACAAAGAAGCCTGGGAAAAGGAGGAGGCGGCGGAAACCCGAGGCTTCCTGGAATACACCCAGCATCTGAAGAGCAAGATTGGGAAGTTGAGGGACCTGGCCTACTCCCAGTTAGAGAGGAAACAGGAGAGACAGAAAACATTATATGACAAAGGAAAAAAATGGAGGCGCCTGAACATTGACGATTGGGTACTAGTACTGCTACCATCTTCAACTTGTAAGTTCCGGTCAGAATGGCTTGGCCCCTATAAAATCGTGGGGACTATGGGAAAAACGAGTTATAGAGTACAGATAAGGCCCTCTCGCGCCTAGACATTCCACATCAACTTGTTGAAGAAGTGGATAGGGCCCCTTCCCACGAACACCCACTTCACCATGTCCTCTTTCCAACATGCTTCACAGACACTGGATCAGTAGGTGCTAAACGTAGACATATCAGAGGAGCAAAGGCAGTCCCTGGGGAACGTCTTAGAGTGCTACGCCCCGATCTTTTCAGACAAACCGGGAAAGACTCCCCTTACTGAACACACCATAGAGACCATACCAGGGAAAGTAATAAAACAAAGGCCATACAGGATACCGGCAGCAAAAAGAGAGGCCGTACAGAAAGAAGTAAAAGAGATGTTGGACATGAGTGTCATTCGCCCATCAAGGAGCGAATGGTCCTCACCCATTGTCATGGTACCGAAACCCGATGGGTCCACACGGTTTTGTATGGACTTCCGGGCCCTGAATTCCATCTCTACCTTTGACGCCTACCCGATACCTAGAATCGACGAACTTATAGAAAAGCTAGGTGAGGCGGCATACATCACCACCTTCGATCTAACTAAAGGTTACTGGCAGGTCCCCCTCAAAGAAACAGACAGAAAAAAAACAGCATTTGTGACTCCAGATGGGCTTTTTGAATTCACGGTTCTCCCATTCGGCCTCCATGGCGCTCCGGCCACCTTTCAGCGCCTTATGAACATGGTCCTGAGCGAACACCACTCTTTTGTCTCGGCCTATCTTGACGACATAGTGGTGTTCAGCCCCACATGGGAGACACACATGCAACATCTCCACACGGTGCTAAGGTCATTACAAGATGCAGGCCTTCATATAAATGCCAAGAAGTCTCGGGTGGCCTTTCAAAAAGTCAAGTACTTGGGATTCGTCCTAGGTCATGGGGTGATAGCCCCACAGGACGAAAAGGGGAGAGCTATCGCAAACACCCCGTTCCCCAAAACCAAAAGGGATCTAAGAGCTTTTTTGGGGTTATTGGGGTATTATAGACGATTTATTCCACATTACTCGGAACTGGCAGCCCCTTTAACTAACTTGCTCTGCAAAGACGTCAAGAGCTCAGCTCTTGTACATCCATCCAAAGAGGCAGCAGACGCCTTTTCCTGATTGAAAACCACCATTACTACCAGACCTGTACTCGTTTCTCCTGACTTTTCAAAGCCTTTTATACTACATACCGACGCCTCGGACCTTGGCCTGGGAGAAGTCCTGTCACAAGAAACCACAGAGGGGGTGGAAGATCCCATATTATTTATTAGTCGGAAACTGTTCCCTGAGAAACCAAATACCCCACCATAGAAAAAGAATGCCTCGCCATCAAATGGTCAATCGATAAGTTAAGGTACTACCTGGAAGGCCGCCCCTTTACCTTGTTCACGGACCATGCCCCACTACAGTGGATGAGCAGAAATAAGGGCCTGAACCCCAGGGTGCTAAGATAATTTCTCTCCCTGCAGCCCTTTTCCTTCACTGTGAAACACAAAAGGGGACCGACAACGGGAGTGCGGACTAACTCTCTCACGAGTATTTCCTTTCCCCGATCGGGAGAATCCTAGGGGGAGGAGTGTCACAGGGGAGGAGTGTCACAGACGAGAAACCCAGAGATCACACCAGCACCGCTGCAACGAGACGCTGAGGGGTGAACGACCCGAAGAAGCCAGGAGGCCAACGTCACCACACTGCGCCCAGCCACGCTTCAGGAGAAGCGTGGCTCTCGAAGGTACGGAATAGGGTTGCGGGGTGGGTAGGGACAAGGGGAAAGTCTAGCGAGTAGAGGAGTATCTTAATCGCAACCTCTAACCTCCCGCTCCGTAATTCCCTACTCCCTGAGCACCTTCGCACTGTAAATAGCACCGAGCACAAACGGGTGATCCCTCACTCCCTTTCCCCCACAAGCGGCGTTACCTGATATTGATACTCTGTCCCCTCCTTCTTCCTATGCACCGGAGCGGCGCGATCAAAAGGACGAAGACCAGACCAGAGGGAGAAGAGAGAAGACGGAAGTGAAGAAGACCCCGGATAAGAAGCATTATACCGAGGCATAACTCTGGATTCAGTTAGAAGGAGACGCTCTTTGAAATGAAAGCCTTCTTTAACAAGACATAGTCTCGACCTCAATCCTTCCCCAAGCCCACAAGTGGTGGAGAATTCGGGCACCTCATCCATTGACCCTGTAATAATGGATAACCTGATACAACACCTTATACACGGCCAGGACAAACTAGGATGGGCGGTCGAGCGACAAATGACGTCGGCGCAAGCCGACCGCGATGTGTTCAAAGACTCCATGTCGTCCCAAATGGAGAATTTACAGAAAATAATGGCCGACCATCTTGTGGCACCTCAGCGCACCGGACAGCCCCATGGCCCCTCCGGCGTCTCCCTACAAAAGTTTATACCAGGGGAGGACCCGGATGCATTTTTGTTACATTTTTAGAGGGTCGCCCGGGCCTGTGGATGGCCAGCGGAGAAATGGCCCTTCTTTTGGCACCGCTGTTAACCGGAGAGGCCCATGCCGCTTATCAAGTGGCCAATGCGAATGGGGCTACGGCCTACCCTGCCATCAAACAAATCATTTTGGACCACCTAGGCCTGGACGAGGAGGCATTTAGGTTGCGATTCCGCAGGGAGAGGGGGGCACCTGGAGAAAACCCAAAAACCCTCTTCTTCCGGCTTAAAGCCGCAGCGGATAAATGGTTAAGACCAAACGAGACCACCAAGGAAAGTATCATGGACAAAATATACCTTGAACTGTACTTGGAGGCATTACCCTACAACACGCAAAAGTGGCTACGTCAGCACACGCATCTAACCACGGAACAGGCAGTTGACATGGCCACCACCTATGCACGGGCCCAACCTCGACCGGCTATGTGGGAAGCAGAAAAATCACATAAAACAGCCCTGCCGAAAAGTGAGAAGAAGGCATATCGGCCCTCTCAGGATGGGCCTCGACCTAAATTCACGAGAACCGACGGGCCCCCTTTCAGAGGCCCACAGTGCTTTGAGTGTGGGGAGTGGGGCCACCTCGCCCGGATCTGTCCCCGAAGAAAGCCGACGGAAGAGCCGATGGAAGTAGGGTACATTCCACGGTCCATCCTCTACACGCCTGAGATGGGGACCGCGTTTTACGTAAGTAAGGAGGTGAATGGGAGACTCGTGAAAGCCCTTCTGGACTCAGGCTGTAGGCAGTCAGTTATACAGTGTTCCCTTGTACACCCGTCCCAGCTCCTTCCTGAAGCGATAGTCCACATCAGGTGTGTGAACGGGGACGTAAAACAGTACCCAGTAGCCAAGATCAGCCTTACACACAGAAAAGGGGAGTCGTATATAGTGAAGGTAGGGGTGCTAGCTGACTTGCCAGAAGACCTCATCATAGGGACAGACAATCCGGGTTTCCTAGAAATGTTCTTGACAACAGTAAATAAACCACAAGGGAAGGAAAGAACAGGAAAGACGGTACCTGCCTTCGTCTCCCCTGAACCGTGGGTTATGGACCGGAGTTTTAGGTTTGCCCAACTCAATGACCCCACTTTACAGAACGCCTGGCAAAACGCAAGGAATAAAACAACTCCTATAACATACCCTCACTTCACCATCATTAAGGACTTGCTATACAGAGTAGGTTCAGAACAGGACGATCCACAGCTTCTCGTCCCTACGTCCTTTAGGGAACAGATCCTGTTTTTCTCACATTCACACCTTACTGCGGGTCACATAGGGGCTGAGAAAACTACTCAAAATGTGCTTAGACATTTCTATTGGCCTGGGGTATATGGGGAAGTAAAGAGGCACTGCCAGGAGTGTGATATCTGCCAGAAAAAGAACACACACCGCCCTCCTCCTGTACCCTTACAACCCCTCCCGATCATCGGTACTCCATTTGAGAGGGTCGGTATGGACCTCATTGGACCCCTACCAAAAACCAAGAGAGGGAACCAATATGCGCTGGTCATAGTAGACTATTCAACCAGATTTCCAGAGGCCTTCCCCTTGAAAGCACCAACCTCTTCTAACATAGCGGAACGCCTCGTCGAATTGTTTTCGAGAGTGGGATTCCCTAGGGAGATCCTAACCGATCAAGGAACCCCATTCGTGTCACGCCTCATGAAAGAGGTGTGCAAGACTCTTAACCTCCGCCATATAAAAACTTCCGTGTACCACCCACAAACCGATGGGTTGGTGGAGCGGTACAACGGTACCTTGAAAACGGTTCTGAGAAAAATGCTTCAGAACGATGGGAAGGAGTGGGACCAACTGCTCCCACTGGCCCTGTACGTGATCCGAGGCCAAACACAAAGTTCCCTAGGGTGTTCCTCTTTTGAAATGCTGTACGGAAGGCAGCCTAGATCCCTTTTGGAAATAAACAAAGAAGCCTGGGAAAAGGAGGAGGCGGCGGAAACCCGAGGCTTCCTGGAATACACCCAGCATCTGAAGAGCAAGATTGGGAAGTTGAGGGACCTGGCCTACTCCCAGTTAGAGAGGAAACAGGAGAGACAGAAAACATTATATGACAAAGGAAAAAAATGGAGGCGCCTGAACATTGACGATTGGGTACTAGTACTGCTACCATCTTCAACTTGTAAGTTCCGGTCAGAATGGCTTGGCCCCTATAAAATCGTGGGGACTATGGGAAAAACGAGTTATAGAGTACAGATAAGGCCCTCTCGCGCCTAGACATTCCACATCAACTTGTTGAAGAAGTGGATAGGGCCCCTTCCCACGAACACCCACTTCACCATGTCCTCTTTCCAACATGCTTCACAGACACTGGATCAGTAGGTGCTAAACGTAGACATATCAGAGGAGCAAAGGCAGTCCCTGGGGAACGTCTTAGAGTGCTACGCCCGATCTTTTCAGACAAACCGGGAAAGACTCCCCTTACTGAACACACCATAGAGACCATACCAGGGAAAGTAATAAAACAAAGGCCATACAGGATACCGGCAGCAAAAAGAGAGGCCGTACAGAAAGAAGTAAAAGAGATGTTGGACATGAGTGTCATTCGCCCATCAAGGAGCGAATGGTCCTCACCCATTGTCATGGTACCGAAACCCGATGGGTCCACACGGTTTTGTATGGACTTCCGGGCCCTGAATTCCATCTCTACCTTTGACGCCTACCCGATACCTAGAATCGACGAACTTATAGAAAAGCTAGGTGAGGCGGCATACATCACCCCCTTCGATCTAACTAAAGGTTACTGGCAGGTCCCCCTCAAAGAAACAGACAGAAAAAAAACAGCATTTGTGACTCCAGATGGGCTTTTTGAATTCACGGTTCTCCCATTCGGCCTCCATGGCGCTCTGGCCACCTTTCAGCGCCTTATGAACATGGTCCTGAGCGAACACCACTCTTTTGTCTCGGCCTATCTTGACGACATAGTGGTGTTCAGCCCCACATGGGAGACACACATGCAACATCTCCACACGGTGCTAAGGTCATTACAAGATGCAGGCCTTCATATAAATGCCAAGAAGTCTCGGGTGGCCTTTCAAAAAGTCAAGTACTTGGGATTCGTCCTAGGTCATGGGGTGATAGCCCCACAGGACGAAAAGGGGAGAGCTATCGCAAACACCCCGTTCCCCAAAACCAAAAGGGATCTAAGAGCTTTTTTGGGGTTATTGGGGTATTATAGACGATTTATTCCACATTACTCGGACCTGGCAGCCCCTTTAACTAACTTGCTCTGCAAAGACGTCAAGAGCTCAGCTCTTGTACATCCATCCAAAGAGGCAGCAGACGCCTTTTCCTGATTGAAAACCACCATTACTACCAGACCTGTACTCGTTTCTCCTGACTTTTCAAAGCCTTTTATACTACATACCGACGCCTCGGACCTTGGCCTGGGAGAAGTCCTGTCACAAGAAACCACAGAGGGGGTGGAAGATCCCATATTATTTATTAGTCGGAAACTGTTCCCTGAGAAACCAAATACCCCACCATAGAAAAAGAATGCCTCGCCATCAAATGGTCAATCGATAAGTTAAGGTACTACCTGGAAGGCCGCCCCTTTACCTTGTTCACGGACCATGCCCCACTACAGTGGATGAGCAGAAATAAGGGCCTGAACCCCAGGGTGCTAAGATAATTTCTCTCCCTGCAGCCCTTTTCCTTCACTGTGAAACACAAAAGGGGACCGACAACGGGAGTGCGGACTAACTCTCTCACGAGTATTTCCTTTCCCCGATCGGGAGAATCCTAGGGGGAGGAGTGTCACAGGGGAGGAGTGTCACAGACGAGAAACCCAGAGATCACACCAGCACCGCTGCAACGAGACGCTGAGGGGTGAACGACCCGAAGAAGCCAGGAGGCCAACGTCACCACACTGCGCCCAGCCACGCTTCAGGAGAAGCGTGGCTCTCGAAGGTACGGAATAGGGTTGCGGGGTGGGTAGGGACAAGGAGAAAGCCTAGCGAGTAGAGGAGTATCTTAATCGCAACCTCTAACCTCCCGCTCCGTAATTCCCTACTCCCTGAGCACCTTCGCACTGTAAATAGCACCGAGCACAAACGGGTGATCCCTCACTCCCTTTCCCCCACAAGCGGCGTTACCTGATATTGATACTCTGTCCCCTCCTTCTTCCTATGCACCGGAGCGGCGCGATCAAAAGGACGAAGACCAGACCAGAGGGAGAAGAGAGAAGACGGAAGTGAAGAAGACCCCGGATAAGAAGCATTGTACCGAGGCATAACTCTGGATTCAGTTAGAAGGAGACGCTCTTTGAAATGAAAGCCTTCTTTAACAAGACATAGTCTCGACCTCAATCCTTCCCCAAGCCCACAAGTGGTGGAGAATTCGGGCACCTCATCCATTGACCCTGTAATAATGGATAACCTGATACAACACCTTATACACGGCCAGGACAAACTAGGATGGGCGGTCGAGCGACAAATGACGTCGGCGCAAGCCGACCGCGATGTGTTCAAAGACTCCATGTCGTCCCAAATGGAGAATTTACAGAAAATAATGGCCGACCATCTTGTGGCACCTCAGCGCACCGGACAGCCCCATGGCCCCTCCGGCGTCTCCCTACAAAAGTTTATACCAGGGGAGGACCCGGATGCATTTTTGTTACATTTTAGAGGGTCGCCCGGGCCTGTGGATGGCCAGCGGAGAAATGGCCCTTCTTTTTGGCACCGCTGTTAACCGGAGAGGCCCATGCAGCTTATCAAGTGGCCAATGCGAATGGGGCTACGGCCTACCCTGCCATCAAACAAATCATTTTGGACCACCTAGGCCTGGACGAGGAGGCATTTAGGTTGCGATTCCGCAGGGAGAGGGGGCACCTGGAGAAAACCCAAAACCCTCTTCTTCCGGCTTAAAGCCGCAGCGGATAAATGGTTAAGACCAAACGAGACCACCAAGGAAAGTATCATGGACAAAATATACCTTGAACTGTACTTGGAGGCATTACCCTACAACACGCAAAAGTGGCTACGTCAGCACACGCATCTAACCACGGAACAGGCAGTTGACATGGCCACCACCTATGCACGGGCCCAACCTCGACCGGCTATGTGGGAAGCAGAAAAATCACATAAAACAGCCCTGCCGAAAAGTGAGAAGAAGGCATATCGGCCCTCTCAGGATGGGCCTCGACCTAAATTCACGAGAACCGACGGGCCCCCTTTCAGAGGCCCACAGTGCTTTGAGTGTGGGGAGTGGGGCCACCTCGCCCGGATCTCTCCCCCCAAGAAAGCCGACGGAAGAGCCGATGGAAGTAGGGTACATTCCACGGTCCATCCTCTACACGCCTGAGATGGGGACCGCATTTTACGTAAGTAAGGAGGTGAATGGGAGACTCGTGAAAGCCCTTCTGGACTCAGGCTGTAGGCAGTCAGTTATACAGTGTTCCCTTGGACACCCGTCCCAGCTCCTTCCTGAAGCGATAGTCCACATCAGGTGTGTGAACGGGGACGTAAAACAGTACCCAGTAGCCAAGATCAGCCTTACACACAGAAAAGGGGAGTCGTATATAGTGAAGGTAGGGGTGCTAGCTGACTTGCCAGAAGACCTCATCATAGGGACAGACAATCCGGGTTTCCTAGAAATGTTCTTGACAACAGTAAATAAACCACAAGGGAAGGAAAGAACAGGAAAGACGGTACCTGCCTTCGTCTCCCCTGAACCGTGGGTTATGGACCGGAGTTTTAGGTTTGCCCAACTCAATGACCCCACTTTACAGAACGCCTGGCAAAACGCAAGGAATAAAACAACTCCTATAACATACCCTCACTTCGGTTCAGAACAGGACGATCCACAGCTTCTCGTCCCTACGTCCTTTAGGGAACAGATCCTGTTTTTCTCACATTCACACCTTACTGCGGGTCACATAGGGGCTGAGAAAACTACTCAAAATGTGCTTAGACATTTCTATTGGCCTGGGGTATATGGGGAAGTAAAGAGGCACTGCCAGGAGTGTGATATCTGCCAGAAAAAGAACACACACCGCCCTCCTCCTGTACCCTTACAACCCCTCCCGATCATCGGTACTCCATTTGAGAGGGTCGGTATGGACCTCATTGGACCCCTACCAAAAACCAAGAGAGGGAACCAATATGCGCTGGTCATAGTAGACTTTTCAACCAGATTTCCAGAGGCCTTCCCCTTGAAAGCACCAACCTCTTCTAACATAGCGGAACGCCTCGTCGAATTGTTTTCGAGAGTGGGATTCCCTAGGGAGATCCTAACCGATCAAGGAACCGCATTCGTGTCACGCCTCATGAAAGAGGTGTGCAAGACTCTTAACCTCCGCCATATAAAAACTTCCGTGTACCACCCACAAACCGATGGGTTGGTGGAGCGGTACAACGGTACCTTGAAACGGTTCTGAGAAAAATGCTTCAGAACGATGGGAAGGAGTGGGACCAACTGCTCCCACTGGCCCTGTACGTGATCCGAGGCCAAACACAAAGTTCCCTAGGGTGTTCCTCTTTTGAAATGCTGTACGGAAGGCAGCCTAGATCCCTTTTGGAAATAAACAAAGAAGCCTGGGAAAAGGAGGAGGCGGCGGAAACCCGAGGCTTCCTGGAATACACCCAGCATCTGAAGAGCAAGATTGGGAAGTTGAGGGACCTGGCCTACTCCCAGTTAGAGAGGAAACAGGAGAGACAGAAAACATTATATGACAAAGGAAAAAAATGGAGGCGCCTGAACATTGACGATTGGGTACTAGTACTGCTACCATCTTCAACTTGTAAGTTCCGGTCAGAATGGCTTGGCCCCTATAAAATCGTGGGGACTATGGGAAAAACGAGTTATAGAGTACAGATAAGGCCCTCTCGCGCCTAGACATTCCACATCAACTTGTTGAAGAAGTGGATAGGGCCCCTTCCCACGAACACCCACTTCACCATGTCCTCTTTCCAACATGCTTCACAGACACTGGATCAGTAGGTGCTAAACGTAGACATATCAGAGGAGCAAAGGCAGTCCCTGGGGAACGTCTTAGAGTGCTACGCCCGATCTTTTCAGACAAACCGGGAAAGACTCCCTTACTGAACACACCATAGAGACCATACCAGGGAAAGTAATAAAACAAAGGCCATACAGGATACCGGCAGCAAAAAGAGAGGCCGTACAGAAAGAAGTAAAAGAGATGTTGGACATGAGTGTCATTCGCCCATCAAGGAGCGAATGGTCCTCACCCATTGTCATGGTACCGAAACCCGATGGGTCCACACGGTTTTGTATGGACTTCCGGGCCCTGAATTCCATCTCTACCTTTGACGCCTACCCGATACCTAGAATCGACGAACTTATAGAAAAGCTAGGTGAGGCGGCATACATCACCACCTTCGATCTAACTAAAGGTTACTGGCAGGTCCCCCTCAAAGAAACAGACAGAAAAAAAACAGCATTTGTGACTCCAGATGGGCTTTTTGAATTCACGGTTCTCCCATTCGGCCTCCATGGCGCTCCGGCCACCTTTCAGCGCCTTATGAACATGGTCCTGAGCGAACACCACTCTTTTGTCTCGGCCTATCTTGACGACATAGTGGTGTTCAGCCCCACATGGGAGACACACATGCAACATCTCCACACGGTGCTAAGGTCATTACAAGATGCAGGCCTTCATATAAATGCCAAGAAGTCTCGGGTGGCTTTTCAAAAAGTCAAGTACTTGGGATTCGTCCTAGGTCATGGGGTGATAGCCCCACAGGACGAAAAGGGGAGAGCTATCGCAAACACCCCGTTCCCCAAAACCAAAAGGGATCTAAGAGCTTTTTTGGGGTTATTGGGGTATTATAGACGATTTATTCCACATTACTCGGAACTGGCAGCCCCTTTAACTAACTTGCTCTGCAAAGACGTCAAGAGCTCGGCTCTTGTACATCCATCCAAAGAGGCAGCAGACGCCTTTTCCTGATTGAAAACCACCATTACTACCAGACCTGTACTCGTTTCTCCTGACTTTTCAAAGCCTTTTATACTACATACCGACGCCTCGGACCTTGGCCTGGGAGCAGTCCTGTCACAAGAAACCACAGAGGGGGTGGAAGATCCCATATTATTTATTAGTCGGAAACTGTTCCCCGAGAAACCAAATACCCCACCATAGAAAAAGAATGCCTCGCCATCAAATGGTCAATCGATAAGTTAAGGTACTACCTGGAAGGCCGCCCCTTTACCTTGTTCACGGACCATGCCCCACTACAGTGGATGAGCAGAAATAAGGGCCTGAACCCCAGGGTGCTAAGATAATTTCTCTCCCTGCAGCCCTTTTCCTTCACTGTGAAACACAAAAAGGGGACCGACAACGGGAGTGCGGACTTTCTCTCACGAGTATTTCCTTTCCCGATCGGGAGAATCCTAGGGGGAGGAGTGTCACAGGGGAGGAGTGTCACAGACGAGAAACCCAGAGATCACACCAGCACCGCTGCAACGAGACGCTGAGGGGGTGAACGACCCGAAGAAGCCAGGAGGCCAACGTCACCACACTGCGCCCAGCCACGCTTCAGGAGAAGCGTGGCTCTCGAAGGTACGGAATAGGGTTGCGGGGTGGGTAGGGACAAGGGGAAAGTCTAGCGAGTAGAGGAGTATCTTAATCGCAACCTCTAACCTCCCGCTCCGTATTTCCCTACTCCCTGAGCACCTTCGCACTGTAAATAGCACCGAGCACAAACGGGTGATCCCTCACTCCCTTTCCTCCACAAGCGGCGTTACCTGATATTGATACTCTGTCCCCTCCTTCTTCCTATGCACCGGAGCGGCGCGATCAAAAGGACGAAGACCAGACCAGAGGGAGAAGAGAGAAGACGGAAGTGAAGAAGACCCCGGATAAGAAGCATTATACCGAGGCATAACTCTGGATTCAGTTAGAAGGAGACGCTCTTTGAAATTAAAGCCTTCTTTAACAAGACATAGTCTCGACCTCAATCCTTCCCCAAGCCCACAGTTCCGCACCAAAGTAAGTTTATTGTGCAGAAATTGGTGTAATCTCCCATTTTAACTCAACCTACCCAACTTATTGAACAACTTTCGTTGAACACACTGGTCGAAGGTATGGAAATGGACATGTCTGATGCTAAGGTTTTTTTATACAGAGTTTTATATAGCGCGAACTTGACGCGATTCGGGTATCAGAGCGCTTTACACGAGCACCAGTTGCGTTACATGAGGACACATTCATTTTTGTTAGGCACGGGGAGATTAAGTGATTTGCCCAGAATCACAAGATGTTGTGCGTCCCTGCCGAGGCTCGAACCTGGTTCCCCAGCTCCGAGGTCGACCGCCCTAGCCGTTAGGCCAACTCCTCTCCCCCAAGGTTAATTTTGAAATAGTAAAAGCTGGTAAAAATCCGTCGCCTGAATCTGCTGCCTCGCTGAAGACAATGAGCATGGTGGCTATAACTGGCATGGCAAATGCGGCAGAGCTAAATTTAGGATTTTCCTCATTTAGGGGGTTGTCTCCGATGCCCCAGAACGATCACCGTGGGGCTGAATGTAGTTTGGACCGACCCTGGGGATTTGGAAGACATCACTTTGCCGGATATAGCTTTACCCTTGGTGAAAAATAAAGAGTTGGAGGCCAAATTAAAATCACCGATCGCTCAAGAGTCAGCATTGACTGTCCTGCGAGTTGTCTACGAATGCCAGCTTTGTATAGCAGCACTCCTTCAAGTGTTGATCTTTCTCGCATATCGGAGACATTGAACTCTGAGGGGACCCTAAGTAAGGGGGCAAAGGACATATGGCAGCTAATGAATGAGGGTTCCAATTGGAATGAGGATGAATATGTGAATAGGGGAGGGAGGGATAATTTTGAAATTTTAAATGCCTTAGAGAGGATTTTGTCTTCAATTTTAACTTTGTTAGAAAAATGCACTATTAACTCTGACCATGTGCTGGATGTATTGTCTCCAATTTTGGTAGGTGTTCAGCACCTTACTATGACCGGTTGCCTCCTAGAAAAATTGAAAACAGGTAATGATCTGAATACTCAGGCTTCCCCAGACTAATATATTGGTAAGGAAAATGGGAATCAAAGTGGGAGCTTGTGGTGATACAGGAGTTTCCTCAGGTGGGCAGAACGGGGAGACCATAGCATTAAGCGATATGGGTCGTACTGCCCCTCTAAACCAGCTGTCTAAGGATAAGTTATCATGTGTTGTTGTTGCAAGTGAAAACACTTAAAAACTCCTCGTCTATTTATTCAATCTTTAAAAAAGGAAACTCGCGCACATTTGGCGACCCAGCAATTACATCTGCTCCTTCTCTTATTAAACAGTCTAAGGCTGAAACTGCACTTGATCCTCCCGGGAGGGTCCCTCTGAACTTGAATATGATGGGGCAAAAAAACGGAAGGGAAAGAAGAAAAAGTACCGGCGTATCACAAAATGTAAACCAAAAAAACTGAGGTTTTTTGAGGCTCCAGTAGAACCCGATAATGCTATTTTGCCCAAAACTGGGAATGAGTATAAGGCTGCTGGCCTCCATGGCGGTCAGGAATTGGAATGCCTGGATAATATTCCTGCCCATCCCTCCTTAAGTATTATAGAAGTGTCTTTATTGGGTGGATTTGGAGAAAATGATGGAAATACGGATTTGAGAATAGTGGGATATAATGAAGGATTGGGATCTGAATGGGAGAACTAAATTCCAGGGTCAGACTCGGATGTTAAGGAGAACATAGTAGTAAAACTAAAAACTAATAATACCATGTCAGAGGTAGGGCGGATGGTGGATAGTGCTCCCCCAAATTTTTCCCGTACTGACACTCACCATGAATGGACAGACTCTAGATTTAGAGGGGAGAAAGAAGGTGGGGTGGGTTGTTCTTTTGTGTCCTCTTTTTCTCTAATGATTTACGATCATAAGATAATCTGCCTTCAGGAAACATGGAGTTGTGCAGATTTTAGTTTTGAGAAATATTTTGTCTTTTGCTGTGCAGCAAAACCTTCAGTAAAGGGTCACACGAGTGGGGGTTTAGCTATCCTACTTAGTAATAGTATAAATTGGAACCCTCTGGTCTTTATTCATTCTTCAAAACTCTGTATGTGTTTAAAACTGACCTTGGGTAATGTAACACATGGTCAGTGTTCATTTCTCTTATTGGCAAACGTATACATTCCTCCTGGTAGGGCATCTGATTCTCTTGTTGACTTAATTTTTTCTTTTGTGCATAGAATCAGTATATCTGAAGAGTGCACCCGGATAATTTTGGTAGGTGATTTTAATGCCAAAATCTCAAACTGCTCCTCGTGGGCCTTTAACACCCAAGATTTGGAAGACGCATGGTCCATCCCTGAAACTTTGTTGCCTGCTTATACTCGATCGGATAAGAGAGGATCGAGTCTGCTGGACTGTTTGAGAACTAATGATTTAGTTATATTAAATGGGAGATTTCCAGAGGACTCTCCTGCATCCCATACTTTCCACGCTACCCGGGGGCAGTCATTAATAGATTATATGGTGGTATCATATCAACTCTTCGGAGCATGTACTCAGTTTAAAATCCTGGGTACTGATCTGAGCGACCACAGTATTTTATCAGTAGATGTTAATTTGGAGTTTAAGTTATCTGATCGTTGGTACTCGAGAAATGACACAATTAAGTTTAATAGAACAAATGGGCGAACCTTTTGGGATAATAAAAACCTGATAAGCCTAGGGAGGTATGTTAAAAATGCGAGCTCTGGCCCTGGTCAGGAAAATCCAATCAATTGGTTTGAGAAGCATCTGGCCCAATTTAGATTATGTGGAAGTAAAAAAATAGGCAACGGTATTGTTAAATCGGCGGTTACTTCAGGGAAGGTAAAAAAAGTTAAATCAGGAATGGAATGCTTTAATAAGGGACCAATTTAAGCAGGCCTCGTTGTCTAGGCAAAGGAAAATTAATAGATTAAAAAGGGTAAGAACTAGACTTAAGGCTGCTGAACGCAGGGGGGTGGAGGACTCCAAATGGATGAAACTGAGAAAGGTTGCACGCTCTGGGGACTCACGTAAATATTGGACCCTAATCGCTGAATTCCGCAATACTAGAACTAAGGCAGAAGCCATTTTAATATCTGACGCAGAATGGACCGAATATATTTCACAGCTATATGCTCTAAATACTGGGAGGTCTAATGTGGAGTCGATCCCAGTGCCATCTCTGCTGAATACTTAGGGAAATAGAGAGTTTTATTAAAGGGGCACGGTACTCTGGTGCAATGGGCCCGGATGACATCCCGATAGCCATCATTAAACAAGATAGCCAGTCATGGGCTCATTTCATTTTCCCTGTGTTTTCTTACCGAATTATTCCGCCCTCCTGGAAAGGATGTATTGTGGTCCCACTATATAAAAAGGGCCCTAAGATTTCTCCTGCCAGCTTTAGGCAGATTTCCTTATTGGATGCAACGGGAAAACTGTTTGCCAAGAGCATACTTCTTCACCTGCAGGATTGGGTGTTTGGTAATGATCTGGTACCTGCAGAACAAGCGGGATTCCGTAAGCATAGTGGCACTTTGGATAATATCACCGTTTTACAAACTCTGAATGAAAAATATCCAATAGGTAAAGGGATGACCTTATATGCAGCCTTTATAGATTTCTCCATGGCCTTCGACCGGGTTACGCTGTGGAGGAAACTGGCTAAAATGGGGATACCGGGCCAACTACTAAGATTGATCATCGCATTACATACCGCTACATGGACGCAGGTGTTGATGGGAGGTAACGAAGGCCTGTCAAGTAAAGTGGTAACTCATAATGGGCTGAAGCAAGGGTGCCTATTGGCACCTCTCCTTTTTTCTTTGTACATCAATGATCTGCCGAGCCGGGTAGGGCAGTGTAAAGGATATTCGCCTAAATTAGGCCCCTTGGAATTGGGTTGTCTTCTTTATGCAGATGACGCTTTCCTACTGGATTTGACTCCAATAGGCTTGCAAAGGCAACTTAATGAGTTAGTTCATTTTTCTGATGATCACTTTCTAAAAATAAATATTGTAAAAAGTAAAATCATGGTTTTCAGGTCTCGGGGATGTAAGGTTAGGAAAAATCTACGATGGTTTTTGGGGAAAAGTAAACTTGAGGTTGTGAAGCAGTACCCGTATTTGGGAAGAATCTTCTCGAGCAAGTGCTCCAGCAGTGACCACATTCACCAGTACAGAAGTAAAGCAATATCCCAGGCATCTGCACTAGGTAGGCTATACAAATGTTGCGGTTACAGGCATTTTGCATATGTTTTATCCATCTTTGAGCTATGCATGCGAATCGGTGGATGCACATCAGTGGGATTTATGTGCGAAGGTAGAAGGGCACATTTGGCGCCAAATCTGAAATTTGAATTGTGGAGCCAGTATAGCAGCCCTTCGGCTGGAATTTGGGCTTCTCTCAACTCATTTGTTTGCCATGGCTGCATGTTTAAGATGGGGTAATGCTTTATTGGAAAATGACGCAAATCCAATTCGGGTTGCGCTAAGGCATGAAATTTTTGTCAGCTTAAAGGGGAAAAGCGTTTTCAAAAATTATGAGAAAGGCCAAGATTTATTTGAAATTGGTCGTAGTGGCCCTCACCCAAAGTCTGTATTGAAAACTCTAATTAAAAAAACAATATATAAAGTCAGTCGCAAGAGAGATATATTGCTGTGTGCAGGGCAATCTAGAAACGATAGAATAGTGGGGAGTTGTATGGAGAAAAAACCCCAACCATATGTTTTATGGAATCTCCCCCATGGAGTATGTAGAACCATCTTGCTGTTAAGGATGAATCTTCTCCCATTAAGAATCCTAACAGGGGCATGGGAGGGACTACCTAGGGAGAATAGACTTTGTGATCTATGCGGAAGTTCGTTGCAAGATCTAAATCATGTTTTATTTGTTTGTCCCCCACTACAACAATTACGTTGTTGTTTATTAAGACCTGTATTTCTAAAGTATAACATTACTACAGCAGAGGAGGCCCGTATTTGTCTTTTAGCCCTGCCCTCTGAATTAGTGTAATTTAAAGCCTTCAGTTTTTTAAAACAATTTTTAAACATTTTTTAAATAAATGTATAATGTAGTTTTTATCTCCGTTAAATTAAATATACCTGTTCATAAACATGGGTAGCATATTTTGCACATTATAAAACGGAGCGTAGGCCAAGATGTATATTATGCAATACTTGTCCGCCCCCACTATATGTTTAGTTCTGATAGGTCATATTTGTAGTGTGGTACAATCTTTTGGATTACAAATGGATATAAAGGAAGATGTTAGAACATTGTTTGGGATATGGTATACTGCAGTTTTTTACTATTTTATAAGTGATTGAGTAAGGTTTTTATTTATGTGTATTTGCACTTTATACATTAGGTGATGTGACTGAATGGACTCACCTTTAATTCTAATTGTATAATGAAATTATAACCGCTGTGTTCTTGTATGTATTTTATTCTGGTATTAACATCAGGATGATCTGATGTACCCCAAAAATTTATTTTTACTCGTGTATCTTTTATGTGGAACTCATTGGAGTTCCGAATCATAAATAAAATAATTGAATTGAATTGGAATGAGCTGAACCAACCTAAGTTAAACGCTATCAAGACAGAGGTAGTCTTGTTAAAAAGAGAAGATTAGGGTTTGGAATCAACACTATTGGCCTACTGAACTAGGTTCGTTACCACCTCCCTCATCGGCGATTAAGAGTATGGGCTCATGATTCATGGTAAACTGTCAATGCATACTCAAGTGAGCTCTCTGGTGTCAAATGCACCTTCCAATTAAAAACGATGTAGTAATTAGTCCCCTTAGTGACTTTTGAAGCACGCAAAGCAATAATAATAGCAACTGTTCTATCCAGGTTAGATTATGCTAACATGATTTTTTCTGGCCTGTCAATCACCGTCCTACATAAACTTCAACTGATACAGAATGAGTTGGCTAGGCTGATTTACAGTGTCCCAAGAAATACTCATGCTACACCATTGCTAAAACAAAATGACTGGCTTCTAATGATACAAAGATACAAAGGATAAACTTTAAACTTTGCTGTAAGAATGTAAACAATTTTGCACCGAAATCTGTTGCAGGCAATATTAAAAAGTATGCTCCTCTTCACAATCTAAGATCCACTCACTCTAACTTATTAGCAATTCCAAATATCAGAAGAGAAGATCAGGAGGTATGAGTTTTGCGGATTTAGCCCCCACTACTTGGAATTCTCTGTCTTGGACAATTCGTCAAGCTGCGGATATTCTATCACTCCGAAAAAATCTAAAGTCTTGGCTGTTTAAACAGGCGTTTGCGTTTTAATTGGAGCGGATTATAAACTCCCCTGATAGGGTTTTTACTAAAGCACCAAGAGACCATTGGTGAACGTGCCCTCTACAAATTAATTCTAACATAAGATATAACATATATAACATAACGGGGGGTCACCACCAGAGCTACAAATGAGCTTTGAATGGATGGAGACAGGAATGGATGATGTATTTCGAGGTAAGTATTATTTTATATATCTTTTGAAGTTACGATTTGTAATTGCTGCACCAATTACGAGTTGTGCAGAGCTTCTACCACAAATGATTGCAATGTGTTTTTATATCTTTTGAGATTTTAGACCTGCTCCTTAAAATTATAATTTAAAAATGTATTGCACAGTATGTAATATGCAAGTGTGATCATTTCCAAGTAAGTGTTTCATATTAGACATTGTCTTATGCAGTCCCAACATTCAGAAATTATACTTTGACGTTATAATTTTTTTAACATTATATTTTTCCATTCCTCCTTTTGAACAGATGATGCAAATGTTGAAATATCTTTGCAAAACAAAGACAGAAATAACTTAAAATGGAAAGCAGTGGAATATACACTAATAGAGCCAAGAGAGTTTCTGCTGGATCAAATATGTCTGACATGTTAACATGTTCATATGTGCCTACAACTACAGTACAGGAACACAGTGAAGATCTTGAGGAAAATCTTCAGATACCTCAGTGATCTGTTCCATTTCCAAGCCATACGGTTTAAACAAATGATTATTCACAATGCCAATCTACACAAGAATCATAAGATGTGATAAACATCATGTTTTAAATATCATCAGGTGCCTCTGAAATTTGTGAAAACTCTGAAACTTTTGAACAGGGCAGTGAAAATCTTGATTTCAATCATCAGGAAGTAGTAAATCACTCAACAACGACTGTCGTAGATAACTTCGATGGCACAGAGCCCATAACAACATAAATTAAGCAGTCTAGTAATGGCAGGGCCGGCTTTAGGGCAGTGCGACTGGTGCGGCCGCACTGGGCGCTGACCCGTGGAGGGGGCGCTGACCTGGTGGGGGGGCGCTGTGTTTAGAAATAACATGATTGGAGAGATAAGGGGCACTTTTGCCCGGTGGTAGTAAGAGTATCCGAGGAGGTGGTCATGGGGTATGAGGGCGCCAAAAATGATTGTCGCACTGGGCGCCACCAGCGCTAAAGCCGGCCCTGAGTGATGTCATAGCTTTCGACCAATCCCATGAGGACTCTGATTTAAGTGTGGTAAATAAAGCTGAATCAGCTGTCTAAACCAGTATTTCTGCATGAAAGTCTAAAGAAACTTGTCAGAATACAAAAAGAACATGTGATGGACAGAAAGTTGAACAATGTCAAACATTCACCCCAGTAGAGAGATCTGGGCCTAAATCCATTGTTTTTGCTCCTCATGCCATTCCAGTTTAAACCCAGCCATATGCACATCAGTCTTGACCCTATTCCCCATTGGAACAGTCCAGCCCGAACTGCCAGGCCAGGTTCTCCTTGAACTGGAAAACAAGCCTACTAGGACCGGTTTCGGGATTTCACCCCTCATTAGCCAGGCTGGCTGGATTCCAGTGGCATGGAGAGCACGGGACCCACGTCTGGGCATACCCGTCTCACTCGGGTGACAAATGCAAAAAGAACATGTGATGGACAGATTGTTGAACAATGTCAAACATTCACCCCAGTACAGAGATCTGGGCCTAAATCCATCGTTTTTTTGCTCTCAAACAATGGATTAAACCCAGATCCTTATGACTGGTGGTGAATGTTTGCATTGTTCAGCATTCCATCCATCATTTATTCCTTTAGCTTTTGTCGCCCTAAGTGGGAATGGTATGCCCAGACGTGGGTCCCATACTCACTGCACCACTAGATTCAAGCTAGCCTGGCTGATGAGGGGTGATGCCCTGAAACCGGTCCCAGGATGCTTATTTCCGGTCCAGGGAGGACCTGGCTTGGCAGTTCGGACTGGACTGTTCCCATGAGGAGCAGGGTCAAGACTGATTTGCATATGGATGGGTCCAAACTGGGGTGGCGTGGTAAACAAAAAAATGATGGATTAAACCCAGATCCTTGTGACTGGTTTGTATGTTTACATTGTTCAGCATTCCGTCCGTGATTTGTTATTTTTGCTACCCTCAATTATAGCAGTGTCCTAATTTAGCCTTGCAGGTCTATTGCCTTGGCGATGCTGCTTGTTGAGGGCCCTTGTCCCCAGCTACAGGGTCAAGCCACAGGCAAGGGCCTATGCCTGGGGATCAGGGCCTTCAACAAGCGTTACAGCTATGGACGAAAGGCCTGCAAGGCTACATTAGCACCCTTTGAATGTTGGGATCTTATTTGCAGACAATGAAGTGGCACAGGGATAATATGGGATGGCATGCACATTTCACTTCATCATCCTTACGCTTCCTTTATGTCTTAACCTTTCCAGTGTAGAGCATTCTACCCTCATGTACAGCAATGTCCTAATTTTGCTTTGCAGGCCTACCGCCTTTAGCGATACTGCTTGTTGAATGCCCTGGTTCCCAGCTACAGGGCCAAGCCACAGGCATGGGCCTGTGCCTGGGATAAGGGCCCTCAACAATCAGTACAGACATAGGCGTAAGGCCAGCAAGGCTGAATTAGCACCGGTTGAATGTTGGGAGCTTCTTTGCAGACAGTATTAATCTTTTTAGAGAGTAGCAATGTTTATTCATAATAGTCCATTTATCAATTAGAAAATATATTGTTTGTTTTGATTATTATAACACAGAAGATACTAGATACCCGTTGAAGACCTGGTTACTCAATCCATTCAGGCAGCCACAAAACGTTATGTCAAGAGAAATCCAGCAGGGCACATAATCGGACGAGGAACACTATTGAAAGAGAAAATACTGTTTCCGATGTTTGCATGTGTCATGTGAAGCTTTGCAATATTCACCGGAGAACGTTTTTAAGATAGTTATGATGTGCTGTATTTAACACACCAATAAGGCACCGAGTTCCACTTGATGATATTTTACTTGACACACTCAAGAACAACCACGTAGTAAATGACAATACTGTTCCATGTGAGAAACACACTATTCAGGTCGATGGTGGAGAAGGTAGAGTTTCACGTCAAGAAGTGGTGACCAACTTTTTAAATTAATATTCCTTCTCTTATACAGTTTGGTACAAATATGCAGCACTTCTTTTTTATATTGTATATTTTGCTACTTTATGATGTCCATTAATTCTTGCAGACCTTATTTCTTTTTTAAGCTCTTTATTACTTTTTGGAAAAAATAAATATGAACAAAAGAACTATTATGCTTTGTGTTTTGATAACTTATTTCTTCATATAACAAGTTTCAATTATTTTGTTCTGCATTTGTATCTCAAAAGTCATGTGAAACACTTCCTTTTGTCATACTGTTAGAAATTGGCATAAAACATTTACAGTACAGTGGATCATTTGTTACAATGGAGAAATGCTCCTAACGTTAGAGTGGGCATGGAATGCCTGGTGTCCCCTTCTATGATGTGCTAAAAGGCTATATGTACAAAGATCTATATATATATTTATATACACAAGCAGATACAGACAACCATACAACTACAAACCTACTTATCCTTCTGATGATCACAGATATCTCTGATCAAATGTGTAACTATTATTAGAACACTGGAATGTTGAGAGCTCCATTGAAAACAATGGTGTGCTCCGGGCTTCTAATGGCCGGTAGAAGCCCGGAGCTCCAACATTCCAATGTTATCGTTCACAGATGCTGCTGTTAACAAAGGCCTCACGTAGCTCGAGGGGATTTCAATCCTCAGGCTCTGTGAGGCCTTTGTTTTATTTGTTAGAACACTCTGCCCTCTAATGGCAGAATGTTCTAATAGCCTTATAGCCCTCTGTAGATGGGCATCCCGGCATTAAAGTCCCGCTACACGGGCTATAAGGCTATATTAGAACATTCGGAATGTTGGGCGCTCCATTGAAGACAATGGAGCAGCAGCGGCTTATGAAACCTGTGGCACTGTGAGCACAGGATCCACATCTGGGCATACACTTCCCACTTAGGGTGACAAAAGCAAAAAGAGCAATGGATGGAAGGAATGATGAACAATGCCAACATTCACCCCCAGTCACAAAGATGTGGGTTTAATCCAAAGTTGTTTTGCTCACTACCCCACCCCAGTTTGGACCTAGCCATATGCAAATCAGTCTTGCCCCTGCTGCTCCTGGGAACAGTTCAGTCCGAACGGCCAGGCCAGGCCCTCCCTGGACCGGAAACAAGCACCCTGGCTCCAGACAATCAGTAGGGGGTAAATCAGCCCTCTGTTTAATGGCAGGACACAACCTACACAAATGTAAAGTGTAATCCACCTTTTTCTCTCCCAACCCAGGAATACTATCCGTATACAGATGAATGCAGATGTATCCCCTGTCACACCTGGGCCCTTCCTGTGTGGTGGCTGTCTAGAAAGTATGCACAAAGTGTGGCTATTACCCAGACCAGACGTTTATTGGAGTCAGGCTGCAAAGCACAAAGAGTCATAAGCACAGAGACATGCCCACTTAAAGTGGCATTTCTAAAATAGTAATGTAAAATTCAACTACACCCAGTAAGTAGGATTTATCACCACTATTCTAAACATACCAAACATGCTGTCACTACTCCTTTCAGATCAGGAATTACCACTTAAAAAGTACATAAGGGAATTCCCAATGCTAGCCTATGAGAGGAGTAGGCCTCACAACAGTGAAACATGAAATAGACTGTTTGTCACTACCAGGGCATGCCACACATAAAGCACATGTCCTACCTTTTACTTACACAGCACCCTGCCCATAGAGCTACCTAGGGCCTACCTTTGGGGGTGATCTATGTGTAATAAAAGGGGAGTTTAAGGCTTGGCAAGTAGTTTTAAATGCCAAGTCAAAGTGGCAGTAAACTGCGCACAAAGGCCCTGCAGTGGTAGATCTGAGACAAGCTTGAAAGGCTACTTCTGTGGGTGGCACAAGCAGTACTGCAGGCCAACTAGTAGTATTTAATTTACAGGCCCTGGGTATATGAGATACCACTTTACAAGGGAGAGAGAGAGCACATGCACTTTAGCACTGATTAGCAGTGGTAAAGTACCTAGAGTCCTAAGCCAACAAAAAAAGGTCAGAAAAATAGGCGGAGGAATGCAAAAACTTTGGGAATAACCCTGCAAAAAGGGCCAGGTCCAATACAACCCTCTTCTAGCCGAAAGCCAGGGTAGACTATTCAATACCTTGAAGGGCTTCCCTGTTCATGGCGATAGAACATGGACCTTGGCCCGCTGAGGCATGTGCTAGTTCTACGCCTCTCTGAACGCAGTTGGATCCCTCTGTCTATATTCTTAGGGCCCACTAAGCTAAAACATGGGGAATCCTTCTCCTCACCTGTGGACCCCATCTGTGAGGCACCTAAGTTTAAGTTGTTCACAGATGCATCCCAGTAGGCAGACAGTACCACCATGGCCAACAAAGCGACGTGGCCCACTCCAAACCTTGGGTGTGACTTCTATCCCCAACCCAAGGAAAACTCTGTCCACAAGGACAGCAACCAACAGAGGCAATTGACAGCTGTCAGCATCCTGAATCAGGCCCAGGCCTTCCAGGGGTCTCTGTCCTCTGTGGTTTCTCAGAGTGGGGGTTGGTAGCCCCAGGTGTATTGTATCCTTTCTCCACTCCACCTCCCAAAAGTTCAGTGGGGGTATCCTTAGACTGGTCCTCCAGCCCAGGGTCAATACCCGTAGACTGAACAGGAGTTAGGGGAGAGTGCTTCTTCCCTCGGTCACTCCTTCTGGGGTTCAGTACCTTTCTTTTGGGAGTGGTACCCCCAGAATCCAGAACTGTCAGGGTGCTTGTGGCAGCCGTCTTTCACAATTTACCCGCCATTTCAGGGGTTATATCCTGCAACTGGTCTTCCAATCCAGGGTATGCACCCTTAGGCTGAACCGGGGTTAGGGTCAAGTTATTCCTCCCCCTGCCCCTCCTTCAGGGCTTCTGCACTCTCCTCTGTGGAGTGGTACTGCCAGAAACCGGAACTGGTTTGATGCTGGTATCAGTCGCCCCCCAAGTTGTCCTGACACATTGGGATCCCCCACAGTGGACGGTCTGTAGGTGCAGACTAAATTCCCCTCCTGGTGACCTCTGACCCTGCTCGCAGGCAGGTCGCTCCCCACGCTGCTGCACGGCTCTGCCTGCATTGTTTTTGCCTAATCCTGTACTTTTCCCCTGTGCCTAACTTGCTTTCTTGCCCAGACTTGTTTTTTTCCCCCTGTGCCTAACTTGCTTTCTTGCCCAGACTTGTTTTTATCCCCCTGTGCCTAACTTGCTTTCTTGCCCAGACTTGTATTTATTCCCCTGTGCCTAACTTGCTTTCTTGCCCAGACTTGTTTTTATCCCCTTGTGCCTAACTTGCTTTCTTGCCCAGACTTGTTTTTATCCCCCTGTGCCTAACTTGCTTTCTTGCCCAGACTTGTTTTTATCCCCCTGTGCCTAACTTGCTTCTTGCCCAGACTTGTTTTTATCCCCCTGTGCCTAACTTGCTTTCTTGCCCAGACTTGTTTTTATCCCCCTGTGCCTAACTTGCTTTCTTGCCCAGACTTGTTTTTATCCCCCTGTGCCTAACTTGCTTTCTTGCCCAGACTTGTTTTTATTCCTCTGTGCGTGTACTTGTTTTCTTGCCTAAACTTGTTTTTCTTTCCCGTGCCCAGTTCTCCCGCGGGCCCCGCCCGTTTTTCCCGCCGCTGCGTCCCCGCCCCCCTGCAATCCCATTCGCCGCCCCGCTCCCGCCTCCCAGCTGCTCCGCCCTCCCACATCCCCTCATATGGAGGCCGCGCAGCGGGTGCGCCGCTGGCGCGCCTAAGGCAAGCCCGTCTGCGCCCGTCCGCGCCCGGACCGCGCCCAGCGCAAGGACCCCGCGAACCCCACGACGCCCGACACCGCAACGATGCCAGATCCCTCCACGCACTCAACACCGGACGATCACACACCTGCTTCCTGGCCGCCCCGAAGCGCACCCACAGAGCTTTCACCTGCCGGAACTGCAGCTTCACAAGCATCCGCCCCACCATGCCGCCGACCAGGAAAGAACCCAACCACCTCAGATGCATCCTTCTCATCACCCGCTCCGCCCGCAAACACGCCGTTGAACTCTGGGACCTACTCGACTCAACCTCCCCAGACGTCGCCTTCCTGACGGAGACCTGGCTGAACCCCGCCTCGGCACCCGACATAGCCATAGCCGTCCCGGAAGGCTACAAGATCACCCGCAGGGACCGCACCAACGGAGCAGGAGGAGGAATCGCCATCGTCCACAGGAACACTCTCAGAGTCTCGACCAACACCGACGACACCCTCAGCACCGCCGAACACCTGCACTTCCAGATCCACACCGATCCCAACACCACCCTCAGAGGAACCCTCGTCTACAGACCCCCGGACCCCGACCACAGTTCAGCGACTCCATCGCCGACTTCGTCAGCACACACGCCCTCGCCTCCACGGACTACATCCTCCTCGGGGACCTGAACTTCCACCTCGAGAACAACAACGACACCAACTCCACCACCCTGATCGACAACCTAGCCAACCTCGGACTCAGACAACTCGTCACAACACCCACCCACTCCGCCGGTCACACGCTTGACCCCATCTTCTCCGCAAGCCCCCACGTCTCCTTCAACCACACCACCGAACTCCACTGGACCGACCATCGCTGCATCCACTTCACCTTCAAGAAACTCACCACGCACCACCGCACCCAACAGATGCCCCGCCGCTGCTGGAACAAAGTCACCGAAGACCAGCTAACCACCACCCTCGCCCAGAGCCCACCCGCCGACCCCACCGACCCCGACACCGCCGCCCGCAACCTCAGACAGTGGATCAACGACTGCGCCAACACCCTCACCCCGATCAAGAAACCCTCCAACAGTCACACCAACAAGAACGCCAGCTGGTTCACTGAAGACCTCTGGGCCTCCAAGCAAACCTGCCGAAAGCTGGAGAAGATCTGGCTCCGTGAACGAACACCGGACAGCCACGCAGCCCACAAGAACGCCACCCGCAGACACCATCACCTCATCAGATCCGCCAAAAGGGCCTCCTTCAAAGACCGCCTAGACAACAACGCGCACAACAGCAAAGAGCTCTTCAACATCGTGAAGGAACTCTCCAACCCCAGCTCCAACACCAACGACGTCCCACCCTCGCAAGACCTGTGCGACTCGCTGGCCACCTTCTTCCACCGCAAGATCGCAGACATCCACAACAGCTTCAACGCCACGACCGCCACGACAACCACTGAGACCTCCGCCCCCACGACCACCATCCGCACCAACCGCCTGCTCTCCTGGACCAACATCAACGACGACGACACCATCAAGATCATGAACACCATGCACTCCGGATCTCCGTCAGACCCATGCCCACACCACATCTTCAACAAAGCCAGCACAGCCATCGCACCCCATCTCCGGAAAGTCATCAACACCTCCTTCGAGACAGCAACCTTCCCGGAGAGCTGGAAGCACGCCGAGATCAACGCCTTACTCAAGAAACCCAAGGCGGACCCCAAGGACCTCAAGAACTTCCGGCCCATCTCCCTGCTCCCGTTCCCAGCAAAGGTCATCGAGAAGACCGTCAACAAACAACTGACCCGCTACCTCGAGGAGAACAACATCCTGGACCCTTCCCAGTCCGGGTTCCGCAGCAACCACAGCACCGAGACTGCCCTCATCGCCGCCACCGATGACATCAAGTCCCTGCTGGACCACGGAGAAACGGCGGCCCTCATCCTCCTGGACCTGTCAGCCGCCTTCGACACGGTCTGCCACCACACACTACGAACACGCCTCCACAACGCCGGGATCCAAGAGAAGGCCCTGGACTGGACCACCTCCTTCCTCTCCGGCAGAACACAGAGCGTCCGCCTTCCCAGCTTCCGCTCCGAAGCCACCGAGATCATCTGCGGCGTACCCCAGGGCTCTTCCCTCAGCCCAACTCTGTTTAACATCTACATGGCACCGCTCGCCCACGTCGCCACGACCTCAACATCATCTCCTACGCCGATGACACCCAGCTGATCCTCTCCCTCACCAAGGACCCCCACACCGCCAAAACCAACCTACACGAAGGAATGAAGGCCGTCGCTGAATGGATGAGGAACAGCCGACTGAAGCTGAACTCGGACAAGACGGAGGTCCTCATCCTCGGATCCACCCCTTCGGCCTGGGACGACTCCTGGTGGCCGACCGCACTGGGAACCGCCCCAACACCCACCGACCACGCACGCAACCTAGGGGTCATCCTCGACTCCACCCTCTCCATGACTAAACAGGTCAACGCCGTCTCCTCTGCCTGCTTCAACACCCTCCGCATGCTCCGCAGGATCTACAAGTGGATCCCCACTGAAACGAGAAGAACGGTCACCCAGGCCCTCGTCAGCAGCAGGTTGGACTACGGAAACGCCCTCTACGCAGGAGCCTCGGCCAAACTCCTGAGACGGCTCCAACGCATCCAGAACGCCTCTGCACGCCTGATCCTCGACATCCCTCGCCGCAGCCACATCACACCCCACCTGAGAGACCTGCACTGGCTCCCGGTCAACAAGAGGATAACCTTCAAACTCCTCACCCACGCACACAAGGCACTCCACAACACCGGACCAACGTACCTCAACAGACGACTCAGCTTCTACACCCCCACCCGCCAGCTCCGCCGACCTCGCCCTCGCCACTGTCCCCCGCTTCCGAAGAGCGACCTCCGGTGGCAGATCGTTCTCCCACCTCGCCGCCAAGACCTGGAACACCCTCCCCATCCACCTACGGCAGACCCAAGACCTGCTGACCTTCAGAAAACTCCTCAAGACCTGGCTTTTCGAGCAGTAGCAGCATTCCCCACCCCAGCGCCTTGAGACCCTCACGGGTGAGTAGTGCGCTTTACAAATGATATGATTGATTGATTAATTGGTGCCTACTCGGAGAACTATCCAGGATCTGGGCATAAGGCAGCCTGAGACTTTAGCCACCCCCCCCCACCTCTCCTCCTACTCTTAGAAGGGACATGGGACCCTTTACCCACCCCACTATACTGGGAACTGTCTGGGCTGCTGTGAACGTTTACCGCCCTCTGCTGGGGGGATCCTGTGCCACTCCCTATAGGTTCACTCCCAAATGCCTTTCCAGCCTCGGGTCCCTTTCAGCCTGTCTATCCTTGAGCTCCTCACGAGAAAAGGGGGTGGGTCGTGCCACTGCTCCTGGCACTTGACCCAGCAAGGGACTCCCCATCTATGGGGTCCTCTCTCACTTCTGGTGTCCCTGACCAGTCATTTTCTCCCTCCTCCTCAAAATCCTCGAGGCCACTGCCCTCTAGGGATTCTGGCTCAGAATCCTCTAGGAGAGACCAAGGCTTAGGATCCTTAAGAATCCCAAAGGGGTCCTCCCCAGAATTATCACCCTCCTGGTCCTCTTTTAAGGTTGTTTCCCAGTGCACCCTCCCAGACTTATGCAGGGCTTTCTGAAGGTCCCGCTGGGTGGATGCCCCGCTCACAGCTAACTCCCTCTCCCTGCAGAACTCCTTCAACTCCTCCAAATTTTAAAACAACAGGTCATCAGGATCAAAGGTTAACTCCATTTTGGCAAGGTACTTAACAATTGGTATAAACAACAAGAGTCCCACGCGTAACGAGATGAGGCAGGAGTAAACAATCAAAATTACCAAAGTGAGAGAACAGGAGAAAACAAAACACGCAATGGTCTAAGTGCAGATTTGTAGTGCAATAATGAGTTACTGTGGTATCACGCAAACACAAGTTCTATCCTCACCGCTGATCAACAACGTTAGAAAAGGGGTTTCTGGTTGGGGAGGGTATGCACCTAAGCCAGGCAGAGCCCACCATTCTAGTCAGGGGAAGTCAGTCACACACCAAAGATAACCTGTTCTCCCTGTCTGGTAGCTTGGCACAGAGCAGGCAGGCTTATCATCAGAGGCAATGCGTAAAGCATTTGTGCAACACACTTTCACAGCAACACAATGGATACACCATAAAAGAGACTCCACATAGGAAGTTTTCTATATTGTATATAACACAAGAACCAAAACGACAATCATAAATATCTTGCAAATCAAGCAGACTTAAAGGAAGGTTCATAGGCTGCAATAACCACATGAATTATATAATCAGTGCGCGTTGGGAGCGAAAAGCTCATTTGTCAGTCAGTCAGAAAACTTTATTTGGTTGTTACGACCATAAAAGTGCAAGTGCATACAGTACAAAGATTCAGTATTACATGCGTAACAAAAGTTCAATGTATGGACAAAATTGACTGGCAGGTCATAAAGCACCAACTTGGTGAAATTATTAAAAACTGGACTCAGGTTTGGGGGGATCCTAGATGTATACCCAGGGTCTATAACCTTAGATGTGTGAATAGATTTGCCCCCCTTTCTGACCTGGATGCGTGCGACTGACCACCACAGCCCGTTCAGGTTCTTATTGATAAGGTCTACCCTCTAACAAATCCCTCGAGGGAAGGACGGCTGCACGTAGAACCCATAAATTTAGGGGAGATAACAGAGTGTATGCCACCACCAGTTTACCTAACGAAGGATGACTCATATGTCTTGGATAGGGCATCTAAAGAACAGGACATGAATGTGATGGGTAAGGATCAAGCATTGTGTGGTAAACCTCAGGTTGAGGATTTGAAGGGATCATTATTGTCCTGGAATATCGCAGGACTAGGATCCAAATTGGGTTGCCCAGATTGGCACAGTTTTATTGAAGCTTTTGACATCTGTCTCTTTCAGGAGACTTGGGCAGAAAGCCCTCATTTTTGCTTAGGTTACCTAAATTTTTTATTCCAGCAATTAAAGGGCCAAAGGGGAGACCGTCAGGGGTCTGACAATATGGGTAAAGCAGAACCTAGGATTAGATGTAGAAGATATACCGACAGCTAACAAGGATATTCAGTTGGTGCACTTGTCTAGAGGGAAAAAGGTAATATTGAATTTATTTAACATTTACATACGTGGTACCAGGGGGAAAAGGTCAGGTGCTCTTACCGCCCTGGATACCCTTTTAGAGGATAGTAGAATGACTCCTAACATTGTGATAGGGGAGACCTGAATGTGACGTTTGAGCCCCTTCTGTGGGAGGAAGGTAACTTTGTGGAAGAGGAAGATACTAAGTGGGATATACCGAGACTTGAGCTAGAACCAATAAAAAGATGGACTGAAGTAGTGATACAAATTAACACTATTTGTATAGAGAAGGGCCTACGGGCTGTAAATGGCCGCATGCCATCAGATAAAATGGGGACTAATACCTATGATAATGGATATTGTAGTAGCAGGATAGATTATGTGCTAGTAAGTTTGACGCTATGGTGTAAGATAAAGGATATGCGGGTTCAGGTTAGAATTGAAAGCGATCATAATCCGTCATAATCCGTTATGCTTGGATTGGGACCTAATAGAGTCAAAGGCTGGGCACAAAACAAATGTGACGTATGCTACCGCAGAGGTCTTTCAGTCGAATGATATGAGGCGCCTCAAGTGGGCGAGTATATCAAAGTCATCTGATGTACTAGATAGTATCGGTAAAGAGTTAGCTTGTGCCCTCCACAAGTTGAGGGTGAGTGACGAGAACCCGGGGGCGCCTGACGATTCTACCCATATACACACCATTTTTTAAACTACTTACGAACATATTTTCTTAAGGGAGGTAATGCTAGTAAGGTACCCATCCAAAAATCCATAAATGGTATAATAAGAACTGTAAAGAGGCACGTGTAGCAGTAGGAAGGGCAATAAAAGTGGGTGTTTTGTCGTCAGTTCAAGAAGCAAGAGCCAGTTATCGCATAGCAATAGCTAAGGCCAAAAAGGAATGGGATAATAGTCGTTGGGAGGAACTTAGGGTCGCTTGTGTAGGGAGAAATGCCAAACAGTTCTGGGATGTTTACAAATGGGGCAGTGGGGGACGTGCTATTGCACCCTCGAATTATGTCGCCCAGCAAGAGTGGGTTAACTATTTTAAGCCCCAGTATGCTGTTGAAGCGAGTGACTTGGAGTGCTGTTTTACTAAATGTTTTTTAAGGAGATATATTTTACTATACAAGACGTAAAGCAAGTGCTCAAATCTATTCAAACTGGTAAGGCATCGGGCCCAGATTGTATTCCGGGGGATGTATTCCTTTACGATATTGAGAGCTGGGGTATGTATTTTTATTTGTTAGCAAACTCTATAGCTCGGGGTGCTGCTGTCCCAATTTCCTGGGCTGGAGCTGAAATTATTCCTGTTTTTAAGAAAGGGGATAGAGCGCGTCCAGGTAATTACAGACCAATAAGCTTGATAGATGCTGCCCAAAAAATCATGGGTAGGCTGGTCCTAAATAAAATACAGTGCTGGATTGATGAATTTAGTATTTTATCCTCCTTTCAAGCTGGATTTAGATCATCTACCAGCACAATTGATCAAGTATTTAGATTCACCTTACTTTTTTGGAAGACAGTTGTACTGGGCAAAGGAAGTCTGTATGCAGTCTTTGTCGACCTTCGGTCGGCATTTGACCTCGTACCGCGTGGAAAACTTTGGCAGGTGTTGCAGGAGATGGGCCTACCCCTGGACTTACTGACTTTAGTGGCCCGGTTACATGAAGATAATACTGCCAAGATCAGGTGGGGTAAACAGGGAGAGCTCACAGAACCCTTCCCAGTCGAGAAGCGGGTGCGGCAGGGTTGTGTGATGGCCCCAACACTATTTAGTCTATATATTGACGGGATAGTGGATTTCATGTTGTCGACCCCAACTGATGCCCCCACTTTAGCAGGAGTAAAAGTGCTGATACTAATGTTTGCGGATGACACATTGATCATTTCCAAGACACCAAGCGGACTCCAAAGAGCACTTACCATCTTTGAGGAGTTCTGCTCAAGACGTGGCTTGGAGGTCAATGTGTCAAAGACAAAGATGATGGTTTTTAATCCGCACAGGGTTTTTAGGGGAGGTATATATATGTGAGTAATCTCCTACTAGAGCAAGTTAAGGAGTTTACCTATCTGGGAGTGAACATACAGGAAGGGCTAAAATGGGCGCATCAACTTGACATCTCAACCCTAAAACATCGGCAATTAACAGGAGCACTTCAAAGAGAATTTAATTCCTCATCCCAGAAGCCAATAAGTCCAGTTTTAGAAATATATAATATGAAGGTGATGGGCTCTGCATTGTATGGTGCTGAGCTTTGGGGATATGAGGATTTATCTAAACTCTCAATCTCCGAAAACAAGTTTTTCAGGCATATTACTCGTCTGCCGCAAAGTACACCTATATATCCATTGTTGTATGATTTGGGGAGGAAGCCTATAGTATATCTAGCCAAAATTCGCCCTCTTTTGTATTGGCGTAGGCTGTGGTCCACCCCAGAACTAGCAGATTATGCAGCTGGATTTTTAGACGTAATTAAGGCAGACACGCAGCATCAGATAAAATGGCTCAGGGAGTTAAAACGATCTTTAGTGGAACTTGGCATGAGCCAATTATGGGAGGACCCGAAAAATAATGTTTTCCCACCCAAAAAGATTTTAAAGGTTAAATACTGGGAAAAGGTCCTTAACTGTACGGAAGCTAGGTTTGACCCCTCATCCCTAACGGGACTTTTTCTAGAGCATAAATCTATGCCAAGACTTGAATATTATTGGGACTGCATTCCTAAACCCCTAGAGCGGAAACTGTATTTTCAGTTCAGGATAGGTAGTCTGCCTATAAGAGCTTTCACAAGCAAGTGGTCTAATGCACATATTGAGTTGTGCCCAGTCTGTCTGATTAAAAAGGAAACAATGGGCCATTTTTTGTTTGAATGCGCAGGTTACCAGGCCCCACGCCGGGCTTGGTTGCGCCCTATATGTAAGCTATTGGGTACAAGAGGTGCGAACCAAGCACTTAGAATATTAAGAAGTGATACCAAGGAAGCACTAGCCATAGCAATGGCCAAATTTTTGGGGTGGGCTTGGATAATCAGGGCATGTTCGCAAGGAAAAACTAATGTGTGATTTCAGAAGGCTTAGAAAAAGACATTGAATTGATAGGCAGATTGGGTGTATTGTATAGTTTTATTGTGGGGGTCAATAATATTATGAACTTAAAGTCGGTTGCCACTAAAGCTATGAATTTTGGTAAATAATTTAATAATTGTAGCCTTTAAAAACAGGAAAAAGTTTTGGGTCTCGAATTTTATAGTATGTTCAGTGAGAGTTTCCCTTTGACATATATTGAAGAAATGTCATGATTTATAATTGTAATCAATGTTTTTATGGTATTTTATGCATTACCCAATGGTGATTTTATTGTCTTTTAATGATTTGTGTATAATTGTGTGCTTTTATGATTGAAAACGTCGAATAAAGCTATTTGATGATGATGATGATTAAAAACTGGAGTTAAAAAAAAATGGAATAGTGAAAAGAACAAAGTGCTGTTGGTTTGGGACCCCTAATAGGTTACATAAAAGTGCCATTGCATACAGTACAAAAATACGATGTTACACAGCAACCATTTATCAATCAAATTGCTCCGACTGAATGTAGAAGCTAAAAGCAGCAATTAAAAGAAGCGAAAATAAAAATAAAAACGTGGTGCAAATAGAATGGGACCCCAGTAGCACTACACAGATAGCCCACTGCATGTTCACGGTGCTGTAGACAAGGTTCAACATAAACCAAAGATAAAAGACGTAAAATATGGTTAAAAACAAGTTAAAAGAAGCAGTAAGAATTCTGGGGGTGTGCCCTATCTCTTCTTCAATGTATACCTTCTAATGATCCACATTTTCGCCAGAAATTTACCCACTGCGCAGACAACTTGTGGCCTTGAGTCGGATTTTAAAATGCGAAATGCTTCTTGATGGCATCGAGTTCCCATCAGCCTGCAGACAGAGGCTAGCCATTTGAATCTCGGGGATTTGTATAGTGGACAGGCAAAGAAGATGTGTTTGATCGTCTCATCAGTCCCAGGGCAACAAAACAAAGGGAGGCTCACATGGGGCAAAACAACATAAATTATTTCATCAGTGCACGTTGGAAGCGCCTGTGCACTTCTATACAGGAGTTTACGGTCCCGCCAGGGACTTAGTCAAATTCCCAGCAATGGATCAGTACTTCACTGGAAGCGCATATACGCTTCTATACAGGGATTTACGGTCCTGCCCGGGGACTTGACAAAGTTCTATCCAATTAGGCAAGCAGGGCTTTGAAAAAGGCATATCGGGCGAGTTTACAACCGGGCTGTCGGGCCGGGGCCTCCAGGTGAGCCCAACCACCCATGAGGCTGTGTAAAGCGAACCCTGTTAACCCTTGCAGTTCCCCGTACCTGTCAGGGGAATCCGGCAGATGCCAAGGAGTGGGCGTTCATACTCCCAGAGCCATGCCACAACATGATCCCAAGCGGAGCAGATAGTGTGGCGTTGGGCTGCAAGCGGTGACCGGAGGAGTCTCCTCCACAGGGGCTAACTGCGGGAAATGCCAGTGCCCAGCGTGGCCTCAGCTGGTGCCTCGCCCTCGATGCTCGACCTCTCGTGGTCGGGCCCTGCCCCCAACGTAACACAAGCAGAGTTGCCCCGCGCCTCCTATGCCACATTCTGGGGTTTCCTTTGCCACTGCGGAGTCTCTCTCTTCCACTGGAGAGGGCGGCGCTGGGGGGGGGGGGGTGGGGGGAAAGGCATGCTGGTGGTCTGGACTGCTCAGATTGAACAACTCAAAGCGCCCCACACGCTGTAACACAGAGGGCAGGGGGGGGTTCTCACTACTACAGAGAGGAGACAACACTCAACACGTGCTGAATGAGAAGAGAAGCGCTCACCACAAGCTAATTTAAAAGCTTACACTTGCCGAACTCAGAGTCCCACTGAAAGGCAGTAATGAAACAAAGTCTTTTCTGGCCCTGAGACTCTGAACGAACAGGGGGCAAGCCAACAAGCCCTTCGAGAGCACTGGCGGGGCACAAGAGCAAGTAGGCAGGTAGCAGGCTAGCATATAAGGCAGATTGCAAAGTGGCAGTCCCTCCTGCAGGCCAGCACAACAAGCAAGTAGCCCAAATGGCAGTTCCTCATGGCAGCACACCAGTCCTCTGGAAATGTACAGATTGTAGAGCCAGCAGCGTCTGGTTACACGTCCCACGCAGTGTCTCCAAACATGGGGTCAGAGCCCCAGTACTTATACTTAAAAATTTCTTTGATCAAGGGGTGGCTTCAAAGGAACCCTTAGAAGTGCGCAAAAATCCCTTTTAACCTAGCCCTGGCTTCAGACGATCAGTAGGGGGTAAATCAGCCCTTTGTGTGAGGGCGGGATACAACATATACAAAAGTAAAGTGTGAACCAACTCTCCCTCTCTCAGCCCAGGAAGACTATCAGTATGCAAATGTAGCCCCTATCACACCCAGCCCTTCCTGTGTGGTGGTTGTCTAGAAAGTATGCACAAAGTGTAGCTATCACCCAGCCCAGATGTGTATTCAAGTCAGGCTGCAAAGCACAGAGTCCTAAGCACAGAGAAATGCCCACTTTCTAAAAGTGTAATTCCTAAAATAGTAATGTAAAATCCAACTACACCAGTAAGCAGATTTATTGTCACTATTCTAAACATACCAAGCATAGCCAAGCCACTCCTTTCAGATCAGGAATTACCACTTAAAAGTATATAAGGGAATTCCCAATGCTAAGTAAATCAAATATGCCAAACAGGTGTGAACCTATCCTACCTTGTTTAGAGGAGAAAGTACATGCACTTTAGCACTGATTAGCAGTGGTAAAGTGCCCTAAGTCCTAAAGCCAACAAAAAGAAGGTGAGAAATATAGACAGGCGAAGGCAAAGAATTTGGGGATAACCCTGTAAAAAGGGCCAGGTCTAACAGTGCCTATTGAGTGTTGTCGAGTGTCATAATTTATGACTAGCAACTTTGCTAAACCTGCTCAATTCGAAGCGCAAGTTTGGTGTTGTTACTTTAAATCTAGTATCCTGAAAGGATTCAAAGGAGAACACAACTAGAATGGTTATGGTTTAATACTGTCGCACAATGTGTAGTTCCTACAACATAAAGTGCTCACTTCCAGGGCCAACCGTCCAGAATGTCCCAATACTTAAGAGAATCACAACAAAGGAGAGACGCACTCTAACATTACTATGTGTCTACAAAACACAAGTTACATTGGATCTAAAACATGAAAGTTAATAATATACACGACTCTTGGTGTTTTGATTATTATACATTCATTATAACTCTGTTTTTTTACTTCTTTGGGCTCGTAGACCCGATGTATTTTGTTTTTCTCTCCTATTTTGTGGTACCCTGAAATGATTATTATGAAACAGGATACTTTTACTCAAACAATCTGCTATGTTAAGCATGTCTGAATTGATCAAATATTTACCTAAATTTTAGTAGCAGGCTGCACTGAAGATCCAGCTGCAGCGATGCTCACAGTAATTGAAAATTAATGCTTTTTACCTGTTTTGTGGGCTGGGCTGAAGTCTGAGAGAGAATTTCTCCCATTATCAGACAATAAATTAAATTCTCAGCCAATCTGGAAGAGAAATCAACATGAAAATGGAAATTTGTGTGTCAATCAGAGTTGAGTCACCACTAATAAACATTATTAGTTAGTAATTAAGATAGGGTAATTTTCTAAACACTAATCAATGGTCTCCAAGTCAATAAGCCAGATGATGGAAGTCTTCGAGGCCCTAGTTTTCAAAATCAGAGCAGAGGCATCTATTCCATGCACCACATACGAGACAACAAGCCACAAAGTGATAGTTATGCTAACCCCATCAGGACACGAGTCTTCTCCAAGGACAGTGTTAAGGTTTGTTGGTCTTTCATTAATAAGAAACTGCTCTAAAAAAAAAAGTTGGAGACACTTGCTTATAGTGAGGTACATTACATGCATTTATGCATTTTAAGAGCTCAGTGATTAAAAAACAAACGTCTCTTCACATTCTCATTATTTAGATTAATGAAAACTGTTGTGAAATCCCAGCAACATCACAACCAATAAGAAACGTAGGCTACCTGAGATGGGTCCAATGCTGCTTTCCCCTCCTTCTGTTCCAAGATGTCCAGTCAAGTTCATATGTAACACATCTTCCTTTCTCAAACACATGTCAGCGTTGAGAACTCCTGCAGTGCAAAATAACAATATTCAGGAAAATAGGTTTGTGTGATACCTTTTGTTAAAAAAAATAAAAAACGGTGGTCCAAAAACGCAAAATCCCCATTAATTTTCCATAGACTTTTTAAAGAAGGACTACTGCAAAAACTGCTAAATAGATCTTCGTCCAGAAAGCATGCTTTTTGTGATTTGTTGTAATCCCATTCAGCAGTTTTTGACATATTGAGTCTCACAAATATTTGTATATATGGATGGGTGGGTTTGAGGGACTCTCACGAGAGTACCTCAAACCCAATTAAAAAAAAAGCCTTCTGATTGACCCAGGGAGCTTTTTCAATCTTGGGCCATTTTGCACCCACAGGAGCAAGGCTCGGATTGGCTTCCTGCAACATAAGGAAAAATGTTTTAAGTTGCGATCCCTCAAGACTCCTGAGGGATCATGACTTTTTTTTTTTTTTTAATGCCGCTGGTGTTTTACATAAGTTACATTTAGTATTGTGGGGATGGAGGGGTGTGTGTCCCTGCCCCCCCCAAGCTACATAGGGCCCGAGGACCCCATACCCCAGAGCCAAGTATAATTCAAAGGGGAGGAGGGCACTCAGCCTTCTCCCTGAGCCTTAAAAGGCCCCTGCGACCCCACCTCCCAGGACCAAAAAATATATCAATAGGGGAGGGGGCATACGGCTGCCCAAGCTTGTAGAGGTCCGGTAACCCCTCCACCCCCCCCACCACGGGGCCGAAAACATTTACATTACGGGAGGTGACACGTGTTCCCGGAGCCACAAATGGGCCCCCATACCATATCCTCCAGGGCCAAACACTTATTATAGGTGAGGTGGGCCCGTGGTCCCACTCCCCAAGCCTTAAAAAACCTCAGGCACCCCATCGTCCAGGGCCAACTCTTTCACTATAACCCGGGGTGCCCACGCATGGGACACAGTACTTTTTTCTGCCCGCAGGAGTGCAGGCAGGGAAAGCAAGTGTGCTCCCACCTGACCAGAGCTTTGAAATGCTCCCGCAGAATGGGCGAACAAAGCAAACACAAGGAGATGATGGACGGAGTGCTGAAACTTTTCAAACACTCACCCCCAGTCACAGATCTGGGTTGAATCCATCATCATTCTTTAGCTCACTTTGCCACCCCAGTTCAGACATAGCTATATGCAAATCAGTCTTGACCCTGTGCCTCATGGGAACAGTCCAGACCGAACTGCCAAGCCATGTCTTCCCTGGACCGGAATCAACCATCCTGGGACCGGTTTCGGGCTAACAGCCCTCATCAGCCAGACTAGCTTGAATCCAGTGGCAAAGTGAGCATGGGACCCACGTCTGGGCATACCCTGCCAACTTAGGGCGAACAAAGCAAACACAAGGAGATGATGGACGGAGTGCTGAAACTTTTCAAACACTCACCCCCAGCCCATGATCTGGGTTGAATCCATCATCATTCTTTAGCTCACTTTGCCACACCAGTTCAGACATAGCTATATGCAAATCAGTCTTGACCCTGTGCCTCATGGGAACAGTCCAGACCGAACTGCCAAGCCATGTCTTCCCTGGACCGGAATCAAGCATCCTGGGACCGGTTTCGGGCTAACAGCCCTCATCAGCCAGGCTAGCTTGAATCCAGTGGCAAAGTGAGCAAGGGACCCACGTCTGGGCATACCCTGCCAACTTAGGGCGAACAAAGCAAACACAAGGAGATGATGGACGGAGTGCTGAAACTTTTCAAACACTCACCCCCAGCCCATGATCTGGGTTGAATCCATCATCATTCTTTAGCTCTCTTTGCCACACCAGTTCCGACATAGCTATTTGCAAATCAGTCTTGACCCCGTGCCTCATGGGAACAGTCCAGACTGAACTGCCAAGCCATGTCTTCCCTGGACCGGAATCAAGCATCCTGGGACCGGTTTCGGGCTAACAGCCCTCATCAGCCAAGCTAGCTTGAATCCAGTGGCAAAGTGAGCAAGGGGCCCACGTCTGGGCATACCCTTCCAACTTAGGGCTGTGTCTGAACTGGGGTGGCAAAGTGAGCTACAGAATGATGATGGATTCAACCCAGATCTGTTTCTGGGGGTGAGGTGTTTGAAAAGTTTCAGCACTCCATCCATCATCTCCTTGTGTTTGCTTTGTTCGCCCTAAGTTGGCAGGGTATGCCCAGACGTGGGTCCCTTGCTCACGTTGCCACTGGATTCACGCTAGCCTGGCTGATGAGGGCTGTTAGCCTGAAACCGGTCCCAGGATGCTTGATTCCGGTCCAGGGAAGACATGGCTTGGCAGTTCGGTCTGGACTGTTCCCATGAGGCACAGGGTCAAGACTGATTTGCATATAGCTGTGTCTGAACTGGGGAGGCAAAGTGAGCTAAAGAATGATGAAGGATTCAACCCAGATCTGTGACTGGGGGTGAGTGTTTGAAAAGTTTCAGCACTCCGTCCATCATCTCCTTGTGTTTGCTTTGTTCGCCCTAAGTTGGCAGGGTATGCCCAGACGTGGGTCCCTTGCTCACATTGCCACTGGATTCAAGCCAGCCTGGCTGATGAGGGCTGTTAGCCCGAAACCGGTCCCAGGATGCTTGATTCCGATCCAGGGAAGACCTGGCTTGGCAGTTCGGTCTGGACTGTTCCCATGAGGCACAGGGTCAAGACTGATTTGCATATAGCTGTGTCTGAACTGGGGTGGCAAAGTGAGCTAAAGAATGATGATGGATTCAACCCAGATCTGTGACTGGGAGTGAGTGTTTGAAAAGTTTCAGCACTCCGTCCATCATCTCCTTGTGTTTGCTTTGTTCGCCCTAAGTTGGCAGGGTATGCCCAGACGTGGGTCCCTTGCTCACTTTGCCACTGGATTCAAGCTAGCCTGGCAGATGAGGGCTGTTAGCCCGAAACCGGTCCCAAGATGCTTGATTCCGGTCCAGTGAAGACATGGCTTGGCAGTTCGGTCTGGACTGATTTGCATATAGCGGTGTCTGAACTGGGGTGGCAAAGTGAGCTAAAGAATGATGATGTATTCAACCCAGATCTGTGACTGGGGGTGAGTGTTTGAAAAGTTTCAGCACTCCGTCCATCATCTCCTTGTGTTTGCTTTGCCCGCAGGATGGGAGCACACTTATGTTTCCCTGTCCAAGCTCTTGCGGCCCAGAAAACTCTGATTGCTCCCAACCACAAGCTGCTGCTCCCACGGGGTAAAAGCAATGCCGGCTCGTGTGCGAAGAGCCATCTGGGCCCGCGGGGTCCTTGGGCTCTCCATGCAGCCCCCAGCATTATGTTGGGTGGGTGTCCCGGGTGGTCACCGGGGCACCCACTTAACATAGATAAGGCCCCGAGCCACTAGAGGCTCGGGGAGGGGAGGGTTGTGCACCCCCTCCCCTTTTTAAAGACTGAAGGCAGCAGGGGATAATCCCTGGGCCCAATAGTGGTTCCGGGAGGGGGCATTTGCACCTTCCCCTAACAATACAAAACAAGAAGACTCTGGGGGATGGGGTCCCCGGGGCATATAGTGACTCAGGGAGGGGGGGCTGCATGCTCCCTCTCCTTTATTAAAAAAGAAGGCCATGAGAGATGGGGTACCTGGCAAATTGAGGTGAAATGACCATTGTGCCAAGGTGAGATCCTGAAAGAGCTCTGTGATGTGAGAAATGCAGTTTGCAGAACGGAGGGAAGGGACGGTCGGTCAGGAATTTGAGACTAAATAGAGATTTTAACAGGTAAGGCATTACCGAAAGTAAGTAACTTGTTCATCGGATAGAGACTTCTAGCTGCAGATTCCTTACCTTGCAATAGATACCAAAGCAATCTCTCTACGGACATGGGGCTGCAGTTTGTTCCACTAAAAAGTCCCAAAGGACCGAACGGATGAAATGGCCATCTCGCCGGACCTAACTATCTAAGCAGTAGTGTTTGGCAAACATGTGCGGCGATGCCCAGGTAGCTGCCTGACACATGTCCAAAACTGGGACTCTTTGAGCTAGCACAGTTGTTGAGCTTTAGCTCTGGTGGAATGAAAGCTCTTAAGCCCTAAGGGGTGATTTCTTGGCCATTGAGTAGCACATTTTTATACAGAAGACAATCCATCTGGAGACAGTTTTCTTGTGGGCTGCCTTTCCTTTCTTTGCACTCGCAAATCCAACAAAGAGTTGATCATCCACCCGGAAGTCTTCTGTACAATCGATGTAGAACGACAACGCTCTTTTTGGGTCCAGACAGGTGGAGTCTCTCTTCCTCCTTAGTAGGTGAGGTGGAGCACAGAGTGATTTCTGCCTGACATGAAAAAGGTGTGACCACCTTTAGCAAGGAGGATGCACGGGTCCTAAGGACCAGATATTCCGTAAATGATGATGTGTACGGGGAAAGGTGAACAGAAATTGCTTGTAAATCGCTAACCCTCCTGGCAGATGTTATAGCCACAAGGAAGATTGTTTTGATGGTAAGCAGTCTCAGGGGGCAGCTGTGTAATGGCTCAAAACACAAACACATTAAGAAGGTGAGGACTAAATTCAAGTCCCATTGGGGCATGTTGAGAGGTGTAAGGGGAAACATGTGAGAACTCTGGACACAAGTTGTATCGGCTGAAAGTCATACAGAAATCCTAAGTTCCAACTTGAGACAAAATGTGTCCCCAAGCAAGAGCTGCTTTGGAAACACCAGTGCACAGAAGTGCTGACATTGCTTGTTCTTGGCGATAACAAATAGATCTAACCAAAGTTCTCCCCAGTCTCTGAAAAGACCTTTCACCACCTCCGGATGGAGACACCATTCGTGATCAGCGAGGTATAGATGGCTGATTTAATCATCTCTGGGATTCAGAGAGTCTGCCAGATGTTGAACACCAGGAAAATGCACTGACGTTCCATCCATGTCAAGAGACGCAGGGCCTCTTAACACAGGGTCAACCTTCCCTTGATGGAAGGAAGAAAGGCTTCCAATGCCAGGTGAATCAATTCCAGTTCCAACAGGTTGATGTGAAGCAAAAATTCTGCCAGAGACCAGAGTCCTCTGATCTCCACCTCTCCCAGAGGGCCGCCCCGACTCAGAAGTGACACATCTGTCACTACTGTGATCTCTGGATGGGGAGGGAGAGGGGCCTGCTACTGACCCAATCTACGGTCTGTGAGCCACCACTTCAGAACTTTTGCAGTTCCCTCCGATATCTGGACCAGGTCGGAGAGATTCCCTTGATGCTGTGCCCACTGGAACTTCAGATCCCACTGCAGAGCCAGCATATGCCAATTGGCATGTTTTACCAGCAGGATGCAGGACGCCATGACACCTAGCAGTCTCAGAGTCAGTCTCACCGAAATGCAGAATAAAGGCTGAAACAACGTAATTATAGCCCGAATATCCTGGACTCGCTGTTCTGGAGGTTAAGACCAAAACTGCACTGTATCCAGAATAGCTCAGATAAAATGGAGTGTCTAAGAGGGAGCCACGTGTGACTTTAGCACGTTGATAGTGCACCCTGGTGAATGCAGGAGGTCCGCTGTAGTCTGGAGGTGGTAGACAACTGCCTGGGGCAATCCTGCTTTCAACAGCCAGTCATTGGGGTAGGGGAGGACTGGAACCCCTGACCTCCACAGATGCGCTGCAACCACAGTTATCATCTTAGTGAACACCCCAGGAGCGCTGTTAAGACCAAAGGGAAGCAAGCACAGCGAACTGATAATGTCTACGCCTACCCTAAACCACAGCTAACGCCTGTGGGTGGGCAGAAGGGGGATATGGAAATAGGCGTCCTCCAAGTCCAGCACTACCATACAGTCTCCAGGGTCGAGCGCAGACAATACCGGAGCCAAAGTTAGCATCTTGAATTTTTCCTTTTTAGGTCTCGCCTGCGTTGCAGCGCGCATGCGCTGCTTCGCCTTGGCGAGATCTATAGTCGTTGCTTTTGTGTCCCGCTTCTTTGGAAGCGGAGTTTGTGTCCGCCCTGTCGCCCTTAGACCCCGCCCACCCGGACTGGAGATTTAGCTTGCGCACGCTCGTGCACGGCGTCTCTTCCAGACACGCGTGTTTATTTTTGCATCGTGCTTTCACTTAAGGTGAAAGCGCGATGCATATATAAACAAGCGGCAGACACGCGTGATGATGTGCACGCGCACGGCGTCTGTTGTGCACGGCGTCTCTTCCGTCTTGTATCTCCAGGAGTCAACTTTATGAGTTGGAAAAGTGACGTGGAAACGGTGTGAGTAAAAATGCTGATAACCACAAGCTTGGGGCAGGTAGGGGTGTCATACGTGTGCAAGAGGGTTGTTATACAGACACGTTTCAATCAGTCCCTCCGCCAGCTACCTCAAATGACTTTTTAAGATGGCACGTGCACACAGTGACTAAAATCACTGCGATACCTAAGGTAGGTCAGAGGTAACTGTGCCCTCAACGTTCGAACAAGTGATATAGGCCAGCTGCTGTATCTATGGTGGGCCCTTAAGCCCCCTCTGTGTTGCGGTCACTACGACTCAACTCTGCACCTGCAACACCCAGCCCCCACCCCGGGGTGCTCCCGGACCGGGACAGGCAAGAGGCAGGGGCGGTGGGAGGACCCAGGCCTGCGGACAATGCCTCACATGGGGGGGCTGCTCCCGCCCTCCAGGCCTATTATCAGATTGCGGCGGAGCCGGAGCGGCTTTACTGCCCTCCTTGCACGTCCACACCCCCGCCCCCGGCTCATGGACCACTTGGGACCCGCCCAATACTTACACCCAGCTGGTGCCTGCGGTTGACGTTGAAGAATTTCCCAGACTCCAGAGCGGATTGCTCAGAGTTCCCTGCTTTTCGGACGAGGGTCCCCGAGCCCAGAAGCAGAGCACGCTGCTGCCCAACTGACCCCCGGCCCCTGACTCCCAGCTGAGGACTGGGGTCCGCTGCATCTACAGCAGGCCTCACCAAGACCCACGATACCTCCCCTCCCCCTTACGGGCTACTGCAGAGCCGGGACCCCTGTTCCCCTGAAGGACTCGCTACTTCTCAAGCCAGAGGCCACATCTGGCATCACATCCGCCCTAGCCAGCTAGGGTCAACCCAACGCCCCCCTTTCCGCCACTCCTAACTGGGCTCACTATCCCAGCCAAGGCCCACTGCCCTATCCATCAAGGCGGACTGCACCCCTCGTTAAAGCCCGCTACCTTTCCAGCCAGGGCTCGCAGCCCACCCACCATGGGTCACTGTGGGCCACTACACACCTGTCCGCGGAGTCTGGTTTCCCCCAGATATTGAGCCGTGAAGCGTGACGATGATGAAGAGGCAGAGGAAGTTCAACCTCCAGAGACTGTGGAGCAAAGGTATGTTGCCCTCGCACCCTCCCCCCCCTTCCACTCCCAAACGGATAAACTAGGACCGGGGTCTCCCACGTGCAGCCTAGTTACACCAAATTAACATCTTTTGCTTAGCTGAACTAATATATCTACAATAACATTGACAAGCATGTGTTCGAGACAAATGTGTGTGTTTTCAGAACTCATTAAGCTGATATTTGGAGAAAATGGTTGAATTTTCAAAAGCAAAATATATTTAAGGCTGATATTTGAGTGATAAATCATGCACGTTGGGAAGACTTATTATTACTACCTTGGTGCTAGTGACGTTGCTGCTATGACTTTATATATCACTCACATAGACATTGCACTTTGAGAAAGCCTTTTACCACCAGTGCTGGCAGCCGTTCCGGAGGGGCTGAGGGGGTCTCGGCTGCTAATGTTGCATATGGTGGCACTGAGGTAATTTTGTCTGTGCTCACTGTTATAACTGTAGCTCCGGATCTTTTCATTAAACATCAGTAGCTCTTTTTCCAGAAAAGATTGGAGACTCCGACATGAATGCATTGCTGAACTGTTGGGTGCAGTCTTTGTGTCCTCATGTAGTCCGTTTCTAAGGCCTCGGCTTGGGTGGTGTGCCCAGTTTTTGGGGCTCGGCTGTAGGGGCCTGTCCAATTTTGGGGCCACACGCGGGGTACAGCGTGCAACTGTCAGAGCCGGCAGTGGATAATGGAAGGATGTGCTTATGTTCATTAGACAGATTGAATAGAACAAGCATTTGCAATGCAACAGGTCTCGCATTTACGCGAGTTTGAGCTATTGGCATTGTAAATGACAATGCCTTTTATTTATGTTTTATAAACCAAAATATAAATAAAAGGCATTGTCATTTACAATGCCAATCGCTCAAACTCGCGTAAATGCGAGACCTATTGCATTGCAAATGCTTGTTCAAGAAGTAGTTGAGAGGGCGTGGGTCAAGGATAGGATGGAGTCCTCCATTCTGTTTCAGCACCAGAAAGTAGCGGGAATAGCAACCACAACCTACTTATGATGCTGGTACTCTCTCAATAGTTCCCTTGGCCAGAAGAGCCAGTACATCCTTTCGCAAAGGCGAAAAGTGGTCCTCTGTCAGCTGATTAGCAGATGGTTGCAAAGGTGGTGGGGTCTGTTGAAAAGATAGGGCATAGCCTGGCTCGACAATTGGAAGCACCCATTTATCTGAAGTCATCAGCCAACATTGGAGCAGGTGGTGCCAAATCCTACCACCAACCTTGCGCCCATGATGTTATGAGGGCAAACTAAAGAGGATTTGAGGTTGCAGATGCCAGGGGGTGGGTGGAATTGGTCGACATCTGACTTTGGTTCCCACAAGGCTTGTGGGAGCAGCGCCTGGGGTGGAAGGTGGAATCCGGCTGTCACGGGACCAGGTGAAGCCCTAACAACCTAGCGAAAAGTGGTCCTCTGTCAGCTGATTAGCAGATGGTTGCAAAGGTGGTGGGGTCTGTTGAAAAGATAGGGCATAGCCTGGCTCGACAATTGGAAGCACCCATTTATCTGAAGTCATCAGCCAACATTGGAGCAGGTGGTGCCAAATCCTACCACCAACCTTGCGCCCATGATGTTATGAGGGCAAACTAAAGAGGATTTGAGGTTGCAGATGCCAGGGGTGGGTGGAATTGGTCGACATCTGACTTTGGTTCCCACAAGGCTTGTGGGAGCAGCGCCTGGGGTGGAAGGTGGAATCCGGCTGTCACGGGACCAGGTGAAGCCCTAACAACCTAGCGAAAAGTGGTCCTCTGTCAGCTGATTAGCAGATGGTTGCAAAGGTGGTGGGGTCTGTTGAAAAGATAGGGCATAGCCTGGCTCGACAATTGGAAGCACCCATTTATCTGAAGTCATCAGCCAACATTGGAGCAGGTGGTGCCAAATCCTACCACCAACCTTGCGCCCATGATGTTATGAGGGCAAACTAAAGAGGATTTGAGGTTGCAGATGCCAGGGGGTGGGTGGAATTGGTCGACATCTGACTTTGGTTCCCACAAGGCTTGTGGGAGCAGCGCCTGGGGTGGAAGGTGGAATCCGGCTGTCACGGGACCAGGTGAAGCCCTAACAACCTAGCGGCGGCCCTACTGTCTTTAGAGTGCTCAAGACACAAATCTGCACTGTCGCCTAAGAGGTGAGTCCCATCGAAGGACATGTCCATAAGGGGTGCCTGAACACCCCTTATGGACATGGGGTGTTCATAAGTGTCAGTTGTCCTCAGCCAGGTGTGACATCACAGCACCGCCGTGGAAGCAATGGCTTTGTCCAGCAAGTCGGTCATATCCAATCCGCATCTGATCGTGAACATTGCTGCATCTCTCCCATCAGCAATAGCTTGCAAGTGTATGGCTTGGGCCTCCTCCGAGACCATAGACAGCACTCGCACAATCATATCCCACCCAGTATGGGAACAATGGCCCAAAAGGCATACGGTATTCAGAGACTGCAGTGCCAAGCTGGTGGAGCAGAAAAACCTCTTTCCAAAGGTATCCAGTCTCTTGGATTCCCTATCCAGTGGTGTGATAGGGAACGCACCAGGATTTATCTTGGAGGTTGAGGCCTGGACCACCTGGCTTTCAGGGGCGGGATGCTTGGTGAGGAAGTGTGTGTTCCTGGGAGCAGGGAGATGGTGGCGGGAGACAGTACTGTGTAAAGGTGTGCCTGTGCAGGGCTTGACCCAAACCCTGAGCAGGACATCAGTGAGGGCTTTATTGAAGGAGAGTAGGTGTTCTGAGGGGGAAACCCCGAGCTAAAGCACCTCTGTCAAGGCATTGGTCTTGACCTCAACTGTGAGCAGTTGAACGTCCACGACCTCAGCTGCCCTCCGGACCACCATCGCAATGGAAAACCCCTCCCACGTAGTCACTGTGGGAGGAGAATGAAGGCCAGTGTCTGGTGAGGTGTACAGACCACTGGCATCATCTAAGTTCTCATACCAGGTGTCGTCGGCCATGGCCTCTGCTAGGGAGTCAGAATAGCCATAGGAATCTTCAGATCCCCTCCATTTATGTTCCTCAAAGGGCCCTTTCGGGAAAGAAGGCTTCATCTCCAATTCAGGCTGTGTGGGCCTGGTCGTCACCTGAACCAACTCAGTAACAGAGTCAGGAATCACGATGGGTTTGGCACCGACAATGGGTGTCTGAGGGGTCAGGAACAGCACCACTGGAACAGTCTTTTGAGGATGTCGCAAAGTCGCATAGAGACTGGTGACGAGGGCGAACCCGCCGATGGAGCCCCAGTCAGAGTCCCTACCAAACCCAATGGCCCGAAGGCACTCCAGAGGTGTTTAACTGCCCACAAATGAGACTCATGGTCTCATAACCCTCTAGAAGTTGGGCAGGGGTCGCTCCGGCTTTGGGAAACTCAGGGAAGAACAGAGTGGACCCAGTGTCAGGTGCAGACTTCACAGGGACGACCTGGGAGTGAAGCCCGGACTTATAGTGTTGTTGCCGCACCTCATCCGATGAATGGGACTGGAAGTCAAAGAACGCTTCTTCTTTTTGTGAAGAAATCCGGGATTGCAATGATGATCGGCATGAGTGACTCCGAGACTGGTCCCGGGACATCCCTACTGAATTGGACCCGGGATTGCAATGATGATCGGCATGAGTGACTCTGAGACCGGTCCCTCCTGAATGGGACCTTAGGTGGTGCGGAATCGTGTGGCGAGCGGCAAGAAGTTTCATAGCCCGCTTTCAGATGGCTTTGGATTGATAGTCCTGCAATTTGCACAGGCCATGGAGTTGCGGTCCCATTCCAGGCACCACAGATACAATAAGTGGAGGTCTGTCACAGACATCTGCCTGGCACCACAAGGCTTGAAACCGGACAGTTTCTTTGGGGACATAGTCCAAAAACAGGTGGAAAACACTGGTCAAATTTGACAAAACGGTCCAAACAATTTCAGTCAAAAATTCACTTAGGGGAATTTGTTCGGATCCACACTAATGGCTGGGAAAACAAGGAACGGAGTTCAGCGCGCTAGGGTGGCAACTACATAGGCACCAGGGACGTCATTTCCGGCACGGACAAGGCTGAAGATGCCGCGCAGAGTCAAACAACGCCAGCTACGGGCGCACAACATTTAGAAAGAATAAATCCCTGAAAGAGAATTTAAGCAAGGACATGATCTCAAAGTCAGCAACACAAACTTTTTTGTCAAAACAGGGATTCTTTAAATGTAATCATTGTAATCCCTGCAAAACAAGCATCTATGTAATTAAGACTAATATCCCTACCAGTCGCTAATAGCCAGAAAGAATTCCATATCACAAAAGATTTTTATCTGTTTTAAAAGTGGTCGGTTTTTAATTTTACACAGTTTATCTTAGAGTGGTGGACTGGAAACACATTATCTGCAGTCAATGGAGTGACTTGTTTGACATTCTACCATTTCTTCTTCTTTTGATTGATGTTCAAAGACACATCACTAAGCTAGGTTTTCATTTTGAAATATTATTGTCTGGATTAGTTCTTGATTTGCAAGTCCATATTGATTGCTCATACGTAAATGAATTATAAGGTGTGACCAATCCTTTAACTATTGTAACAATATTCTCAATGGGACCTGAGGGTAGAAAATACTGTGGTTAGTAACTATTGGCCCACTTGGGCGTAATTCTCTCCTTTCTGTGTACACACTGTCACCATGGTAGCTATGCCTACTGAGCCATATAATGTACTCTTGCTGTTACTCACTTCGTAATGCATACATACCATGTACAAAATATGTATTATTTCACATTTGTGTGACTAAGATTTAGATGATCGCCATCATTTGATAGACAGTACCCCTCATGTTGTCCCTTTGGACAACTGCTAACATAATTTATGGGGAGCAGTATGGTAGCACTGGGACTAACATTGGTAGCATCATTTATATTGTGATTTTATTCACTTATGACAGTATTGAATTTTTCATACTCACACATGCAATATTAGATTCATTTAGATGAATTTACTAAAAGCAGGCAGGATGAATTTTAATTGCTAATCCAGAACAATATGTGTTTTTATTACTTTTATTTATATTACATCATGCTGTATGAATTTGCAACAACATTATAAAATTGATGTTCTTTGTTTTGCTGAAATTTGATCAGATTACAATTCAGGATGTCTATTACAAAATGGCTTGGGGGTGCTGCTTCTCACTGTAGCTCGTGGTGCATTGTTTTTGTGTTAGTCCCATGGTAATGGCATTTATGCACTACAGAAATGGCTCACTCATAGACCTGTCAATCAATCAATCAGGATTTATAAAGCGCAGCTAATCACCTGATAGGGTATCCAGGCGCTTGCAGGTCCCAGAGGCTTATTCGAATAGCCAGGTCTTGAAGGCCATTCGGAATTCCGAAGTGAGGTCATGGTCCGGAGGTGAATGGGGAGGTTGTTCCAGGTCTTTGCTGTGATGTGGGAGAAGGAGCGTCCCCCATTTCTGCTTAGGTAGATGCGGGGAGAATGGGCAAGTGAAAGGGAAGCAGAGCGTAGTCTTCTCGACGGTTGGTGGAAGTTCAGGCGGTGGGTAATATAGGTGGGTTCTTGGTTGTGTAGAGCCTTGAGTGTGTGGGTCAGCAGCTTGAATTGGCATCTCTTCTGTACAGGGAGCCAGTGGAGTTGCCTGAGGTGGGGTGGGATGTGGGTTTGTCGGGGAAGGCAGAGGACAAGTCTCGCTGCGGTGTTCTGTATTGTCTGAACTCTCTGTAGGAGGTGTGCGTTGCCGTAGTCCAGTCGGCTGGTAATGAGGGCTTATGTCATGATGCGTCTTGTGTGTAGGAGTAGCCACTTGAAGAGCTTACGTAGCATGTGCAGAGTGAGGAAGCAGGCGCAGGAGACGGCGTTGATCTGTGCCTTCATGGTGAGCTTGTTGTCAATGATGATTTAGAGGTTTCTGTCGTGGATGGTGGGAGTGGGTGCGGGTCCTAGATCTGATGGCCACCAGGGGTCGTTTCATGTGTTGCTGCTGTTCCCAAAGATCAGTACTTCTGTGTTTTCGGTGTTCAGCTGCAGGCAGTTGTTCTTCATCCAGTCAGCGACATTTGTCATGCATCTGTGGAAGTTGGTTCTGGTGGTGGTGGGGTTGTTAGTGAGTGAGAGGATGAGTTGGCTGTCTGTGTAGGAAATTATGTTGAGACCGTGGGATCTGACGATGTTGGTCATTGGGGTCATATATGCGTTGAAGAGCGTTGGGCTGAGTGATGAGCCCTGGGGAACACCGAAGGTGATCTCCTTGGGTTCAGAGGTGAAAGGTGGGAGGTGGATCCTCTTGGTTCTTCCAGTGAGGAAGGAGGTGATCCAGCTGAGCGCGTCCCCTTGGATGGCGATGTGGTAGTGTCTTTCGATCAGCGGGTGGTGGGATAGGGTGTTGAAGGCTGCTGAGAGGTCGAGGAGGATCAAAGCTGCTGTTTCGCCTCGTTCGATGAGGGTTTGGATGTCATCTGTGGCTGCAATCAGGGCGGTTTTGGTGCTCTGATTGCTATGGAAGCTGGGAGGCATCGAATAGCTGGTTCTGCTCCTGGTGTGTCATGAGTTGACTTTTGATGATCTTTCCCAGTACATTCGCTGCTAATGGGAGCAGAGAGATTGGCTGGTAGCTTTTGAGTTTGCTGGAGTCAGCGGAGGGTTTTTTGAGTAGTGGTCTGACTTTGGTGGGTTTCCAGGCATTGGGAAATATTGCAGTGGTGATAGAGGTGTTGAGTAGGGTGGTGAGTTCTTGGCCAATCCTTTAGTTTCCGAGGTTGAAGATGTAATACGGACATGGATCTTTTGGGGGCTCCCGAGTGGATAGATTTCATGGTGGAGGTGGTGTCCTGGGTGGAGAGGAAGTTCCAGGTGGTTAGTGTGTGGTTCATGTCGGTTATGGTGGTGGTGTATCTGTCAAGGAAGTCCGTTGGTGTGGGTTGGGGTTTGAAGTTTCTGTACATGGTTGCGAGCTTGACATGGAAGAAGTGGGCGAGGTTGTCGCAGAGCTCCTGTGAGGGTGTGATGTTGTTTTCGCTGGCTGCCGGATTGGAGAATTCCTTAACGATGTTGAAAAGTTCCTTGGTGTTGTTGGCGCTGGTTTTGATGTGTGTGGCAAGGGCTGTCTTCTTTGTAGCCCCAGAAGGCGGTGGTAGAGGTTGAGGGAGGTCTTGAAGGCTGCCATGTCGGAGGTGTCCCTGCTGGTGCGCCATCTCCTCTCCAACTGTTCGCTGTCTTGTTTCGCTGTTGAGTTCTTGGATGTACCAGCTCGCCTTTTAGGAGGATTTTCTCTGGATGTTGCTCTTGATGGGGACGATGCTGTCTGTGCAATTGGTGATCCAGGTGTTAAAGCTTTTCACTCCCTGTTCAAGATTGGTGGCGGTAGCAGGGCTGGAGGTGTTGTGGGTGCTCACCCAGCTGGTCTCTGAGATTTTGTTCCACCTCCGGTGGGGGGCACCGGTCATCTTAGGGGTGGAGGTGCGGGGGTTGGAGATGCTGAAGTGGACGATGGAGTAATCGATCCATGTGAGTTCTGTGGCATGGCTGTATTTGACGCGTTTGCTGGAGGTAAAAATTGGGTTTAGTGTGTGTCCTGCGGTGTGTGTAGGGCCATACATGATCTGGGTCAATCCGAGGCTGCTCATACTGTCGAGGAGGTGTGTGGTGTTTTTGTCGTTGGGGTCACCGATGTGAAAATTTAGGTAACCTACGAAGATGTAGTCCTTGGAGTCTAAGGCTAGGGGCGCAATGAAGTCTGTGATGGTGTTGCAGAAGGCAGAGCGCGGGCCGGGGGGTCAGTATGAAAGGGTTCCTCTGATGGTTGTCTTGTCATCTGTGTGGAGCTTGAAGTTGAGATGTTCCATGGGGGTGGTGGTGTTGTTGGTGGCGGTGGTACACTGTATGGTCTCTTTGTGGATGATGGCTGTTCCTCCTCCCTGCTTATTAGTGCGGTTGTGGTGAGTGATTTTTTATCCGTTGGGGATTGCTGTGGCAATGTTTGGGGTGGATGTGGGATTGAGCCAGGTATCAGTGAGGAAGACGATGTCGGGTGTGAGGGTGGCGATGAGGTCCCATAATTCACTGGAATGCTCGCATAGTGAGCGTGTGTTGAGAAGGGCACATGTGAGTTGGTGTGTTAGTTCAGGTGGTGTCTGTGGTGTGTTCGGTGTGGTGCTGGTCGGCGGACTGGTGTGTGTGCAGTGGCAGGTGAAGTGGCAGTGGGTGCAGGTGAAAGGTCCTACCGTGGAGCGTGGGTCGGCATGGTGGTAGTGTTTGTTGCTGAGCCCAGGGTCGGGGGTGTAGAGCTCGGCGATGGTGTATTTTCAAAGGGGGCAGGAGGGCAAGGGGTTATGGCGCTGGACACGGTCCAAGAGCGGACCGGCGCAGATGGGCTTGCCTTTGGCACATCCGCTGCACGGTTGCGCTGTGGCCTACATTAAGTAGGTCCTGGGGTGGGCGGGGATTCTGTGAGACCCGTGAGAAAGACTTTGGCTGAAACGCATCAGTGGTTGCAGCCATGGCCCAATACATCATCAATGCTTTGTCCAAAATCAACTTGATGCTTCATTAATTGTGGTTTAGCTGGAGACTAAGCTAAATCAGTCCCAGTCTGCCATTCAAAGATAGCCGCTTCCATAACACCCAGCGGCTCATCTTTACATTGCACTTTATCAAGTGACCTCAGGGGCGTATACAAGCCGTATTTAATTTATTTAATTTACTTTATATTATTTTATTTCCTCTTTATAAGTGCATGTTGGGCATGTGTTAAACTGCTCAAATTAATTGTTTACAAAATATCGGATACGTTCTAAAATGCCAGTGAATGTTACATATGATAAGTTTGCATGAGCCTTATGAGTTATACTAATCATCGAAATGTAATGTGTTGGCTTTGTATAACAAACAGGACCATTGTCTTCGTGTTGCAGTTGACCAATTAAGTATTATCTTTGTATTGTTAAACAACTTATAAACATTTCAAAATGGCACCTTTTTAAATAACCTTTTCTACACCAAAATAAAGTCCTTTGTTAATGTTCACGTGCACTGCCTTTTAAACCATTGTATGAGCTGCTCTAAAACATTTTGTCCTGTGATCAAGGGAATTCTTCCCCACAAACACATTGGGCATATGGCTGTGGTCAAATAAATCACTTTGCAGCACCAGCACAGGTTGTGTTTATCTGTTTGGGAGATAAGCACATTGTTGCTGCAATTTGAAATTCTGGCTTTTTTCCACACCCGCTACACAAGCCACCGCACATAGATTCGCCAAAGGGAGCAAAAACTCATCGATTTCAGCTCCTTCCTTGACAGATTCAGGGTGATCTGTCAGGTGTGGGCTGAGAAAAAAGGGGGGCCCCAAAACGGGTGTCCCACGAGGATCCAACTTTAAGTAATAGAGTGATCTGATTGGTAGAGAGGGCCTCTTTCTTCGTTGGCTTTCTTGCTTCTACAAGAGCGAGAAGCTCCTGCGTGTCCTGTGGGATCACACACTCTGATTGGTTGGCCACAACATGAGGAGAAATGTTGTGGCCGCCTTTTCAGGACACGGGGACTAAAATGGCAATACAGGACAATATTACAGATTACTTTTATGTTTAGGTTTACCTTTCATCAATAAATTGTTTTATTTATTTATTTATTGGCAGTGTTTCTATAGTGTGGACTCAGCCATAGGACAGCACAATGCTTCACATATAACATAATTAGAGGCTAATAAAGAGGTAGTAGCGCTTTGTATATAAGATATTAGAAGAAAAACATATCTGAGGGTGAAAGTGGAAGCGAAAATGAAGGAGAGGTTAATCTTTAGTCCTTAGTCAGTGAAATATAGTTTGAGGAGGTGTGTTTTCAGTTCTTTAAGAAACACTAGTTGTTTTGGGTTCAATCTGATGTGGTCAGGAATGGTATTTCATAGTCTAGGAGCAAGGGATGAGAAGGCCTGTTTTGAAGTTTTGCCTCTCTTGAATTTAGGGATTTCGTTAATCCATCTATCTGTGTTCCTTGTATTACATTTTCCACCGAGGAGTTAAGAAGGAGGGTAAACCATTGTGAACAGTTTTGTGAGCTTTACATGCAATATTGGATTTGATCCTTGCTTCAACAGGAGCCAATGGAGTTGTTTCAAGATGGGTGTGATATAGTGCAATTTTTTGGCACCTATAACAGCTCTAGCTGGAGGATGGAGTATAGTTCAAGGAGGAGCAGTGGAGGATTTCAGCATCCCAGGTAGTGCTGCAAGTAGCCTATAAAACATTGTGGAAAGGCTACAAAGGTGGTCAGTGGAACTCCAGGCCTAGGTTGGGGGTACCCCCATACACCAAAACTAAAAAAAATATTTACCTCTTTGCAGTGTCTGTGTACCTCATTAGGACCTTGAACCCCTTGTCCATAGTCTGCGATCTTGGCCCTGAGACCACAGACTATGGAACGGGATCCAACATGGATCAGCAAGTTTCACAGTTCTTTGTCCTGCTACTGAGATTGCAGGCTTTGGGCGCAAGTTTGAATGTGCCAAGTCTGTAGTCTACTTGCTGAGGCCACAGATTATGAGAACCTACTTTAAAGTACTAAATATGCGGTCTTGTTGGTGAGTCCACAGATCAGGAGTACCATCTTAGGTGCGTGAGTCCACAAACTATTGACACTTTTGGGACCACATACAATTAAAACACCCAACTTTTGCACATAAAATCCCCACTTATTTTTAGGATATTGTTGAAAATGACTTCAAATTATTTTAGTGCTTCGAGTCTGTGCCTCTCTCACGACACTACAGACCCGGGGTGCCTAGCAATTATGACTGGACTACCCGTATAGTCCACTGACAACCTGTCTAGACCATGGACTACTTCACATTTTAAAGAGCATGATGAGCTTCTCTTTGGCTTAGAGCTCCAGTTGTCTTCCAACACATGGAAATGTGCCTTTCCCTTAGAGAACAGGAGACACATCCACCAATTTGTGAGGAGTAAAAGATCTGATTAGGTGCTGCTGCCACTCACAGCTTCATTTGGTTCCATAATGGTACAATCTGGTGAAGGAGGGCTTATTGGAACATTCTCTGGTGCTGGACATAAGGAGAAAGAAGATGTGCAGAGTCTTGGAGAGACTACAGAAATGGAGAAGCAGTCCTGAGCAGAGATACTATAGGCCGGTAACGGAATACAGGCCACTACTCCTTTTGAATGTCAACCCTGCAGCAACGTTTGGAGTTGAAACATGAGATAGAGTATTAAAAGTGGTAGAGGTTGAGAGTGCTTCCTTGGGAAGTTTTTACATGACTTGGCATATTATCACAAACAGGCTACTACAACCATGTGCACCACATCTCTTCTCTTATTGTTGCTTGGGAGTCTTGATATATGAATATATAATTGAACATGTAGATTTATGATTCTACCCTGTAATTCCAGATTTGGCATTTGATGCACCCCTTGTCGCCCTACTATTGGTTGTTGTTTTAGCCACCTGAAGAAGGTTTGACAAAAATTGCAGGTCTTCACCGAAACGCGCGTCGACGCAATTTTAGAGAACAAGACTTGATTACCAGAATGCTTGCAATTTCAATCAATAATGTTCTTACATGAAAAACATTATTTGATACATATGTGCATGTAAAATAATTGAATTTTGAAATTTTGTTTTTCTCCTTTTTGGTTATGTTTGTTTTGTTTATTAGTGTATTGTGTTAATTATTGGTTTTCTTGTTATTGTTGTCTTGTTCAATAGTAGGTTGTGGATATGTGTGAGAATATTTGTTGAATGAATGGGGTGAGAGTGGTATGGGCGTTATGAATTTGGATGATAAGGGGTTTAGCTCCATGGCTCTTAAATGTTTGGTCCTATTTATCAAAAGAGGGGGACTCTAGGAGCTATTCTAAAAGATCCGGTGACCCGTGCTCCCGAAATTAAACTTATACCAAAGGGAGTCTCCGTTCCTGAGTGTAGATGGAGAGAAGGGAAGTAGGGGGTACTCTTGTTGTGTGCTACTCTGCTTGTGGGAGGCAGGGTGTCCTCATCTTGATGCCCTCACACACCCGAAAGATGTCATGCTTCATCATTGGGCTTTGCTCCTTGTCGGGCCGGTGCTGCAATGCCCTACGGGTCCCCCGAAGGGTCTCTTTTCGGAGATCTTTTGATGAAGCCGTATGGGTGCGTGGGTGTAACTGGCAATGAAGTCCTAGAAAGTGTATTAAAAAATGGCTGGAGGGAGAGTGATTAATTTTTAATAAAGTGATCCCTCTGTCATTATTAAAACAAAGTGTATGGAGCTGCTTTAAGGGGTATTATGTCCCTTGGTAGCTGGGTGATTATATGTCCCTAGTGGGCATATGTTATGGTCAACATGTTTCGCGCTTCAGTGGTCTCAGGGGGAGATCCAGGGCGCTTCGTCAGGACCGAATAAGAAAGTTATATCTACAGTGGCCCGAATATTTCGGTGCCCCCGGATAAATGAAAGGAGTAGAGATTCTGACCATTAACAGCAATGATCACGCTACGAATTACAAGCACCTGGCCCTCCAATGGAGAACCCAGACCTGAGCATAACTTCCATTGGTATTAATACCCTAATGGCAAATTGTATCTTTGTTTTTTTACTCTTGTCGTTTCAGAATCTCTACTCCTTTCATTTATCCGGGGGCACCGAAATGTTCGGGCCACTGTAGATATAACTTTCTTATTCGGTCCTGACGAAGCGCCCTGGATCTCCCCCTGAGACCACTGAAGCGCGAAACATGTTGACCATAACATATGCCCACTAGGGACATATAATCACCCAGCTACCAAGGGACATAATACCCCTTAAAGCAGCTCCATACACTTTGTTTTAATAATGACAGAGGGATCACTTTATTAAAAATTAATCACTCTCCCTCCAGCCATTTTTTAATACACTTTCTAGGACTTCACTGTCACTTACACCCACGCACCCATACGGCTTCATCAAAAGATCTCTGAAAAAAAGACCCTTCGGGGGACCCGTAGGGCATTGCAGCGCCGGCCCGACGAGGAGCAAAAGCCCAATGATGAAGCATGACATCCTTCGGGGTGTGTGAGGGCATCAAGATGAGGACACCCTGCCTCCCACAAGCAGAGTAGCACACGTCAAGAGTACCCCCTACTTCCCTTCTCTCCATCTCCACTCAGGAACGGTGACTCCCTTTGGTATAATCTTAAATGTTTGGTACATCAATCTTTGTATGTATATTTACTTAATTGTTGTAGTGTCTTGTACTGAATGTATCCTCATATGACGAAGATTACAATAAATAACATATATTTTTGATAAAACTTTTATATGAAGGTATTGAGGACTCTTCATATGTTTGTTTGTTTGATTAATTTACTAATTTACCTGTAATTGATATATATATATATATATATATATACACACACAATAAGACTCCTTGATGACTTAGTAAGCATTCCTGAAGTATGGCGAGATACTCCGCCAACTAATATGTTTACAGGCAGGTTTTTCTGTTTTTGTTGGTAACTTTATTTGCTCCCTCGATTTTTCCGCCCCTTTGTTGTGGTATACAACCATGCAGTAGGTCAGCTAAATAAACCTAGTTAAGGATTAGATTAATTGATTGCTTAGCAATGCTTGCTCAGTTGTTTATAATATCTAACGTTATTCTAGTTCACATAATATACAGATGAAAAGTTTATAATTAATAATCACATATGTGCTAAATTCCAGCTATTACGTGTGCATACTGATTTTGGGGATCAGGTGAAGTTCTATATACTACCAGCAGGTAAGAGATTCTCTGACAGGTTTTGTCGGACGCCTAATATTTTTGTCTATACCAGTCCAATTCAGTAAGGAAGAGTGAGACACTCCTGCCAATTTTCTTCTTCTCTGAAAAGGTTCAATTTAGGCAAGTTATCACGTGTAACCCCAATAGCTTGATAGGGGTATCACGACAACCTGACATATTGTCTAACCACGACATATTATGAATAAAATAACTATGGACACAGTATGATCTTTTTGTTAGTGTATCTTTTGTAATTTAATGATATGGTGAAAAGTCATCTTATTTAGTGTTATAGATATTGTGAGGTCATAAGTAATGCATTTGGTGTATGAGTTATTGTTTGCATGGCAGATGTGCGAGCTATGGGTTTTGGAGCTAACCGTAAATAGGCTATTCCAGGGGTTTTGGTTTTAATTTATACCTATAGCTGCACTTTAACTGTAGCTTAAGTTAATTTCAGATTATTTTTTAACATTAATGTGTTAGGAACAAACCTAACCATAATTATATATTTTAACAGTAAATTTTAAGATGGAAAAGTAATAGAGTAATTTTTGGTAGTTGTGTGGATATATGTGGCTGGTGTATAGTAAATGTGGTGGTAAATCAAAATGCCTCTGTATCATGCTGCAGGCTACTCCCCATCTGTATGGCATTCAGCTCTGTGCCACATGGGATCTCTGCAGGCCCTAACCATGGCTACAAGTAGCCTTCGGTCATGTACAACAGTGGTTTGCAGCAGGTACTTACCCTCCAATGCAGTCAAGCATCTGCTGCACTTGTAGTCTGCAAGTTAAACCAATTAGTGATATGTCAAAATTAATGCAACTGCATCAAACGGAACTAGTTATTATTAAAAAAAATTCTTTTTTACCTCCACCCCTTAACTTTACCCCCTCTTGTCAGATCTGCCTGAAACCTTGGTTAAACTTGAAATAGTAATAGAAAATGAATTTTGTTCTGATTTGTCAAAAGGTGCTAACTTTATAGCAAATGAACACTTTTCACCCTCGCTACACCCTGCTTTAACCATAGCTCCCTTAACTGATCTGCATAAAAACTTACTATATCCAAAGGAAGTTAAACATGCCAAGGGTCCACCAAAGTTACTACTAAGATCCTCCTTAAGGTTGACAGCCAAAATCCCTTACCTTGCTACCTGCCTGCAAAATATCATGCAGCTACATTAAACAACACCACAATTATCAGCAAATGAACACCTTTTTGAGACCCCATTTAAGTTTGCCCCTCTTGACGAATTTGCATACAAGTCAAAATAAGTAGCGAAAGCTAATCATATTTGCCAGGTCTCATGGAAACCCATGTAAGTGTGCCAGAGTTATTAGAAAATCAATCATTTTGAGCCCCCCACAACCTTTAACTTTGCCCCCATTTTGATGCATGTCCATGGTAACCAAGATTTCTGCACTGAGCTTACCTTGCTAACTGCAAGCCAAACATCATGTGGATTCTTCAAAAAGTATCACTGTTGCTATTACATGCCCCATTGTTGGATTGGCACTTGCCATACTCGCCGGGACACCTCTGCATGAGGTAACTGCTGCGCTTTACAAATGCTACTATTATCATTATAAGATTCAACTTGTGATATGTCTGACAATTTATTCAGCAAAGGACAAACAAATGAACAATGTTGACCTCTTTTTTCCACTGAACCACCCCTTAATAGATCTGCATAAATGTAAAAATACTAAGAGTAAACAAAACATTGTAAGCATCTGCCAGATTTTTTTCAAATTCATCAAATGGCGCTAATATCAAATCAAAAACACCTTTTCAACTGGCAAGATATCTTTAACTTTTAACACTTCAAAGCCCACCAAACACTTTTTTGAAACGGTAATCTCTCAAAAACTACTGAACAGATTTATACCAAACCAAGCAACAGCACTTCACTTAGTAAAGTTTTTGTTTCATACCAAGATTGGTCTAATTCCTTTCAATGTGTTTTTTAAGTAATAGCAAAGATTCCTATGGCAATTGAGCAATACAACGGATCTATGTAAGCGGCATGAACAAGGGTCACCTTGAAAATGATAATCTTAAAAAGAATTAACGATGTTGAGATCAAATCAGAGTTCACTTGCAGTACAAAACACAAGGCCTTTGCATGGCCATTCCATTTTATAACGGGACACACACCACCAACAAACCTGGGCATAAAAACAGACGTCTCAGGCTGGTGGGAATCACTCTTAACAATGTTACAAACCTCAATAGATGCCTTAAATTTTCAGTCAGACAAATTAGACATCCAGATCGACCTCATGAACCTAATGGCCTCACACATCTCTGGTATAAACTCTAAATTGGAAAACGTAACTGCCCTAATAACCAGGGTTCAGGCTGTTTACTCAGCATTTCCGTCAAAGTGTACCTGTGGACCGATAATAGATAAACTGACTACCCTTCCGGAAGTCTTATCAAGCATTCTGGAACAAAACAAGTATCTTGTGCAAGCAAGCCAGCCATGGGCACTCGACTGAGAGTCTTAAATAGACAAGAACCAGAGTTGGAAACTGAACCTCTCGATGTAGAGATAAACTACCCTTCAATATGACCTCATAAAAACCACTAATAAACAGGAGCACGAGGGAGGCCAACCCACATCTTTACATTTGATGCAATCCTGCCCTGTGATTGAGAAAAGGTCTCCATCCCCTAAACCAACTAAAAGGCTGCGAAAACATGCCAGAAAGGCAAGAAACAAGGTACAACTGTCAAAGGAAGTCGAACCTAAGGGAATCTACCAAATATTTGGGACAAAGCGAAACGGTGGTGAAGGCTGTGTCACCATCAACACACCAGACTCTCCCATTGATGTGACGTCAACCACGGAACTCATTACACTAGTTTCAGCAAACATAACGAAAGAAGTATAAAAAAAAAACACTAACAAAAGAAGCACACTCCATCCGTAGACCTGTAAGCTTACAATCTGGAATGGTTAAGCACTGTGAAGTCTGTAAAAAAATGAGGGAGCGCGAACTGCGTCGCTAGACCTGAGCAGGTCTTTAATTTATACAAATCTAACATCACACCTGGGCAGGGCTCTACCCCAAACAAGACTCTCACTCTACTGGACCACCCCACCCAAGTCTCACCTCAAGCAAGATGTGAATTTTGAGCTGAAAGATATTGTGCAGCCACGTATCATGACTAAAAATTACCAGCAAAGGTCACAATCGGAGGATCACATTAAAACACACAGAGTAGTCAAGGAGAACATCAACTAACTCAAATGGAGGATGGCTCGCATAAGGTTCATCTAGCTGTGCAAACCAAGGAACACGGCTAAAAGATTATCGCTATCTGTTGAGTATTGGATTTTATATTGCTGTATCAGTGAAATTAGCAGCAGCAAAGCAATTGAGTAGTCAATGATGGATCTAGAGTTTGGACCGTAATGAGTGTAGTTCTGGGGAATATTGTCTGGAAACCTTCCATTCAGGACCTTCATACCTAGGAATTCCAGCGTTGTCACACATTTTTTCCCAATTAGGTCCCGCCGTTTGCCTACAATCACTCAACCAATTATTTATACAGCGCAGCACACCACCTGTGAGGGTCTGGAGGCACTGGAGCTGTTCGCTGCTCTGTGGAGGTTGATTATTCAAACAGCCAGGTCTTTAGAACTCGTCCGAATTGCTGGAGTGAAGGTGCGGTCATGAGGTGCAGGGTTAGGTTGTTCCAAGCCTTGGCTGCCAGGTGCGAGAAAGAGCGTCCTCCGCTGTTGGTTCGACGGATATGGAGAGGGAATCTGATCGGAGGTGTATGGAGGGTTGGTAGAAGGTTAGGCGTTTGTTGATGTGTGCAGGTCCTTCGTTGTGCAGGGCCTTGTAGGCATGGTTTAGCAGCTTGAACTGGCATCTCTGCTGAATCGGGAGCCAGTGCAGTTTCTTGAGATGGGTGTGATGTGAGTCCTCCTGGGAAGGTTAAGCATGAGTCTTGCTGCTGAGTTCTGTATTGTTTGGTGTCTCTTCAGGAGGTGTCCCGTGGTACCTACGTAGAGCATGTCTCCGTAGTCCAGTCTGCTGGTGATGATGGCCTGTGTGACGGTCCTTCTGGTGTTTATAGGGAGCTACCTGAATATCTTGCGGAGCATGCGAATGGTGTTGAAGCAGGGAGATTAATCTGCGTTGACTTGTTTCTTCATGGATAGCTTGTTGTCCAGGATGATGCAGGTTGCTGGCATGGTTTGTTGGGTTTGGTGCTGTGCCGAGCCCCCATGTGTCATTCCAAGGCGAGGTGTTTTTCCCAAAGATGAGGACTTCCATCTTGTCCGAGTTGAGTTTGAGACAGTTATCCTTCATCCTGTCCACAACGTTCATCATGCGTCTGTGGAAGTTGGTTTTTCTGTTGGAGGGATCTTCGGACAGAGAGAGGATGAGCTCTGTGTCATTGGCGTAGGAGATAATGTTGAGTTCATGTGATCTGAGGGTGGCAGCTAGTGGGGTCATGTAGGTGTTAAAGAGGGTTAGGCAAACATTTTCCCTGCCTCAAAAAACATCTACCGCTCAAATTCAACTTGAGGTTGGTCTTACATAGCAAGAACTGTGCAGAAGGTCCACTACAATAAAATGCTGGTATAAGATATGGCGAACACAAGATACCCCACTAAATAGTACACTATGATTGGCTCTTCAAGTGACCAGCAGTCGGTTTACCACAAATATTTGAATGATTCTATCAAACAGACACATTTGGCTGCACAATGGGGCATGAGTGTGCCATACGACTTCTTCAAAAGGGCGACAAACAAAGCTGTAAAGTTGCAATCATGCCCGGAAGACAAAAAGAAATTTAGTTCCCGATCACATGCCTGGATGGTAATTAAAAATGACACCGCCTTGATACCGGCACCATACCTAGACAGCCCTTTCCCAGCACATATAAAGCCAGATTAATGACCTTGCGTTTTGGCAAATTACCAGCATTGGATAGTTGACCAACCTGGGACCCTTAGAATGTAAACTTTTTTAAGCAAAGAAGGTGGAATTTATCCATGTGGTTTGCATTTGTCCTAACCTGCACAATCTTCGATTATTACTATTAAAAAAGTGTTTTAATGACAGAGGTATTTGAACATGCAGAGAAGCAATAATAGCGAGTTTTAACCCAGGGGACTCGCAGCTAAACAGTAAACTGATGACATTTTTGACAATGACTCCCATCTGACATATTCCAAATCAATTTCACCACCACAATTCAATAGTGCTGTCAGGTGAAGGGTGTGATCCAATGTAGATACAAGGACCCCCTGCTACTAATATTAGTTCCCAGGGCAGGGAAAATACAATTCTTGAAGAGAAAATCCCTAGGCAACTATTGGTCTATTAAACATACAAGACCATAATTCCCACATGATGTGTAACGACTCAATGTACAACAGTTATCAATAATAAAAAAATATTTTTATTCATACAAAATTATTTAAAAAGACCATTGTAAGTTCTGTATTACTCTTTGGGAAAACATATATGGGACAATAACATCATATCATAAACACCAATAATGACAATGATAGATGTATTCAAAATGCTACATACAACAAACAATTCTGTATGTCCTATACATATGGTCCATATAGGAAAAGTTATACAATCAATCATAAAGTGAACTGTATACAAATTTGTAAAGATAATAATAGACAAATCAAAAATACAATAAATTTGAAAGTGCAATTAAGTGGCTTTTTAAGTTAATGATGGATCTTCATAATATCTACGCACGTTTCTGCGAACAAAGCGCCTTCATCAGGAAAGCCACATTAAATCATATACCAAGACCACAAAGATGGTAGTCAAAGAATGTACATAATACAAATACTGGACAGATGGATTGCTGTCAGTAAGCTTGTTTGTTTTAGTGTGGAGGCCCTGGAATCGGTCAGGCTATGATCCAGGTTGGGACCCAAGGTGAAATGTATAAAGGAAGATAAAAACAGCAACTTTAGTGATATTCAGTCTGCATGTTGAGATAAGGCTTGGAACGATATTTCCAGTTAAGAGATAGCTATATGTGTCTGCAGTACAAAGTTGCGTGTAGCACAATATTTCAAAACACGCCAGATAAGTCAATACTGGACTGAAAGGTTCCAATACTTCATGGGTCGACGTCTAAGGTTCATACGATAGACCAAGGGTTTGATGTCAGCAGTTCTGATGTCCTGCCAGGGTTGTGTCCTCACAACCCGATCCTATATTCAACCTGGCCGTGCCTGTAACTGGACCGTGTCGTTCACAGTTGCACTAATACAGATTCGCATTTGTTTTAGAGTTGTTATTTTTTAGGTGTCATTCCACTAAGGAAGTGTTTTCATGTTTACAACGCACAATTGCACTTTCTCCCTTCATTTATTCTCATCTTTCATCGAATTAAGTCATAATAATTGTAAAATTGTTATGGTTTTAATTAACTGAAAAAGCAAGTGAGAGGGACCCCTTTACACCAAAGGAATAGGGTTCCGTTTTAGGCTCAATAAACGTCAGTGTATCCTTTGGTGAACCATATAATACACACAATGTATCTGTATGCAACATATGGAATTGGATTCCCTTTGATATTGGTTTTTATTGTAATGAATCAACGGAAAGTTTTTAAATGTTTTTAATAAATCTATTTGTATAATCCTATTGTTACATCTGCGTAGTGACACACTGTATCTAGCAAAAGCCGGCATCCCTCCTTTGGCGCTATTTTTGTATGAAGCGACGTGTGTGGTTTGGATGATTGTGAAGAGTAGTGTGTATTATATGGTTCACCAAAAGGATACACTGACGTTTATTGAGTTTAATTAACTGAAACAATAAAAATGATTGATTGATAGATGGATGGATTGATTGATTGAATGACCAAGTATGAGTGGAGGGCTATCTAGATAGCTTGTTATTTTTTCTAGGTAGGTGTGCACAATATGCTTACCTTTTGGACTGCTGATGGCCTCTCTTCTTTCACAATCCAAACGACCCACAGCATTGGATTCGCCTTCTGATTTTATGCAGAATGAAACCTCTGATGTGCTAACCACATTACCTGTTATCAGAACACAAGTTCAATTATACTTTAAAAATATGTAGCATTTAGTGAATACAAAGGTAATAAAAATTATGGTGTACATATGCACTACATGTCTATAGAGGCTCTGTACTGGAATTCTTACGATCTAAGAGGGATAAGATGGGTTTTGTGGTGTTCCTGCTCACTTTGAACATGTTTATGAAAAAAGCACTCAGAAGGTGGTCAGGCCTAAAGGGAGGTTTGTTTACATTATAAATTCTATTTCAGGGTCTAACAAGATGGCAAAGTTGGAAGCAAGATGTGATAATGATTTATCTATATTTCTCTGTACTATACAGTACTATATAAAATGGATCACATCAGATTATTATAGATCATATTACTATATTAGATTGAGATGACTGGTCAAAACAAAGACAAGCACCTAAATTCAGAAACATTTGCTGCATATTGAGACTAGAAAGTGAAAGCTCCTAATTCAAATTAGCAACGTTTAATGATTTATTGTTATTATTTAACATGCATATTGGTTAATCTCAGCATTTAAAAGCATCAGCAGGCTTCATCATTTACCTGAGCAGGTACTGATTTCTCCTACCCCTCCTGTGTTGTCATAACCCGTCACACTTCGATCTTCTTTCCTCAAACACATGTCTGTATTGGCATACTGAAATTCTGAGGAATAAACCAAAACTGATTTATATTTCTCACAGTAAGGTCTGTATGACTTCTTAACACTAGCAATTCGAATTTTATGTTGATCTTTTTATTTTCAACAACTGACATTATTGTAAAGTATGTAACTCTCAGAGTAATAAATCATCATAATAATTAAGATAATAGCTTCTACATATAATAATAATAATACAGACACTTGTAAAGCGCGACAGCTACCTCAAACAGAGGTGTCCCGGCGCTAAGCGGAAAGTAATACAGCATTGGACCGCTCAGGGCCAAGTCATGGGCCCTCAGTCTGCCTTAAAAAGCCAGGTTTTCACCATTTTCCTGAAAAGGGGCTCAGTATCGATAGTGCGGAGTTTGTTCGGCAGGGAGTTCCACAGTTTTGCAGCCCCGAGCGTAAAAGATCTGCCACCCATACGTGCCTTTTTAAAACGGGGGATACACAGTAGATTTTGGGAATTGGACCTCAAGGTTCTAGACTGTTTGTAACCACGTAGTCTGTGTTTCAAGTAGATGGGGCAGTTGCCATGCATAGCACGGAACGCCAGAGTCAAGGCCTTGAATTTGATTCTTTTCCTCACTGGAAGCCAGTGTAGTGCTTTTAAATGCGGAGAGACATGCTCGCGAAACGCACTCACCTAATTAGTCTCGCAGCCGCATTTTGCACTATCTGCAGGCGTTTAATCAGATACTCTGGCTGACCCAGATAGAGGCCATTTGCATAGTCTAGCCTGGAAGTCACTACAGCATGTACTATGTTTTTCCGACACTCCTCTGGAAGCAGATACAAAAATTTCTTCAAATACCTCAGTTGACAGAAACAGGTGGCAGTCACCTGACGTATCTGAGCCGAGAAGGAAAGGTCAGACTCCCACTTGACACCTAGATTTTTATACAATCTGCCGGTGAGGGAGGGGGACCCATTTCGGTAGGCCACCAGAGATCCGAAGCTGGGGGTGGCTCTTTCCCGAAAAACAACACCTCTGTCTTTCCTGCATTAAGCCTGAGTTTGTTGTTGTTCATCCACCACGCTATGTCTCTCAGGCAACCCTTGAAGCTCTCAAAGGCAGCCACAGTCTGCTCTTTGAAAGTAAAAACCAATTGTGTATCGTCTGCGTAGGAGATCGCTTTTATCCCCCAATTGGCTATCAGGGTAAACAGAGGAGCCAGGTACACATTGAACAGAAGAGGGCTGAGTGCTGACCCCTGAGGGTCTCCACACCAGAGCTGTTTTGGCTTGGATAAAAAAGGTTGAAGCGCAACCCTCTGAGTGCGATTCTCCAAATAGGATTTCAACCATGCCAGGGCCGAGCCTCCAATACCACTATCCAACAGTCTCTCTGACAGCAAGGTATGGTCAACGGTGTCGAAAGCGGCCGACAGATCCAGGAGCACCAGCATCGTGGAGGCCCCTGAACCTGCAGCCTGTCTAACTAGTTCCGCCACCTCCAGGAGGGCCGTCTCAGTACTAAATCCCGACCTGAAACCAGATTGGGTATCATGCAGGATGCGCTCCTTTTCGATAAAACTAGACAACTGCCTCTGCACCAATTTTTCCAACATCTTAGCCGGAGCTGGCAGCAGAGAGATGGGACTATAATTGGTCAGATCCCCAGGATCCCCATTCGGTTTTTTTCTTAGCGGTAGGAGAGTAGCGTGTTTCCAGACATCTGGAAAAGTACCCGTCGACAGGGAGGCGTTCCAGATGTGCATCAGAGTGTGCGACAAGGAGTGGGCCAGAACTTTCCATAGTGTTGGGGGACAAGGGTCATCAGGTGCCCCCGACTTACACCTCACAATTTCTGACATGGCATCCTGTTGGGAAATGCTGGAAAACGACATCAAAGACGGTTCAGTGACTCTAACTGCCCTCTTGTCACATTTCTCCGTTTCTGACCGCCCTGAGAAAGATTTATACACTTCCTGAATTTTATTGTCAAAAAGATGGAAATACTTTCGCATAAGGCGAGTGAGGTTGCACAGTGGACTCCACAGCTCTAGGTTTCAGGAAGGATTTGACCACTTTAAACACCTCCTTAGTCGAGTTATCAGCCTTATAAATACAATCCGCCAAGTACTCTCTTCTAGCTACCCTAATCATGCTGTGGAATTCTTTCAAAGCGTTTCTATAGATGTTTTTGGCATACTCGCTGTAGCCTGACCTCCACTGCCGCTCCAGTCGTTTACAGCTGCTCCTAGTCACCCTAAGAGCCTCCGTGAACCAAGGGGCGGATGGTGAGAGCCTAGACGATCTAGTAGCCTTGGCAGGAGCCGCGGCTTCGACCGCTGTCGCAATCCACTGGTTTAAGGCTATGGAGTCAACGTTCGGGTCAGATGAAAGTGTGGGTTGGATAGCCTGTAAGATAGGGTCCAACACCGCCACTGTTACATTTTTCCAATTTCGTTTAATGTAGGATTGATTACCCTTGCTCTGACCGAGTCTACTGAGCTTAAAACAAAAAGGAATCAAACAGTGATCCGACCAGACCAGTTTGATAGGGGCCGTTGTGCTCAAGGAGGTCAGGTTAGAAAAAACGAGATCCAAGATGTGGCCTGCCTTGTGAGTAGGAGATCTAATGTGTTGCGTTAAATTAGCCCCTTCTAGGGTCAACACAAATTGAGCTGCCTGTGTGCAGGTAGCGTCGTTCACATGTAAATTAAAATCCCCTAGCGGGGTGAAATTCGCATACATTAGTGATTTCTCAATAATGTAATTACATAGCTCTTGGGTTGAGTTAGACGCACTGTCAGGAGGTCTATAAATAAGAATGCCGGAAAAGGAAGTAGAAGGATCAATTTGTAAGCAAAAATTAAGCCCCTCCATCTCATTCAGTCTGAGCGGGCCAGAGGCTGCTAAAAACCAGGAGTCTTTAAAAATGATAGCAACCCCTCCCCCTCTTTTCCCACAATCTCTATTCGCGTAGCACATTTTAAAACCGCTTGGAACAGCCAAGGCTATTGCTGCTACTGAGTCTGAGTTTAACCATGTTTCTGTCAGGAACAAGGCATCCCACTCAGTACTCGCCAGCAGGAGCCAAATGTCCGTAGCATGTTTGGACAAGGATCTGCAATTTATCATGCCCGCCTTAATCATGGCCACCTGACCCTGCGCGATTCCTGCATTGACATTTATCCCCATCAGTCCTGACAGTGCCTCAGGGTTCCAAGGACAAGCCGAGCAAGGACCTAGGGCAGAGGTCTTCAAACTTTTGGATGCCGAGACCCCCCTGTCAAAATTTTCAGGCTTGAGGACCCCCCTCCTGACAAATTTCTAGAACTTGGTACTCTTCATCATTGACAAGGATAAACGCCCCCAGTTCCCACGGCAAATCATTTTACGGTGGAGAAATATTATTAAACAGTGTTTAGCAAATCAAAGGTTTGTGGGTGACTGTGGTTTGGAGTCACAGGCTTACTACACAGTTCAAACCTGACCATCCTCTCCTTCGTGACAGCTTGAGATGAAAGCCGGCAAAAATTATCTCCACTTTTGTCACCTATAGACATGATTTCTGAACCTGGCGCCCAGCTTGACACTCTGGCTTCCGCCAGTACCACCATGTGTCGCCTCCCCTCTCACTCATCACTGGAGCTCACTGAGCTATAAGGGATATAGCGCGGAGTGGACAATGAAGTTTACTGCGTGTTAGGGCATTGTATATGAGAACTAAAAAAAGAGTCCCTTGTTTGTAAAGCAGGCAGTTTTAAACTTGTAATGTATTGAGCTGTATAGGGTTTTGCAAGTAATGGTAGAGTGCATGCATTTGTGCTTCCTGCAGACAATATTTGTGGTAGTAGCAGAGAATTCAAGAGTAAAAACAGTCCACCAGACCATAAACCAGGCCAGCAAGCAGCAAAAAAAAAGCCCACACACTGACCTGTAATTGTATTGTATTGTAATTGCATTTGTATAGCGCTTACTACCCCTGACGAGGCGTCGAAGCGCTTTTTCGGCGAGTAGCACGCTACTCCGGGACCCATAGAGGATTAGTGTTGAATTAGTATAGTGAAACATGCAAGTAAATTTTAAGTGGTGGATATGTTAGTCAGTTATTTGGATTCGGAAGGATAGCAGAAGGATAGAAGAGGAAAGAAGGTTTGTATTTATATAGCGCTTCTAACCCCTGATGGGGTGTTGAATCACTTTTTTTTGGCGAGTAGCACGCTACTCCGGAAACCCATAAAGGATTAGTGGTGAATTAGTATGGTGAAATATGAAAGTAATTTGAGTGGTGGATATTAGTCAGTTATTTGGAGTGAGAAGGATAACGGATGGATAGAAGGGAAAGAAAGGTTTGCATTCATATAGCGCCTGTTACCCCTGATGGGGTGTTGAAGCGCTTTTCTGGCGAGTAGCAGGCTACTCCGGAACCCATAAAGGATTAGTGTTGAAAATTAGTATAGTGAAATATGAAGTAATTTGAGTGGTGGATATGTTAGTCAGTTATTTGGATTGAGAAGGGTTAGGGAGGGGTAAAAAAGGAAAAAAGGTTTGCATTCATATAGCGCTTGTAACCCTGATGAGGTGTTGAAACGCTTTGTTGGCGAGTAGCACGTTACTCTGGAACCCATAAGGATTAGTGGTGAATTAGTATAGTGGAATATGGAATTAGAGAAGTGAACATGCTAGTCTGTTATTTTGATTGAAAAGGATAGTGGAGGGATAGAAGAGTGAAGGATTTCTTTTTTTAGGTTTTTAGATTAGGTTAAGAAATTTTTCTCCTAGACAGTAAACAGTGCTGCAGGGCATGAGTCTGCTATGTGGAAGTATGTAGTTAGGCAAACGTTTATCAGCTGGCGCATTTGAAATTACGGAGTGCAGTGAGGATGCTTAAAGATGCATCCATTAAAAATTACGTACTGCTTTGTGAATGCAAACAATAAGGCACATGTGACTTATGGGTGTTACTTCCTTGTTTTTTAGTATACTAGCTATTTTTTTTTAATGGAGGAACGCTAATATTAGCTGGGCTTTAAGAATACTGCATATAAATCGTATTTATCTGTTCCTTAGCTTTTTTACTGAATAAAATTGAGTATTAGTTATAAGCAACTAAAAACAATAAGGCACATGTGACTTGTAAGTGTTACTTCCTTGTTTTTTAGTACTAGCTATTTTTTTAATGGAAAACGCTAATATTAGCTGGGCTTTAAGAATACTGCATATACATCGTATTTATCTGTGTCTTAGCTTTTTCCACTGACAAAATAACAAGCCCTCAAATGTTTTTTTTTTAGAGTGGAACTTTACTCTTTGGTTTTTTTTTTTTTTTTGCGTGACAGTTTGAGGTCGGTACAGTTCAGGAATGTATGGGGTGCTTTATTATTTATAGGCCGTACCCTGCGTAGTATATACAGCCTATTGCATACTAAGGAAGGAGAGAGATAATACCACCTGAAGCACACTTCTGTAGACTTTATGACCTGCTGCTCCTTACTGTGCTCCCAAAACCAGTCGCGGTCGGTGGAGGAGTGCCGGCCGGGCGGTGACGTGGGGCGGGGGAGGGGCAGGGTGGGGGGTAGCAAAGTACGGATTACGGACCTATACAGGTAAGTAAACATTTAAATCAATAAAATGAATTTCGTTGCGCGCACTGCATCGCCAAATGCGATGCAGTGCGCGCAACGAAATTCGTTTTATTGATTTAAATGTTTACTTACCTGTATAGGTCCGTAATCCATACTTTGCTACCCCCACCCTGCCCCTCCCCCACCCCACGTCACCGCCCGGCCGTCACTCCTCCACCGACCGCAACTGCCCAAAACCCTCCTCACACAGGAATACCTAATGCGCTGCATTACTGTGGCCCACTACACAAAACATTCGAAACACAGTAGCCCTTTCCGCAATAGAATTGTAAAAACATGGAGCATAGGCATAGAACACAACAGTAGGCAATTTCCTTAAAGTACAATTATGAAGATGTGGCGTAATGGCTAGAGCTGCCAAGTGAGAAGCTGGAAAACCCTGTTAGTCACGACACTGGCGCACCATCCTGTGTCTTTGAGCAAGTTAGTTTATCATACTGCGCCTCTCAATAAGCATTGTGTTGTTCTGGAATGTTACTGGTTTTCCTGTAAATCCGCCCAATACTTTTTGGTGGTGTTTGCATTACATATAACTTTTTGTATGTAATGTAGCCAGGTTTCGGAAATAGCATAGTTTGAAAGAAAAAAGGTGAGGGGTGTGTGTGTGTATGTCTGAGGGTGAAAAGCAGGGCATGGTGGATGCGGAGGAAGGAGGGGGAAGAGGCTGCTCACTCACCAGTTCTTCGAAGCTTCCGTTGCCTTGGGAACCAGGAAACAGCAAGGCGATCAGATTCCAGGAGCAGCCACGAGGAAGAGGCATGGAAAGGGCACCAGCTGGAACTACACAGCAGCAGCAACAGCGAAGAAGTCCAGGAAAGGCAACAGGGTGCAAGGTAGCGACAAAAAATATTGATGCACTCTTGTTCTTTCCACAGGTGCATGTTTATGGCCCCAGTTCCCGGCATTTCCTGGTGTGCATCCTGCAGTCTGTCTGATTGGAGGACAGTCGTGGATGACGTTGTATTCTTTTACGATGTCCTCCAATCAGAGAGCAGATTGAGATGCACTCTTCGGAATCCAAAACAAAGAGCAAATGTTTTGGATTCCGGATCCAAGCAGTGCAATACAGGAGTGCGACTGGGAATGCGCGACCCCCTTTGTATGTCTCCACGCCCCCCCTGGGGGTCGCGCCCCACAGTTTGAAGACCCCTGACCTAGGGGCTTGTCTATACCTACGTTAGTATTATGCGCCTTCGTGCATGGGTTACCTCTGTAGGACATTAAGGCCTCTCGTGACCAACAGATTACCCCATCGCCTGATATTCGAGCAGAGGGGCTGGCGCTGGCAGCGGTCTTGCCGCGGACGGGCGCAGACGGGCTTGCCTTTGGTGCGCCTTCGGCGCGCTCGCTGCGCGCGTCCGCTGCGCGTCCAGGCACCCATACTCTCTAAATAGAGTTAGGTTGAAGGACCCGGATGTAAGGAAGATCAAGGGGCGGAGTCACGACCCTCCGTTCAATCGGCACTCTCAAGCCGTGACGGACCGGGGCTACGTGAAGGATACACAGGAGGGGGTACACCTGATACTAAGCACACCTCGACATAAAAATAGTGAGTAAAATGGGCGCACAGTATTATTACACACAATAAAAATGAGGTTTTAAAAATTGGCAATTCAAAAGTTGTGCAAAAGAGCAAAACAAACTGGCCACAGAGCCTGTCAGCGCTTCACTACCTTCCACTACTACTATAGAGTTCTATACAGCACATCTGCATTTTTAAGCAGTGTAAATAACAGATATTTGTAATGATGCGTGTAGGCTGGTCAAGAGAATGCAGGAACGCACAGAAGCTTGTAGGTTACGAGGAGGCTTTATTTGTCAAGCTGGTACAAGTAGTAATACAAGTAAAGAAGACAGAGACCCCACCAGGAGCAGGTGTAGTAATATTAATAAGTTCAGCCCTCCAGCACATCACATTCAACGATGTCATGGGGAACAGAGAAGGTAAGATAGTGCGCCAGGAAATATATAAGGAGGGATGCCACATATCTCCCTTCTTTTTAAGTTTAAAGAGCTTTATTATGCAAATAAGAACAAAGGTACAACATTGCAACAGATAATATAAAGAGTTACAAAGATAGCATACAATATATATAACCAAGGTAAAAATGAAAAACTGATACAACTACTATTTTGAACAGTAAAACCAAGAACTAGGAAACAGTAATAAAGAATTATGTCACAAACAACAGGAGGAGAGGGTCCAAGGGAGGGAGTTTAGAGACCTGCAAGGAAAAATATCCCCTTTTCAAATATAACTATAACACAAAATAACCTTGGGTCTGAGTATGTACAATAGCAAACTAAGAAATGTCAAATATATGTCTCATCAAATCTCCTCAGGGGAGAGATCCCTTTAAGGACGAATACCCTCACCCACCTATGGTGGCAGCTCCTGTACCGCGACGGGGTACCGACGGAGAGAGCGGGGCCCCTTTCCCTGAGCTGTTGCCAGGTAGAGGTGTGGCGACTTATCCTATAATTTTGGATAGTTCCAGTAATACTCAAACAAACAATAACATGGGATTACTGGTTTCGTATATCTTATTTTATTTTAATTTTTATTGCACTTTGTAATAGCAGCAGCTTTTATCTCTTCCTGGTCCTGAAGAAAGCCAAGATACTTCTGTAGATCGCACTGGCTGAAACATGTCAACCGTTTTTTTGAAATTGAGCAGTTTATAGTTTATACTGCTTACTGCACTGCTTTTTTAATCCTGCCAGTGAGAGCAAATGAATAAAGTTTTCTTGTGTTGCTAACACTAGGTAGTTTTAGATTGCACTTACCTTTTTTTGTTTCTTTGCGCTGCGTCCTCACCCTACCAGTAACTTATCATATGGGATTTTAGCATCCGTAGTAACATTGTGCTTTTCTAAAAAACATCCCTGAGCTCCTACCTCACAGTGAGGGAGTTGTAGCCCTCAGTGTGACTAGGTTTTCCCACTGGGAGGAGAAACCCATATGATGAAGCATGCCACCATAGGTGGGTGAGGGTATTCGTCCTTAAAGGGATCTCTCCCCTGAGGAGATTTGATGAGACATATATTTGACATTTCTTAGTTTGCTATTGTACATACTCGGACCCAAGGTTATTTTGTGTTATAGTTATAAAGAATTATGTACCATAGCAAACTAGCATTTTAAGTTTTATAAATAAAAAGGAATAAGATAGAGAGAGAAGAGAAAGAAGGAAAAGAAATTAAAAAGAAGTCAACATCCATATCAAATAAAGTGAATAGGAATATCCGATAATGAGCACAATAAACTTACAGATAACAAACAATAGTAATATAATATCTTAATATGTACAATAAAAGAAGAATGCATTACAATACTCATGGCGGTTGAAAAACAAAAGTACTGTCTTTGTTACGCCTTACAGGAGAGGATAAATAGTCGGTAAGAGGAGACCAAAAGGCTTCTTTCCGAAGAAGCTGCAAAGAGGTAGTGGCAGAAGCTCTATCCAGCCTGTGATGGTAACAGAGAAGATTCCACCAACCGGAAAAGGTGACCTTAGTTGCGTCCTTCCAATTAGAGGTAATAACCTGAAAGCCTATGGCAAGTAGCAAATCCGCAAAGGTGCCCAACTTGTGAGCACCAAACCAATTAATAGAGTTACTGCCCAGGAATATGGAGTAGATATCAAAACGGAAATTAATAGAGCAAATGGAGGAGATTGATTTACAAACCCTTATCCAAAAGGAGTTAATGTTGGGACAGAGAACAAATGATTGTAAATAGGTTCCAGGGGTGTTTGTGCAAGACCAACAATTGTGGGATAGTTCGGAACTGTATTTGGAAATAGCTATTGGGGTCAAATATAACCTCTGATAAAATTAATAAAGAGTTTGAGTGGTGCTAGCATTACAAGAAGTGTGTTGTATTCGTGTCCAGATAGAGTTCCATGTGTGAACAGAGAGAGTGTGCTGCAAATCCGATTCCCATTGAAGTTCAGTTTTACTCTTGGAGCAATTGAGAGGAGAAAAATGAAGATATTTGTAAATATGGGAGGCCCGGACAGAAGAGGAGGTGGATAATGGTTCTAATGGGGGATCTGATGGAGTAGATGAAGATCTAGATAAAAGAGAAAACTGTTGAATTAAGAGCATTCTTAAAGAATCGTACTTAAGAAGGGAGGTGGCGGGCAGGCAAAATTTGGCTTGAACTTCCCGAGCAGAAAGAAAGTGCATACCTTGAACTAATTGTTTAACTTGAATTATCCCTTTGCCCACCCAGTCTCTCCAGAAAATAGTACGGTTGGAAAGTTTGATGGACTTATTGTGCCATATAGGAGAATCCAGGAATACTTGCAAGGATGAAAGGGATTTGTTAAGGATCGGATTAAAGTCGATATAAATTGTAAGATGGTTGGGGACTTAAATGAGCGAGGAGGGTGGGGGAAATTGGCTAGCGAGGAAAAAGGAAAGGGATGAATCAAGGAATCTTCCAATCTACGCCAGACCGATATGAAAGGGTGTTTCGGAAGGAGATAGATATGGTAAAACCTGACAAATTAGAAAAGAGGAGTGGTACTGTCGGAAGTTGGGGAAATCGACCCCTCCCCGATCCTTGGGTGCAGACAAAGAAAATAAAGAGATGCGGGCTTTCCGGTTATTCCAGAGAAATTTACTTAAAGTGCTATTAAGGGTCTTAAAGAACGTTAGTGGAAGCATCATTGGCAACATGGACAGATAGAAGTTAATAACCGGAAGCATCATCATTTTGATTGTATCCAACCTGCCCCACCAAGATAAATATAAGGGAGACCACCTCCCTGCCATGCGAGAAACCTTTAATAAAATATCTTCCAAATTAAGTTGAACTGTTTTGGCAATTGAAGAAGAGTATTTGATTCCCAAACACGTAATGGAATTGGTGTTCCATTTGAAACCCGTACCCTCAAACATGTTTTTTAAGCAATATGTGTTTAGTGGGAGCACTTCAGATTTAGAAAAGTTTAACTTATAACCCGACAGAACAGCGTAAGAAGATAGAAGGTCAGTATAGGCGGGTAAAGAGGTACTGGGCTCAGAGATATATAACAAAATGTCATCCGCATAAGCAGTGAACTTAATTTAAAAAGATTTATAGGTAAAACTCCGAAATGCGGAAGAATGTCGTAAAGAATGGAGAAAAGGTTCAAGAGATAGTATGAAAAGCAGAGTAGAAAGAGGACAGCCTTGACGAGTGCCCCTTTGGAGGGAAAAATAAGAAGATTGATATCCATTAACAAAACCCGAAGTGGTTGGAGAGGAATATAGCAAACTGATAAGAGACAAGATACCAGGGCCAAAACCATGCATTTTAAGTGCCCCCATCATAAAAAGCCAGTGAATGCGATCAAAGGCTTTCTCAGAGTCTAAAGTAATGGCTGCTACAGGTGAGGAACTCTTAGATGCGAGATGAATAATGTTTAGAAAGGTTCTTGAATTGTCTGCCAGGGTTCTGCCTTTGACAAAACCAGTCTGTTCAGGACCGGTCAGATCAGGAATTATCTGATTAATACGAAGGGCCAGTACTTTAGCAAAAATTTTGCAATCTAGATTTATTAAAGAAATAGGGCGATAGTTGGCACAAGATGAGAGATCTTTGTCTTTCTTTGGGATTAAACAAATCATGGCTTCTAAAAATGTGCCACGAGCCTCGTTATGGGAAATAAAATGCTGAAAGAGGGATAAAAGATAAGGGAGAAGAGTCTGTGAGAAACAGGAATAGAATTAGGCAGTAAAACCATCTGGGCCAGGGGCCTTGTCCTTAGGTAGTTGGGCTAAAGCTAACTTAATCTCGGAGAGGGACAGGTCTGTATCTAAAAAAGAGCAGTCAAGGGGAGTGGGAGAGCGAGGAGGTAACAAGTCGAAAAATGAATCCAAAGCAGTGTCAGAGGGAGAGGATTAATATCTCCCTTCTTCACAAAACAGAAAAACAAACAACTGATTGGTTACACACCCAAAGAAGAACTCCCACGGGAAAACACCCAAAGAACTTCCACAGGAAACCTCATAACCGTACAGAGCTATGAAGACAAAGACACTGAGGCTCTGACTAAAGACAAACCCTAAACTCAACCTGTTCCGCAAAGAAAACAATTGAAAAATAAACTCACTTAACACACACACACACCAAAATGAGTTGGTCAGATTCACCTGATGGAGAACCAAGGTTAAGAATATCACTACCAAAGAAAATGCCTAAATACACACACACACACACGCATGCACGCACACACAGTAAATAACAGCCACAACATAATGCTACATGGAAAGCCTGAATATCCTTAACCACTAAAGAAGGACATTTTGCGAGTTCAGGGTGCAACAAAACATGACACAAACAAACATCTCCTCAACCCCTAAGGGAGGACGACATAGAGCAGATGCATCTTATCCAGCAAGAGGGGGGGGGTCATCGTAAAACAGAGTATATCGGTATGTTTCCTTATCCACTGAGGAAGGACTTTTGCAAGTTGAGGGTGCAATGCAACATGACCCTAACTATATCTCCTTACCAGTTAGGGAGGACAATACAGACCATGCACAGCTCAACCACCGAAGGTGATCATCGTAAAACATAGAGTGCAACAAAACTCTAACCTTTCTAAATGCTGAAGCATATGCATGTGCATCTCAACCCGCAAATAGAAGATCACTGCAACATATAGGGACAGGACCCTATGAATAACTCCACCTAGGGAGTGAAACACAGCACACCTTACTGTAAGCAGGGACACAGCCCTTGGAGCATTTGACCAATGAGGGACATCACTGCGACCCATAGGATGCAACCAAATCTAGGGTGCAAAATCCCTGAAAATCCCCAGTGAGGGATGAGGAAAAATGTGCCTTAACAGAAACGGAATTAAATCCTTAGCAACATGGGAAAAGAAGTTGCCACAACAGAATGGGGAGAAGTTAAGGGTGTAGAAATTTGGCACTCATTTGAGTTTACACACTGAACACACATCTTTGTATTTCACATGCTTCACTCACGCAAAACAATACGCACACCCATAAAGAAAACAAACCTTAAACCGTAACATGAATACATGTGCAATCAGACGTGTAAAATGTAAAATTAATCCTGGCGCTTTGTCACCCGTGTCACACCTGACGTGCAGAACACAAAGCACACAAGCTACAAAAGAGCAGGTATACGTATCCACAAACATTAATCCACATTAAATTATAAGCATCAATTTGGAGACAAAATGTACATTCTGATGTAAAATACTGAATACGGATCTTGCAATTCACCAAATTGAGAGTTGAAATGACTGCTTTAACAAAAATATCAGGTATTTGGACCACTACTTACAAATGAAAAAAACATGTCGTATAATGCTCTCACATCAAGGTGTACCTAGCATAGAAAAATATATTCTCCACTTCAAACCTTGGTTTACTATAAACAGATTTAGAATATGTAGATATGACTTATTAAGTTGAAAAACCATTAGTTGGTGCTGAAACAGACTCTGCAGGTGGCCGAAGTAGACAGACGTTGTTAAAAATGAAATGCCTGAAAGCATCAGCGCAGAGACTTGAGATCCAGTAGATCCAACTGCATTGATGTGCGTGTCATTGCACAGATTGCTGCAAGCACGCAGGCCGGGTGGCTCACATATAGCAAAGAGGACGGAGACACTGACGTTGATGGGCGTGTGTAGGTAAGCTCGAGCGTCTGTCTCGTGCCTATTTTCAAACTGCTGTTATTCAACCGTCACTCTACACTAAACATATATCAATGCAGCAAATGGGACAGAATGCAATTCGATAATAACCATTTAACGAGGCGACAAACAGATAACATTAATTGCCTTTATGGAATGGGGTCTTGAGGGGGCAGCCGACTACCAGGAGGTCTGCCCGCGAGTAGATTTGGGGAGTGGTGCAGCCCCGGCCACTACGGCTTTTTTTTTTGTTTTGTTTTTTGGAATGTTTTTATTGGCATTTTCTTAATTACAGTACAGAAACAGTATGGGTTTCCAGAGAACATGATTGTCTTTGGTATTACATCAACAGCATCGTTCAACAGCAGTAGTATACATGTCAACAATAAATGGACTTTCTTAATTGATAGCACACGCCTCCCTCCTCCCCCCCCCCAGCCACCACCCCGCCTCGGGTATCACTGTGAGTCGTTAATCAGGAGACCGTAGTGCGTTATCCACGGCTTCCATATTTTCTGGAACTTTTTAGGACAGCCCCGTGCTATATATGTCGTCTTCTCTCCTGACATATACATGTCCATTCCCTTTCTCCATTCTTCCAATGATGGGTTCAGTGTGGCCCGCATGTTCGTGCCATGTCGCGTTTGGCCACCACTAATCCTACATTAAGTAGCGTTAACTTTGGTCTGGGGAGGTCAACCTCCGCATGTATTCCCAACAAAACAAACTGGGGATCCAGGGGTATCGTCGCCTCTAAAATATCTTCTAACTCTTTCAGCAAGGTCACCCAGTATGTCCGGATGTTTGGACATTCCCATACCGTATGGAATTATGTACCCTCAGCCCTGTTGCATCGCAAGCAGTGAGGCATGTCAGCCCTCCCCATACGGTGCAGTCGGGCTCTATCATAATATGCCCTGTGCAGGTATTTGAATTGAATCAGTCTAAGGCGGGACTTGATGGCCACCTCCCGGGGATGCATAAGCACTATTTCCCAGTCCAGGTCTTCAATCTCACCTATGTCCGCCTCCCACTTCGCCCTCAATTTCAGCAGGGAGTCCGGTTTGTTGTTGATAATGGTTCTATATGTCCAGGAGACTGCCTTTTCCCCAATCTCACCCATTAGGAGTCGTCCCTCTAACGGGGCATATTCAGGGAGGTCACCTGTGTCGATATGTTGCGCCCTCCACGCATGTGCTAGCTGCAAGTATTTGTAGTATTGTGTCTGGCGCATGTCATACTCTTTCTGGAGTTAGGAAAATGTGACCAGCTCTTTACGGTATATTATGTCTTTAAATAGTGAGCAGCATCGAGGGACAGGATAAGGTGTGGGTCTTCCCTAGTAGTTACCACCTCCAGCCAATTGTGCAACCTCCGGAGGTTAAGTCTCGTCGACCTCCTCGGCATAAAGCCTGACTGGTCTTGGTGGATGAGACCGGATACTATCGTGGTAAGCCTGTTGGCTAGTATTCTGGCCAGTATTTTAGTTTCCATATTAATATGAGAGATGGGTCGGTACGAGCTACACTTCTGTGGCGGCCTAACCTTCTTAGGGATTACCACAATTGTGGCTGTCCGCAGATCCTTGGGGAGACCACCCACCGCCTGCGCCTCTAGGTATAGCTGAAGAAGGTGAGGATTAAATAACGTCACGTTTTGTTTAAAGAATTCAGGGGGGAGTCCATTCGGGCCCGAGACCTTCCCAGTTTTCAACTGCCCGATGGCTTCTATGATTTCCTCGTTCGTTATCTTCTCGTCCAATGTCCATGATTCACTTGCCGCTAGTTTGGGGAACTGTATTTTCTGAAGATATGCCTTTATTTGTGCTGGCTCTGCCAGCGAACGTTGCGCATAGAAGGCCTCATAGTACCCGGCAAAGGCGTTAGCTATTTCAACGGGAGTTGTATGGGTCTGACCATCCTCTGTCTGTATCTGGGTTACCCACCTACTATCCAGCTCTTTTTTGCTAAGCCACGCAAGCAATCGCCCCGTTTTATCTCCAGCGTCGTATAGACGCCGATGCATGGCTTGTATTGTGTGTTGCGCATCTTTTTTAGCCAGGGCAAAGTATTCCCTGCGGAGAACTTGTCATCTCCGCAACAGATCGGGGTCATCGCTCGCGATGGCGCGTTTCGATCTGTAAGAGTTGGGATTCAAGCCCTGTGATCTCTTCACCTTCTTTCCGTTTTTTATAAGCTATAATGTTCTGGGCTCTATCCCGCAGGACAGGTTTATATGCTTCCCATAATGTAATGGCGGAGTCTACTGACCCCACGTTTTCACGAAAATAGAGTTCTGAGTCTATCCTAATTTCTTGGGCAACCTTGGGGTCCCTCAGTTCCCATGGGTTGAGCTTCCATTCCCCAGCCGGGCGTTGTGTACGGGCACCTACTGTGAGCCATAAGGGTGAATGGTCCGAGAGACCTCTAGCCAGGTAGTCTACTTTGTGAACCTCGCCTATTTCTCCTGCTGGGGCTAGTATATAGTCTAGCCTCGAGAAGGCTTTGTGGGCTCCTGAATAAAAGGAGTAAGCTTTGGTCTGGGGGTGTTGCCTGCGCCATATGTCAGTTAATGTCAGGGTGTCTGCGAACCGCTTAAGTGGTGTCTCTTTGGGGCCTCCCGCTGGGGTTGTCGTACGGTCCAATGTGGGGTCCATTACATCATTGAAATCTCCTCCAATAATGTGAGTGGCGGAGCCCGCTTCCAGAAGGACAGCAGCAAGCTTTTCTAGCGTTTGTCTTTGCAACCTAGGGGGTGCATATACACTAATGAGAGTAATGCTTCATCTGTCCCACACACCCTTAACCGCAGCGTATGTACCATTGGGATCTAGCCAAGTGCGCTTGGTTCTGAATGGCGGGCTTTTCCTGATTAGGATGGCCACCCCTCTCACCCCGGTGGAGAACCCCGCGTGGGCTAGTGTCTTGTATGCCCCTCTGCCTAGGAACCCACATTGTGTGCCTTTCAGATGCGTCTCTTGCAAAAAGATGACATCGGGCTTCAGTCTTCTGAAATACGCTGACACCAGTCCTCTCTTAACCTTATTACCCATCCCATTTACGTTCCATGAGAGGACCGAATAAGTGCCTTGACTATGTGTCATCGTCATGGTATCGTGCTGTGCCCTTCCCACTGCTGGAACCATTTCCCCGGTCCCTCCGTCTCTGTAGTCTCAATAAACGTACATTCCTAGTATTTTGCCAAATAACTGAATAAGAGCCCCAACCCCCAACCACGATACCCCCACCACCCCCCCGCCACCCAACCGACTGCCCCTTGGGTCAACATGACCAACTTTCTCGTGTTTGGATCGGAGAGGACTGTCGCCCGCCCCCCCAAGTGTACCTCCCTAAGTGGCTCCCTGCCACTCCAGCCCCCCCAGCTCCGGTCTACTGGCCTGTAGTAGGCTGTCGGGGGCAGGAACTCGGGCTACTGATGTCTGGGTTATCTAAGAGGCAAGGGAGACCTCACATGAGGTAACCAATACAAAAAAGTCCAACCTAGAACAAAGAAACTGGGACAAATGAAGAGAAAGATGGGGGGGGGGGGAGGAGAAAGGGAGGGGGAAGGACGGGGCGACGGGGAGGGAATACAAGGGGAAAAAAGGGAAGGAAAATCAAATACACCAGGGGAAAGCTAAGCACGCGGGGTGGCGCGCGAGCTCTTCCGCCAGTTTACGGTCCTTGTGGTTCTCCGGGTCTGATTCTGCTCATCATTCTTCTGTTTCCGCTTGCTTGGTCTGAGTGTCTGTGTCCTTCACGGCGTCTTCGCCTATCAGATTTTCAAGGAGGTTAATGTTCTGCAGCAAAGGGTGATCCTCTTCCGATTCTGTTGTAATGTCCTGATCTGTGCAGTCCGCGGAGCGGGCCCCCCCATCCGCGGGTTCATGCTGGGTCTGTCCGTGTGGTGCATGCTTTCAGAGTCTGAGGCCCTCTGTGTCGACCCCGCCATCCTCCCGCTCCGATATGGCGTCACCCTAAGTTGTTCACTCTGGGCAGTCGCAGTGCTCCTCCATTTGAGGCGCTGTGATCTCGGTCTGTGTCTGCGTGCCGGCGGGACTTTCTGGGGAAGTGGTGCCTGGCTCCCCGCTGCTCTTATTAGAGGGCGTTCCTCTAGCCAGTGCCAGGCCTCCTCTGGGGTGTTGAAGAACAGTGTTTTGGACTGATAGATTACTTTGAGTTTAGCGGGGAAGAGTAGCATATATGTGATTTGTAACTGCCGTAGTTTATCTTTCACGGAGTCGAATGTCTTGCGTTGCTTTTGCACCTCTCGTGAGTAATCCGGGAACACCATTATTTTGGTATTGTCCAGCCGTATTTCCCCCTTGCTTCTGATTTCCCGGAGGATGAGGTCCCTGTCCTGGTAGTTAAGAAACCTTGCAATCAGCGGACTTGGTGGGGCTCCCGGTGGTGGCCGGGTCCCCGGTAATCTGTGCGCTCTTTCGATTACAAAGCATGGTGAAAACTGTGCACCAGGGAGTGTGTCCAGCAGCCATTTACGCAGGTAGGCACCAGCGTCCGATCCCTCCACGGTCTCCGGAAAGCCAAGAAAGCGGAGGTTGTTTCTCCGGGCTCGATTTTCAGCATCGTCGACTCTCCATAGCACATCCTTTATGGCCGCTGTCAAGGCCGTGACCTCTGCGTGTGTGTGCAGTGTCTTCAACCTCCGATATGCGCTGCTCAGCGTGCGTGACTTTTTCGGAGACGTTCCGAAGGTCTTGACGGAGCAGGTTAACGTCAATTTTAATTTCATCAATTTTACCTTCCAGCGCCTCCCTGGAGGACTGAATCGCCTGCAGGATAACGTTGTTGTCCGATCCGTCCGAGGAGGTGGAGGCAGAGGCAGGGGGTTCCGACGCAGGCAGGATTTTGGCGAACTTGTCCATCTTCCCCTGCCGCTGCGGTTTTGGGTCCTTGTCTCGTGCCATCAGGGACTATTACTGGGCGGTACGGCAAGACCGCAGAGGCTGCATGGACCGCGGGGCCACCGTTGTCCCGGAGTTTTGCGCTTTGAGAGGGCGTTCTGGTGTCGGGCCGTGCCTCCGGCTAGTTTCCTCACGGGCACCCACCAGCACTGCACCTGGGAGATGTCTTCCCCGCTCTGTCCATGATCTCCTGGGCATACGTATCTTCACACGTCGGGAGCCCGTGTGTCCCCTTGATGACGGGGGTTCCCTACCGCTGGTGGTCCGTAGCGGTGACTGCCCGTCGTCTGACCGTCCTTGGGCGTCCCCCACAGCTTCACGCTGCAGCCCAGGTGACTCAGGACTCTTCCCAGTCTTCGAGAGGGGCCCCCTCACAATGCAGCCTTCGGTGGCACTAGCCGCGGGGCCCCCCGCGCCGCCCTGGCACCAGGTCACTTAGCTAGGGGCGCCGCCCCACGGGCACAGGAGAGCCGCCTCACACCACACCTCAACAGCAGGGTTCACAGCGTCCAGAGCTACAATGGCTGGGCCCCCGGGTGTGTGTTCACCCCGCTGCTCCGAGCACGGAGCGAGAGCGCAGGGGGCATGGGGGCAGGCGCGCCAAGTTCGTTCTAGTCTGCCTCCACGCCCTTTGGGGTCGCGCCCTCCGGCCCCCCCATCGAGGCTCCTTACCGCCCTTCGTGATCGTCTGTCTCCATTCCGGGGCAGCCGCAGGCCCGACTTCTTTCCAGGAGGTCCCTCTGATCCACCTGCTCCCTTGCGGGCTGCCTCAGGGCCCGGCGCGGGCATCACCTGCCTCTCCGGCCTCGCGTGCACCAATCCGGCCAGGCTCTCACTCCTTGGTGTGCACGCCGGGTGATGGGTCCGGAGAGCCTGCCCTGCTGCTCCAGGCCCCCAGCGCAAACACGGCAGTTGCGGGAGGCCCAGCGCCGACCGACCACCTCGAGGATGACCCGACGCCACAGGGCCACCGCCTCCTGATCTGGGTCCGCACAGATAGTCTTTGGTGACGCCGCCGGGAAGGGCATGTCGGTGCCAAAGAGAATCCCACAGCCGCCTCCCTCACAGTGGCGATGTTGAAGGCAGAAGGCGGCGCGCTCGGCCCCGGCGCCAGCCTCCCAGCGTCACTCGTCACACTCGGAACCGGGCAGGCGAAAGGGGGGGGGCCGCGCGGAACCCCCCGGGACCACCAAATCGCTGCCTCCGTTCGTGGTGAGGCGCCCCCAACAAGCGTCCCACAGCCAGGGTGCACCACCTCACCGAAGCCTACGCGATCACCAGCGCCGCCATCTTGTCTCCAAGTCCGCCGCACAGCCTTTCTCTCTATCGGTCGAATTACAGCGATTTTCCGCCGTCAGGGATCTTCGCCACTGTTGCATACTGTCCGCACACTCGACCCTCGCTATTGCGGGCCAGGATGTCGATTTTGAGCCCAGGATTTAAACAGGATCATTGGCAGGCACACGGAGCTCCGGTCGGACACGTCTAGTCCGCCATTCTGCTGGCCACGCCCCCCCAATACTGAGAGTTTTGGGCTACATTACACTATGTTGGGCTGTTAGAATATATATACAGCCATTTTAGATTGCCAGCCACCATTTTTTAAGTCGTAATGCAGTGGCTGGCATTTAGATAAAGAAGCTTTACCCCACCCTCCCATCCCTAAACTCAGGAGTTTAGGGTTTGCACAATTTGTTTTGGCTTATTTGGATCAGCTTTGGTGGAACAGGTGTGCAACGATGTTACGGAATATGTAAGTATGTAAGTTGTCGCCTGAAGCAGGTGCATGGGCGGTTGGCCGAGAAGTTGGCATTGGTTAGCCAATTTTGTTGTTGTTTACAGCAGCAATCCAGGCTGAAAGGGAACAGGTAGGCAAGTGCATGCCTGGACGAGGCAGAACATTTAAGGTTAATTAACAAGTTAACTTAGTTAGAGGTTAATAGTTGCATTAAAACTGTATGGCAGGTTAAAGGTATCAAGTGAGGATGTTTAGCCCAGGAGGAGGTAGAACCTTTCAGGTTTAAGTTTGTGAGCGGGGGGGCATTTTATGGGTGGGGAGCAGTTTAACATAGGTAACTCATTTGTATATTGAGGTTTAGTTAAGGAAGGCGCAAGGCCCAGGGTCAATTATATGTGATGTGCACCTGTTTCAATAAAGCAGCCTTTTTGCACAAACTCGGTGACGGTGGTTTGTGCTGCCCCTCCCATTCCCCAAAGCTATATTGTCACTGAAGTGAAATACCAGAGAAAGTTAGACATCCAAAAAAATGCTTTTTTTCATATCATTACAACCATCAGGGGTGAATCCAGAAGTTTAAAAACATTTTCCGTGTTGCTGCGCTTCCGTTATAATATTCTTGTATTCTGTTGTCTATGGTAATCATAAATCGATCTGTTTTACTAAAACATAAGAACATTCCACGGAGTCACCACTCTCAGCTTAGGCTTGTAGGTGAGCTCGGGCATACAACTGTACTAGTCCACAATTTTTCACTATGTAAGATGGCAAATGTCCCATCAGAAGCCGTTCTGATAATTGCCCTTTCATGAGTCGATTTTGAAATCCAGGAAAAGTACATAATGCTAAATTGAACTTTTCAGGTACCTTGAAACTTGATAGTAATGCCAAACTCAATGTGTTCTTGTGATCCTAGGTGCATTTTCGTTTTCCAGGAAATGCTCTTCTAAATCAACGCCAAGAAAGAACTTTGGCAATGACAAAGCCAACTGTGTATTAAATAGAACACAAACATACTTTTTGGAATGCAAAATCCATTGTATACCAAAGAAAAGGAAGTGCAGGGCACTGATTCACCAGCGTCCTCTGGGGCTGCAGACATTACCTCAGAGCTGCCAGGAGGAAAAGGCACGGCTGGGGTTGAGTTTGTAAAGTCAGCATCTTTCAAAATGTACCAGAAAGTATGTCCTTTATACGCTGGGTTGTTTGAATCACGTTGCCATTGTACTGATGCGTTGAGGCTGGTCAGACAAATACGGGAACACCCTGACGCTTGTAGGTTACGTGGAGGCATTATCTGTCAAGCTGGTACAGTAGCAGTACAAGTAAAGAAAACAGAGACCCCACCAGGAGTTAAACATAGCTCTGTCCTGGTCTAACTGCTTTGGGCACACAGTAAAGAACCTCCAGCACATCACATTCTATGATGTCATGGGGAACAGAGAAGGCTAGATAGTGCACCTGGGAAGTATACAAGGAAGGATACCAGAATATTACTATTACATATGTATGGTACTTAATTTACTGACTTCAAAAGAGTTGATTTGACACTGAGGGGCCGATTCCGATTCAGGCCGGAAATCTCTCCGACCGAGCCGGACCCGGAGAGATTTCCGACCGAATCGGACCTTAGCAGTCCGACCGAACGAGTACGATGCGTTCGCATGCTATCGGACTCGATTCGGTCGGACTCCCAGTGAAGTCAATGGGAGCCGGTCGTACAACGCGTACGCGGGCTCCCATTGACTCAATGGGTGCGAGGCGAACAAGGCGCCCCCTACAGCGGGTACTGCGTCGAAGCGGGTCGCGGCGCACATGCACAGGTAGGGGGACCCATGGGTCCCCCTGTGTGCGACTCGCGTGGCCTAGGCATGCAGGGGGTCCGACACGGACCCCCAAAGTGCGGCTCCGACTGCTCTTTCGAGCCGGACGGCGCGAGTCGGTCGGACTGCTCGAGGCGCGCATCGTACTTACCCGGCCGGGGAACGTCTCCATTGCGCGGTGCGAGTCGTGTCCGTGCGAGTCGGTCGGAGCGGTTGGGTCCCGCGAACGAGTCGGTCGGCGATTTCGCGTACGCTCGCATCGTACTCGCTCGCCCGGACGCACGTCCGACTCGGTCGGGAATCAGGGCTCCGAATCGGATCCGGTAATGCCGACTCCGATTCGGAGCCCTACCGGCCGAGATCGGAATCGGCCCCTGAGTCTTTTTATTTTGCCTCTTATGATCTTCTCTGAAGATCTATTCTTATTTTTTCAATCTCTTTTTTTCTCTGTTTATCTTCCCTGCGGAGGGCATTAGTTTAGCCTCTTGGATCAGATTATTATGTTACATTATTCCTGTTCTCCAGTCTAAATATGAGGAAACATTTTATATCCAATAAGTATTTAGGATATGTAGTCTTTGGTATTTCTGGGACACTGTTAATAAAATGACGGCCAGAGGTCAGAGGCATTCCAGTAAGGGGAGGTATCCCAATGGTGCAAATTTCAGTTTCTGAAAGGGACTGTCTCCGTTGGGAGGTCCTCTCATATCTCCAGCTTGGAGTGGGCCATCAAGTTACTCATGATTAGGTGTTACTGGTATTGTTCTTGACACACTGTGAACGAGGCAGCATGTTTGGAAGGAACTCTATACCAGTGGCTTTCTCCCTTTAACCAGTCAAGGCCTTTAGTGGATCCATATTCTTCACCCATTGAAAATGAGTCCCTCATTCTAAAAGGTAAACAATTGAAAGGTAAGAGACCATGGCATCACCAGTGGCTTTTTCCTCATGTCACTGTTGTGGGCCCCGAGAGTTTGTCAGTTTACTGACCTCAGGCACAGCCTTTTCCTTTCCTTCAACTCATCTAAGTTACCCTGGCACATTTTATCTAAAGAATTCCTGGGCCCAGCTTCGAAATCCTCTTCCAAACAGACTGCTCCAGTCCTTGGCTGTGTGCTAGGGGTGTAATGGTTCTTTGCTGTGGAGTTTTAGGTGCAAAAGAAGCTTGGGTATTTACTCTTCAGAGCTGCATATGCTTTAGAATGTTCTCAGCTAAGCCAGCATGCACTTCTGAGTCAATGTTGAGGCCATTATAGAGGTGTCTCTGGGGAATCACTGTCCAATCTCCAACATCAGGGCCAGTCATGACAGAGTGTATTTGCAGAGTCTACAGTGCCATGTAGGATGAGGATTGCATGACTCCTTAGTGCACTGCTGTACACTTCACTGCTTGGTTGATCATTTGCTGAGTCAATTAGCAGTTTGCACAAACAAACTAACATGTTGGATCTTCGTCTGCTGATGTGTTCTCTGGGACTCAACCATAACCTCTTCATGGTTTCGTGTCATGATAGAATGATTGCTACTCATCATCATCAAATAACTTTATTTCACATTACAGTAAAGAATGCATGAAAGTACAGGTAAAATGTCATTACATATAATACAAGGAACTGCGATTAAAAAAGTGATTATAATACTAAACAGCTAATACACAATTAAGCTTAAACATTTCATATTAAAAACTGAAAAATAACAGCTATGGAGCTTTCCGAGAACTTATAGCTGCCAATAAAAATGATGGCACAGCGAAACACACAAACGCGGTTTCTAATTGATAAAATGTGGAAAGTGCAAGTGCAGAAGAACGAAGAGAAAATTTAGTTAAAAGTGGCACAATAAAATTCTTTATCTCTAGTGTGTAAAATGGACAATAAAAGAGAAAATGCTCAGTAGATTGAATTGCCTTATCATTACAAGGGCAAGGGGGTAAATCATTTATAGAAAAAACATTATTCGGGTGGCCCAACATTAACGGAATATAATTTAATCTAAATCTAATCAAGATATGGCTATGCTGTATATTCTCTACAAACACAAGGTAAGAACTATGGTCTAAAGGAATGTGAGGTAGTCTGTCATAGATCCTAACAGTTTGTTTGCCACTGTATCTTTCCCATCTTTCTACTACTGCTTTCTTTATAAAAATATCTTTAAAACTTGCTTTAGGGAATTTTGGCATAAGGACGGCGTGTCATATAAGTGTGAAAGCCCCAAGGAGGCAAGAGTTTGACAAACATATGAAAGCCAAGGGATTTTGTGGGCAAGATCTAAGTTCATAATATCTTTTAGGATCTTCTGGTTTAAATCAACCGAGCTTCTTTTCCAGACTGAGAGCCATAGAGTAAGTGGGGTCAATTTGATATCATCAGTGATAAAAGGCAGACTTAGTTCCTTGTGAGCAATAAAATTATTCCCTGCTAAAGGGAGTGAAAGCAATCTTTTAACAAATTTGTCCTCTATGATTTGAAGTGTACCGACCTCCGATATTCCCCATATAGCGGCACTGTAAGTAGCAATTGACACAGTTTTGGTCAGATAGATTTTGGACATTTTCCTTAATGGTTTACATCCTAATTTCTTAGAGAACCTAAAGATGGCAGCAGTACTTTGGCCCATAAGATTTGATCGCGTCTGCAACATCTCCTTCCAATTCTGCTTGTCATCAAAACAACCCCTAAATAATTAAAACAATGAACTAGCTCTATTTTGTCCCCACCCAGATGGAGGCTAAACTGCTTCTTCTTTGGACCCCCCAAAGCCATGATATGGGTTTTTGCTTTATTAACATGTAGGTCCAATTTATTCATAAAAGCAGAATAATGTACAATCAAATTTTGAAGAGCCAGAGGGGTCCTTGCCAGCAAAACGGCATCATCTGCATAAAGAAGAATTGGTAGGGGAGTCGTCAGAACATGGGGAGTATCTTTCGCGCTGTTACACAAAGCAGTATTTAATTTATTAGTGTAAAGGGCAAACAGAAATGGTGCCAAGACGCACCCTTTTCTGACGCCCCTTTCAATCTTGAAGGAATTAGTGCATTCGCCATGCCTCCCATACCGAACCATGGCGGTAGCGTCCCTATATAAATCCCTAATAAACACTATAATTGCCTCATTTACTCCCATTTCCTTCAAAATGAGCCGAAGTTTACTATGCACGACACAATCAAAGGCCTTAGCAAGGTCCATAAAGGCCATATATATATAGTGCCCTTTTTGCCACTGTATACTTTCCTATCATCAAAGACAAATTAAGACACTGGTCAACGGTTCCCCTGCCCTTCCTGAAACCATACTGTACATCCGTGAGGATCTTGTTATCCTCCGCCCAAGCTTCCAATTTATTTAATAATAGTCTACCCATTAGCTTGGCCGTACTGTCAAGTAAAGATATAGGTCGATAATTAGCAGGGGAGGAGGAATCCCCTTTCTTGAAGATTGGGATGATAACAGATTGTTTCCAAGAGGGCAGGGGACCAGACTGTGCAATTACATTAAAAACCACATTTAACAGAGGAGCCCAAAAGGGGATATTCGATAGAAATATGTCCATAGGTACACCGTCAGGCCCTGGCACTTTCATAGATGGCGATTGAGTCAATGCCAGTATAATTTCTTCAAGCTCAAATGAAAGATAGAATAGCAGCTTTTTTAGGTGGATAACTATCTGGCAAATTCAAAACGTCTGAAATTTTAAAGATTTCCTGGAAGTACCTCATCCAGGAGTCTTCGTCAATGTGCATGTCCGTAGAGGGACCGCTGCGATCGTTTAAAAACAGGAGTGTTAATCACCTTCCAAAATGCGTTATTATCGCGAAGTGCAGAAGCTCGTTTTAAATTGTCCTAGGCCACAGATTTAAGCTGCTTTAACCTAGAAACTCTCGCAGATTTATAAACATCCCTCAAAGTACGGATAAGACCTCTATCCCTTGGTATAGTTTTACGGGCTAACCGTAGTTTGTTTGAGGCTGTGACACAGGACTTATCAAACCAATGATACTGTGGGGTGGCTCTTGCCGACAGTGGGCGTCAGTTGTGACTTCATATTAATTAAAAGATTACTAAACGCCTCAACTACCTGGGTTTGACCTGCCAAGGGGTCCAAGCAGAGATTAATAGCCTCTTGAATTTTTCGAGCCAAGACACTTTGCACTTTCTCCTGTTTTGTGAGCATTATTTGCACATTCGTAAACGTTTTATCTTTCCAATTTTAAAGGACAAAGGTTTTTTGCAGGCTAGGCCAGCCCTGATTTATTTGCAGATGCTGAGTAATCCCTGGGAAACCTTTAATGTTGCTAGCTTCTTAGTAGCAGCAGTCAGAGAAAGGAAAAAAGAGGGTCCACATGATCTGACAAATTAAATGTTTATCCCTTTTTAATGTGAAATGGTTCTCTCTTTTATCAAATTTAATTTACATCATTTGAATTTTCTAGTGAATTTATCTAATTATGTGTACTTTTAAACTGGACTGTATATCAATTATGATTGATTTTCGCTTAATGGTCATGTACTATTTGGTTTTTACTCAATGGATAATTTTAATATGCTTTTATGGTTTTAAATAACCGAATAAAGTGATTTTGACTTTGCCTCTTGATTTACTGAGAGAAGATCCGCAAAAAACTTGCTATCATTGACTCTGTCCCACTTTAGCGCAAAGCCATTTTTCCTGGCTAAGATGGGTTCGGGGACTCTAGTGCCATTACGCGATTTTGGATCATGCTAACATAGGGCACAGGAAAGCATGGCATGATCACTAAGGGCAGTGAATTGTGGCTCTAATTCTATAAAGCGTATTTCAAGGGTGTCTGTGGAAATAATATAGTCGATTGTGGAGGAATACTCTGCTCTATAGAATGTGGGGAACAGCTGCCCCGTAATTGATTCTAACTCATTACCGACCTCCAGTTGCCACTTCATCAAGATGTTATTTACGACATCACCCTGTATATCATGCTGAAAGTGTATAATGGAATCTTCTCTAAAATCCACTATCCCACATGTTTCCTTAGTGTTTTTAGGACACAGCTTTAAATTAAAGTCTCCGAGCCAGATGAGTTTTAAAGGGTTAGGATGGGACTCCACTAGATCTTCTAGTAGCTTGTCAAGATGTTTAGGGACCACATCGGGGTTTAGAAAATTATTATTATAATAATTCACCAGCAAAAGATCCCAGGAGTCATAACCTTTAATTATTAAAATATGAAAATAGGGTCATATATTTATAACATTTAAAATATTGAATGCGACCGAATTAGAAATCAGTGTGAGCAAACCTCTCCTATGTCTCCCCCCTGTGGCGGGTATTGCTGGTGTTTGGAACTAGCGATATCCATTAATGGAGATTGATTCAGTCTCCCAGGTTTCTTGTACGCAGATAATGTGAAAGTTAGTAATGGTAGAAAGCCATTCTGCGTTTTCTCGCTTGCTATTGTAGCCTGCTATATTCCAGGACAGGAGTGTGTACGATAAGAAGTTTGTATCATAATGAATATCCTGGGACACTAGGTGTGGTAAAACTGTGGGATCATAGCTCTGAATAAAGTGTGGCTCTCGTACCCCCTGAAGTGACAAACAATCAACATTTACAGCGTCCCCATTTTCCCCTTGCTCAGGTGGCATGTGTGGTGACTGATTTACAGGTACGAGTCAATCACAGGAATCCAAGCCTGATAAGGGGGCAAACCTGTGATAAAAGGGATAATCTGGATGATTTATGTAATTCGACAAAGAGGAATTATCACGAACAGGGAGATCCATAGTGCTAGTAGGGACCGGCTCACGTTGTAAACTCTGTGGAGTGTAGAAAAAACCTAGGGGTACAAAGGAGATTTTAGTAGGCACCTTGTGAGCCGGCAAAGGTTGAAAAATCTCTTACATTAAATGGATTATCAAAATTTAACACAATACAGTCACCCTCAAAGGCCTTTGTAGTAGGACCGATCCATGGTGTTCTTCTCGCCATTAGTAAGTTATTCTGTATTAGGTGTCCCGATCGTGTGTGATTAGAGAGCCAATGCCGAGATTTGTCCATTAGTTGAAAAGTAGGTAGGTAGGTATTTATTTATTTGTTGATTATTTAAAATCATTACAAACAGCAAAGTACACATATAAAATAAAATTAAAATAAGATTATGACAATCAAATAGAAGACAAAAAATACATGATCCCTTCATAAATATTTTGTAACTATAATGTACATTTATATTCAAGCAAGATCTACAAATAAGCATCAACATAAGTTGTTTAGCAGCGAATGATCGGCAATCAAGAAATAAAGTGCTTTGTGCTAGCTGCCATTGTTTACAATATACCATACAATATTCTCCAAAAAGACTTTAAAACTATGTGAGTTTACAAAAAGTAAAAACAGCCATAATAAAATTGCATTTGGAACAACGTTAGCAATAAAGTGCAGTTGTGCTGGAAAACTTTTAGCAACAAATAATAGAATATCTTATGCTAGCAGCTAAAATTATCAATATGCCATGCATAACTCTAGAACGAAACTTTAGTAAAATTGCAATTGAAACAACATTGACAATAAAAAATGCATTTAAAAATGGTTTAAAATAAACAGTACTTAACCCTAAAAATGTAATATAGCATTGTAAATAATTTTCGTGTCATAAAAGTTTTCACATTCAATTAACAGTATTACGAAGTTTCCTTTCAGCTATAATAGTAAACTTAACAAATCGGGAGATAAGGTAAGCGTTGACACCGCTAAGGCAAAAGATGATGGCATTTCTACAAGATCTTACCCCCAATTCATTAAAAATAGGCTTTAAGATGGTTTTCCGCTCTACTAACAATTGAGGCATAAAGTTACTATATGCACTAAAGTTTCCTCGCTGGACCCACATAACCTACACAAATTGGAAGGCCATTTATTTTCCCATTTTGGGATTCCATCTTTAGTCGGATATCTTCCGAGCCGTAGTAACATACATTTATTCTTAATTAGGGGATTTAAGTAAAACGACAGATATGGTTGGGGAGCCAATTTACCAAAGGAGTTTACAATTGACCATAAATGATTTTTTCCCCTAAGTTCATCTTTATCTATTAAAGTCGACAAAAAAATGGCTGATTGATTGATTAATTTTTTATAGACAATTTTACTTCTAATTTCATCTTCTAAATTTGGGCAATCAAAATTACATAGGCATTCTTTTAGGAATGTTTGCCAGCTGCTCGCATACTCATTTCTCATCATCTCGAGCCAACACTGGTTTGCAAGAGAACCTTCTTCAGCACGAGACAATGACAATAGTGTTTTTAAAAATGTAGATTGTCTAGCCAAGATTTGTCTTTTTAGGCCAAATTCTAATCTTATATTGGCACGGCTAATATATCTGGGTATCCTAAAAACTGATTTGTAAGTTCTTACTTCGATGTCTTCAAGGATTTTCGTGTCTTTACCACGGAAGATAATAGAACCGTAATCTAAAGATGGTACCAATTTTGATTTCATAACCTTCAACAGATGGTCATAATTTGGGCATGCTATCTTATCCCTCAGTTTTCTAAAGGCAAATGACAGCGATGTGCCCTTAGCCTCGAGGTTATTAAAATGCTGCCTAAACGACATATTATCATCAAATGTGACTCCTAGATATTTATACGATTTTACACATTCGACGACCAAACCATTGATATTCCATTCTTTCAATCCTAATTTCGTTTTCCCTACAGTCATTATTTTTGTCTTTTTAATATTTATTTTAAGTCCATTTTGGGTAACATATTGATTAAAAGAATCTATTAGTCTTTTTAATCCTATGACAGATTGACTTAATAAAATAGTATCATCGGCATATTGTAGGTATTTAATTTCCTTGCCTAAAATTGCGGGAGAATGGGCATTAATATGTTTAAGATGAGTTGGGAGGTCAGACATAAAAAGATTAAAAGACAAGGAGCCAGGACACAACCTTGTTTCAGTCCAGTATTAGTCTCCAACTTTGATCTGTACCCACCATGTATTAGAGTATAACAATTTAATCATATTTAATAAGGTGTTAGATATGCCCCAATCGGTCAACTTCGCCCATAACAAATTTCGCGGTACAGAATCAAAGGCAGCTTTTAAATCAATGAAACAAATATACAACTTTTGTTTCCTGTATTTGGCCCTATCACCTAGTAACGTCAGTAAAATCAAATTCGTATTGGTCGATTCCCCTCTTCTAAAACCAGTTTGTAAATTTGGGATCAAATCCTTCCTCAAGGCCCATGCTTCCAGTTCTGCAAAAAGGGAACTGGCAAATATTTTGGTCTCTACATCCGTTAAAGAGATTAAACGGTAATTAGCAGGGTTATTTTGGGGACCGCTTTTATATATCGGTTGGATGATACTTCCCTGCCATGACTCAGGAATAGAACCAGATTTAAGCACATCATTGAATAAGGATGTTAAAACCTCAGGCCAATACTTTATAAATTTGTTTTAAAAACTATATTAGGGATTCCATTTGGACCGGGGGCTCCATTTGATCTGATATTTTTTATTGCTTTTTTTACTTTCTCTACCGACCATGGCTCTTTGTCGAATAGACTCAGGGGCCGATTCCGATCTCGGTGGGAGGCGCACCCAATACCATTCGGTCGGGAAAAAAGCCATGCGAAAGCCTGTTTCCCGACCGATCCGTACAGTACACCGAACGAGCAAGTACGATGCGCACAACAGCAAAAAATCCGGCCGAGCCGTACTCACCCAAACCAGGTCCTGTACTCCGACCGAGGCGAATCCGGAAACGCCGAATCGAGTCGCACGGAAGGGAAAATGCAGCCCCGTCCGGCCGGACAAGTACGATGCGCTTCCGTACGCTCCGAACCCGTCGCTACGCACGGCACGTCAAAGCATCCGGGAGAGGCGCACATAAGCTCCGATTCGCGCCACAACACGATCCACGGCTCCGAGACGAACACGGCACCGACGAGGACGACGCGAAGCGACGAGGACGAGGCGAAGCGACGAGGACGACGCCAAGCAACGAGAAGGACGAACGACACGAACCAACCATGAATCCCTTCGTCCCGATCATACCAATATTCTACATTTACTACCGGAACAGGCACGGACGCGTACGGCGCAGAAGGTAAGCCAGACACCAACCACAAAACACATACAACACGTACACGACACATCACACACACACACGGGGATGCTGAATATACTTACACCAGCAACAGCAGCACCATAGGGGCGGGATGCCCATCACCAATGCCACATATGCACACAGGGGCCTGGATGCGCACCACCACCCCTACCCGGGGGGCTGGATGCCTACCACTACTACCACCCTTAGCCAGGGGGCTGGATGCCTACCACTACTAGCACCCTTAGCCAGGGGGGCTGGATGCCTACCACTACTACCACCCTCACCCAGGGGGGCAGGATGCCTACCACTACTACCACCCTTAGCCAGGGGGCTGGATGCCTACCACTACTACCACCCTTAGCCAGGGGGCTGGATGCCTACCACTACTACCACCCTTAGCCAGGGGGGCTGGATGCCTACCACTACTACCACCCTTAGCCAGGGGGGCTGGATGCCTACCACTACTACCACCCTCACCCAGGGGGGCAGGATGCCTACCACTACTACCACCCTTAGCCAGGGGGGCTGGATGCCTACCACTACTACCACCCTTAGCCAGGGGGGCTGGATGCCTACCACTACTACCACCCTTAGCCAGGGGGCTGGATGCCTACCACTACTACCACCCTTAGCCAGGGGGGCTGGATGCCTACCACTACTACCACCCTTAGCCAGGGGGGCTGGATGCCTATCACTACTACCACCCTTAGCCAGGGGGGCTGGATGCCTACCACTACTACCACCCTCACCCAGGGGGGCTGGATGCCTACCACTACTACCACCCTTAGCCAGGGGGGCTGGATGCCTACCACTACTACCACCCTTAGCCAGGGGGGCTGGATGCCTACCACTACTACCACCCTTAGCCAGGGGGGCTGGATGCCTACCACTACTACCACCCTTAGCCAGGGGGCTGGATGCCTACCACTACTACCACCCTTAGCCAGGGGGGCTGGATGCCTACCACTACTACCACCCTTAGCCAGGGGGGCTGGATGCCTACCACTACTACCACCCTTAGCCAGGGGGGCTGGATGCCTACCACTACTACCACCCTTAGCCAGGGGGCTGGATGCCTACCACTACTACCACCCTTAGCCAGGGGGGCAGGATGCCTACCACTACTACCACCCTCAGCCAGGGGGGCTGGATGCCTACCACTACTACCACCCTCACCCAGGGGGGCAGGATGCCTACCACTACTACCACCCTTAGCCAGGGGGGCTGGATGCCTACCACTACTACCACCCTTAGCCAGGGGGCTGGATGCCTACCACTACTACCACCCTCACCCAGGGGGCAGGATGCCTACCACTACTACCACCCTTAGCCAGGGGGGCTGGATGCCTACCACTACTACCACCCTTAGCCAGGGGGGCTGGATGCCTACCACTACTACCACCCTTAGCCAGGGGGGCTGGATGCCTACCACTACTACCACCCTTAGCCAGGGGGCTGGATGCCTACCACTACTACCACCCTCACCCAGGGGGGCTGGATGCCTACCACCACTACCACCCTCACCCAGGGGGGCAGGATGCCTACCACTACTACCACCCCCACTCATAGGATGGACAATGCATGACACAACCAGCACACCACAACCTAGGGAATGCAAGATAAAGACATCCCCCCACCACCATGACAAGCGTGTGTAGGCTGTGTCAAATGCCTACAACACCGAACATGACTTTGAACATACAATGTGACCCCCTAGCACATGTGCCACACATATATGTGTGTGGCACCCACAATGCAAGCAGCCCATGACCATTGTGGCAATGGGGCCTAAACCCCCATCATCACAGTGACCAAAAGGTAAGTGTGGGGTCCATAGCTGAAGCACATTTTGACCATTGTGGCAATGGGGTCTAAACCCCCATCATCACAGTGACCAAAAGGGAAGTGTGGGGTCCATAGCTGAAGCCCATTTTGACCATTGTGGCAATGGGGTCTAAACCCCCATCATCACAGTGACCAAAAGGGAAGTGTGGGGTCCATAGCTGAAGCACATTTTGACCATTGTGGCAATGGGGTCTAAACCCCCATCATCACAGTGACCAAAAGGGAAGTGTGGGGTCCATAGCTGAAGCACATTTTGACCATTGTGGCAATGGGGTCTAAACCCCCATCATCACAGTGACCAAAAGGGAAGTGTGGGGTCCATAGCTGAAGCACATTTTGACCATTGTGGCAATGGGGTCTACACCCCCATCATCACAGTGACCAAAAGGTAAGTGTTGACAAAGAAAGAGCTGCAACTGCCAAACTGCATGGATCATTCCTGGTCACAGAACCAAAAACTCATCTGTGGCAAAGTAGTGTATGTGTCCCATTGCAACATAAATTGGGTGAGCCAAATACTGCAGTGCAAATGAGACATTCCTTTGGCCATGTGCAGACAAACAACACCCATGGTGGCTGACACCGTCAACATTCATCAATGACACAATGACAGAAGTGACCATCAGAATGCAGAACCACATATTTGCACCAATGGGCACACAAATGCAGATATCCTGTGGAGACAGCAGATGTGAGGTGAACAGATACCATACCATGGCAGCAATGGGACACACAAACCATGATCACTGTGCTGACCGATGACCTAGGAGTCCCAGGGACAGCAGGGGAAACACACCAAACAACATACAGCCAATGGCACACCCAAGATATGCCAATGCAGTGGTGCAGATGCACAAACACAAACAGGCAGACCAACACTGACATCATACACAGCAGGTGAGGGGGGGTGCCAGTGTCCCCAGGTAACCACACAACACATGAGGAGAGCTGAATACCAATCATACAGATGTGCATACACTGCCACACTAAGGTAACTCATGGATCCAAATCCCCTATGTGGGCAAGCAGGCATTGTCAGATGAGAGGGAGCACAAAACACACATGTCACACAGGAACGTAGGAACAACAACTGACACAGCAAGACACAGACACACCACAGCACCACCCCCAGGGCCCCCACAATGTGGTGACCCTTGGCTGCATAAAATTCCCACTCTGATGACAAAGCTGAATGTGGTTCACACTGTGAACCACAGTCATGTGTCCTGAGCAACAAACTACCATCACACCGACACAAGCACAAATCAATCAGCATGGCCAGTAAGCCAAGGCCAACATGGAGGCAGGGGTCCAGCTGGGCAACAACTCCCATCTGCACACACTCAAGACCACACCCCTCGACCTCCAACAATGTGCAGCAGTGAAGTACACATGCACTGGTGACATTGCACATGCACCCATGACTATTCCAGGGTGGTGGGTGGGAACCAAGGTGCAGAAACACATCTCACATGGCCACTCAACAAGACTCCTGAATGTCTGACACACTGCACACTACGCTGTACATGGACATGACGGCGATACCACACCAACCAATGGGATCCCAGCCACAGTCACACACCAATGAAGAAGCCAAGGTCACCCACAAAGAACACACATAGACAACAACCAACATCGCAGCCCGGACCCTGAGGAGTGCCAGCAGTCACACACACAACGTGTCACAATAACTTAAAGATAACACGAACTGAAAATCACATGACAGGGGCAAACAACAAGTGCCAAGGGGAAACCTGACTGTGACCCATCTGCGTCTGCACACAAACTCAGCCCTGACAGCAAACACACCTATGGGTGACACCCTGATGACCAGTAATGTGCCATGCACCCACATCACAGAGAACACAGGGAGAAGACTTTGGGGGAACATAGCTCAAGTCAGCAAGCATCACAAACAGGTACAACACTAGGGATCACAGCATGCGCAGATAAATGGAAGTGAACACACAGACATGCACATACAACACACACCTTGGGCGCAGGCAATGTCACACGTGTACACACTGCCATGAGGGGACTCCACTCCTGTGTGAGGAAAGCTGTGCCATATGTTGCCTCAGTAGGGCCCCATCATGTCAGCTGAGCACTTGGTCACACAATCAACAATTAGCACCAAATGAGGGCTCCCGTCACATCAGCCTGGTCATGGATGTGCCAACGGAATCATCAGCACAGATCCAACACACTTGTATAGCAATGTTGCACTGACTACACGGATGAGTCCTTCCCCATTGATGCCCAAACCTGCATGTCCAGTGGAGATGGCAACACGGTCAGGGAAGTAGACAAATCCAACAATGGAAGGCACAACAGATGTGCAGGGGTGGAAGCCACAGATATGAAATTGCTAATGTAAGTAGGAAATCCCATTGCCAAATACTGAACACATGACACCCTCAGATGCTGCTATGGATGACATGGATACACCACATGATAGGACACATTCCCCTGGACCACATGGGTTCCTGCACAGTAACACTTCATAATCATGAGACCAGATATCACCATCACTGCAGCAAGGGCATGGTTAGCAGCACCAACAACATGTACATCTGAAGCATGAGCACTAGAGAAAAGAAAGTTGCTTTATTCAGCATATGTGTTGAATGAAAACGACGTCCAGAAAAAAGAGCAAAGGCCAATGGCCAGTCCATTGTCAAAGTTCAAACAGGGTGACACTGGCAGATGTCACCCTACGCATGCCTGCACAAAACCAGGGACAATCCACTAGGAGGGGCAACCGGGGGGCAGGCCAGGCACCGCAGGGACAGGATCAGGGCTCACCAGGGGAGTCAGGGAAGGGGTGGTGGGTGCTGGAGAGCCACTGACAACTGCAGTGGAGGTGTCTGACATGGTGTGTGCCGGCACAACTGGGGGCATGACTCAGATGTCGTGGGTGCCGGCACAACTGCAGTGGACCCTGCAGATGGAGTGGACAGGTCCGCCACTGCAGTGCCCAAGTCAGACAGGGCGGTAGTGGACTCCACTGCAGTGCCTACTTCCAGGGGAGGAGAATGGGGAACAGGCAAGGTGGGTTGGACAGAGGGGGAGGACACCCTCACCACATCAGTGGCACAGACAAGCGCAGCGGGGGGTGTGGTGCTGGGAGAGCAAGTGGCAGGGGGAGAAGGCCGGAGCCTCTTGGGGATGGTATATCTGTGGGTGGGGGAACCTGGGGCAGGGTGTGGTGGGGGCACCTGTGGAGTGGGGGCCTGAGGGATGAAGGAAGGAGACCTGGTGCTTGAGCTGCAGGGCGGTGGCGGGGTCTTGCTCTTAGGACTCCGTGGGGACTTGCGGGTGGGGGCCTCAGTCCGTCTGCGCCTGGGGGAGGGTGTCCGGGGGCGAGGGGCACTCTGCTCCGTGTGGGTGGGCTTCCTCTTCCCCCGGGATGCTGGAGCAGCTTCATCGGTGGGGAAGAGGCCGAGGTCACAGAGGAAGAGCTGCTGTGACTTTGGGGTTGCAGGTGAGGCAAGGGAGGGTGCTTTGGAGGGAGAGGGAACTGAGGACTGCGCAGTGCATGTGGATGCGTGTGTGTGTTCCAGGGCCCCATCCCCTGTGAGTCTGGCTTCAGTCCCCTGAATGTGCGTGCGTGTGCATTTTGTCATTGGCGTGTGTGTAAGTGTGCTGGATGTGTGTGTGCTGGTGTGTGCCTGTGCCGGTGTGTGTGTGCTTGGGATGGGTAAGGTGCTGGGGAGTGTGGATGGAGCAGAGGCAGGAGGGGTGAGGGACCGTTTGAGGAGGGGCACTGCTGCCGTCAGGGAGGAGTCCATGGACCTATTGCCCCTCTGTAGGTCAGACATGCCCGATGAGATGCCCTCCATGAACGACACCAGCTGAGTCAACAGCGCGGTGTGCGCATGGAGGACACTCAGCATGGCTGTCTGGCCTACATGGAGCTGGCGAAGGAGGTACACAGACTCCTCACTCAGGGCAGCAGGGGACACAGGGGCAGGGGCTGCGGTGCCTGGCCCAAAGGAGACACGCTCCCGGACATGGGAGCCTCCACGGACCTGGGGAATGGGAGCCGATGGGAGGGCGGTGGTGGTGCTGGTGGTGGCGGGGACAGCAACACTAGCTGGGGTGTGGTGGCTGCTGACACCCGCCTCCACAAGGGAGTCATCCTCCGAGTTGCTCTGGTCCTCAGCTGAGGTGGATGCTGCTGAGGACTCCTCGGTGTGGCTCCCTCGCCCTCCGTGCCACTGGGTCCCTCCGACCACTCCTCGGCTGCTGACCCAGTCTGGCTCTCTGGCTCCTCCTGGTCCGTGGAGCTGTCCCCTTCCGTGGCCGTGGATGTATCTGCAAACAATGGGGAAACAGACAGACATCAGTCACCTGCACAAAACGCACACACCACTGTGAGCACAGCACATCACAGAGCAAGCCCTGGCATCATTAGTTGTACATTGCTAAAAGTGCCCTAACTGAACAGGAGAAGCCAATTGTCAGTCTGATGCCAAGCATGGCACTCACATCCCACATGGCCTTGCACCCATCTGTCTGGTGTCTGTTGGATTGCAACACCCCAGTGTGGACACATGCACCAAGTACACAGTAGTTGGACAGTGCAGAGGACACGGTGTGGCATGTGGACATGCACACATCACAGCTCTTGCCACTGAGTCAGTACAGGTTTCCGGATGAAAGGGATGCCCAGAGTCAAATAGGAAATGCATGTGATGCATACCAGCGACAGACACCATGATGCACCCATGTCCTGATAGCCAGCGCCACTATGGTGTGCATGTAGCACATGTCACTCCCCTGCAGGCTCACCAATCAGTAGACACATGCCATGGCGGAGGCATGACTGCAAAGTCATACATCACTGTCTCAGTGATGTATGACTTGGCAGCCAGACAACAACACTCTGCACTGTGTCACAATAGTAGGTCATGGGGAATGCAAGTCCTGGAGCTGCACAAGTGCACATGTACATCCCCCCACAACACATCCTCTCAACCCTCACCTGTCCAGGTCATACCTATTGGACATATGGGAGACCTGTGACACTACCCTCTGAACCTGAGCCCCTCACACTCTGCTGTGAATGGGGAACAGCTGCCTGAACTTCACATTCACATGCCCCAGTCTGCATGGGCAGCTGATCAGACACCTATGTGACACACAAGTATCGTCTCCTATGGTCACATCTCCAGTGGCATGCTGAGCCCCTACCAAGAAACTCCACAGCAGTCCTGGCGACTAATCCACAGCACACTGACACAGAGGCAGATATACAAAGGAATTCCTCAGCACACGTCTGTTATGTCACAATATACATAAACATGCTTGATGTGAGCATAAGTAAAATACAAGTAGGTAAGTTCTTATTTCTTTTTTCCTTTTTATTTTCCGATGTTCAGACAGCCGACACGTGTTTTGTCGCTTACATGGGAATTAATCCCGCGACTTTATCAAGGCTATTGTCTTCCCGTGTATAACCTTTATTAGTGGTGTTAATTCCAACCCACACTGGGATTCAATATCTCGCGACGTCTCACTTCTCAATGTTAAATCCAAGGGATCCCTGTATGTCCCAGAAGTCCAGAATCTTATTTCTTAGTAGTTTGATCCCACACACGGACGTCGCTCCTCGTGTTGCCGAGTACGGTGCAGCAAGTAAATATCAAATATTTGTGTTATCTCTCCCGAGTGGCGCCTTCATTTACCCAACTAAATACCACTGCTTATTAGGTGACACAGAGGCAGACACCTGAGGGGTCAAATCACTGCGCACAATGTGTCAGCTGATACACGGGAGTGGGAGTACAGAGTGTATTGTATGGCCTGGAGTAGGCATGACTGTCCAGCCCCACATGAATGAGGGATGAGCCCTGGACTGTAGGCAGCTGGCTAAGTATGTGTGACACACGTCATATACATACTCCTGGGGCCCAAACATTGTTCCCACCCGCAGCATGGGTGTGTGCCAGATACCCCAGCCACATGTGGTGGATCAGCTCAGCAATTGGACCACAGATCAAAGTAACACGCTGAATACATGTCAGAATACAGGCATTGTGTAAGCAATGGACCCACCCATGATGCCCACCACAGAGTCAGGGAAACAGATGCTGTCTCCCACCTTGAGTCAAGCAAACTGCAAGGACACAGTCCTAAGTGACAGTATTCCCTGCATGTAAGGGCCACACCTGGGTATCAGATGAGGAGTGGGCAGTGCACAATAGAGGGACATGGCTCCTGGACAACATGACTGCTGTACTGTGGCAGTTTAACCAGGCCCAAGGAGGGCACATAGCATGTTAGACAGAGTTCACAGTGCAGTCTTTGACTCACCCCTCCTTGCTGCTCTCTGGCCTTCAGCTGCCCATCCAGGTCTGGAAAGACCACCGCCAGAATCCTGAGCATGTGGGGGGTCAGGGTCCGTGTTCCGCCCCTCCTGCGAGGAGGCGACAGCTTCAGCTGGACCCGTGCAATCCTCCGGGTCCAGCCCCGAAGGTCCTGCCACCTCTTTTGGCAGTTGCGGATCCAGCGCTTGTAGACCCCCACGGACCGGACAGCCCGGACGATGTCCTTCCAGATCTCCTGCTTCCGATGGGCAGAAGCCTGTCAGGATGACAAAGTGATAAGGCCATTACTACACATGCAACATATCCGTGCATGACACAGTTGCATATACATGTCGCAATCACAGGGGCACATGGTGTACACAGGCAGTGCACGGCTGCCCATGGACAGTTTTCCAGAAGTCACTACATGGTATCATTGCATGGGGAGTAAAACCCTGTTCAGAAGCACTGTCACTGCACCATACCTGTCCAGTGCAAGTCACTACACACTATGGGGGGTGACAACTACTCAGTGAGCCTGCTAGCCAGTGGCGTGCAGACTCTCAGCCTTGCTAGTCAGACAAAATGCACATTCAGAAAGGCAGTGCACAGGACACTCACCTGCTCCCCTGGTGTCCCATACAGCTTGCTGTACTGTGGAAGTAGGCTGTCCAGCAGGGCCTGGTTCTCTTCAAGGCTGAAGGCTGGGGCTCTCTCCACAGTACGTGCCATTGCAGGGTCCAGAGGGGCAGAGACAGCAGCAGTGCAGTGGCAGATGTCGTCTTGGAGCATGTAGTGCAGGCAAGTGGGCTCTCAGGGGACCAGCCAGCAATATATATGTGCTGGAGAGGCAGATACTGTCCCTTGTGTCCAAAGTGATAGGTCCAAGTCGTTTGCATCTTCTGAATCTGGCCAATCCATGGAATAGCAGCACCAAAACACGCCCACAGCATCCTTCAAATCTTCAACTTCATGACATACATGATTTTGCAACATTGTTGTGGGTGACCAACTGATTTTCCAGCAACCGACTCGTTCGAATTCGAAAACGCGTCCGTTGCCAGGCAAGCCCATTGTCAATGGGTGCGCACCGATCGGTCCATTGCAGTACAACGCGCACAGGGGTACAACGCGTACCCGCACACATTGAAAGCAATGGGCCGGCCGGAGGCACCGATCGGTCCATTGCAGTTCAACGCGCACAGGGGTACAACGCGTACCCGCACACATTGAATGCAATGGGCCGGCCGGAGGCACCGATCGGTCCATTGCAGTTCAACGCGCACAGGGGTACAACGCGTACCCGCACACATTGAAAGCAATGGCCCGGCCGGAGGCACCGATCGGTCCATTGCAGTTCAACGCGCACAGGGGTACAACGCGTACCCGCACACATTGAATGCAATGGGCCGGCCGGAGGCACCGATCGGTCCATTGCAGTTCAACGCGCACAGGGGTACAACGCGTACCCGCACACATTGAAAGCAATGGGCCGGCCGGAGGAACCGATCGGTCCATTGCAGTTCAACGCGCACAGGGGTACAACGCGTACCCGCACACATTGAAAGCAATGAACCGGCCGGAGGCACCGATCGGTCCATTGCAGTTCAACGCGCACAGGGGTACAACGCGTACCCGCACACATTGAATGCAATGGGCCGGCCGGAGGCACCGATCGGTCCATTGCAGTTCAACGCGCACAGGAGTACAACGCGTACCCGCACACATTGAAAGCAATGGGCCGGCCGGAGGCACCGATCGGTCCATTGCAGTTCAACGCGCACAGGGGTACAACGCGTACTCGCACACATTGAAAGCAATGGGCCGGCCGGAGGCACCGATCGGTCCATTGCAGTTCAACGCGCACAGGGGTACAACGCGTACCCGCACACATTGAAAGCAATGGGCCGGCCGGAGGCACCGATCGGTCCATTGCAGTTCAACGCGCACAGGGGTACAACGCTGCACCCGCACACATTGAATGCAATGGGCCGGCCGGAGGCACCGATCGGTCCATTGCAGTTCAACGCGCACAGGGGTACAACGCGTACTCGCACATACTGAAAGCAATGGGCCGGCCGGAGGCACCGATCGGTCCATTGCAGTTCAACGCGCACAGGGGTACAACGCGTACTCGCACACATTGAAAGCAATGGGCCGGCCGGAGGCACCGATCGGTCCATTGCAGTTCAACGCGCACAGGGGTACAACGCGCACCCGCACACATTGAAAGCAATGGGCCGGCCGGAGGCACCGATCGGTCCATTGCAGTTCAACGCGCACAGGGGTACAACGCGTACCCGCACACATTGAATGCAATGGGCCGGCCGGAGGCACCGATCGGTCCATTGCAGTTCAACGCGCACAGGGGTACAACGCGTACCCGCACACATTGAAAGCAATGGGCCGGCCGGAGGCACCGATCGGTCCATTGCAGTTCAACGCGCACAGGGGTACAACGCGTACCCGCACACATTGAAAGCAATGGGCCGGCCGGAGGCACCGATCGGTCCATTGCAGTTCAACGCGCACAGGGGTACAACGCGTACCCGCACACATTGAATGCAATGGGCCGGCCGGAGGCACCGATCGGTCCATTGCAGTTCAACGCGCACAGGGGTACAACGCGTACCCGCACACATTGAAAGCAATGGGCCGGCCGGAGGCACCGATCGGTCCATTGCAGTTCAACGCGCACAGGGGTACAACGCGTACCCGCACACATTGAATGCAATGGGCCGGCCGGAGGCACCGATCGGTCCATTGCAGTACAACGCATCACTGTACATGTGACTGGCATATGTCAGCATGCCTGTCTCAGATGGACATATGCCAGCCACAGATAGCTCCCAGGGAGTGAGGGGCACACCTACATCACGACAGCCTGTCCAAACCTTATCATAAGGCATGTAAGGCTGCATTTCCTATTGTGTGTATGTTGGTGTACATGTTGTCCTGTGGGTGTCACCTGTGGGCAGCCACCCCCAGGCTGTGCACGTGTTCATGGGGACAGGATCCTGGGTGTTGCGTGTACGTGACCACTGTGATGTGCAACTGTTCATATCTCTGCATGTGCCATGGTCACATTTCACAGTGGTGTTTGTGTATGTCATGTCACATACCCCGTGAGTCCCATGTGGGACGGTATGTTTGAGCCAGGGTGTCCCAGTGGCACAATAGTGATGGACCTCCACAGTCTTTGTGCATGTAGTGTTTACAATGTCTCTGATTTCATGTGCACAATGGGAGACAGTCTCCACATCCACGTTGTGTGTGCATGGACTCTGATGTTGTGCGTGTGTGTCACAGACATCCATGTCTGTCCTGCCGTGGCAAGTGGGGCCACTACCTGTGGGGGTCATGTTTGTTTTGCTGTGGTGTACACATGATACTCCATGTGATGCCAGTGTCCATGTGGCATTACAGGGTCCCTGGGAATGTACCTGTTGTTGAGCTGTGGTGCCTGGGGCACATCTGTCCTCACATGTCACTGTGGGGGTGATTGTGACACGGCAGCAGGAGATGGGAACTGTGACACGGCATCATGATATCCAATGGGCCAACCTGGGACAAATTGATGCCACCTGTAGGACCGTGTTGACAGATGTTGGCCATGTACGTACCATACATGTCCTTCCGGTACTGCACACTTCATGTAGTTGTGCCTCATAATGATGTATGTTGGGATCTTGAGTGTGTTCAATGCCGCATATGTGGGGTGACTGACAATCTTGCTTACTTCTCCTCTGCACTGCAGGGCTCCTGCTGTCCATCGGCCATTCCCAGACCTGGCAACGATGGTGGAACGGGACAGCATCCGACGGTACCGCTTCACCAGGCAGCTGATTGAGGATTTGGCAGTGCAGTTGTCCCCACATTTGCAGCCTGGCCGGCCGTATCCTACAGCGCTGACCCCCAAGGTGAAGGTGATGGCAGCCCTACACTTCTTTGCCACCGGTACCTTCCAACATACTGTGGCGACTGCTGGTGGGATGTCACAGACCATGTTCAGCCGTGTGCTCCGCGATGTTTTGGCGGCAATGTTGCTCTTCCTGAACCGGTACATCTATTTCCCTAGACTGCGACGACTCACTGACGTGAAGAGTGACTTTTATGCCCTGGGGAGGATGCCGCATGTAATTGGCTCCATTGATGGGACACATGTGGCTTTGGTACCACCACAGGCCCAGGAGCAGGCCTACAGGAACCGCAAGCACTACCACTCGGTCAATGCACTGGTGGTGTGTCTTGCAGACATGACCATCACACACGTGTGTGCCCGTTTCCCTGGTTCAGCACACGATGCCTTTGTGATGAGGAGTAGTCGCATCCCCAGGATGATGGCACAGATGCAGAACCAGCGTGCCTGGCTTGTCGGTGTGTACTGACTTTGTGCCATTGTGTGTGATCTGATCTGTAGTATTCCGCCCACTTTTCCAAGTCAGCTAATGTGCACTTGTCTGTCCGTAGGTGACTCGGGATACCCCAACATGCCGTGGTTGCTGACACCCCTCAGGAACCCTGTGACACCTGCCCAGATGCGCTACAATGAGGCACATGGTCGGACCAGGAGAGTGATTGAGCGGACCTTTGGTCTCCTGAAGAGCCGCTTCCGCTGCCTGGACAAGACCGGAGGGTCCCTCCCATATGCCCCTGCGAAAGTGTGCAAGATTATCATCGTCTGCTGCATGCTCCACAACCTGGCAGTGCGGAAGGAGTTGCCTCTCATCCAGGATGACAATGACCAACATCCGCCACCTGTGGAGGATCCTGGCCTGGACCACGATGCCAGTGACGATGATGATGATGATGATGGTGATGGTGATGTCCGCACACAGCTCATCACCAACTTCTTTAGCTGAATGTGAGTATCCTGAGGTGTCATGTCAATGATGTGAGTTGGCATGATGTGTGGGTGGTGCTCTGGTGCTGTTGGAGTGTGTCCATGGGCTACTTGACTGGATGTGTGTTGCGATGTGTGGTGACAGGTGGGCTGTACTCCCCAACAGTGTTGACATGCTAACTTGGTTCTGGGTGGGTATCTTGTAACATGTATTGTGCATGAGTTTTGCTGTTCTGTCCTGTACTCCATTGCTTTTGACTGTGTGTCATTTCTGTCCTTCACAGGGTACTTTCAGATTCGTTTGGTCAACTGTGTCCACCGACGACGTGATTGCACATCCAGGCTGGTAGCTGTTGTGTCCCTACAGGTGATGTGCGCCACACCCATGGACTTCCTTCCGTCTACAGTTGTTGACTGTGTGCCCGCTACCAGGTGGGGTTACCTTGCATCTGTAGTGGTTACGGCATGTTGCAACTGTGTAATAAACCTGTGCTTCACTTTGTGATGTGCGTTGTCTGTGGTCACACATTTGACTGCCATTTGCTTACTGCACCTGTGGGCTACTTGACTACAACTGGGAATGGGTGTGGTGTCTGTGCATTGCACCGTCTTCCCTGGCAACATCAGTGTAGGCAATGAGTCAGATGGCCTAGGTGTGTATGTGTCGTGTAGCCCTGGTGGTGTGTCTCCCTCATGTGTGTCACGTTGCCTGTACTCACATGCCTGTGTTGTCCTTGCTGTTGCAGTTCGCATTCACAGTGTAATTTTGCAGTTCATCATCCCCATAACAGCACCCACGTTGGAATCACGACAGAGGCAAGTATGGTGTATTTGTGTGTTTATTGTGATACATTTGTGTTAATAGTGCATAGGATGGGTTGTGCTGTACATGAATCTTGCAATCCCAAGTTCCTAGGTGAATTGAAAGTCCGGGTAGACAGGATCCCCAGTATCGGGGCCACAGTTGTCTGACACATTGGTCCAACTTGTACTCCCCATGCAATGTGTGGGAGTAGTGTTGCCGTCAACAGGGTGAACAGTCTGTGCACAAAGGCGAACATCCAGAACAGGTTCAGGCTTCCTGGGAGTTGCGCTTGGCCATCGGCCTCTCACTTTTCCCTCCTCGGACGACCCCTCTTCTTGGGGGGGGCCCTCAAGTGCAGGCTGCTGCGGTGCAGGGGACTCTCCGCCAGAGTCCTCCTCCCTCCCTGTGGCAGTTGCAGTTTGTTCGGCACCAGATGTTGTTGGCACACAGGGAGGTGTGGACTGGTTGCTGTTCATCTGGCGGAGGCATTGTAAAATGTCCCTGTGCACCGCCGTCATCTCATGCAGTGCATCCCACTTGGACTCCACGCGGGACATGTGTGAGTCCACACGGGACATGTGTGACTCCACGTGGGACATGTGGGAGTCCAAGCGGGCATGATGGGCAGCCTGCTGCTGTTTAATGTCTCTGAGGAGCCCCACTACCTGGCTGAGCTCTCCGGTGCTGGACTGGTACGCATCAGCTATGCGTACCAGTTGTGGGTCGTCATGCACACCAGCAACGTCTGCAAGCAGCGACCTCTGTCTCCCACCCCTCCCACCACCCCTGCTGACATGTGCAGTGTGTGCAGTGGCACGCACAGATAACCCTGGTCCACCTTGGCGGTTGGTGGTGGTGGTGGTGTCCATGGCCCCAGGTTGGTCCAGGGTCACTGTGCTGGTGTTGCTCCTTATTCTGTCCATGTCGGCAGGGATGGTATTTGTGGTGACAGTCGTTGTAGGGGTGGGTGCAGGGGGTGCAGCTGGTGGTCCTGCTGGTGCTGCAGCTGGTGGTCCTGCTGGTGCTGCATGTTGACTTGCACCGGATGTGCCAGGTTGTTCTTCATCGTCCGAGGAGGACAGAGGCTGTACGACGCCAGTGAGCTCGGCATCCTCTTGAGCCTGGGACTGGGACTCCTCAGCGTCTGCTGCTGTGTCCCCATCATCACCTGTTTTTGGGAGACACAAACAATGTATGTCATGTTTCTGCAGGCATCAATGGTTGACACACATGACAGTTGTGACTGTGCCTCTGGGTGCGGGCCTGTACATTGCATTGTCCTAAGTCGTCACAGTCAGGGGTTGATATTGGTGTGGCACATTGTCCTGCATTATTTGGGCATTTCTATGTATTTTCTGGGGTGTGAACATGGTCTGCATTGCTTGTGTTTGGTTGACAGCCGGACCTCCTTCCCACCCACACAGCCAGTCAGTTATCCCACCATGGAACGTGCTTGCATTGCAGGGAGTGGAAGTTGTCTCTCAGGATGTCAGTCAGTGGTGTCCTGCTGTTTGTTGGTGCACAGTTGCCAGCAGGGCCTTGTGCTCCCCACAGCAGTAGCCAGTGTCAGCCATCTTGTGAGTCCTTCTCCACTCCCTGTGATGTGAGCATGGTTCAGGGTGGTGTTGATGGGCCAGTTGTGAGGCTGAGCAATGTCTGTGACTACGACTCCCATCATGCTATTGCCTCCACCCCCTTCCCAGCATGCCCATGCTTCCTTCCTTTTGACTCTGCTTCCCTGTGGGGTGGGCTGGCTGTGCTGACAGGATGGCTGGGAGTGTTGTCCTGGCAGTTGTTTGGCTAAGAGTCCCAAGAGTGTCCCTGTGCTTCACACAACATAACCCAGGGTGGTGGTGCTTTGTGGGATCTTGTGTTAGGATGGAGGGCATTGCATTCTACCAGGTGGGTACTGTGGAGTTTGTGTTGGGGGGTGTGAGGGGAGGTGCTGGTGACTATAGTCAGTGCTGCAAGTCCCCCTTCCCACCCAGCCAGCCAGATATCCCACCATGGAACGTGCTTGCATTGCAGGGAGTGGAAGTTGTCTCTCAGGATGTCAGTCAGTAGTGTCCTGCTGTTTGTGGGTGCACAGTTGGCAGCAGGGCCTTGTGCTCCCCACAGCAGTAGCCAGTGTCAGCCATCTTGTGAGTCCTTCTCCACTCCCTGTGATGTGAGCATGGTTCAGGGTGGTGTTGATGGGCCAGTTGTGAGGCTGAGCAATGTCTGTGACTACGACTCCCATCATGCTATTGCCTCCACCCCCTTCCCAGCATGCCCATGCTTCCTTCCTTTTGACTCTGCTTCCCTGTGGGGTGGGCTGGCTGTGCTGACAGGATGGCTGGGAGTGTTGTCCTGGCAGTTGTTTGGCTAAGAGTCCCAAGAGTGTCCCTGTGCTTCACACAACATAACCCAGGGTGGTGGTGCTTTGTGGGATCTTGTGTTAGGATGGAGGGCATTGCATTCTACCAGGTGGGTACTGTGGAGTTTGTGTTGGGGGGGTGAGGGGAGGTGCTGGTGACTATAGTCAGTGCTGCAAGTCCCCCTTCCCACCCAGCCAGCCAGATATCCCACCATGGAACGTGCTTGCATTGCAGGGAGTGGAAGTTGTCTCTCAGGATGTCAGTCAGTGGTGTCCTGCTGTTTGTTGGTGCACAGTTGCCAGCAGGGCCTTGTGCTCCTCACAGCAGTAGCCAGTGTCAGCCATCTTGTGAGTCCTTCTCCACTCCCTGTGATGTGCGCATGGTTCATGGTGGTGTTGATGGGCCAGTTGTGAGGCTGAGCAATGTCTGTGACTACGACTCCCATCATGCTATTGCCTCCACCCCCCTTCCCAGCATGCCCATGCTTCCTTCCTTTTGACTCTGCTTCCCTGTGGGGTGGGCTGGCTGTGCTGACAGGATGGCTGGGAGTGTTGTCCTGGCAGTTGTTTGGCTAAGAGTCCCAAGAGTGTCCCTGTGCTTCACACAACATAACCCAGGGTGGTGGTGCTTTGTGGGATCTTGTGTTAGGATGGAGGGCATTGCATTCTACCAGGTGGGTACTGTGGAGTTTGTGTTGGGGGGGTGTGAGGGGAGGTGCTGGTGACTATAGTCAGTGCTGCAAGTCCCCCTTCCCACCCAGCCAGCCAGATATCCCACCATGGAACGTGCTTGCATTGCAGGGAGTGGAAGTTGTCTCTCAGGATGTCAGTCAGTGGTGTCCTGCTGTTTGTTGGTGCACAGTTGCCAGCAGGGCCTTGTGCTCCCCACAGCAGTAGCCAGTGTCAGCCATCTTGTGAGTCCTTCTCCACTCCCTGTGATGTGCGCATGGTTCATGGTGGTGTTGATGGGACAGTTGTGAGGCTGAGCAATGTCTGTGACTGCGACTCCCATGATGCTATTGCCTCCACCCCCTTCCCAGCATGCCCATGCTTCCTTCCTTTTGACTCTGCTTCCCTGTGGGGTGGGCTGGCTGTGCTGACAGGATGGCTGGGAGTGTTGTCCTGGCAGTTGTTTGGCTAAGAGTCCCAAGAGTGTCCCTGTGCTTCACACAACATAACCCAGGGTGGTGGTGCTTTGTGGGATCTTGTGTTAGGATGGAGGGCATTGCATTCTACCAGGTGGGTACTGTGGAGTTTGTGTTGGGGGGGTGTGAGGGGAGGTGCTGGTGACTATAGTCAGTGCTGCAAGTCCCCCTTCCCACCCAGCCAGCCAGATATCCCACCATGGAACGTGCTTGCATTGCAGGGAGTGGAAGTTGTCTCTCAGGATGTCAGTCAGTGGTGTCCTGCTGTTTGTGGGTGCACAGTTGGCAGCAGGGCCTTGTGCTCCCCACAGCAGTAGCCAGTGTCAGCCATCTTGTGAGTCCTTCTCCACTCCCTGTGATGTGAGCATGGTTCAGGGTGGTGTTGATGGGCCAGTTGTGAGGCTGAGCAATGTCTGTGACTACGACTCCCATCATGCTATTGCCTCCACCCCCTTCCCAGCATGCCCATGCTTCCTTCCTTTTGACTCTGCTTCCCTGTGGGGTGGGCTGGCTGTGCTGACAGGATGGCTGGGAGTGTTGTCCTGGCAGTTGTTTGGCTAAGAGTCCCAAGAGTGTCCTTGTGCTTCACACAACATAACCCAGGGTGGTGGTGCTTTGTGGGATCTTGTGTTAGGATGGAGGGCATTGCATTCTACCAGGTGGGTACTGTGGAGTTTGTGTTGGGGGGTGTGAGGGGAGGTGCTGGTGACTATAGTCAGTGCTGCAAGTCCCCCTTCCCACCCAGCCAGCCAGATATCCCACCATGGAACGTGCTTGCATTGCAGGGAGTGGAAGTTGTCTCTCAGGATGTCAGTCAGTGGTGTCCTGCTGTTTGTTGGTGCACAGTTGCCAGCAGGGCCTTGTGCTCCCCACAGCAGTAGCCAGTGTCAGCCATCTTGTGAGTCCTTCTCCACTCCCTGTGATGTGCGCATGGTTCATGGTGGTGTTGATGGGACAGTTGTGGGGGGGGGCAATATGTGTGACTGCGACTCCCATGATGCTATTGCCTCCACCCCCCTTCCCAGCATGCCCATGCTTCCTTCCTTTTGACTCTGCTTCCCTGTGGGGTGGGCTGGCTGTGCTGACAGGATGGCTGGGAGTGTTGTCCTGGCAGTTGTTTGGCTAAGAGTCCCAAGAGTGTCCCTGTGCTTCACACAACATAAGCCAGGGTGGTGGTGCTTTGTGGGATCTTGTGTTAGGATGGAGGGCATTGCATTCTACCAGGTGGGTACTGTGGAGTTTGTGTTGGGGGGTGTGAGGGGAGGTGCTGGTGACTATAGTCAGTGCTGCAAGTCCCCCTTCCCACCCAGCCAGCCAGATATCCCACCATGGAACGTGCTTGCATTGCAGGGAGTGGAAGTTGTCTCTCAGGATGTCAGTCAGTGGTGTCCTGCTGTTTGTGGGTGCACAGTTGGCAGCAGGGCCTTGTGCTCCCCACAGCAGTAGCCAGTGTCAGCCATCTTGTGAGTCCTTCTCCACTCCCTGTGATGTGAGCATGGTTCAGGGTGGTGTTGATGGGCCAGTTGTGAGGCTGAGCAATGTCTGTGACTACGACTCCCATCATGCTATTGCCTCCACCCCCTTCCCAGCATGCCCATGCTTCCTTCCTTTTGACTCTGCTTCCCTGTGGGGTGGGCTGGCTGTGCTGACAGGATGGCTGGGAGTGTTGTCCTGGCAGTTGTTTGGCTAAGAGTCCCAAGAGTGTCCCTGTGCTTCACACAACATAACCCAGGGTGGTGGTGCTTTGTGGGATCTTGTGTTAGGATGGAGGGCATTGCATTCTACCAGGTGGGTACTGTGGAGTTTGTGTTGGGGGGTGTGAGGGGAGGTGCTGGTGACTATAGTCAGTGCTGCAAGTCCCCCTTCCCACCCAGCCAGCCAGATATCCCACCATGGAACGTGCTTGCATTGCAGGGAGTGGAAGTTGTCTCTCAGGATGTCAGTCAGTGGTGTCCTGCTGTTTGTTGGTGCACAGTTGCCAGCAGGGACTTGTGCTCCCCACAGCAGTAGCCAGTGTCAGCCATCTTGTGAGTCCTTCTCCACTCCCTGTGATGTGCGCATGGTTCATGGTGGTGTTGATGGGACAGTTGTGGGGGGGGCAATATGTGTGACTGCGACTCCCATGATGCTATTGGCTACACAGACTTGGCCAGCATACACAGAATTCCTTCCTTTGAGTGGTCTTCACTGTGTGTTGGTGTTGTTGTGGTGGCTACATGTCTGGATGTGTTTGTTAGTTCTATTTGTGCTACTGCCTAGCTGTAGTTGTGGTTGTGTTTGTACATGTGTTGGCACAGTTGGATGTGACTTTTTTGATGGCATGTGTTGTGTTTATCTGACTGACATACACATTTTGGGATGATTCTGTTCTGGTTGCTGTGTGATTGCTATGAGTGCATGGTTTGACTCTCCCTTGACAGTGATGTGTGTGTGTTTTGTGGCAGTATATTGTGTACATTTGTTGTGTACTCACCAGGCTCTGGGATATCCTCTAGTCCATATATGCTCACTGGCGGTAGGATGGCCCGCACCTTCTCCTCCCAGGGCCTGAGGTATATTGGCTTGGCAGGAGGGCCACTGCTGGTGTGTTGGCTGTTGATGTAGTCTTGCTTCAGCAGTTTCCGTACCCTCCTGCGCACGTCATACCACCTGTTCTGGATGTCGGTCTTTGTGCGCCGACATGGTGATTGGGCGTTCACCCTGTTGATGATCCTCTCCCACATCTTGGTTTTCTGCGACATGGGGGTCTGTTGGACCAATGTGCCAAACAGCTGTGGCTCTACCCTGAGGATCTCGTCTACCAGGACTTCCAATTCACAATCTAGGAACTTGTGATTCTTCTTGGGGGGCATGGTGATGGGTGGTGATGGTGAGTGATGTGTGTGTTGGTGTGCAGGTGAGGGTGTGTGAGTGTGTGTTTTGCTGGGTGTATGTGAGGTAGGTATTTGTTGGTGTGCTGATGGTGTGTGGCTTGTGTGAGGGATGAGCTGTGGGTGTGTGGTTGCTTTCTCTTGGGTGCTGGCAGTGGAATGGCATTTGCAAAGGCTCATGGTAGTGATTTGTGTCCTTTATATAGGTGGAGTTGTGGGTGTGTCTTTGTTCTCTGTCCCCACCCCCCCCAGTATTTATTGGCTTGGTAATTGCTTGTTTGGCCTTTTTTGGGTGATTTTTCCTTTGTGCTGTTTGTGTGTGTTGGAAACGTTCTTGTGACCGAGTCGGACCCTGCATTGGTCTCGTACGGTGTTCTCCGTTTCGTTCACGATGTGTTTGTGCAGTTTTCTATGCTGCGTACGCGCCGGTCGCGGTGTATTGTGTTGCTTCGGCCCGGTTTTGTATGCGTGTCGGTCGTCCGGCTTGTCCTCCGTCCGACTCGCTCGTGGGTTTTCGCGCCTTGCATCGTACTTAGCGGTTTGGAGTTAGCGTGTACGTTTCGGTCGGATTTGTTCCGGGTGCGTGTCGGTCGGTTGGATTCGCGTGTTTTTCCGGCCGGATTGCTGTTTTCCGTGCGGCTCGGTCGGTCGACTTGGTTTCGTTACGTGTCGGTCGGAGTTTTCGCGCCTTGCATCGTACTTGGCGTGTCGGGCGCCACGGGTACGTGTCGGTCGGTATTTTTTCCGGATCCGAGTCGGTCGGTGCTTTTTCCGGCCCGAATCGGAATCGACCCCTCAATGTATCGTGAGCATTTGAGCCTGACCCACCAACTTTTATCTTTCCTTGAGACTCATAATGGGCAGAATCAAATTTATTAGGGTCAGACTGGGTAACGTGGAGGTTATAAAAAAAAGTTGCCCAGCTTGATTCTTCAATATTGGCACTATTACCTCTGTAATTACCAAGTTCAAGATTATTAATGATACCCCAGAATAACCTCGAGTCTTTAGATTTACAAGAAAAATGTAATTTAGCCCAAATTCCTGAATAGTACGCTTGTTTAGCCTTCCATATCTCATTCTTATATCCCTTTTTCAATTGTTTAATTTGTTCAGACACTAAGAAATTAGGTGTTCCTTTCACTTTTCTATACAATGCTCTTATTGCTCTATTAAAACTTCTTTTAAGGTAGAGTAACCGGTTAGAAAACCACCCTGGTTTATTTGAAATCAAAGTTACACCTTTTGATTTTTTAGGGTTTGGAAAATTGTCCACAAGAGCAGAACACAAACTGGGCCAGAGGGCAACCATGGATTTACCTTCGACTATTGCGTCTTGAGCTTTTAAAATTAAACAAGAAAGAACTTTCAATATATCTTTTTCGGATCTCTCATTCCATATTAACCTTTTAAGGTTAAATGGAGTAGGAGCAGTTTTAATTATTCTTGTTTCTGGTAAATGGTCTAAGTAAAAAGTGAAGGAAATACATTGTGGGTTGTGGTCGCTCTCTATCCTTGGTAGTACCTTATAGCTTTGGAGCAAATATAATAGTTTCTCAGAAATTAGGGAGTAATCGATAATAGAAGGATTACATGTTTTGTTAAATGTTGGTGTATGGTCCTCATCTTGCAATAACCTAAGATTAAATTTTGTAAACTGAAAATGTATCCACTGGGACAAAATTTTCGAATGTGTATACGGCTTTTTACTTGTAAGGAGGTGCATATTAAAATCCCCGGAAATGATTATTAATGAGTCTGTATGGTCATAGTACAGCACTTTTACTATTTCCCACAGGCTCGATAATTGTGTAGATTTATCCTTATGTTTTGAACCTATATAAATATTTAAAAAGATAATAGGTTGCTTGAGAATTAATTTAATACACTGTAGCCATGTTACCTGAAAGTCAATCTCAAAGTGTTTAGCATCCAAGTTCAAGGAAACATAAGTAGAAAGGCCACCACTGGCACGACTAACAGATGCCTTACGGCAAGCCACATTTGAATATTCAAAATACCCAATAAGGGGTTCACAAACCATGTTCCAAGTTTCCTGGAGCAATAATATGTCGAAGTCTTTAAGAAAACTTATTACATCTGGATCTTCAAGAAGCGATTTAAGACCATTAGTGTTCCAAGAACAGATTTTGAAGAGTTTTTGAACTTTATTAGGAGAATTTGGGCATCAATCGTGCTTCACCACACTTCCCTTCGCCAAAGTTGACGGGAGCCAACTCCAGTCTTCAACCGGATTAGTTTTTTTCTTTAATTCTTCACATATTCGAATACCCGGTTGACAGCTCCTAACCTTAATGCCAAATGATAGATTCAACTTTGTCGATGGTCCTGAGGCACCTTTCAAAACTCTAACGTGAGACCCCGATCCAGAGGTTTGCCCATTGATCTTTAAGTCCTGTCTACATGATGACCCACTTGGAATCAACAAACATGGGTATTGGGGCCCAGAAATTCTCCAGACGTTGTAAAGTAGATTCTCTTTGAGCGGCTCTAAGTGCTGGAACATTTACCAGCACTAAGACGTATAGACAAGCTGCAGGCGGGAGATTCAATGTTTGATTGCATGAATCACCCTGTGACTGATTAAATTCTCTCTGCGAGCTTCTGATAGGCCGTCTGAACTCATGGAGAACCGGGGGAGAAGGGCCTAGGGGATTACCATTCGGAAATCTAATCACCTGTGGGATGTCTCTGGCACTTGTTGTCATTGAACTGACATTAGTTTGAGGCGTTGTAGTACAGGGAGTTTTTGCCGCCACGGACCCAGACCCGGGTTTGCCCACAGTTAATTGGCTATCTGCCCATGAGTACAGAGGAGGAGCATTAGAAAAAATGTCTGGGTGTTGTAACACATCGTTGACAAGAGCAGTTTTTTTTATCAGAAAAAGGCCTGTGATTCAGAAGCTCTTGTAATTTCTGTTCAATAGAGTCCAAACGAGACAAAATTGGTTGAAACAAAGGGAATAATACGGCATAAAGATCCTCCGGGGGCCGAGATAAGATCGGGTTGACGGAGTCCAGATCTAAAGTTGACTGGGGGGGTTTGACTTCCTTGCCTTTTTAGTTTTGGGGGGGCTGACTCTTTGGATGGGCCTTTTTTCCTCTGTCCGTTTGCCGGCGCTAGAATTGGAGGCTTCGTAATAAAAGAGGTAGTAGTTGGTATGGGGTTAGCCGTAGCCTTTTCTGTGGCATTAACCGTCGGAGGCAACAGGACCTCTGAAAGTGAGCTACCAGCTTCCGGGAGTCCCGGGCCCACTATTCCAGGATTAATATTAGACTCAGGGACAAGAATCACGCCCTCAGGGCCCTCCAGTGATGCACAGGCATCGGCCCCAATGAGAGCCTTCGCTCAGCTATGGCAATCTCCATAGAAATGGCATTAGTAGCTTTAGTTAGAAATGAGTCCAAGGTGGCTATAGTTATCCCAGGGGTAGCCGTAGCTGTAGGCTTTTTTTTCACCATCCCAGCCCAACTTTCAGCTGCAACGGCAAACGATGGACGGACAACGTGTGTTAGATGGGTGGCCCATCCCGGCCTCCTCCGGTCTCGGACGGGCGCAGACAGGCCCGCCCTGCAGGCTTTCAAGCGCCTTCTGGCGCGAGCGGATGACCAGCAGCACCTCGTGGCGCTGCGCCTGCTGGACGTTGTAGGCTGTGGCAGGTGGGCGGCAGTGAAGACAGGAACCCGTGCTGCGGGACCCCCTGCAGGCTTTTAAGCACCTCCTGGCGCGAGCGGATGACCAGCAGCACCTCGTGGCGCTGCGCCTGCTGGACGTTGTGGGCTGTGGCAGGTGGGCGGCAGTGAAGACAGGAACCCCACTCAACCATAGCAAATTATGATTTGTTTGCTATCAACGGCTTTGCTCTGTATCTGATACTCTCTGTTCTGTTGGAATGGAGTCGCCACAGGCAAATCATGACGACACACACTGGCTCCTCATAGATCCTAGAGCACCACTTCCAGCGACAGCAAGGCCTTAGCACACCCTTCAGAAGGTGTGCAAGCCTCCTGCTCAGTACTTTCTGAATTAAGGTGCCGGACCATGGTGCTCTCATGTACATGGAATTCATTTCTTGTCCCCTACTTAGCTAAACCCATGGTGCACAATAGTGAAAACCATACAGAGCACAGGTCACGCCAGTTTGCAAAAAACACAGCAGCGCATGCATGATACTAACAAAAAATGCAAAATATCCCATTGCCTTACAGGGCAACTAATAGGATCACTAATGGGTAACCCCTAAGTAGAATGAGGACATGTTGGAGTTTAAGGTCCATGGAGATTAGGACTCAACAAGACGCAAGCTACAGAGCCTGGCCAGGCACAGGGGCTGCCCTTTGCAACCACCTGGATCCAGGGGCAATAAAGAGTGAAAAGAGCAATGGTTCCTAGTTAAACGCTTACACAACCAACAATTATTAAAAGGTAAAAGCATTCAGTTAATTTGATAAATCATCAAGTGATATGATTTCTCAAGCATAGTTTAAACACAAATTAATCCTTGGAAATAGCCATAAGGTCAGCTCAAGGATACAATATTTAACATTTTTCATAATCATGCTCAGAGGCCCAATGTGTTAATTAATGGGAGAGGACCCCATCCTCTGGGCCTCTCCTTATAATGGATGGGTGCCCTGGTGTTCACCCAGGGCACCCACCATACACTCGTTAGGGGCCGCAGGTGGAGCCCCAGAGCCCCTGTGGCCCCTGCCGGCTCTCAGCATGCTGCGGGACCGGCATTGCTCCTGCCCGGAGGGGCAGTTATTTATGCTGCTCCCAATAACTGCTCCCTCTGGCCAGGAGCAATATCTTGACATGTTTCCCTGCCTGCAGCAGGGGAACAGATCTCAAGTCTGCTCCCAGCTGGTGGGAGCATTTTTAAAGCTCCTGCAACCTGGAACAGACTTTATGTTTGCTACCATTTGGCAGCAGTTTTCAAAATGCTCCACAAAGCGGGAGCAAACACGAATTTCCTTGCCCACGCCACTACTGTGTCCTATATATTCATATGTATGCACCACAAACATACCATACTTAGATATATCACATTAACAAGATGCCTGGAGCTCCAAAGGGCTTTCAAATCTGAACTTGCCTGGACAAGCTTCAACAGCTATTCTGAACCACCTTAGAGGTCAATTTGCTTGTCCTGACTCCATGATAGTTTGCTTATCAGGTTATGCAATCTGCTTACACAGTAGGTCTGTAGTATACCTGACACAGTGCTGAGCCGGCCTTTAATCGTCTGCCCATATCTAGCTGCTTATAATTAGCATGGTGCAGATCTTGCATATCCCTGTTAGCCATATTTGGCACAATGCCTTATTCTAGTTCCGCTGACATGGCATTACTAAATGTATATAGGGCCCAGAAACCAGTCACTCAGGGAAGAAGCAAGCTGAGAGCACCAGTTGGTGACCTGACTTCTTCCTTGCTGATCAGCAATCATGCATGGGTACAAATAAATACATTTCACTCTGTTTCTGAGCAAACTGCTGTGTCTGGTAAGTTTCTTTCATTTACTCCTGGGAGGGTTCAAAGTATTTCCCTAACAGTGGGCTCCCGGAACACAGTATGTGAGCCAGCCCAGGGGGAGTGGTCCCCGGGGCCAATAAATGTTCAGGGAGGGGGGCTATGTGGACCCCCTCCCTTTAATTGTGTACCAGACCTGGGGGATGGGGTCCCCAGGGCCTTTCAAAGACTTGGGCCTGGCCCCCCTCACCATATTTATTAAATTGGGCCCCTGGGGATTGGGCCCCCAGGGCTGAAAGTGGCTTAGCGAGTGCAAGCGCGTGCCTAGCTCCCCTTAATAATACCTCTGGCCCGAGGGATGGGGTCCCGGGGCCAAAATCGGCCTGGGTAGGGGGCCCACGTGCAACACCTCCCCCAAAGAAATAAACATATGTCGTCCCACCCAGGCCCTGGCCCACCCTGGGGGGTGTAAAAAAGAAGTACTGGAGCCAGTGCTTCTTTTTTTTAAATTATTTATTATTTTGCTCTGGATGCTCCACGAATTCGTGGCAATTAAAAAACAAAATGTTTTTGGCCTCTGTCGGAGTCCCACTGGGTCCCACCGCCAGGCCTAGGGGGGCAGGATATTTATACCCTGCCCCTTTATGTCTTTTTTCAATGGTTTTTTAATGACTCGGAACTGAGTCCCGAGTCCTACGATGGCTAGCACTACTTCCTGGTTGAGGTGGTGGAAGCCAAGCAGATCTCAGTTTGAGATCTGTCAGCTCCGCGGATCCTCCGCAGCGTTATATATACAATTTGTTTGAACCTTAAATTTCTCCAAAAATACTGAACGAATTTACAACAAAACACAAAAAGTACTTTTTCTGGACCTAGCTTTCTGTCAAATTTGGTGTAAATCCATTCTGCGGATTGGTGTCTAAAGTTCCTATGGTAAAATGAAAAGGGGAAAACACGTTTTGGGACCCCTCCCCCCTTTTTCTCAGCCCCCCAACTGACAGATCACCCCAAAGCTTTCCATACACAAACTTGTCAAAAGTAGCACTTTTTAAAAAAGTGTCGTGGAGGTTTGGCAAACGGGGCTAAAGTTATCAGCAACACAAAAAATGAATTTTTCATGGAAAAACGATCCTAACTATAACTACCCAGTAGCGGTGATAACCAGTGGCAACTGCTATCGGGAGATTATATATATATATATAAACACATATACACACATATATACATATACACACATACATATATACACACATATATATCACCGACACCAGCAATCAGAGCACAACGCCTTTTAGACCATGTGCTTTGGGTTTAACTATAAGTGGTAGCGCCCGCATCAGTGAAAACTTTGAGGAGATTACAGAGGGTGCGAGGAGATACTAATCCCCTGCGTGTTTACTCCACAATTGAAGACTACATGACCTGAGGTCTGAACTTCAAATGCGCCGTGAGCAACTCTGTGACTTACCAGGACAGTCTCATAAGGACAAGGGTGAGTAACTGTCCTGAAAGAATGGGTCCACAATGCCAATGCAGCCCCTTAATTGAATAGGGGTCTGGAAGCAGACTTATAAACTTCAATGTCAGAGCGAGTATAAAATATTGGAGCAAACAAAAATAAATGGGAGCACTGTTGTCTTAGAGTCAATAGTAGGAACGTCCAAAACTTACTCTGAGGAATGTGTGCAGAATATCGTCAACAGGATGCAAATGCTTGTTATAAATGCTGTGCTTATTGACAACTAAGAAAGCAATTTATCCATCGGAGTCTAAAAGTAACCAAAACGGAAAGTGTCATGTGAATGCCATATATTTTAATCAAGAACATGAGAAGTTGCAACAATAACTTCAAAGTGTTTTAGAGGATGGACTACATATCCCAGAATGCCTGTTAATGTATAAAAGTCATGGCAGTAATTAAGAATCAGTTAAAACAGACTATACCACTATGAAGAAGACAGAGTTGAAACGGGTTGTGGTGTCTGACGCAATGTTACCTGACAAATAAATTAAATTTATATGGAGCTTCCGGGAATGCAGCATGATTTCTTCCTGGCATGCAATTCATGAGGGTTGTGGTCTTTACCCCCAACGCTGGCACCAGAAGTCCGAGTGCGCCGCCTTTAGACCATGTGCTTTGGATTTCATTATCAGCGGTAGCGCCCGGCATCAGTGGAAACTTTGAGGAGATTACAGAGTGGGCGAGGAGATGCTAATCCCCTGCGTGTGTACTCAACAATTGAAGACTAGGTGACCGGAGGTATGAACTTCAAATGTGCTGTGCACAACTCTGTGACTTACCAGGACAGTCTCATAAGGACAAGGGCAAGTACCTGACCTGAAAGAATGGGTCCACAATGCCGATGCAGCCCCTTAATTAAATAAGGGGCTGGGAGCAGACTTATAAACTTCAATGTCAGAGCGAGTATAACATACTGGGACACACAAAAATAAATAGGAGCACTATTGGCTAAGAGTTAATAGCAGGAACTTCAATACTTACCCTGAGGAATGTTCTGCATAAGTACAGCATCCCCTTTTAACATCTGTTTACTCAGCCTACCCATCTTTTCAGTCGCTTAACAATTCTCTATTTTTAAAACACTAACCTTTCGGTATACAAATATATATTTATATTCACTAAAAAAAACACAACAGTTGAAAGTGACATTATAGTTATGTGTTGGAATGAGACTAAAGTTAATGTTGAAAAACCTAAAAAAACACTAAAATACATATTTATGGTTCAGTGAACTAACTATAATTTGCGCCCCCATCATGCAAGTCAAAATGGGAAATGCTTTGGCCTTACATGCTGTTCGCAGTGATGATAAAAATAATTCTCTAAACCTCTTGTTTAATTTGAGAAAGTATTGCTGAAAGCCTTCAGGAAACCACTTTTAGCTGTTATGCCACTTCAAACTGTACTTCAGGATATTTTTAGTGGGTCACCTTTATAAGATTAGTACACTTTGGGTACCAATTCCTGCCTTATTTTTTGGATATGTAAACCATAACTTGTTTTTTTTTCTAAATTGATTTATGGATCGCTAGCTGATGGTTTTTAAGAAGTATGTTACTGATATGTGTTTATGCCATTCTGTTTAAATGTTTGTAAATGCATGAAGTATTTTTTCTGCAGTAACTTTAAAACTGGAAATATTAGCGTGTTCACTTGTGAAATGAAGTAGTGTTTGTAGAGTGAACTTGTGAAGAGCAACATGGAGAGTGCAATGTTAATAACATATGCATAGACATTGATTCTCAATTAAACTTTTCCTTTCTGAGCCCGATTATCGAGCAAAGGAAGTCTATTCATTTTGCCTTGTAAGTTGGAATCAACCTTCGACTGAGTTCTCCTGTTCTTTCTGGCAGGGTATGGCAGGAACAAAACCCTGTTGTGATTACCCTGTGAGAACAAATTACTGAAGGACTGAAGCAATGTATTTGAACTATTAGAAATCTTTCTAGATGGGAAAGTCAGTCAATGTATTGGTTGGATGCTGCCAGCTAACAGTATAATATTTTCATCACATTAGAATTGTTCTACCTCATCTGGTGTACCAAGAGTTGGAAGAAGATGCAACAGTTAATTCAAGAACTGAGAGGGAGGTGTCCTTGTTAGAAAGACAAATTACTAACAGAGAATATATCTTCAGATTAGTAACTACTTATCTTTTAATTGTATTGTCTAAACTGAGGGAATTGCCTTACTGTCATTGCTAAAGGTTCCAGCACAATGTCAAACAAGAGACAGAAGGGAGCCCCTGTAACTCATGTCTCTTTTGGTCGTATAGAATTTTTATTGTACTTCATTTGTCTTTCCATCCCAATTGTAAATTAAATTTGTCAGTCAAAGAAATTCAGTGTTTAACAAACACAAAACTGCCCGAGGGCACACATCATAAGTTCTGCAGCCCCTTGATAAAAATCATTTTTGATGACCTGCACAGCTTTATGTGGGTCTACAGAGTCATGATGTCAAATTAATGCTCAATCACTCTGTAAAACAGTGTGGATATAATTTACAACCAGGTCAGCATCAACATAATCAAGGAACAGTGTTATGATCTTTCTTTTTCTTTAAAATGGCATTGTTTATAGTCATGCTCATAGATTCAAGAAGTAAATACTTCCATTCACTCTCCAAGCAAGATATGAGCCAGCACCATCATCAATTTCCTGTCAAATCTATTGGAAAGTCACTGGTTCCTCGACTACTCCTCTTTTTCATTATGCCAGTCACCTCTATAATTTTGATATTGTATTTCCATGTAGCTCCATTTGAGCCATGTAAAGTTTTCTAAAAATGGTGGCATCTAGTCCACTTTTTGGCAGCCTTTAAGTTTAGTTCTGCTCTGTACACAACCTCTTAAAATTACATGTTTCATTTTTATGTTGCAATCTATTGTGACTACTTAAACATCCTCACTATCAAATGCACAATCTGTCTGTCTGCATGAATCTTCTTTATTCAATAAGTTAATAGCTTACCAGTTTTTCCACTGTCTCAAAGCATGCCAATCTTAGACTGATATAATCTAACTTCTCTGTTTCCCCTAGTGGAAAGTGTTATGCTGTTTCCCTAGTGGAAAGTGTTTTGCTGTTTAATTGTAATCATATAGTTGTTAAGATTTCCCTAATATTAAATATCAAGGCTCTTGTTTTCTTTGTCACGTGGACCAAACATATGAAGAAGAACTCATGAAGAACATACATTTAATACACAGAGCGTTTAATCTGGGAGCAAGGATTGGAGTTTTTTTTACAACTTTTTAAATTGCTTGTTGATAATTATGAATGTGTTTTAAGGGACGCTGAAATAAGAGGGGAACTGGACTTTGTTGGGGGGTGGGGGGTTTGAGCCTGAATTCCCTTACCCTGCATTGATTTTGTACTTAATCTTTTGCGACCTGCGCTTACACCCACTTCCGGGGGCCGCCATTTTTGGCTTGGCAGCTGCACGGTCAGCGTTCAAGTTCTCAGGATCTAATGAGGAACAGTCAGGATGGCTTTTTAAGGACAGCGTCTGTGCAGCGGGCATGTGCAGCAGGCGTACCAAAAGCAAGCCCATCTGTGCCTGGTCGGGACCAGGGTCCAGTCGTAATGCCCAATTCATTACGTAGTCCAGAAGGGAGCTACTACAATTCAACAAGGAAGGATATAACATTTCTTGGGAACTCGCTACTTTATTAAGTGTACTAGGGATTATAGGAGAGTCTCTATAGACAGTACAAGGAACGAGTGTTAACATGACTCACTTAACCCAGGACAATTTACAAAAACCCTGTCCCATAAGCCACTAAGCATTGCATACCTTAACACGCAATCCATAGTCAAACATAGGTTAGAAATCAATGATTATATACAGCATACTAAGTCAGATTTAAAGCTGGTGAGCGAGTTTTGGTTAATGGAGGAGTCTGTATTCGTAGTACTAGAAGCAATTCCAGATGGCTATTGGTTTCTGCTCAAGAATAGGGCCAACACGTAAAAAGGAGGAGATGTAGCTGCCACTGTACACAAACAATTGCAAACTTGCCAATTGCAGTGTAACTCAATTGATAATGTGAATCTTTTACCATTTAAAATTGATTGTAAAACAGCACCTTAGCCTGTCTACTTGCATACAGGCCTCTGCCATATTTGGGAGATATTGCCAAGCATATCTACCCGATTCTCAAAAGCAATAGTTATCAGAGATTTCAACTTTTGGCTAGATACTCAGAACCTTGATACCTAAGGAAAGGATTTCATAGAAAAATGACTTCCTTATGTCACCAGCAACACATACATTCTCCTACTCACATCAAAGGCCATTCGCTAGACAAGTCTGGACATCAAATTTAGAAGTTATGGATTTAAATATACAACCATGTATCTGGTCAGATCATTACATCATTGAATTTGCTATCCCTTCTGTAGAATATTCAAACAATCAAGTTACGGAATTTATTAACATAAGGAAATGAAGCAAGCGGACATCAAAGAGATGGACATTTTTCTGGGCCAGATTACCCCTATATGAGGTGACTCAATCTCGGAGGCTGAAACTGAAAACACAAACTGTCTTACAACAGCAGCGGCTAGATTCTCCCCACTGCCAAGGCAACACATAACTAAGAGAGCCAAACCAGTCGCATGGTTTAATTAATAAAGACTTGCAAGAGGCCAAACTTAAACTGCGCCATACTGAGCGTCTATGGCTGCGTCAGACTGAACGTCTATGGTGCTGAAGCCAATGAAGGCACAGTGGCATATACTATGCGTGACAGGGGAGGAGGCATGGCCGAAGTATCACAAAATATGGCTGATGTTGGCGGCCATTGTAGGCAGAAGAAATATAGCCAGGGCCTGGGGTGCGAACCGTCCCAGAGTGTGACAGATTGAAAAACTCATCTTGATTGGTGTTGTGCAACCGACAAAGTGGTGTATCAGAGTCAGGGATGTCCACGGAAATGGGAAAAGGTTTGGGACCTGTGGGAGGCATACAGGGGTTACTGAATATATACTCTGGGAGGGACTACACAGATGTTGGTGTGGAGCCTTCTTTGGATTAGTGAACAATGTAAAAAGATGAAAGTATTGTGGAAAGTGGCATTGATCACTTACCTGAAACCAACAAACATTGAATATGTGGTATATTGTAATTCTTTCTACTTACTGTCGAAATTCTCCAATGTGAAACAGTTTCTGCAGGCTGAGCAATTGTTCAATACAAAGAAGTCCAAAAAAAAAAAAAAAAAGATTTTTGATAATCTTACTTTCTCAAAAAAGCTTACCCCTAAGGTAAAAGCTTCTCATGAACTATGTGATCGGTCAAATGTTTTTTTTTCCAAATTCGAAAAATCTATTCTATTAAGAACAGTATTAGCTCCCTACTATTGCTAATTACCCACAGACCAACTCAGAAACCAGTGGTAGTAGTCTGTCCTCAAGTCAGGTCAAGTCAACTCAGCTTTTACTGTACAGTTGATTAAAACCTCAACAATAAAACTTTATAAAATACACAATAATACAATTCATTTTAAGATCATATGGCTAAGGTTAAAATAATGTTGTAAATAAATTCTATAGAGAAATATTATCATGTTACCTGCACTCTTACATCATAGTCTTCCAAGCAACCATGGAAGGGCATCAAAAAAAGTGCATACTATAACAAAGTGCAAAGTGCAGTTTACACAGGCAAAGTCAATATTGAAGAAACTGAAAGATATATATGTTTGTCAATGGTCATTAGCAGCAACCAGCCTTTTTCCTAACAAGCCTTAGAAGAAAAACTAACATCCGCGGTCATCCTACAGGCCACGGGTGCACATCAACAGAGGTGCACGGCTAGGTGCAAAGTGCAGGTTACAAGAGCATACTAAAACACTAGAGAAAGAGAAAAAATTGTGTGTATCACTACTGGGCATGGAAGCATCAGCTTTTTCCCAGCACGCCTTAAAAAGTTTTTGTAGCAGCAATTCAGAATAGGGTCCGTGACGCTAAGACTTGCAATTATCGCCTTCCTGCATGTCCGTATCCCGCACTGATTAAATAGGGTTTTCAGTAATAGTCTCCTTTCTTGCAGTAAGCCTGGGCAAAGGCATGTGATATGTATAATGTTTTCTTCTCCAGAATCACAGAGTCTGCAACAGGCCTTTGATACTGCTCTTTTCCATGACTTTCCATTCATATCCCCATGGAAAAGACCAAAACGGTAACACATAAAATCAATTTTTAAGTAGGTAGGATTGAGGTTTAAGAGTCTTATGACCATTTAGAACTGTCCATGCATGTGATCTCGAAGATAGAATTGTTTTGGCTGTTACCGTTGAAGTTTTTTTCACAATGCCATTAATCACTTTTTAAATGCCATTTGAGATGGAAACTTTTCCTATATGGCTTGAATGCCTAAGTCAGTAATGGTTGAATCAAGGAAAAGGTGGGCTGGTGCAGTTTCATTTGTTTGAATTTCATGCCAAAGTGCTTGGCACAGTTGACTTCCCACGGCAGTCTCAATTGTATTCCATGTTTTTACATAGTCCCCCTTCCTTGCTATTAACTGATTTGATAAGCTAAACGCTAATCTTATCTGAGCCAGTGAGGCATTTGGGGGGAGATAGAAAAGTGATCTAACGGTTTTGGCTAAAATTAGATCTAAGCTACATCTCTGACGCGAAGAGCTTCACTTCCATAGGAAATGGATGGGATACATTTTGCTCCTATGACTTTCAGCAGGGGCATGAAGCTTGGCCTAGCAAGAGCTCATTGTAGGGTACGGAAGGTGAGGATCATGGTGTTCCCTTTTTTAAGGAGATCTTTCCTTTGCTGTTGAAAGGAACCTCTTTCAACAAAAAGTACCCCTAGGTATCTATAGGTTCTTGCCGGCTCCAGTTGTTCCCCCTGTAGGAACCATTTGTGATTTTTCTTAATCCTGCTGTTGACTTCCATTTTAGTTTTCTTCAAACTTATCGATATCCCATTAGTTGAAGAATATAGCAACAGTATGTCAATTAATCGTTGTAGCCCGATGTTTTTGTCTGTCTTAACAAAATCATGTCATCACTTTATGATATGCAAAAAACATAGCTTTCGAGGATGTGGATTTACTGGTTCCAAGGCTGGAGATAGATCAGCCAAAAAGAGATTGAAAAGATATGGTGCTAAGACACAGCCGTGCTTTAGGCCCTTAGAAGTGTATTTTTTCTTGGACAATATAGAGCCATCTCCAATTCTCACCCTTGCCCAGGTGTCCGTATACAAGAGCTGGATGGCCTTTAAAAGATGAACTGGGATGCCCATTGATGTTAACCTTTGCCAAAGAAGATTGCGGTTGGCACAGCAGCCTTGTAGTCTACGTAACATAAGTAAAGGGGTTGCTTTTTCTGCTTAAGCTTATCTATTATTAATGATAATGCCAGTAGGCTCGTTGATGTGCTGGCCCCTTCAGTGAATCCAGTTTGATTCGCGGAAATATTGTGATTGACATCAGCCCACAGGAGCAGATCTGTAAGTAACAAGCTGGCAAAGTGTTTTGCTTCCTGTATCTAGGAGTGTTATCAAACGGTAATTTGCTGGTTGGTGTCCGTCCCCATCCTTGAAAATTGGATTAATTATACAGCCCTTCCATGAATCTGGCATGATTTGTTGTTGTAGGGCGCTATTAAATACTGTTGTTAGTACATATGCCCAGTACGTTGGATTTATTTTAGACAGAGCTTGTGGCAGACCATTTAGTCCCGGGGCACCGTCCTTCCTGCCCCTATGGATGACTTCACATGTTTGTTCTTCCGAAAAAATGTACGGAGTGACTTCCTGGGTATTGAGAAGAACTAGAGTAGGCTGGTCTTGTCTGTCTCGATAGATGGGAATCTCTTTGGAGGAATTCTTAAATGGTCCTTTAAGAAGTTGACCCAGCTGCCTTCCGTTAAGATTGGAACTAGCTACTTCGGTGGGGGCTCGATTTAAACTGTTCACCATTTTCCAGAAATCCCTTGACTTTTTATTTTTAGCAAGATACAATGCTATAGCCCAAAAGGTTTGTTTTGAGATTGATTGTTCTTCCCATATTGTTTTACAATAGATTTTATTTTAACTTTTCAAGGATTCGCATATTTTGGGGTTGTCAGGATGTTTCTTAGCATATCTCGAGTATGATTACGCTCCTTCCGGACTGCCAGGCAAAAGGTAGAAACTTTGAGCCTTCCTTGATCTTCTGTATTTCCTTTATGTCGTTGTAGGGGTAATCCACTATGCTAATCTACTTGAATTGCATTGGTGTCCAATAAGTTTATCAACTAACTACTCTGACCTGTTTCCCAGACATTGGGGATGATAAATTAAACAAATTGATATCAACGTTAAATCAGGATCTCCTAATGATCTTTGTCCACCCACCATTCTAAAACAAATGAATACTGCAATAAATACCCCATTAATAACCTTGGTTAACAAATCGCTTTAGCAGGAAACCATGTCGAAAGCTGTTAAGCATGCAGACGTGATTCCCCAGCTGAAGAAGCAAGGAGATCATTTGGCGTTATGAAAAACTACTGTCTGATCTTGTTACTCCCGTTCCCATAAAAAATAATGGAAGCATGCATCACTCAGGTGCTATGTAGAATCTTACAGACAACTGCCTTTCTTCATCCTATGCAAGCTAGTTTCAGACCTGCTCACAGCACAGAGTCAGTGATAACAGCGGTGGTGGATGAACGTAGATGTGAAGAGGATCAGAGAATGAACATGCACTGATTCTTTTAGATCTCTATTTCCTTTGACATGGTTGATCATACTATTTTGATCTAACATGTTAATGGAGGCAGGGGTGCTCCCAACGATTTGGACTGAAATATGGTGTCCCACAGGGCTCCTCCTGTTCACCTCACTTGTTTAACGTGTATATGAAACCACGAAAAACTGCTTTAACCTTATCAGGCAGTCGAGTCTACAATTATGCAGATAAATAATCCCAGAGCAAGAGTAGTTATGCCTACGGATGGCCGCACAAGTGCTAGTCTTGTATAGTTGTATTAGTAGGCTTCGATGCGATACTGCTGCAAAGAAAGACAGAAACTCTGATGAAGTCCTCCCAGAGGACGAAAGGCGTTGGCTAGGTTGTTTCATTGATGTATTGAAGATTAATAAAGAGAGTTTTTGAGACTCCACACAATGGCTCCCACATTATTTCGGCATTGGAGAAGAGTAGATTGGGATTGACACCATTGAACTATGTGTTTATCGTGAAAGGAGGAGAGAAAAAAAAGAACAAGCTCTATTATACAATTGTTGGACTCTTGAGGCACTCTCTTTTGTGTTTTTTTCTGTTTAAAAATTATGCAGATGACTCTCAACTAATATTCCACTTGGATAAATCTCCGACATCACAGGAAAAATTTCCAAAATACTATGAGATTCATGGCCTGCTGAATGGCTAGAAATCAGCTGAATCTAAGGGCCAGATGTACGACCATTACATTTTGCAAGTCGCAAATTGCGATTTTTCGCGACTTGCAATTTGCAACTCGCAAAATGGAATGTACAACAGAGTCTGAGGCACTGTTTGTGATTTCCAAATGGGTCGCAAGGGACCTGTCTCATTAATATTCATGAGGCAGGTCGCACTGTGCAACCCATTGGGAATGGCTGGCACTCACAGAGATGGTGGCCTGCTGGGGTCAGCAGACCACCATGTCTGTGACTGGTTTTACAATAAAGGAAAACGGGATGTGTTTAAAAAAAATATGCAGGCGACCACTGCCTGCTCTTAAAAATATCTGCGCCCACATTCACAAAAGCGGAAGGTTTCCTTTGGGGACCCATTCCCATTTGTGACTGGTTTACCACCACCTTTCTATTGGTGGTAAAATGCGAATGTTTTGCGCCTGCATTTCGGTCGCAAAACATTTGTACATGGCACTGCGAGCCGCTATTAGGAAGGGGTGTCCTTGTTTTTTTTTTGCAGTTTAACAAGCGTATTTGGTTTATACAACTGATCAAGCATTGCATTACGTATTGGCTGGTTACATAGGCATTACTATATGTCTTATCAAGTATAATATCTCTTGTACTGTGATTCATTTTCCTTTTGCCTTTATGTTAACTGATTTATGTATCATTTACGCGCTTGGTGCGTTGTTTTTGTTCCGCGGCAGGTTCCGGGCGTGTGCCACGATGCCAGCCGTCCACTGTTGATGAGGTCTGTTGTGCTTGCTTATATTGCTACTTATGCTTGAGCTAGTGTGCTGTTGAACTGTGGAGGCGAGCTGTAACTGAACAGGGACAAAATAATACATAATAGGGAATAGGTATGAAAGTTGATGCTGGCTCCTGTGCACCACGAACCTCGCTTCCCTAACGTTGGTATGCATGGTTTACATTCTAGTGGTGATTGCTAATATGGTGTGGGGCACACGTGTGGGCATGGTTTTCCTCATTATTCTCCTGCAGGGGCCTGTGCGGGTTGAGGTTCGGCATCATCCGTGATCTGGGGTGGGGTATCGTCACTTTACGGGGGGTCAGAGCGGCCAGGATTGTGTCCCAGTCAGTGGCGAGGGGGACTCTGCGGAGTCCTAATGTGTCCTTGAGGCAGAGTGCAACGCTTTATGCCCTAGCCCATGTAAGCATTGAGTTTCTCCACATACCTATGTTTGGTGGGTCAGGGCGCTTCCAGCGTTTGGTAATCAATCGTTTCGCCACTGCCATTCCAAGGTCAATAAACCTAGAGGTGACTCTATTGTTTCGGTTCCTGCAATATAAATGTAAAAGAGAAGTGTGCCACTCGAATGGAAGGGTGCAGCTAGTGCATTGTGTCAGCGTGTCTGCTACCGCTGTCCAGTATCTAGCTAGGGTGGGGCATCCCCATAGCATGTGTAGTAGGTCTGCGTCTTCACGGGTACACCTGGGGCATGGTGAGTGTTTGCGTTTAAAGTATTGATTAATTTTCAAGGGTGTGAGATATGCCCTGTGTGTGATGTAAAATTGGATTTGGCGCAGGCGTGCGTTCCTAGGGACTTGTGTCGGGCTCGCCAGTATTGGAGTCCAGTCCGGGTCTGTGAGCTGACAGGCCCTCTGTTACGGCATGGCCTTTGGTAGGTGTAACGGTGTTAAAAACAGGGCAATATGGTGGACTGTCTGTGGACTCCTAGATTGGTATAATGCAGTTTAGTGATTAGTCAGTGCCTCATGTATCTCGTGCTGTGTGTGCACCGTCAGCTCCATGTATATTCTCAAGGCTGCTATCAAGTGACGTGCCTTTTCCTGACGTATTAGCCATGCTAGCATTTTGCCCGCGCGATCTGCCGTAGCGTGTGTGCATGCTGAGTGGGCTGCATAGTTGTGGAACCGGAGTTGTTTTAAAAGGTCAGCGTGTTCTGCCCCTAGTTTATCTAGTTTCCGCCACTCGTGCTCCCTTCTGCATGCTTAGTCTCTAGGTGCAATAGCTGCCTTTCGACACTACTGAGTGCCGCGTTTAGTTGTTTGCGTATACTCCTGGTAGCCCCCAGGCAGTGCGCTCTCAGGGTCACTTTGAAGGAATTCCACTCAAGGAGACAGTCATTAGTGGAGTGGTCATTAATCTCGAAGTACTCGAGTATTGTTGTCCCTAGCGAGGCGCGGAATGCTGGATCTTCTAGCTTTGCTGGCTGCAGGCGCCATGTAGGGATCGGGGAGTGTCCCGTATCCCATGTGAGTTGTAATAGTTGGGGGTTGTGGTCTGAATGTGTGCGACCTAAGTTTTCTGTTTGTTTGATGAGTGGGAGAAGAGCTGCTGACCCTACGAAGCGGTCAAACCTAACTTGCAGGTTGTGTACGGGAGAGTGAAAGGAGTAGATGCGTAGTGTGGGGTTAAGGGTGCACCAGATATCTATCAGCGCCCAGCTCGCAAGCCAGTCCGACAGGGTTTGCGCATTGGAGGTTGCTGTTGTGCGCGTTAAGGGCAGGTACGATCTGTCTAGTTCTACGTTGAGTACAGCATTGAAGTCCCCTCCCAGCAACCAGGGGAGCCCACTCCATTTGTCTAATACCCCCGTGAGTTTTCTAAGAAATGCGGCCTGGTCCACGTTTGGCGCATATATGGTGGATATTAGCATCTCCTGCCCGTTTAACTTGCCTCTCACAAAGATGTATCTCCCCTCAGGATCTGTGACCACCTCTTCTGCTGTGTGTGGGACACCTGCCTTAATCCATATCATTGCCCCCGTGCCTGGGAAGAGTAATTTATACTATATAAGTGCCCCCACCACTGCCTGCGAAGGCGATCTGCTTCGATCTGGGTTAGATGTGTTTCCTGCAAGAAACCGATGTGTGCGTGTCTGCGTTGCAGGTATGCGTATACCGAGTACCTGCGAGCAGGTGTATGCATGCCCCTCACGTTCCATGTTACAATATTAGTTTGTGCCATGTGTGTGCTGTGTGATTCCCCGTAAGTGGGGAGTTGGCGGAGTGTGTAGGGAGAAGAGCACCAGCTGAAGCATCAGGGGGCAGTGTCAACAAAAAGAGGATTAAAGGTACAACTGGGTTGCATGTAACTTTATGAGGGCAAGTGCCTGGGTAGTGCTCGCCCAAACTGTGAGCCCTAACAGTGGGGTGCCGCGGTACATAGCTGTGTGTTCTGGTATACACCCCAGTGGGCGCTTAGGGTGGGTGCTGGGCCCTGCCTTATTGGGATCCGTGTGTACACTATTCTGCTCCATTTGTATCTGGCGAGATAAGAGAGAGGAGCGCGTTGCGTGCCGGGTGTATGGGGAGCCTGCCGCTAACGCTGGGCGCCGCGTGCGCCAAGGCGCAAACCCAGAGGAGTCAGGTGCACATTTGCAGGGGAACGCATAGTGTTCAGTAGCAATGAAAAAAGGATACATTTCGTTAAACAATTGTCCAATATTTAGATGATGTCATCAGACGTCTGCGACGTGATGTTTGGCATATGAAGGGAGCCCCGGTCTTCAGATCTCGATGGTGACGACCCATCTGGGCTCTGTGAGCAGAGTGAACGCGATTCAGGTTCAGGGGTCGAGGAGCTGGCACGGATGGTTGCTGCTACATTGAGGGCTTCTTGGTGCTCCAGCATCCTCTGTTCTATATCGGGTGCCGTTGCCTGTGAGAGTGCCTTCCTAGGACTTTTCCCCCAGCCCCAGCGGCGATTTCTTCTGCCCCAACGGGGTTCTTGCGCTTCTGCAGGCGGCTTGCGTCCTGTTCAAAGTCTTGCCTCTTCTAGCCAGTCCCAGGCCTCAGTTGCCGTTTCAAAGAATCTTGTTTGCCCCTTGACGACTACTCGCAGCCTTGCTGGGAACATGAGGGAGTACCATATATCCAGCGATCGTAGCTGGCGCTTAACTTCTGTGAAGAAGCCGCGCCTCCTTTGTACCTGCTCCGTGTAATCAGGGAACATCATGACCAGTTGATTCTGCACTCTTATTTCCGTGAACTTTCCGGTTTCACAAAGTATAGTGTCCCTATCCCTGTAGTTGTGCAGCTTGAAGAGCAGCGGCCTAAGTCTAGCTCCTGGTGGCGGCCGACGGGTCGGTACCCTGTGCGTTCGTTCCACAACGAATTGGGGTGAAAATTCGACCTCTGGGAGTAGTTGCTTTAGCCATCGTTCTACATATGTGACTGAGTCCTGTCCCTCCGGGAGGCCCACCATGCGTATATTGTTACGCCTCGAATGACCTTCAGCATCTTCCAGCTTTTCTTCCAGTGTGGCCACTCTGTCCATAACGTCTTGTAACGCTGCTGCGTGACTGCAGGTTATTTGGGGCCAGTTCAGCTAGGGTCTGCTAGTTTTTTTGGACTTTTCCAACTAATTTTCGGTGGTCCGCTTTTAATAGGGGAAGTCCGATGCAACTCTGTCAATTTTAGATTCGAGTGAGGTGCAGGTTTGTTCCAGGGTGGCTCCTATCTTTTCCACTGCTTCCAACACTAAATCAAGCTTTGTGGAGAGTGTTAAGTTTGGGGTCTCGCCTGTTCTGTCTTCCTCTGCACGTTGGGCCCCCTGCGTACCCAGCTGCGCGGCAGCCTCCTGTGTGTTGGTTCGCAGTCGACCCATGACCAATTGCTGGGCAGTAGGCATGCAGATGCTCGGTGGGGGTGGTATCTGCAGCCCGCTGATTGCGTATGGCTGGGTGTCGATTATGAGTGGGAATAGGCAAAAGCGGCTGGTCAGTGCCTCACCTCATCGTTCTCAGTTGGTTGGGTGGTGTTTTGACCTCAATGCTCCTGGCCTTTGCCTCGCACTAACTTTGTCCACTTTAGGTGCTAGTTCCGTACCCCAGGGGAGGCAGGCGGTTTCCGTGGTTTGGGCTGTGCGTTTCGCTGTGTGTATGCAGTGGCACGCCCTCCGATCTCCGGGGGTGGGGGAAGAAAGTGAAAAGCCGGTGCCGGGAGTCTGCGCCTAACGCGTAGGCACTGTGCCCCTCCTGGAGTGTCCTCTACCTGTCCCACAAGCCCGGCCAGATGCCTTTCAGTACAGCTGTTGGGGCGGCGTTGAGCGCATTACCCGTGATGTGTGCTTTCTCAAATGGGTATTGCGCCAGGCCTGCGCGGTCTCTTTTGCGCGTCCGCGTGGGCCTTGTTAGAGTAGCAATTTGTCTGTTCCTGAATCGTTCGCCTCCTACTATATGCTGCGCGTGTCACCTCCTGCCGGTCTCTGCCCACCCAAGGGGACAGGGCTTCGCTTTGCTAGTGAGCCGCAGGGGTCGCAGGCCGCTCTATTGACACCACTGATGTTTGGGCCTGGGGCGGCCGCAGTACCTGTTTTTGTTTGTTCGTGGGGGGTCATTTGCCCGCAGCAGGGCGGACCCAAAGCTGTGGTCGCTCCCCAGCGAATGTTGGTGCTTGTCTCTCTCTTTGCTGGCTATTCTTTAGGGCAGGTGGGGGGAGGAGCAGGGGGGGGGAAAGGGCCGCCCCGTGCCGAGGCTCCGAGCTGCACAGGCGGCCTCCCTGCAGTGCCCGGTGGCATCTCTTACCCGCAGGGGACGGCAGCACGTTGTCAAAGCCATGCGATTTCTCTGCTCCTCCGCAGGGGTCATTTCTTTCGATGCAGGCATGTCCCCCCCCTTGTGCCTCCCTCAGGCCTCTGGGCATTTCCAGATCCTCCGATGCAAAGCTTGCCAATCCCTCCGCATCCGCAGCCCGCTCCCAGCGGTGTGTGTTACATGGCGCTGGCCCGAGCTTGGGCTGCACTTGCGTGCTTGGTGCTGCCACCGATGTTTTCAGGCTGATTCGTGTACCAGCGTATCGGGTTTCAGATCCTCTGTGTTTCAAGGTGGCGGGGCAGCATTACACTTTGCGTTTTTCAGGATAATGGGGCTGTAGAGACTCGCGTCCGCCATCTTGGCTGGCTAGCCACGCCCTTGGCAAGCCCCTTCCTAATAGCGATTCACAAACCCTATTTTGCAAGTCAGTAATAGGTTACCGACTTGCAAAATTGGTTTTGTAAATGCCACAGACCTATTTAGCGGTCGCAAACGGCCTGATTGGCCGTTTGCGACCGCTAAAAACGGTTGTACACGTGGCCCCTAATTCTGATAAAATTAAAATCGTCCTGCTGAATAACAGGACTCATCTCTGGAGCACTAATATCTGGCCTACTGACCTTGACCCCGCACCCACTCCAGCTGTTTCTGCCAAGAGCCTTAGGGTTCTGATAGATAGAAATCTCTCACTTAAATCACAGATAGAAGCATTAGTTTCAAAATGCTCCTTGCTAAAAACCCTGAGGAAGATTGCACATCTGCTGTCTTTTGAAGCTAGGAAGTTTATTGTAATGTCAGCTTTCAACTCAAGACTGGATTATGCTAACTCAGTCTACAGTGGTCTCCCTCACACTGCTCTGCATAAATTGCAGATCATCCCAAATGAGGGTGCGCGTTAGATTTTTCTTCTTCCCCGCTATTCACATTCTATGCCATTGGTTAGAGTACTGCACTAGCTTCCAGAGCAGCAGCCCATTTTAAAAAAAAAATGTGCTGCATAGCATTCAAGTGCCTAAACAATACTGGCCCGACCTTTCTGGCAGAAAGACTGGTAAAGCATATACCTGATCGCTATCTGAGAGATCAAGCAAGGCAAATCGGCTAGTGGTTGCTAGATTTCATAAACTTAGGACAGGAGGATGAAGCTTTTCTGTGCTGACCCTCTCTAGTTGGAAGCACTACCAGCCAGAATCCATCCGGAAAAGGACTTCGGGACGTTCTGCAGAATGCTGAAAACATAATTATTTAAACAGGCTTATTGCATTAAGTAACTTGCAATTGGGCTTCAACAGCAGCTGGACTCCAAGCACCCAGAAACCAATGGTGAACGTGTGCCCTAGAAATATTATTAATAATAAGATTTCACTAACAAAGACACTCCAAGCTTAAAATTCATATTGTAAGGTATGCATACTAATTCAGTGTATGCATTCCAAATGCCAATAGGATAGTTTAAGACTATTAGGGTGATATTACAGAATAGGAGGCAGAGATGTTTCATGTGCAAGAATCAGTCTCTATGAGTCGGGTTCATTTAACATTGCCTAGAAGACTTTGGAGAAACTTGGTAAAATGGAGACACAATTTCAAGATCACAACCTACCTAGCAAAGAGTGTGTACCAAAGATCTGCCAGAATGAACAGAGTGTAGTTCTTTATTGGTTCACATATAACCACAAATTGTGATAGGTACCTTTGATGGAGACTTTCTACAATGTACCCTACAGATCACACCTAAATTCTAGATTATGCTTATTGGATCTCAGAATGCTAGTTTATTTCTTTCATATTTCTGAGTGCTAGATTTACAAGTATGTTGACATTCCTGGAACCTTTACAACCCTTTCTCCAAGGAAACTTTCCCTGTTCAGGCTCAGTAGTAGCAATTATGTGTGGTGCTTCAAAAAGATAGTGTTCTTCTTTTAGTAACCAGAAAAAAACTGGTTGAAAATCCCCACCACAGTAAATTCTAAACTAAATTCTATTAGTGAGAGAGGTTTTTTTTATGATTCTGAATGTCTGTAACACAAGCACCTCAACTAAATTTTTCTTTTCAATGTCAAACATTTACTTGGAGATGAATGCATTTTCCCAAGTATAGAGACTTAACTGTGATGGATTGTTTTAGCTTAATCAAGGAGTGAGTTGGACACTTAGGGGCCGATTCCGATCTCGGCCGGTAGTGCTCCGAATCGGATTTGGATTTACCGGATCCGATTCAGAGCCCTGTTTCCCGACCGAATCGTAGCGGGTCCGGCCGAGCGAGTACGATGCAAGCACCCGCGAAATCGCTGACCGACTCGTACGCGGCTTCAACACGCTCCGACCGACTCGCATGGACACGACTCGCACCGCGCTATGTAGACGTTTCCCGGCCGGGTAAGTACGATGCGCGCCGCGAGCAGTCCGACCGACTCGCGCCGTCCGGCTCGAAAAAGCTGTCGGAGCTGGACTTTGGGGGTCCGTGTTGGACCCCGCTGTACGCGTAGGCGCGCGAGTCGCACACAGGGGGGACCCATGGGTCCCCCCTACCTGTGCATGTACGTCGCGATGCGCATGGACGCGTACCCGCTGTAGGGGGCGCCCTTGTTCGCCTCGCACCCATTGGGAGTCAATGGGAGCCCGCGTACGCGTTGTACGACCGGCTCCCATTGACTTCAATGGGAGTCCGACCGAATCGAGTCTGATTGCATGCGAACGCATCGTACTGCGTTCGGTCGACTGCTAGGTCCGATTCGGTCGGAATTCTCTCCGGGTCCGGCTCGGTCGGAGAGATTTCCGGCCGAATCGGCCCCTAACAGTTAGGTAATTCACTTCACAAATAATCTATCATTAAAAGGTAAAGCATTACCAAATGTTTAAAAACATGGAATAAAGTAGTCCTTTCAATTACCCATACTCATGAACAAGATAATACATGCACAAGAAGTTTAACTACAGAACACCTCAAGAGAATGACAATGTTGTGGGCATGACAAAATATTGCACCCTTTATTCCAACACACCTGGATAAGGCCTTTAAGTAACCATGGATTCCCTTTTACTAAACAAAATAGTTAATCCAGCCAATACCTGCAACCCTACCACACAGTATTGATTTGAGTTAAGTGTAAACCGTCTCCAAATCAATTCTTACAATTTATTAACAAGCTCTATAGAGAATGTGTGACTACCCTACTGCCTTTAATTTGGACTGTGTTGAAACTTAATTCTCTTTTCCATAAAATAAGTATCAGCTTTGAATTTGATGTATGGTTTGACATGGAAAGTTCTCTAGAACACTATGTAATGAAGATGGGTAATAGAATTTTGTGAATTGTTTTGATGTTAGTATGGTGTGTGGAGGATATGAAATCATGATCTTATAGATTTTGCACTTTCCCAAATGAGTAGACAGCTGTGATCCCACCTGTGATGCGCTGTAGCTCCTTAAATGTAATATGCAGAATAGAAATTCTTTTTTCTCTTGTGTTTTAAAAATCTAATAACATTTACAAGACAGTTAAAAATAGAATCTCAAAACCCCTTCAAAGTAGATGCAGTGTTCTGCACAAAACGAACAGGAAGCCTGCAGTTCCACACATGAGAAGAGTTTGCTCTATTAAAGATCTATTTTTCTGATTCACTAAGATCGCTCTACTCACCCATCGGGCTGCCATTGCGTTTCATTTTCTTACTCTCTTGGTGGTCCATGTGACAGGAATCAGCCTTGTTTTCTAGGCGAAATGAAACAATTTTATGTTCTCTTGCTACCAGAAACAACAGTTTTTTTTGTTTATTTTTTAATGTTTAAGCTCAAACACTTTTATTGATATTAGGAGACTCATATGCAAATGAAATTGTTAATGCAGAGCATTAAAGATATATTGAACATAATTGTAAGATTAGTTAATACTATCTCTTTATCGTTATTAATATGCATTTGGATTTTGTCATTGCACTGTTATAGCACTGTTGGTTTTACTGTTTCTCAATATACAAATAGTCAATGTGTTTTTCAACTAGTGTCCTGATTCGCATGTGTGTAGTTATGTTATTTCTGTTTACATAGAACAGACTCTGCCATTGGCATGGCCTTGTACAACTTTTTTTTAGTTTGGAGACTTTCCCCATAGTTCCGGGGTCACCACTGCAGAATGGAGTCTGGGTCTCAGTAAGTGATGATGTTTTATATTGTGTTTAGGACATATTTCTATTATCAGGACAGCTACGCAATATATATTGTTTAGGTTAGAGGGCTTTGCCAATTGCTTAGGCATCTTCTAGATTCATAGGCAATCCAATTGTCTCCCAGAGGGCAAGGATAGGAATCATTATAGCTCACGGTCTGACTAATTTGGGGCATGGTGGACGTATCATCAGCCCAAAGCACTCTTTTGGATGTTAGTGTGTGGCTTGCTGTGGTGGGAAATGCTGGAATGTTTATAAGGTGGCCTGCATAATGAGCTGTGTGGAACATTAGTGTGGCTGTGGCCACATATATCATAGCATGCATTAGTGCTTGGTGGCACGCTTTTGGAGTTCTCTCATGGGTATAGCCATCCTTCTAGTGCAAACAAAGGCAAAGAGGCATCAGAGCCTGTATTTCTACCAAACCACTGTAATCAGAGTAATCCCCAGTAATACAAATGGTGCCTTGAGCATACATGGATTAAATCCGACTCAGACAAACCAACTGCAAATGTATAGGTGAGACACGGTTGCTGCCCTGACAGAACAAGAGTGATCAAGCTTGCTTCATGTCATACTCCGCCCTTTAGCCCCACCATGCAAGTCCAATTTTAGGTCACAGAGACCACACCTGTTTCATACTCACATGAGGTGGCATAGTTGTGCCCTCCTAAAATTATCTTGTCAACATTTTCACACTTATTTTCAGTAAGAAATTGCATTTCATGGGGTAAAAAAACAAAGGTCCTACTTTTGAGTTTTCTATTGTGGATCCCACATGATTTTTATTGGTATGGGAACACACTAGGTAAAACCTAATACCTTTCAGCACACATTTCACCAGATTCAAGCTGGATGTGAAGCCTGCTAGAACAGGAGTTATGAGTGCAAAGTTACTACTAGTAACTTGTCCCATGTAGGCAGAGGTGTCACAGGATCTTTATATGGTAAAATGTAGGGAAAAATAATGGAAGTGTAATAATTATAAAAAAAATATAATAAATATTTTCATGTTAAATAAAAGTAAAAGTAACTTAAAACAGTTGTGATTAACCTAGAACTAAATAAATACAATGTTAAAGCACATTAACTCTACAAATGCAATGTTTAATAAATAATTAAATAAATAAACTATATCAATTTCATGTGTAATTGTTATTTAAAATATTTAAAAAAATCCCACCCTCACTGTCATTTTCATATTTAATTATTATTTAGTGCATTTTATTATAACTTATTTGTTTAATTAATTTAAATAATTTACATTTTTGTTTTAATGTTTAAAAGTTATTGAGTTATTTTTGAATAAAGAATTACATATTAATCTTTTAAATAAAAAATAACAAATAAAATAATGTTTAACATATATATATATATATATATAAATAAAATCACCAAAATCCTTCGTCTGCTCGCAGCGCCAATCCACACCACTTCAGCAACAAAGGATTCACGAACCACCAAAACTGCAGGCAAGTCAAAGCTTTATTCCTGTTTCCTAATCCTGATTACGCGTTTCGGGCACCACTTGCCCTTGTTCACACAATATATATATATACACACACATACACACAGTGAAAAAGTAAAGGTTAAAGTGAGGTTATAGTTAGGAAATGCAATAATAGGTAACTTTCCATTAAAAAACGTTGGAAATTCAATGAAAAAAAACCAGAGGTTAAAGGGACGTTGTAGTTATGTTATAGTTAGACAAAAATGTCAGTTAAAACATACATACTTTGCAATGCTTTATAATAGTGATTATCATAAAATATTTTCAACAAAGCCTTTTTATAAAAACATTAACATTTCTTTGAGTATTTTTCAGGCCACAAAGTACAGCTATAGACCAAACCAATAGAGGTCCCTATACTCCAACTGAAAAGTAGACATCAGCAAAGTCATTTCGTAAGGCCAATGTCACAGTGCAACCATCAACAAAATCCTATAGCCCTGTAATGATTATTTAAAAAAATATGGTAAGCTCGCCAAGGGTAATGGATCCAATTACCAAGGAGACTTACTGTGTATTTTTAGGTCTCGCCTAGCGCAGCGCGCATGCGCTGCTCTTGGAGAGGGCCTCTTGCAATCACTGCAGACATTCAGAAAGCTTTCTGAAAGCTCGTGCATCTGCTTGTCAAATTCTATTGGCCTTTGCGTGTGGCTTTCAAAAATTGAAAGCCCGCACTGGCCAAAGGCGGGTGCATGTCCCGCCTTCTCTCTAAACGTTAACTCCCTGGCCTAGGGAGCTCGGGAGCGAGCAGCAGCGCGGCCGGGTGCCAGCTGCATACCTTCCTTATCGTGATCTTGGCTCATGTTCCTAAGTAAACAAACACGCTCGCTTTCGCGGCCGCGCTTGTTTTGATCTCACTGCCTATCTCCGTCTCTCCCTACCCTTCTCTCACCCCGTTTCCCTTGTTTCCACTCTCGGTACAACTCTCCCCCTTTCTGTTTTATTTCCCAGAGCTCGCTCCCTGTTTTCACTTTTCTACACCTTCTGGTGAGGTTTTGTGCCAGTTCCCTTTCCCCAATCTCTAGCTTTCTCTCCTGGTTTCACTGGCAGTGCCTCTCTCGCCCTTTTCCTTTTCCTCCTCTCAGCTGCTCCTTACTTTCCACCCCCACCCCGCCGCTCCGGCTCTTACGGCTGTTCTCTCTGCCCACGCCCTTCCGTCTCTCCATCTTCCCACTCCCTCTGCACCCGCTTCTGACACATGTACATTATATTCTCACAAGAAATAACGCCCGACCCGTTCCCGCAGCGCAGCATATGCCAAAAACAACACTGCCGCAGCTGCCGTGAGCAATTCACGTATTTCCGGCTTTTTACGCGTCCACAATACAGTAAGCAGAACAAGAACATCTAGGGGCGCCGCCATTCTATCAATAATCCCCAAATTCTCCACGGACCACCCTCCGGCGTTTTCACAAAGTAACTGCTCTTATTTCACACTCCCCAGTCTCATGTGGTACACCCCTCCTACCAGCCTTTAGTGGTACTTCAACCCCTAACAACCCCAGAGATCTTCTTGCCATTCCGACTTCTCACGGTTGTTCTGTCCTACCACTGTCCCAGTGCGTTTCTACCATGGGAATGCCCCACCGTGGGACGGTCACAATCTCCCACAGAGTTCGCTCCTTGCTGCCCCTGCCCTGCAATCTCCGACAGTATTCCCGCTCTATCAGCTCCCAGGTGTATTTAAGCCTTAGCCCCCTCCTGTGGTATTCCTGCCCTGCAGCCTCCCATAGCGTTCCTGTCCCATCACCTTGAATGGGATTTCTGCATTACCGGTATCCCGTGATATTCCTGCGCTCCCACCCTCCTGCCCGAAAAGCCTCTTGTGGCATTCGTCTGTGCGGCTATAAGGCTTATAAGGTCCCAAAGGCGAGATCTATTGGCTATGCCAATGCTTTTTTGTTTTGCTTCAGCTCCCTCGCAGTCCCTAAACCACTTACGCCCGTTGCTGCCTTTCATGCATTGTCCAACCCCCCTTCCCCCCTCCTCCCACAGCCAGTGTGCTGGCTCGGGGATTCAACACGCCTGCTTCTCACCCAAGCAATTTCAGGGACTTTAATTGCAGTCCAGTACCGCAAAGGCTGCCCTGTCCCGTTTCACTTTCCCAATGCTATTTACACACCCATGCTGTCTCTCGCTGCTACTTCACCCATCCTCCCCTGTGTCCACCACTCCTCCCCTTCCTAGTCATTGCTTGTTTTGTTTGCTGCTAATTGTCTCCAGAACAGTTTCTGTGCACGTGTCTGTTCCTTGGGTATATATGTCACTAGACCGATTTAGGCAGATGACTTCCGATTTTCGTAAGCAAAACCGGCTTTGTTGTGGCCCTGATGTTTTTTCAAAAGATAACACTTTCCTGTTGTAAAACACTGACATGTATGTTTATGTAAGTTTCCTGCTGAAGGGCGCACTCCCTGTGACGTGGCTAAGGGGGGTTAAAGTGCCCGATGCAGAAATGTTTGTGATACTTGCAACTCACGTGGGCCAGCTCCAGTAAAGTATTTGAGAGCATGGGGTTAATATGCTGAAAGCAGAGCTCCCAAGGGGTTAATGTGCCCTTTCTTCACTTCTCTACACCTTCTGGTGAGGTTTTGTGCCAGTTCCCTTTCCCCAATCTCTAGCTTTCTCTCCTGGTTTCACTGGCAGTGCCTCTCTCACCCCTTTCCTTTTCCTCCTCTCAGCTGCTCCTTACTTTCCACCCCTCCCCCACCCCGCCGCTCCAGCTCTTACGGCTGCTCTCTCTGCCCACGCCCTTCCGTCTCTCACCCAGCACCCAGGATAATGTGCTGCATGGCTAAAAACTTATAAGGTCCCAAAGGCGAGACCTATTGGCTATGCCAATGCTTGTTTAATGATGCTGTGGGGCTGCTGCTCGGTCTGGAACACTGAACGAAAGATTGTAGGTGCCCCTGCCCCTTCTAGGGGAACCACCAAGATCTTAAAATATTATTAAAAAGGCATTATGGGGCGCACCTTTCAGGGAGCAGTAAAAAATAAATGAGCGGCTCCTGATGCACACTTATTATTCTTTCTATATTTTTTTCGGGTGCCTGGTGCCCACACGGGCACCTACAACTTATACTTATGCAGATTTTGTTGGGGGCTGCTGGCTGTGGAGGGAGCCCCAGGGCCCTGGATGCCTGCCAGCTCCCCTGGTGGTATTCAACTACTTTCTATTCTATAGTGGGTGCCTTGGTGCCCACTCAGGGCATGTACATCATTTTAATTTGTTCAGGGCCTCAGGGGAAACCTCAGGTCCTCCACAACCTCTACCGGTTCCCCTGGTGGGAGCAGGCCCTTTTGAATTTGTAGTGGGTGACCCGGTGCCCACCTGGGGCATCCGCATGGTTTTAATTCATTGGAGGCTGCGGGGGGGCCAAGGGCCCCCGCAGCCCATGCTGCTACCTGGCTAGCACCCATTGTCGGTGCTGGAGTGAGCCGGTTACATGTATGCTCCCAGCGATTCCTAAAGCTTGCTCAGACAGGAGGCAGGACCATATACATTGAGCTGTGGGGTATTGGATCTCGGGGCGGAAATCAGCTCAGAAAAGAGAGCTGCATGCCCACCTCCTCAAAAATGTACTATGTTGCCGGGGGACAGAGTCTCAGGGGCCTTTCTGGGTTGGGGGGGGCGCACGCTGCTCATCCCCTCCCCAATAAATGTAACATGGCTCATGGTGATAGGGTCTACAGGGGAATATTAAGGCTTAGGGAAGGGGCAGAAAGTCCCCTTCTCTTTTTTATGAAAACCGACCTGGAAGATGAGGTCCTTGGGCCATTAAAAATATGTGGTGCTGCTCCTGGTCCCTGACCCTCCTAGCAGGCCTAGGGGTTCAGGGTATCCCTACCCTGCCCCCCTATTTTTTTTAGCTTAAATTTTTTTATTGGTGTTTGTATTTTCCATGGTACATCATTGTATTACGTTGATTATACATAATAACATGTAACTTCGGGCAGTGCGGATCAAACATTTAATTGTACTTGAATTACATCTTCAGAGGTCTAATGTGAACTTGGGAAGGTTGATTAGTGTCAAGCGTCTGTATATGTGGGTTCCCACAAGGATGCGGATTGTTGTGTAGTCCTCCATTCCCTCCCTGTTTACCTCCTTGGTTGGCGACCATGTTTTTGTTCCCAATATATAGAAGCTAACTTTACGCTATCATAAGATAAACAGTAAACTGTGGGGGGTGGTAGGGAAAGGAGGGGAGGGTCTGGAATGTCCACGAATAAAAATAACCCTTGTAGTGAGTGTCTGTCTTGTGGTCGGTGCCAGTTGTCCTACGAGATGTCCGTAGCCTCGGAATTGGGGAATCAAGGATGCCTACGGCAAATTATGTCTCCTGTCACAGGTCGGGTTGTCAGTTTGGCGGGGCCCAACTATGTGGGTGATCCGTCTGCTAATATGACTTTTAGGGGTTCGCACTTGCTCGTACCCTTGGGGACAGGGGTGGGGTCTGGGATTGGGATGGCGTAGCCCCAGGCGGTTCTACTTGTGTTATCTCTTGCGTGAACTGAAACAGGAGTTGTGCCCATTCCATGGAGATGTGGTGTTTGCGAGTCCCTTTCACTTCCTCCTCCCGCAATAGCGTTTCCTCCGCTGCCCCCATTTTTTAACCGCCCCCATCCAGGCTGTTTCAGGGGTCCCGCCGGTGCCCTCCAGTGCATGGCTATTCCCCGCTTCGCCAAGAGTATGGCTAAGGATGCAAACCTGCCCTGCACTTTTTCTGCCTTCCGCCTGCGGAAGACTCCCAGGGCGCATGCTTCCCATGTGGTTATGTGCGTGAGGTGTACGGTCGCCCTCAGTACCCGATGTATCCTACCCCAATATGGTTGGAGTGTGGAACAATCCCAGAACATGTGTTTGAAGTTGGCCTCGGGTGTTTGGCATCTGGGGCATGCAAATTGTGTGTCGGGATAAAAGCGATGTATTGGTGCGGTGTTAGGTACGCGCGATGTAAAACATTGAATTGGATGTTTTTGAATCGGGCGTTCCTTGAGACTTTCTTTGGGTATTCTAGAGCTTTTTCCCATTCCTGGTCGTGAAGCACTCGTCCTATTTCATCCTCCCATTTTTGGCGTAGGGCCTGCAAAGGGGCTGTATTCAATTCCCTAATTGCCTTGCAGTGCCAAGTGACTAAGTGTCTGCCCCCGCCCATACGTAGGATTGTATGTAGTACCGGATGTGTCGGTGGTTCCCCTTCAGTGAGATCCCAGCATTGGCGGGCGCTGTCTACCAATCGCCTGTGCACTAGGAATTGTCCTGGGGGGAGATCGTAGCTATCCCTCATTTGAGCGTATGTTTTCAGTTGCCCATCTTCAAACAGCGTTTCAATCTCCGTCACTCTGTGTTCCGTCCATATCCGGAGGGCACCGGATGTGTAGTAGTTCTTTCTCTGTGGGAATCCCACTAGTGGGAGCAGTGGGGAGTAGAGGGGTATGTCCCGTGACATGCGGTGTATACGCATCATACATTTGCGGGCTATCGACACCTGTAGGGAGTGTGTACACTGAGGCTTGGTGCCCGGCATCAGTAATCTCCGGATAGCCGGGAGGGGCATCCGACCCACATCAGTAAAAGTCTCCTCTATGTGTCGTTCTGCTGTCCAATGTGACAGCCATTGGAGCTGTGCCGCTAGGAAATACGTTCGAAGGAGGGGGCCCCCAAGCCCCTTGTGTGGTAGGTAAGCAGAGGGTGCGTAAGGCTACTCTGTGTCTGCCGCCACCCCATATCAACGTCGTGAGTAGTGTGTCTAGCTCTTGAAAAAGGAGCGTGGCGGTATCACCGGGAGATTGGTGAAGAAGTAGAGCAGTCTGGGCACCATGATCATCTTTGCTAAGGCTACACGCCCGATAGGGGCCAAGGGCAGGGTCTTCCAGAAGGCGACTGCTGCGCGCAGCCCCGCTAAAGTTTTGCGGTGGTTCCCCTCGTAGAGATCCTCGGGTGAATGGTACAGCCTCACACCCAAGTATCGGGGTGCCGCTGCACTCCAACCAAGTGTCTGGGGTCCCAACATGATCTCCGAGGGAGCCAGGTGGGGGCTAAGGGGGAAGATCGTCGATTTTCCCCAATTGACGCAAGTCCGGAGACCTCTGCGAAGGTCTGTAATATCTCCCAGATCGGCGTAAGATCACTTGTGATATCCCGGACATAGATCAGGAGGTCGTCGGCATATAGTGACACACAATGAACCGTGTCTGCGATCTACCCTGCCCCCCTATATGTTTTTGCTACCACTTTATTGCAACATGGAACTGAGTCTTGAGTCCTAAAATGGATGCTGCCACATCCTATCTTATTTTTAGATCTAGGGCAGCATGAAATATCTTTAAAATTTCAACCTTAATCTATCCAAAAACAAATCACAAAAAAGTACCATTCTGGACCAAGATCTAGCTTTCTACCAAATGTGGTGTAATTGGGTTCAGGTGTTTTGACTGTAGCGGTGTCTAATTTTTCTATAGAAAAATGAATGAAAACATTTTTTTTTTTTGCGACCCCCTCCATTTTCAGCCCCTGTTTGGCGGATCACCCCAAACTTTCTAGGAAAGAGCAGAGATGGACAAGATTTTTTTTCGCAAAGTTTTGTGAAGATTTGTCAACCGGTGCTAAAGTTATAAGCAAACCAAAAAATGCTTTTCCTGTTGAATCGTAGTTCTAACTATAACTTGAGGACGCTTTTTGTGCACTAATCAAATCTGTGCTTTATTAATTATGTGCAGAATAGTAATCTACATTTTAATTTACATGTTTACACCGATATGATGCTTTTGTATTTACGATTTTGATATGACCTGTTAAAGTGCATTTCCTGGCTTATGCGAACTAGGCCTCAACAACATCTTGTTCAAAATAGAGGTCTCATTAAGTTCATGTTCTGTGTCCAGTTGCACTCAATCAAGAAAGTCATGTCTGTTTATTTCAGATTGACACTGTTCTCAAAGAAGTCTCCTTAGCATGGGTACAGTATTGTTACATTTCTTCAAGCTTCTTCCGCCTTCCGTATTGCATTCATTCACAATGGATCACTGTTGTTTATGTAACTAGTTTGTTCTGACACATCTAGATGACATTAACTCAGAGGGGGCTGAATCAATATTCAAGTAAAGGGATAGTGCTTTGTTGTAAGGCAGTTGGACACTTTTTTATTCAATGTTCTGGTTTATTCAAAATATATTTCTTCTACTCACATCATGATAAATCTGCACTTTCCATGATGGTCCATGAAAAGATTTCCTATATGAACCCTAAAATTGGGAGTGAGCCACATTACTTTCCTGTGCTACTAAGGATACTGCTTTTCATTTGGGACTTAGATTACTTTTTATTTTGCTTATTCTATATTGCCCTATAACCAACAGCCTTTATGGCAATGACTTGCATCTGCACATTACAATTTCTGTACTGTACCCTTTAAATTTTGTAATAAATCTTTATACATTTTCTCAGTCCTAACACTCACTTATTGAGCCTGTCTTTGACTGTATTTTGATATGCTGATTTTGTACCATATCTTGCAACTCATTGCCTCATGAAACTGAGGTTTAACACTGTCCCGACCAAATCACCCAAGGGCATGCTGGTAAAGTATTTCTTGGAATGTAAGAATTTCGTGGCATCCTGCGTCCTCAAACTTTTGGTAACAGAGGATGGTTACGAGAAAGGGGTGCCATTAAAGATTCCCTTTTTTGTCTCATTTTTAAGTCCACTTTGGATTATTTGCGGAGTTCCTGATGCTGCTGCTCCGAGCAAAAGGATTGGGAGTATTAGTAGGGTGGAATGATTCTTAAGATTGAGTCTGTTCAGTGTGCTAGTGATGCATTGTGGGGCATGAAGTTAAGAGTGCAGTTTGTGTTGAGTGATGGCCCATTTTGCTGCATGTGAGCTTTTTGGTTATGTGCTATTGATTCTTGTTAGTTCAATTGGTGATTTTGATGTATTTGTCTTGTTTGTGATTTGCATCTAAAAGATTTTGGTTTTATTACTTGGTGATTAGGTAATTGGATTAGTGGTTAATCTAAAATTTCGCAATATTGGTGACACTGTTAATGAACTTGTCTGCAAATTGGTAGTGTGATTTGCGAGGCATTGCATAAACAAAGTTGGAGATTTCTTTGTTAACCAGTTTCTTTACAGGTTTTGTGTGTTTAATTTGCATTGGTGTCGTTTGCTTGTTGGTGCACACTAGTATGTACACTAATTAAAGGTGGATTGCTGCTGGGTGGTTGTCTGATATGGATGGAATTATGTTTCACAAGTGCTGCAAACGTACTAGTGTTGGTCCTATTGTTTGCGATATTCTCTTCAATTAACTTGCTGATTTTCTCTTGATAAGGTTGAGCAGACCAGGCTTATTTTGTTTATTTGGGAGCGTGCAGTGACAGAAAAGAGCTATGTATTCTTTTCCCATTCACGGAAAAGCTGTGCTGCAATTGGCTAGCTGATGCAGAGAGCCACGCTAGGATCGGTGAGACGTCACCACAGACGTGGTCATTGGTTGCTGCCGTAGTTGCGCTGTGATTGACCTTTGGCATAGCTGATCTGGGATTGTTTTTTGTTCAATTACTTATTTTGTGAGCTTTTGAAAAAATATTTTAAGTGAGAGTAATGGGCGCATGTTAGACCTGACATGCTTGACGTGGTTTTTCCAAACTTTTTTGCCTTCACCCCATCTGTTTTGCTGAATTTGTTTTGTTGGCTTTAAGACACTTATGTTATTGTGATGGATTCCCTCCCGTGACGGAGTGCCCCGACAATTCCAACATGGCGGCCGCTGCGTCCCCGGCCGGAAGTGAACTATGCGTTCTAGCAGGGCAAGCCGGAAAGTCCTGGCCGGCAGCTGTGAGCCAGGAGGGCAGAGCCGCGAGGAAAGTAATAACGCTGATGACCGGGGATCCAAAAGAGAAAGCGTGGGAGAAGGAGGAAGGCGCAGAGCTGAAAAAGGAAGAAGACACTTGCACAAACACCAGAGGAGTCGAGGAGCCGCAGAAGACTGGAGGATCATCGCAGGACAAGGAGGACCACCTCGTAGGAGACCGCTCCAGGAGCAACACCCGTGAGTTCGGTACTCCAGCGAGGAAAGCGGAGGCTGGGACTTCCCTCCCCAAGGACCAGGAGGGTCGTGGGTTCAGGCAAGTGCCTCAAGCCCAGTTTTTTTCATTAAGGGGCTGGTGGGTGAAAATACAGGCCACACCACCCTAAACCATCGTTATCCCCTTTGCACTTAGGCACCTCACAAAATGAGAGCACGGCTGACGGGAGCACTTTACCCCTGTACTACTGCTAGGACAGCGGCCTGATTTTCTCTTTTCTTTGTTCTTTCCGGTTCCCTCCTGTGGAGAAGAACGGACCCCATTCCTTTGAGAAAGAAGAGCCAGACCTGAGATGAAACACCAGTGAGGATAGTGTCCCTGCTGTGACAGACTCATTCTCCTTTCATTTTTCTATATCTTCAGTTGTCCCTATATCTCCCGAACCCCCCCTTAACTAAAAAGTCATACCCAGGAAGCACTGTGATACACATAAAGTGGCAAGAAGAGGATATAATAAAAAGACCTTACTACCACGAGAGCTTCCTGTGTCACTAAGCAAGGGAGGGAAGGCGGGCACCAGGCGTGGCCTTGCGACCACAGTGGTGTCAGAAGTGGGATCAGTGTCTAGCCCATCATGACACAACCCCTCACCATGGAGTCCATGATATCCCAGTTAGCGGAAGGCCAACGCCACTTACAGCTTATCTTCGAACAGCACACCAAGTTGGCCTAACAAGAACGGGAAGCCCTGCACTCAGCCCTGAAAGACCAAGCATCCCTTATAACAACTAACCAGCAAGTGCAGGATACGGCTATCCTGCGTTTAATGGATGCTATATCAAGTGCACGGGTACACCCCAATGTGCCTGGCACTGTGCTACAAAAGTTCCAGGAGGGTGATGACCCCGATTTCTTTTTCATAAACTTTGAGCGAGTTGCCTCCATAGCTGCCTGGCCACAAGAGAGGTGGGGACAATACATAGCCCCCTTGTTATCCGGCGAACTGCAAGCCGCTTTTCAAGCTGCTAACCCTGCGGGAACCACCCCCGACAACGACATAAAAAGGGCCATCCTGGAAAGGCTGGGCTACGACCAAGAGTATTATCGCAGCCGCTTCCGAAAGGAAAAATGGACAGCAGGGGATAACCCTCGAGCCCTGTACCACAGGATATGTGACCTCGGGAACTGGTGGCTACAGCCCGCTTACTCTTCCATAGACGACGTAACAGAAAAGTCTACTTAGAACAGTACCTCGAAGCCCTTCCCCTCAACACCAGGACTTGGGTTAAACAGCATCCACACCTTACGGTTACGGTGGCCGTAGACCTGGCATGTGCCTATCACAGGTCCCCCGAGTTTAAGGCCCATCCCCAACGTTTCCCCATAGGCATACCCAGACCCCCAGCTAAGACAACTACAGAGAGTCGGGTTCCAACCCCGGTAAGATATACACCCGACCTACCCAGGGAACACCAGCGCTACAAGGCCCACAGTGTTTCCATTGTGCGGAGTGGGGACACATAGCCCGGAAGTGCCCTGCCCGTAACCCTCCCCAAGAACCCATGGAAGTAGGGTATACCCGTGGCCATGTCTTAATAGCAGGAGAGTCCCCTCAGAAGTATAAGAAGAACATACACATAAACGGGAAGCCGGTGGTAGCTCTATTAGACACCGGGTCTCACCACACCGTCGTCAGCAAAGAGTCATACCCGATTCCTAGATCCGTGGGAGGGACTGCATACAGGTCACTTGCATACACAGAGAAAAGAAAATGTACCCCCTTGCTGAGGTCCTACTTGAGATAGATGGGGAAGCCCAGTTAAGGAAGGTGTGGGTGATGCCCTTTCTCCCTGAGTCCGTCCTCTTAGGGGCCGATCTCTCCAGGTTTCATGAGTACTTGTCATCTCTTACCCCTCCGTCCCCCGTGTTGGGTTGGTTGGGAAACGCCCCATTCTCTAAGGAAGGCATAGAAGGCCCCATGCTCAAAAGAACAAAGTCCCGTAGGGAAAGAAGAGAAGAACGGGCTTTGTACCTTAAGAGCCATTGTACCCTACCTGCTCCTATCCTGGTTTCCTCAGATGTACCCCAGACACCAGGTCAGAATTTCCAAGCCGCGCAGAGGAATGATGGTATGCTACAGCACGCCTGGGACCAAGCCCAAGAGGATCACCAGGAGAAGGTAGGCCCGGTTTTCTGTATCAAAAAGGGTCTATTGTACAGGATAACCCGGGAGACTGGACACCCTAAGGAACAGTTGTTGGTCCCACAAGCCTTCCGAGAACAAGTGTTAGACCTCGCCCATAGTCAAGCAGGGGGTGGTCATTATGGGAAGGAGCATACACTGAAATACCTCTTAAACAAATTCTTCTGGCCAGGGGTTTACCAGGACGTAGCCAGATATTGTGCCTCATGCGCTAGGTGTCAATTGGTCAATAACCCCTCACTTCCCCGGGCGCCGTTACAGCCACTCCCGATCATAGACGTTCCCTTCCAGAGGGTGGGGATGGATCTCGTGGGACCTCTTCTTCCCTCCGCCCGCGGACACCAATATATACTGGTATTGGTGGACTACGCCACATGATATCCGGAGGCAATCCCCTAACCAGTACCAATACCACAGCCATAGCACAAGCCATGGTCTCCTTTTTCTCCCATGTGGGATTTCCCCGCGAGATATTAACCGACCAGGGTACCCCGTTTGTATCTCGACTCATGAAGCAGACATGCAACCTCTTGAAGATTAAGCAGATACGTACAGCTGTTTATCACCCTCAAACAGACGGTCTGGTCGAGAAGTACAATAGAACAATCAAGACTATGCTAAAAAAAATCTATTGGCAAAGCAGGAAGGGACTGGGAACGGCAATTACCCTTGGTGTTGTTTGCCATACGAACACATGAACAAAAATCTACTGGATTCTCCCCATTCAAACTATTGTTCGGGAGGAAAGCCCGCACACTCCTTGATATGGCGGCCAAACAGTGGGTTGAGGAAGATGATGAGAGCAAAGCCTTGTTGCAATATAGCACAACCCTCAGAAATACCCTGGCGTCTCTCTGGGATGAGGTCCACGCAAATATGGAAAAAGCCCTGACCCAACAAAAAAATCAATACGATAAGAACACTAAACGCAGAGAATTTAAAGCGGAGACCATGTCCTGATTCTTCTACCCAGAACGGAAAAGAAGCTGTTAGCCACATGGCAAGGTCCCTACAGGGTTCTGAATAGGATCACCTCAGTCTCTTACCATATAGCCGTCCCCCACAAAACCCAGACAGGCCCGACCTACCACGTGAACCTCTAAAAAGCCTGGGAAGGCCCCTTACCGGCGTCTCTGTGTAAAGACGTACCAGTGCATCACGTCTCCCTCGACAAGCCCCTTGAAATCCCTCTGACTGCCCCCTCTCCCACAAGGAACGAGTCCGCTCGTTTGGAAGAACAGCTGTCAGTGACACAAAGACTACAATTGCTCACCCTATGTAATGCCTACTGTGAGGGTTTGTCCGGGACACCGGGATGTACAACCTTAGTTGAACACAAGCTAGATACAGCAGGGGCGAGACCCATAAAACTGAGACCATACCGCATTCCAGCTGCAAGGAGACAGGCAGTGGACCTTAAAATAAAAGCCATGCTGGAAGCAGACATCATTGAGCCCTCCCTCAGTGCCTGGTCCTCCCCGGTCGTTCTAGTTCCCAAACCCGACGGAAGCATAAGGTTCTGCATTGACTTCCAAATTCGATGCGTACCCCATGCCCAGTGTTGATGAGCTTACAGACCGATTGGGGGACGCCAGAATTATGTCCACAATCGATCTCACAAAGGGCTACTGGCAAATCCCTCTCTCTCTCTGTTGATGCCAGAAAAAAAAGACAGCCTTCTCTACCCCTTCGGGCTTATTCCATTTCAAAGTCCTTCCTTTAGGCCTTCATGGCGCCCCGGCTACATTTCAGAGATTGATGGATGTCCTACTGCATGACCACCAAACATACGCCGTCGCTTACCTGGACGACGTAGTCGTCCACAGTCCTGACTGGGAAACACACCTCACCCACCTAGAAGCAGTCCTACACACCCTCAAGAGAGCAGGTCTCACTATCAACCCCAAGAAAACCACTTTTGGCACGAGCGCTTCCTGTGTCACTAAGCAAGGGAGAGAAGGCGGGCACCAGGCGTGGCCTTGCGACCACAGTTATGTTGTGTATATTTATAAGCACACTATCACCCGCAAGGGCATCTCTGTGCTCTTTACCCCCTACTAACTAGAGCTAAAGTGCTTGTGCTCTTTCCGTCACACATGGTAGAATTGGTCTACAACTAATTGGCACATTTAATTTACTTTTAGGTCTCTAGTAGATGATATTACATGTCTCCTTTGGTTGTACATTAAATGATACTAGTGGGACTGCAGCACTCATTGTGCCACCTACAAAAGTAGCACATTAAAACAGCCTGTAATGCAGTTGTAAACTGCCATTTCGACCTGGCAAAATTAACCTTTTACCAGGCCTAAACCTTAGAAGTCACCACTAAGGTAGGTCCTAAAGGCTGGTGCAAGGCCTATCTCTCCCATTGACTAACACTGGGTTAACTTATTAAATTGAATGAGTGCTAATTCCAGATTGGGAACAGATACGAGAGATGCTGGTTACACTTACATGATTTGTGGTTCAAAACCCTCTTTAATGGTGAATTGGATTTTAAGTTACAATTCAGAAAATTACAGTTTTAGAAAGTTGGCATTTTCTTGTCCTTGCCCTTGGTGCCTTTTGCCATTGTCTTGGGTCACATGACTGTGAATGGCTCTGCTGTTGGGGTTTGTGTATTGCCTCCAGACAGTAACACGAAGGAGGCTTAAATGTGTACAGGGTGGGGCATCCTGGCAGGATGAATGGGGAGGGGCTGTACCCAGCCCCACTTATTCATCAAAGGGCTCTGCCTCCTGTACTTACAAAGGACCCTGACACCAGGACGGTCCTTCCTTTTGTCAACACCAGACAGCTTGGAGCCTTGACAGGGGAGGGGAAGAACTTTCCAAAATCTGATGTGGGTTTAGGACAGGGAGTCCCTATATTCAAAGGTTGGCACCAGGTATAAATATTAGACCACCAGACAACACTCCTACACCTATGAAACTTACAGAAGAAGGACTGCCCTGCTATCAGAGGAATGCCCTTCTGCTTGAAGGTCTGCCTTGCTGTCTGAGAAGGAAGGTTGGACCTGCTTGCCTTCATTCCAGGCTACCCAGAGTGACTCCAAGGGTCAGTTTGCTGATCTCTTGTGTGAGCTACAGGGACACCCCAAGCTTCAGAGGCCTCCTGCAACTGCCCAACTGACCAGCTGCAACTGGACCTGAATGAGCCCTGATGGCCTCTTCTGGAGTTAGTCCCTGATCCCCAAGAGGTGCCTCCCTAGGACCTGGGCTCTTGGCTGGCATCAGAGTGTACTCCTCTTGAAGTAAAACTTATAATCTTAAGGTGTGGGCTCCTTGCAACCACAAACGGGACTCTGCTGCCCAGGAGGACCGCCAACGCAAAGTACTGGTGAGACCTGCTCTTCGCACCAACAATGTCTGTCTGTGGCGACTGGCAACGCGAGACCTGCACTTCGCGCTATAGCAATGACAGCCCGCAAATACCGCCAAAGCGAAGCTACAACAATGACTGTCCACAACACTTGACCTGCTCTTCGCACTTCAGCGACAACCGTCCGCAAAGCCTGACCTGTTCTTTGTGCAAAAGCAACGTCCATCAGCGATGCTCAGCCTCATCCTCATGGCCTCCTCCAACGACAACATAACTTAGCGCTGGACTTAGAAGGTAACTTTTCAGCGGGACTAACCTGGTCCGTTTCCAACCTGCACTCCATCATGGTGGGTCTGAAATTGTAACTTGTAACTTTCCCCGGGTCTAGCGCAACCAGATAAACATGAGTGGTGCTTTTGCTTTTAGGCACTATTTTCAAATCATTAAACTTAGATATCTCTGGTTGTATTGACTGGATTTATGCCCTTTTGGTATCATTGTATTTATTAAAATATACTCTATTTTTCTGAATGGGTTTGGGAATTTTCTTGTGTTGTGTTTTCACTTTATTGCTGTTGGTGTGCTGCACATATACTCTACATATTGCCTTCAAGTTAAACCTGACTTTGTGCCAACTTACCAGAGTGTTAAGCACAGGTTAATTTAAGGACTTTTGTGTTTCACCTCAACAAGGATTGTAGTTGTTGCCTGAGTGGGGCTTCTAACCCCCTCACCAATAACCCAATTTCTTACAGTACAGTGTTCTTCTCAAAGCCCCTAGCACATTTGCTGTAGAGGGACACAAAATTCCTTTAGAGGGTTCGCATGCGTACTAAATGTTGACGGACATTGGCCTTTAGACGTGTACATGGATTCAAAACTGGTATGTGTATACTTCTGGTGACAAGAACTTGCGGTTTACTTTAGAGGATACCTTTATAATTAGGGAACTAGATTGCTTGAGACAGTCAATGATTAAGAGGAAGCCTCTACCTAGACCTACACAATTCGAAGCATTGAATAAATGGGATCGAATGTCCACAGAAAAAGACAAAAATAAAATGGAGAACCAGTTTAAAAGTTCTCTGCGACAATGGTTAGAAACTAAATGGGATAATCAGGAAAGATTTTGGAGGAAGGATATGGTAAGAGTGAGTTTTTCCTGTAAACGTTAATGAAACAACAGAAAGAAAGAAATATGATGAGGGTGGCAGACAGGAACAAGACAAAGACAAAGAAATATATTCAGATGAGGAGGATACCTTTATAAATCTTCTGAATTCTAGACCTCCTCCATATAAAGATGATGTACATAGGAAGGTTCAAAGACCACTGGCACCAGACGTAGGAAACTGACAGTGCTTTCACTAACAAGTGCGGATACCACTGTGTTCTGAGAATACATTAATAGCTTTGCCTAGACCTAATAGAGATACAAATGTCCCTACTTCTGTCTCTATTGCTGTGCCTGCTGCTGAACCTGCTCCTGTCTTTAATGATACAACAATGGAAGGGGGCCCAAACTAGGTGCAGAGGCAGCGCGTTCCTCTTGAAGTAAGTGCGACTACAGAGGAGGAGTTCCCCCACACTGAACCATGAAGCCTGTACTTAAGGATGACTTGGGTTTACGTCTAATCAGATGTGTAACTGGTTGGAAAAATTCTCCTTTTCGCATGGTATGAATGCATTGCATAGCTAAGGAGTCTGGATACCCTGAAGAAGACCTTTGATCATCCTTGGCATAACTACAGGTCGAAACATGTTGGTAGTTGAAGGATTCTATATGGTCAGATGAATCATTGCATCTCCTCCATGGACCACTCCTTTTGCTTTTAATCGATCCCATGGGTACTCAATAATAAAGGAAATTCCTTGGGTTTACCCCTATGTATTTTTGATTCTTATGACATGATCTGGACCTTTGTATTCATCCTGAAAAAAGATTTATAAGAACTTCCGGGTCCACAGACCTCAGTTGAGTCCACTGGGGGGGGAGGGCATTGTTCCTACCCTAGCGTCACCGAAGATGAAGCATGCCACGATATGTTGTGGGTGAGATGACCTCTCACATATCTTTTAATGACCTGATGCTGTTGCTTGCCAACTGTGAAAAGACAAAGGGAACTAAGGGTTCTGTTCCCTCTGCCCCTAACCACCTGCGACTTTCTCCCGCCTCCCCTCGCTCCTTACCTACTTTTCACTTCTTCTTTGTGTGCTGCCGTGGCCTGGCCCCAGCACTCCTTCCCCTCCCAGGCCATTCTGAATAGCAGCTGCTGCGAGCCTGTGCGCAGCGGGCACACCAGTGGTTCCTTAAAGTCACACCAGAGGCAAGTCTGTCTGTGAGCATCTGCACCTGGACCGCACCCAGTGCCAGAAAACCTGGTCCGATTGCCCCCAAGCGCTACTCCGCAGCACTCCTCGGGTCGCTCTAACTGGGATGCCACTCCCCCCACTGTTGCCATACTGTGCCTCACACCATAATAGGAACCTACAGCTGCACCTACTGCAGGTTCACCAACAGCAGCCCACCCACACATCCCACGTAAGCAATGCCATCTAAACCCCAGCCAACACCACACGCCACAGCAAACCCGCACGCCAACACTCACTCGCATGCATGCTGCTCAACACACAGTCTCTCAGCAAACACGCAAATGAAATCTAGGACCTGCTGAGCAGCAATGCACCGAACAGCATCCTCCTCACAGAAACCTGTCTTAACTCCACATCAGCACTAGACATCGCTGTGGCAATTCTAGCTGGCTACAAGATCGCACGACAGGACTGCCTGCACAGGCCAGGCGGAGGACTCGCAATCATTTACAAGGACTCCATAAAATGCTCAACGTCTACGGAAAGCGACACTTCTTTTATGGAACATCTGCACTTCAAACTATAAATCTCAAAAACTTCACCCTGAATGGAACCATCACCTACCGACCACCCAAACCGTGAGCCTCCTTTCACCAGTTTCATCACCAACTTTATTGCCCATCTCACCACCATCTCCAGAGCCTACATACTCCTCAGTGACCTCAACTTCCACCTAGAAGACAGAACTGACCCCTGCTCCACAGCACTACTAGAAAGGCTGAACAAAATCAGACTTACCCAGCTGGTCACAGGACCGACACACATCGCAGGACACACACTGGACCCCATCTTCACCACCAGCATAATATACTTCACCTTGCTGCTCACATGGACCAACCACTCAGTTGTCCACTTCCAAATCAACACACTGCAAGTCAACGCTCCCACCAGCGTTAGCCTACCCAGGTGAAGCTGTGGAAGCATCTCAGAGGCAGACTGGCTCAACACCCTTGGCACAGATTAACCGAACCTCACAGACACCATAAATGAAGACATCACTAACTTCGACAACTGAGTCAAGAACAGTGCGGATGCCCTAACACCCATCAAAAGAAAATCCAACAAGCAGGCATGCTGGTACACAGAGGACCTTTGAGATTTCAAACGACACTGCTAACAGCTAGAAAGAAAATGGAGAGCCAGCCAATTCAATTCAATTTACTTTTTATGTTCGATTACTTAAAATCATTACATGTATGTAGCTTAAAAGAATGTGTTGTAATTTCTCCTTTAACTGGTGATGCACATTTAGAATGTAAGTGCATCACCAGAACTCTGGGTTGAGGGTTCTGATAGAGGTTATGTGGAGAGGCTCTGGCTGTTGGGCGTCTCCTCTGGTGGGTGCAAATAAACCGATGTTAAAGACCTCCCAGTATCTTTGTTATGCTTTCAACACTGGCGACAAGTGAAGTAAGCACCCACTGATGTACCCTGCGTGCTAAAGCAGCAAAGTTTGACTTCGCGCTTCAAGGTCAGTGCTGACTCAATTTTAATACATTTGGATGTGTATTGAATTCACGTTGGTTGGATTCACCGCGATTGTGTTTCTGGAGAGCCTAGGATTTTGGCCCAAGTGTTGCAGACAGCCATTAAGTCTATTAAAATTGTACCTTTTCTGTTTCTCTACTGTTACCGATGTCGCGCGGAACCGGCATTGTTTAAATGGTCAACGGAAGTGCACGTGGAAACTTGTCACCGTGAAGAGCGAGAGAGCTTGTCTGCACGAGGAACGCTTTGTATCTCGCCTGACGAATCACGTTGTGACGCGCACGTCATCTACCTCGGTTGCGTTGGAACAACTAGAGCGCAACCCAGCTAATGCTTGCTTGAAGTTGAGACCGGCGTTTCTCTTTCGCGGCTCGCAAAGTGCCAGGAATTGTTTCAACCATAAAACATCGTTTTGGATCCATATATCATATCCAGGTACAATTTTTTTTTTTTATATATATAAAAACAAAGTAAGAGAGAAAAGTGAAGACTAGCTGTTTCCTTGTTGTTGGTTACAGTTATAGTCTCCTCATCATCCAGTTCTTTCTTCAAGCACGAACTGAGTCAAGCATTTATGATGGAACTGTAAAGTCGAGTGCTGATATAGTCTTCTCATCATCCAGCCAGTTTTTTTGTTCAAGCAAGACCTGGCTCTAGTTTATATGAAGGAGTTTACACAATTTTACCAATTTTTACAAGTAATAATCCAACCTCTGAATATTTTTATGTTAACTCATTATTTACATTTTTTATGTTAGATTATTACTTTAGATTATTTTGTTGAATTCTTATTTTAATTTGTTTTGTTAGCTTGTTAATTTGATATTGCCTTTCAGCATGTCAACGGCCAGTGGTATGAGTCAACCACCATAATTCTTATCTGAGCGTGGTGAACCAGTTCTTCCTTGGAAAAAATGGAAACCTTTATTTGACTCATATCTTATAGCCATAGGGGGTGAAAAATGTTATGCTGCAAGGAAACAAGCTGTTTTACTGCACAATCTCGGAATTGAAGGTAGAAACATTTATGACAGTCTTGATCCTATACCTATTGGGAGAGGTGATGGTGAGCCTGGTGACGTTTTTGAAATGAGTGTCCTGCTTCTACAAACCCATTTTGGACCATGTAGTCATGGAAAGACATACGTTTTTCATGCGGACACAAGCCAAAGGCGAAAGAGTTGGAAATTATGTGGCAGCCCTCAAGTCCTTAGCTCAAATGTGCGATTTCGAGCAATTGAGAGACTCACTTATTCGTGATCAACTTGTACGTTGCACAAAGACATTAGGATTCAAGAGAAGTTATTGTCTAAAAATCCTAATTTGAAGGAGGCTATCAGCATTGTTGAAAGTATTGAACATACCACCGATTGGGTTAAGGAAATGCGCACCACTGGCTTACCGCATGAAAATGTTGCAAATGTAAAGGTTGTGTTTCTGTTAGTACTGATTTGGGTGATTCATCTCCCACTGTTTGCAAAGTTGCTTGGAAACAAGAAAAAGTTGTAGCAAAGAATGACAAACAAAAAGGGAGTACTAACAACTTTAGAAAGGTTACTAAATTGAAATGCCCCAAATGTGGTAGTCAAAACCATGGACCTAATTTTCCTAATTGTTATGCAAGAAGTGTGTTCTGTAGAAATTGTGGTAAAAAGGGTCACTACGCACGTATGTGCAGAAATGCTAAGGTAAACTTTGTTATGTTATGTTATTGTAGTTTATAAAGCGCGCAGCTCCCCCAACGGGGGTGTCCCGGCGCTGGTAGCAGAGAAGAAGGGCAAAGTGCGGGCGACCTCAAGATGCTATGGGAGACCAAAGAGCCAGGTCTTCAAAGATTTACGGAATGTGAGTTCTGAGTTGGCTTTCCTAATATGTTCTGGCATGGAGTTCCATAAGGTTGCTGCTCTAAGGGCGAAGGACCGTCCTCCTATTCTGGCCCTAACAAAGCGGGGTATAGCAAGAAGTTCATGGTGATAGGACCTCAAGTTCCTGGACTGGTGATATTTACGAAGTCTCTTCCTTAGATACTGAGGGCCAGTGTTTCTAACTGCTCTGTAGGCCAATGTTAATGCCTTGAATTCTGTCCTTCTTTTCACTGGAAGCCAGTGAAGGCTCCGTAAATGAGGAGATATGCGATGACGCAACAGGACATTTCTGATAAGCCTGGCTGCTGCATTTTGTATCATCTGCAGTTTTCTTATTAAATAAGCTGGCAGACTTAAGTACAGGCTATTTGCATAGTCCAATTGTGACGTAATCAGTGCATGGACTATTGTTTTCCTACAGTCTAAAGGTAGAAAATGTTGATGATGAAACATTGTATCCTCAACAAGCCATTCACCATATTACTGATATTGGAAGCAGAGCTGTACATGATGTGCAAAATGTTGACAATGATAATTTATTATTGCCTAAATGCGATGTCTACATTGACAACAGAGTTGTTCCTGTTTTAGCTGACTCAGGTTCACCTTATACACTTATAAGTGACATTTTTTGGGACAACACATTTGGTAAGGATAACATTAACCCATCACCACCTGATATTAACCCTGTTGCTTATGGTGGGAAAAGTATTGATTTGGTGGGTTACTCTGTTCAAATCATTATGTTTAAAGGGAGAGAAACTGTCGGAAAAATGTATGTTGCCAGAAGAGGTGACAATTTGTTAGGATGGCGTCATCAAAGAGATTTGGGCATTATTCTTGTTAGACTTGGCATCTTTTGGCGTGTTTCCCCTGACTTTTTGCTTTCTGACCTCCCGGTTTTGACTCTGTTTTTGCTGGTGTGATGATTCTGCGCACTTTCCTCACTGCGATCCAGTGGGAAAGTGCAAGTGCTCCTGTATAAAATGTGTTATGGATTGGTGTTTCCATGATTGGCCTATTTGGTTTATGTGTCAGTCCCTCGTAAAGTGCACTGCGAGTGCCAGGGCCTATAGACCAAATGCTGTTGGTGGGCTGCAGCACTGGATTGTGCCACCCACGCAAACAGCCCGTAAAATGTAACTCGGGCCTGCCAACGCAGAGCCAGTGCGCAGCCTGGGGCTGCCATGTCGACTTGGCAAGTGCACACACTTGCAAGTCCCCAAACCTTCCCTTTGCTACATGTTAGTCACCCCTAAGGTAGGCCCACGGTACCCCTGTGGGCAGGGTGCGGTGTCTGCGAAAGGTAGGACATGCCCGGGTGTGTGCGGCATGTCCTGATAGTGAATTACAGCCTAGTTCGTTTTTCACTATTGCAAGGCTACCTGTTCCCCTAGGCCAGAACGGGCAGTTTTGATTATTACAGCTTATAATCCTAACTGACCCCGGGAACATGGTAGAAATTCGAGTTTAGTATGCCTGGACTCAGAATGATAAAATGCAGCTTTTAGTGAAGTCGGTTTTAACATTCTGTGTTTGAAAATACCACTTTTAGAAAGTGGGTATTTTCTTGTCTAACCATCCAAGCCTGCCTCTGCGAGGTTGTGTATTCCGTGTCTGGAATGTGAGTGACAGGGGCTGGGGGATACCAGGAGACAGGGTGAGTCAGCACAGGGCTGAATAGCAAGATCTACATGTAGATGGGTGGGAGGGGTCGCACCTGGGCCCTGAATAGGACAGTGCCTTCCTCCACAATGCTGGCTCCACCTCCTGTGGTGCGTCTGATGTCCCTGGCCCACTCACTGAAAGAAGGGACGGAGACTTGTCAACAAAGTGCTCCAGAACTGGTTTGGACTAGGCAAAGGCCTCTCTGCCTTCAGAGAACAAAGGAATTTGGGATATAAATATTGGGGCCCTGACCCCATGAATTTAGATCTCGCTGGAATCAAGGAACCTGCCAAGACGAAGAGCTGGAAGAGCTGCCAGGAGGAGTACTGCCCCTTTGCTGTGTTGTTGCTTTGTTGGGTTGGCCTGCAGTTGCTGCTTCTGTCTTGGGCAGTGAAAGGACTGGACTGTACTTTCTCCAAACTTGTGCTGAGTATCTCCAAGGGCCAGGAACCGAGCTGGCCTCCTGTTAAGAAGTCTCAGGGACTACAAAGACTTCACAAGCCTCTGGGTACCGCTTCTGGAACGCTGTTTCAGTTGCCACAGAGGGAAGGGAACCGCAACCGACTCCGTCAACCGAATCCATCCCTGGCCGGTGACCTGTTTGCACCGCAGACCGCATCGCCCCGCTTCGCATCGCAACCCTGGTCTCACCGTGGGCAACGTCCAACGCCGCCAACATCGAGCCGCTGCTTGCACCGTGACCTGTGGGCACCGCAGTTCGCATCGCATCGCTTCACTGAACCAACCGGACCCGACCGACGCAGGTCGCTGCAACTGGCTCAAGAGTCGAGACCGCACCGCAGTTGGGGCACCGCTCGCACGTCTGCGACGCACCGCTCCGACTCGCACCGCTGTCCGACGCCAGCTCCCGCACTCCGGCTAGGTCGCCTGCATCGCAACCTGTCAGCACCGCATCGAGCATCGTCTCGCCCTGCATCGCACGCCTTGGACTCACCGACTCCGTCTGCCCGACGCTCATCGAGCCGCTGCCTGCACCGCATCGAGGGACACCGTACCTTGCATTGCTCCGTCTTGTACCGCAACCGCGACGAACGCCGACCGGCTCGTACACTCCGTACCAGCCACAACGAGAAAAGGTACTGTGACCGAGTCTGTTCACGACTCTGCTGGCCCGTATCGACGCGGTCGGCTGGAACTGTTAGACTCTGTGGTTTTCAGCATCACGGTAGGCTCGGACGGAGCTACCGACCTCGTACGAACTTTGCTTTTGTGCTATTCCTGCAAAGAAGAAGTTACCTTATCAAGCATTCATTCGTAAAGTATCGTATTGTGGATTTTTGTCGTAATTGGTCTTGTCTTGAGTATATAAAATATTGGTTATTTTTCTAAACTGGTGTGGTGTCCGTTTGTAGTGCTTACACTGTATTACTGTTGGTTATGTGCAAATGCTTTACACACTGCCTCTGAATTAAGCCTGACTGCTCGTGCCAAGCTACCACGAGGGTGAGCAGGGGTTACTTCACGAGTGTAACAACCCTTACCCTGACTAGGAAGAAGGGTCCCTACTTGGACAAAGGTACAAGCCCTTGCCAACTAGAGATCCCATTTCTAACAATTCTAAATCCCAATGCGCATGAACAAGTAATGTTGGTAGCACATTTGGGGGATGATCAAGACATCATGAGAAAATATCCTGATGTTTCAGTGATAAATTGGGACTTCTTAGTGGTTTTAAGCACAAAATAATCTTGAAGGCAAAAGCACAACCTGTAGTTCACAAGGTTAGGAAGGTGCCTAATCTAATGGTGGGACCCCGCCAAGAGGAGCTTAATAAACTGCTTGGAATGGGGATCATCGAAGAAATCGAGTCCTCAGAATGGTTGGCTCCAATTGTTTTGGCGCCCAAAGACAAAGGCAGCAAAATTAGGATGTGTGTTGACTTAAGAAGCTTGAACAATTGCATCTGGGTCGACAGACAACCTTTACCCAACATAAATGAAGCTCTTGCAAAACTGAGTGGTGCATGTATTTTCAGTGTAATGGACTTATCGTCGTCCTACCACCAAGTCATGTTACATGAAGAATCTAGAGCCCTAACCTCTTTTGTCACACCCCTGGGAGCTTACAGATTCATCAGGATGCCTTTTGGGCTGGCTTCTGCCGCTGCATGCTTCCAGAGGTCGATGAAGGAGGTTTTGTCTGGTATAAATTTGGTGTTATTTTTTCAGGACGATATACTTGTCCATGGTTAAGACACATAGACACGGTCAGTTTGGACGTTTGCACGCCAACGCGGCCGGTACCTGTCCACCAAATCTATCTTACAAAGTATTCCTGTGGGGGAAACTTATTATTGAAGTTTACTGAATGCATACCAGAACAAGAGTTCATTAATCATTTCATCACAACGATTAGGTGTTGTGAGAGAATCAGAAATTTTAAAGAAAAATACATTGTTTTTAAACAAAAAACATACAGCAGTCTTCGGGAGATACACATCAGTACCCTGAAAGATATACATGAGGATCCTGGTCGCACATCCTCTCACTGGACCACAAATCCCATAAGTGACTTATATACAGAATAAACAGTAATTGTGTGGCATTTCCTGACGAAGGCGCAGAGTGCGCCGAAACGCGTGTAGAAGACTCATTTTTGTTGCCACGGTCTATGTCTGTGTATTTTATGTTTATGATTATTTGTATTGTGATGAATTTATGTGTTATTGACATACAACATATGGTATAAAGAGATATTTTATGTATTGTTTATATTAAAAATGGTCTCCATATTGTAATAAACCTCGTTTTTAACTAATTCAAATGAAAACTATAATTTTTTTTATATTTTTGAGTGTTACGCTGAGTTCATATTAGAGTACTATGTACTATATGATGTGTGTTATTTGAGATTTGCAACAACTGTAATCCTATAATTGCCTAGGGATCTGTTTTCTATTCCATGGTAAAGACAGAGCCAGCCATGATGACATACTATTTAAAGTATTATCCAGGTTACAAGAACGTGGGCTCACTTTAAAGAGCGAAAAGTGTAAATTCAGAGTTGAATCTGTGTCCTATTTAGGTCATTCTATCTCCAGTGAGGGGATCAGCCCCAAGATTGATTTGGTTGAAGCGATAGCCCAAGCACCGGCTCGAACCAAGAGAGACCAAGTCAGATCTTTTCTTGGGTTGTCAGAGTACTACTCTAAATTCATCAACAATTTTGCTTGTGTGGTACAACCTCTGAGACATTTGCTCAAAAAGGGGGCAGAATTTGTATGGTCAGAGGACTGCGCTCATGCGTTTAACAAGGTCAAAAGTGATATTGCTTGCATGCCTACTTTGGGTCATTTTGACGTTACAAAGAAAACTGTTCTGACTACAGATGCATGTTTACGTGGGTTGGGTGCGGTTCTGTCCCAGACTGTTGATGGTAATGATAAAGTTATTGGTTTTGCCTCGCGTTCTCTCAAAGGGGCAGAGGAACGCTACTCTGTGGTAGAACGTGAGGCGTTAGCTTGCACTTGGGCCATCAATCATTCCAGGCTTTACCTTTGGGGTTTACCTTTCCTAGTTAGGTCTGATCATAAACCATTAGTCCACATGTTTACTTGTAGAAATGCTGAGAGCACCACTCCCAGGATTAAAAGATGGATGGAAGGACTTTGGGAGTATAATTTCATGGTGGAATACTTTCCTGGCTTGAAAAATGTTCCTGATGGTCTCTCCAGGATGCCACTTGACAAATTGGTCACCGCAAGTGAAGAGAGGGTTGTAGCGTGGGTCAAAGAATCTGCTCTTAACAAGACTGAATGAGAAGCCAGTTTTGTTACTGACAGTTCCAGGAGAATCGTCATGGATTATGTTGTCAACTGTTGGCCTGTCCTCAATGATATTCCTCAGTGTGCCAGAGGATTTTGGAATGTACGTGATGAGTTGAGCATTGTTGATGGTGAGCTTTGTCGTGGTGAGAGGTTAGTTCCCCCTTCAAGCATGCATGATAAGATAATCAATTTGGCACATGAAGGTCATCTGGGATGCAGCCTTACCAAATCCAGGGTCAGAGAAACTTATTGGTGGCCTGAAGTTGATCGTCAGGTAGAGGTAGTAGTCAAGGAATGTACTTTTTGTGCCAGCAACGATAAGTCTAGGAAAGTCAGTTCAGCACCACTTTCTCCCGTTGTACTACCTGAACGACCCTGGTCCAAGCTGGCTGTGGACATTGTGGGGCCTTTTGAAGTCCTGTCCCCCAGTGAGAAATTTGTTGTGGTTTTGGTTGACTATACCTCTAAGTGGGTTTCGGCTTGCTGTATGGGTTCTGTAGTAACCAATAACATTATTGAGTTTCTAAAGGATGCGTTTGCATGTGAGGGCATTCCTGAAGTTTTGGTAAGTGATAATGGAGTACAATTCACCTCTCGGGAGATGGAAATGTTTTTAAATGAGCTCTCTATTACTCATCACCACACTGCTCTTTATGCACCTCAAGCTAATGGTTTAGTTGAGAGCATGAATAGGCTTGTAAGGGCTTGTGCTCAAACTACTGTTGAGTCTGGGTCAACTCTTAATGTCTTACGCGAAAAATTGTGAGCTCACAGAAACACACCCACTTGTGTCACTGGTTGCTCACCATTTTTGAGACTCAAGGGCAGGGTGGCTGGTTCCAAACTTAACCCGCTGTGGTTGAGTGTAAGGGATCGGAATGTGACGATAAGTGATCCTAAAGTGCTGAATTATCAAGATAAATATAAGCAGAGATATGATGCCAAGATGAGTGTTTGCAATTGAACGTGGAGAGTTGGAGATTTGGTATATGTTAAGAAAGCTGTATGGTCTTCCAAAGGTGAAACTAAGCTTTATGGACCTAAAAGCATTATCAAGGTCATGAAAAATGTGGTAATGTTGGATGTTGGAAATGTTTGGAGTATGTCTTGTCTTTCTTTTTGTAACAGGAAGGAGGTAGACACCAAAGTTGAGGCTCAGTCGAGACATTTTCTTCACAGTCAATCTGCGTGCCAGTATGAGCTTTCTGGTTGTGACAAAAGAATGAGACGTTCTCCTTCATATCTCAATGATTATGTGTTGCGATAAAGTTAGTTTTCATCATTAACTGTTAAGCCATTTTGTTCCTTTCATTTTATCTATTTTCATCTTACAGTATTTTTCTCTGCCATTTTTTTTCTTCTCTTTTCCTTTCTTTTCATCAATGTGTTAAAGGGGGAGGTGTGTTGTAATTTCTCCTTTAACTGGTGATGCACATTTAGAATGTAAGTGCATCACCAGAACTCTGGGTTGAGGGTTCTGATAGAGGTTATGTGGAGAGGCTCTGGCTGTTGGGCGTCTCCTCTGGTGGGTGCAAATAAACCGATGTTAAAGACCTCCCAATATCTCTGTTATGCTTTCAACAGAATGGTTGGATAAATAAGTGATACAAAAATATGTTCTTAAAATTACATATAAATTGACAGTTAAAAGGAATATTTCCCTTAAAAAGAACTGTGATTATAAGCTCATGTCCTCTTAGCCGGTTATCTCCCTGGTCTTGCTCGAGTTCCGCCTGGTAGGTTGAACTGTAAACACTGCAGTTCGGATGGCATCTACGAATTTCCCCAGCTTTGCAAGAGACTGAGGGGTGTTATCAGAAAAGCACTTGTCCGCTACCTCCCTGCAGAATCTGAGGCCATTGGCTTGGCAGAGAGGAATTAGGTGGGGATGTCAGTCATTAGCGAGGTGGGGGCAACAACACAGCAGGTGGAGCCAGGACTCAGAATGGTAATTACATAGCCTGCAGGAAGATAACCCATCCCTGCAGGCCTAGTGTGGATTAAAGTCTGTGATGGGCAGCGCTAGGAGTCTTGTGTAAGTGAATTTTTTTCGAGCCTGAGCAGACAAGGAGTACTTTAAGTATGGCTGGGCTTTCCCCTGAATATAGGTGTCCAAGGTTGTGAGGAGCCTTTCAATGTCCCTTTCGAATGAGGCTTGTGTATCTTGCACGTTCACTGCTTTTTTCCATGCCGGCAAAGGAATATTCAAATTCAGATTTGTTACCTCAATCTTCAGGGCGATGATGGCTAGCAATAGCTGTGTGTGTCATGGAGAACATTCTTCTTCAAAAATTGTTTTGAGTTGGGCCTTAAGAGATGGGGCTAGAGAGCGCAGGGTCCTGATGTAGTATTTTATTATATTGCCTAGGCAGGTAACGTCCGGACTTACCAGACCCACCTCCAGCCTCATCCTGGCCCTCCTTACATGCCGGGGGTAGGTGACATTTATTTTGTAGGTCATTGTTTTGAGATTCGTGAAGTAGGAGTCGAGCTTTCCAGGGAAGGCTGAGTGGCCATAGTTCAGGGCAGCTACAAGCTTAGCTTGGAGGACGCCTAATATTGGGTCAGCTGTTGGGCTTTGTAGCTGGTGGTTTAAGAGTTTCAGGCTGTGGATGACCCCAGCTGCCTTGGTTCTGAGATGTTTGAGATGTGCCCCTGGTTTGGCCCTTTCATTGAACCAGACTCCCAGGTAATTGTAACTTGTACAGGTGGATATTTTCTGGTCTCCTAATTGCCATTATGCCAGTTTCTTACGGGGTTAATACCATAGTTTTGGACTTTGCCCGATTCACCAGGAGTTTATTCTCTACTTTATAGCAGTGGAGAGCATTAAGGGCCCTCTGTAGGCCTGTTCGGGTATGGTCAATGATGGCAATGTCATCTGCATAGAGAGCCTGCCATGAAACCACAGACAGAACCATCCACAAGGCTGCACTCAGACGTTACCACCAGCAACTGAGAGAGGCCAAGAAAAAAACTCTAGCTGGACACATCGAAGGAAGCTCCAACAGCAGCAAGAAATTCTTCTGAAGCGCAAAGGACTTCACCACACCTGCAGTCTCTGTCAACAACATCACCCCCTCCCAAGAACTCTGCGTCGACCTATAAATCTATTTACACAGCAAAATATCAAACTTCTACAGCAACTTCACACACCAAACTGACACCAGCAATCTCACCGCCAACCTCCCTATCACCAACCGAGACGATAAACTGACCAACTGAAAAGCCCTCAACAGAGACGACACAGCGAAGATCATGCAGATCACCCACTCAGGAGCCTCTACAGATCCATGCAACCTGGGAGCATCTTCTATCAGCACCGCCCTCACCCATATCATCAACACCTCCATCACATCCTCCACTTTCTCGGAAGACTGAAAGCATGCAGAGGTAAACCGCCTCATCAACAAACCGTCGGCCCAACCCAAACCAATTGAGCAACTTTCGGCCCATCTCCCTGCTACTCTACCCAGCGAAAGTGATTGAGAAGGCCATCAACAAACAACTCACTACTCACCACGACCTACATGATCTACTGGACCTCACCCAATCAGGAGAACCACAGCACCAAAAAAAGTACTCATCGCAGCCACTGGCGACATCCAGACCATCCTGGACCAAGTAGAAACAGTGGACCTCATTCTGCTTGACCTGTCCGCAGCCTTCGACATGGTCTCCCACAACACCCCTATCAAAAGACACTTAGCTGGATCTGCTCCTTCCTCACAGGAAGAACCCAAAGGGCCAGATTGCCACTCTTCACATCAGATAACAAGAACCTGATCTGCGGAGTGCCCAAGGGTACTGTCTCAACCCAACCTTGTTCAATATCTGCATGACACCATTCACCAACATCATCTTTTCTCATGGCATCACCAACATCTCCTATGCCGACGACACCCAACTCATCCTCTTGCTGATGGACAAAACCACCTCCACCAGAACCAACTTCACCAACTGCATGACCATGGTAGCAGATAGGATGAGAACCAACTGCTTGAATCTCAGCTCCGACAAGACGGAAGTAATTGTCTTCGGACACAAGCATGCCCCACCTGGTGGCCATCAGAGTTAGGGCAAACACCAACACCTACTGACCACGCCAGAAATCTGGGGATCATCCTAGACAACAAGCTCCAAGATGACAGCACAAGTCAACACAGTGAGCGTTTCCTGTTCCACATCCTACGCATCCTTGGAAAGATCTTCAAGTGGCTGCTGCAGAACACTAAATGCACCGTCATGCAAGCAGTCATCACAAACAGGCTCAACTACAACAACGCACTCTGTGCATTAATCTCCAAGTAGATCCTACACAGACTATCCAGAATGACGTTGCAAGACTCATACTCGACCACCAACACCACACCCACATCAAACCGCATCTCAGGGAGCTCTTCTGGCTCCCCATTCAAGTGTGCAGCCAATTTAAACTCCTAACGCACACATACAAAGCCTTACACAACACGGACCAGCATACCTGAATAGCTGCATAAACTTTCACCAGCCGGCCAGACACCTACGCTCAGCCTCACTTGCACTCACACCCCAAATTCCCAGAAGCAGAGCAAGAGGTCGCTCATTCTTCTACATCGCACCTAAAATACAGAACAACCTTCCGCAGCACATCAGGGCATCCTCCTCACTTCTTGAGTTACACAACAATCTGAAGACCTGGCTCTACAAATAACTCTGCGGGGACCACACACCTACACACCTGCTCAAGCGCCTGGACAGTGCACTGTACAAATCAACATATAATAACATAACAGAATGTTTTTCAGTAAACAATTGATTTAAACAGACTAATAACATATATGGTGGATAAAATGTGACACCTGGTCACAGAAGCAGCATGGTGTGCAAATGAAGAAAATAATAAACTTGAGGGTTTAGCTGAAGAACATGAGGTTGATATAAGTAAGACAAAAGGTTTACAGAGGAATGACAGAATGGATTTGATTGAGGCAGAAATAAAGGAGACGGGTGTGGTGACTTTGTGAATTCACATTAAAGAATTAGTTGAGCATACTAAGGATTTAAGCGATTTGAGGAAATACATAGAGAAGTGAAAAAAGAAACCTGTTACTAAAAAACAGTGACACAGGAAAGAAGCAAAGTTAGTCATGACTGATTCAGAATCCGAAGCAGTGACAGAATTTCCTTTAAGGGAAGTACATGGATGGAATTATGTGCCTTGGACTAGGGGTGATCTCTATTCCTTTACGACATATTTTCCAAAACTGAGGGAGAAAATTTACATATGGTACACAGAGGTCTATACATTAGTGACAGTTTTGAAGATGCCTAGGATTGATTTTGATACATTATTTGAAGTTGTTATTCGTAGTGATTTGTGGACAGAGTGCAAGGCAGCAGTTGCTTGACGGTCTGAAGAACCGGCTAGAATTCCATCTAACAATGCCCAAGTTGAGGTAGTTATGGAAAAATACAGAGCAGAGATAGAGCATTTGAAAAAGAAGGTGCCAGGTAAGGACGTGAACCGGGGAATGATAATGAGAGCTACACAAGAACTGAAAGAATCGGTGCATGCTTATTATGAAAGGCTTATGCAAATTTATAGCAAATATAGCGGAGTTGAAGACCCCAAAAAGAAAGCGTTTGTAGATTCATAATGGCTTTCTTTTGGGTTTGGATCTAGAGCTTAGATCTCATATTAAGCAGAATGTGATGTGTTTACAGAATAAGAGTATTGATGATGAGTGATGAGATTCTGAAGTATGCCAAATTCTGTAGTGAATGTTTTGATGCGAAGAAAACAAAGATTAAGGAGAAGGTGAGGAATGTGCAAATACAACAGATTGAGAGAAACAACATAAATCAGATGATGGGTTCTGATTCTGATTTTGTACAGTCTGGGAATTCTGGAATGAATGGGACACAAGTGATGCAAGGAGTTGGGCTGAAAAATGAGATGCTGCAGACTCAAGGTCATGGCAGAGCAAATGTGAATAATTCTGGAGTGAATGCAAATAATAATTTGCTGAAGAAAAGCACTGCTTTTCACATCTGTATTAAAATTGAAAACTGGAAGTGCGATGGTAGACAGAATCCAAATTAAATCCAAGATGATTTTGTTCCCCAGGTGCAGCACAAATCATACAAAGATGCAGATTGCTACCCCAGCCCATCACAGTCCTGTGCAGAAGATGCAAAATAAGGGGCAGTTCCATGAAAAACAAATTGCCATACAATGTGGGGTACCAAGAGAAACCATCGATTAACGGCAATGATTTTTCTCAGTTTTCACCACAGACAAATTCACAATGACAGTGCCTGAGGATGAAGGAGGATTGAATGCTTGGTGAACTCCTAGAGGAAGACCAGAGTGGCCTATATGTAGATGGTGAGGTGAATGGGCAAACTCTTAAAGAAAGTGTTAATACCAAAATTTGGCCTGCCAACCTCTATAGAGACAGATCATGGAACTCATTTTAAAAATGAAATCCTAAAGTTATAATGCACTGCTCTTCGGATTGGGCAGAAGTTTAACTGTAGTTAACATCCACAATCATCTAGAATAGCTAAGAAGATAAATGGCACCATCAGCAGTAAGCTGGCTAAAGTGTGCGCCTCCACAAATCTTAACTGGCCAGATACACTTCCTCTTGTTCTTATTCATGTCAGAAGTACTCCAGAGAAAAGGATTCACCTTTCACCTCATACAATTTCTATAAGCAGAGCTATGAGAATAGCATACATTCCTTCAGCAAAACTTGTGCCAATAACTGATGATGTTATATTAGATTACTGCAAAGGACTGGCTGATGTGGTGAAATCTGTCTCTCATCAGGAACATTTGCCAACAGTACCGACAAAAGAAACTCAGTGCCATTCACTGCAACCTGGAGATTGGATTCTAATTACGAAATCTGTTCACAAGAGCTGCCTGGAGACCAGATGCAAAGGGCCACATCAAGTTGTGCTTGTGATTAACACTGCTGTAAAGTGTGCTGGAATCCCGCACTGGATCCATGCAGCTCACACGAGAAGAGTGAAGATGGCAGAGGAAGAAGTGGTAACATCAACCGCTGATTTGGAGAGTCAAGCTTAAGTTTGCAGTGTGGACCCAGAGGGGGGAGAAGTGAGACAGGAGAATCCTGAAATTGATAATGAAGTTGGTGATACTGCAGAGAGTGAAGATCTTAGTAAAGATCCTGGTGAAGGTACCAGTAGTCAGTTTCAGTTCAAGAATCAGAGGGAAGAACTATTGCAAGTCACAAGCAGCAGCAAGAAACAGTCTCTAATCCAGTATCTAATACAGTTCATGAACACCTCCAGCTGAAAATTCGAGTCTCAAGAAGCCCGAAGGAAAAAAGGAGCAAAACACTGTGAGTCGAGATGCTGATCATAGTACAAGTTTGACTCTTCTTCACAAGAGGGAGTTGGATTGTGCCAGGGCAGGAGTATTCACCTCAATCACCTGAGGCAACAGGAAGAAGAGGAGAAGGGCCTTGAGAGTTCTGAGAGCTGCAGTATTTCAGTGTCTGAAAGCAACACAAAGGGACCAGGAAGCGGTCTACAACTTGTCATTTTTTTGAGGAATCCTCTTGGTACTTTCCAGGAACTGGCTGCAATACAGGAACTGCAAGGAAGAAAAAGCAGCATGCAAGGGGGCCCAAACCAATTTTTAACCTGGAAATTGCAGTTTGGCACAGCTTGGTGTAGCAAGCTGCTACAGAAGTGGCTAGGTGTGCTCGTGTCCCCAGGGAGCGAGCTTTGCCTCCTGTGCCTTGTGAAGTTTACTTCCCTCCACAAGCTTCTTGTTTACAGAAGCCAGGAAACCAGACCTGGGTAGTGTATGGCTGTGATTAGTGGCAGTTACTGCGTGGCTTGTGCAAGCAGGTGGCAAGCACCATAGTTTAATGATTTGCTTTGAGTTCTTCTTTGGCCTTCTAATTCAACTGAGGCAACCTGTTTCAACTGTAACCCAACACAACAAGTAGCTTTGAACTGAAGAAATCTCCAGCTCATTACAATAGCTCACTGTAAGCTCTTTACTTTGCCGCTTAGCAATACTTAGCAAGGAGCAAGCAAGAAAGCAAGGACCAGCCAGCTCAACCAACAGAACAATAGATTAATGACAGTCACCAGCCAGAATTTACAATCAAGAATCCAGACCAAGCAAACTACTGTTCTAAGTAAACCAGAGGCCTCATGATCCAAGTTAAAGCCTTGGCAAGATCAAGCCAACAAATAATTACAAGATGTAATATCATACCTACAGCAGTACACAAGATGAGTGAACAGTTGAGAAAGAAAACTCACTCAAGAGAGAAGGACTGCAAATCGCAAAACAAACGGCACCTAGAGCCGGTCTGTCCACTGTCAAACCCTACAGTGGAATAACTCAAAAATTAGAGAAAGGAGGCAAAAAGGAAAGGGAAAGACATATCTTTTCTTAATACTGCCCTCACACACTTTGCAGTGTCATGCTTCATCATAGGGCCGCATCAAACGTCCAGGTGCAGACCAACACCCAGGACGGAGCGCGTTATTATTTTATGAAGAAAAGTGGTGAGGGAGGTTAGTGAGAGACGAAAAGGGAAAAAATATATATATAAAGGAAACAATATTCCCTCAAGAAGGGATCAAAAGGTGCAGATAAGTGTACTTAAAACTATCTAAGGGGAAACTCACATTTCGCCTTTATTCTTGTGTCCCCTTGATAGGATTAAAAAATCAAAAATAGGATATTCAGGGGAGATAAATGCCCCTATATCCCTACTGCAGGACCAACATGTTTCGGCCAGTACTACGTGCCCGTCAGGGTCACAATGGCCTTCATCAGGGTATGGATCCCTCGTCTTTCTGGTCTTTACCCCCACTCTGGTGTTTGCATCAATTAAAAATTGGAAATTCTCCAATTACACACTCTCCAAAAAGTATAGGGAGATGTCCATATTCTGTAAAAGAAACCAAAAACGTGATTCTAATATAGAAAAATTCTAATACACTCTCCCCCTAGTGCCTTATTCCTTAATGCCTCTATATCACTGCTATTATCTATCACGCAGTGTCTATATCATCTCAGCCACTAAATTTACTAATGCATTAAAACCAAAGTGAACACCCTATAGTGCAACACCCCAAAAACTCACAAACCTTTCGGGCTAGACAACTGAGACCCTGTCATAGCACCTCTAGTGCTCATCTAATCATCCGTGTGATGTATGTTGTTACCAAAGCCGGAACCCAACAATGATCTTATGCCCAACCACGTATATTTATAATCCTATTAAGCAAGATTTGTACTCACACGAGTTCCAAAGCACTTCTCTGAACCCGGGACCTTCGTGGGAACGTGGGCTTGTAGTCACACTCTATTAAGATAAAAAATAATAAAACCAACTCGTCTGTATTCAAGTTAAGTGGTCTACCTGCAAACATAAATATGTGCGCAGTATAAACCACTACGGCATGGGTGCCCTCGGCTAAACACCGCCAAAGGCACTCTATGAGAATGTGCTACTCGTAACCGACAAAGTGAATCTCAGAATATGTTACTCGTGACCGGCAAAGAGAATCTCAGAGGCCATGCATAAAGCCCCTTCCGTCATTCGCATGTCGTTAACAGTGACCCAATCTCAATAGCGGGCACCCACAATCGTCTCATAGTACCGTCCCACTTACTACATCAAAGCTCCACCAGTAGCCGTTTCCTCACGTTAGTCCACCGAAGATCACTACACATTGCAGAGCCCGCATTTAAAGCCCGCCCAGGGGGGGATCACGTGTTTTCCACGTCCTACGTTGATTGCGTATGCAATCACGCGCCTAGGACCATGGGTCCGAAAAACGGAAACTAGTAAGCTAACCTCCTCCCTTGTGCGGGCATTCAGTATCGGCCATGTTCTAAATCCGGCCGCCCATAAATGCTAATCCTATGCTAATGGAACAATAGTGAAGCCCGGGGAACTAAAATAGCGGTACTCGCTATGTATATCATAAGTATTGGATCCATCTCAGTGTACACCGTGTAATGCCTTTATGTTTGATTCCTTCTTAGCTTATATCATATTAAACATCCCACTAATCCGGATTGAATTAAAAATAGTCATTAGAAAGATTCAAAAACCACTCCCCTTGATGTATGATTATCACCGGTGATATGAGCTCTTTCCATCCATATACTCCTGACGCCCATCAATTCCAAAATGTCTGCTGCCAAACCATAATCTCAATTAGGACACACTCAGTGAGCCTCTCATCTGTCCTATGTAAGTCACAAATGCAACTTAAGTGTTACCAAAGGGGCTCTACGTGGAAGAAACAGATGGGGCATCTGAACATGTGAATAAGCACCACATGCCAAAAAACCATCACCCATGCCACCACCTTAGGGCCAGGGCCCGCAGTAAAGGGTCAATAATCTCATCCCAACCAGGTGGCAAAATACTAGTCCCTTAGTTATTCATAACCCCATATAGTTGGAACGAGGGAATACAGTCATTGAGGCCCCGTGTACTGCTTTTCAATCTGTCCACCAAACGTTGTTCTCTCACCAACAGACAATTTGAGACATCCGTGGTATTTGGTGGAATAAAAGGTCTGTCTATCACTGTCCACCGTAAGTCATGTTCAGAATGTCCCATCTCTTTAAAGTGTGCTGTCAGTTTGGTGTTAGTTTTACCACAACGTATGGTACTCATGTGTTCTAGTATACGCGTTTTTACCTTGCGGGTTGTCATCCCCACATATTGCATGTTACACGGGCATTTTAGTAAGTATATGACATTGTTGGTGTTACACCTTTTGATCCTTTCTTGAGGGAATATTGTTTCCTTTATATATATATTTTTTCCCTTTTCGTCTCTCACTAACCTCCCTCACCACTTTTCTTCATAAAATAATAACGCGCTCCGTCCTGGGTGTTGGTCTGCACCTGGAAGTTTGATGCGGCCCTATGATGAAGCATGACACTGCAAAGAGTGTGAGGGCAGTATTAAGAAAAGATATGTCTTTCCCTTTCCTTTTTGCCTCCTTTCTCTAATTTTTGAGTTATTCCATTGTAGGGTTTGACAGTGGACAGACCGGCTCTAGGTGCAGTTTGTTTTGTGATTTGCAGTCCTTCTCTCTTGAGTGAGTTTTCAGTCTTGGAAGGGGAGTCAGAAAAGGCTCATTCCCTTGTCTCTTCTTTTTGTGACATAAACAGTTGAGAAAGAGCAGGAAATGGTAGAGACTAAGAAAGTGCTCCTTGAAAACGAGACTACAGCAGATTCCCCCAATGACCAGCCAACCAAGATCAAATGGGTCCGCCCTGCTGCCCGAAAGTAGAGTTACAGTGCTCAGTACTGTCACAAGAGTCTATGTGTCTGTACTCTGGCCCAGAGGCCAGGAGAAATCATTCTCGGAGCCAATCAGACATAAGAACAACAGCAGGAAACTCACTGGAGGCCCAACTCAGAGTGCAGATAACTATCAGTGTAGCAGCCAGGTAACAGAGGAATATTGTGAATCAGCAATTAAGACTTGTACTCAAGGTGGCGGTCTCAAATACTCTAATCTGATCATCTCAACCAATAATATCTTCACAGTCACCGCAGGAATATATTAGTAACGTGATCTCAGGAATTATTCTTACCCATTGATCCAATGAATAGAGCATGTTCGCTGGGAAAGGCCACTCTACCAAGATTCCCATGTCTTATTCTTTAACTACTAAAAGTAATGCAGAAAGAAAGAAAGAACAACTATGTCCCATTTGAATTAGATGAAGAAGTCCTCCATCTGGTGGATACCCACCACTTGCCGCCTCGTGCTTTTTAGCTTGAATTACCAGTCTAGAAAGTAGTTTGAAGAGCACCACTAGTTCAAACATGCCACTCCCAATCTGGGCATAAGTAATCCACATCAAGCCACTCAGGAAACCTCCCCAGCGCAGCCGATTCTTGCCATCATGAAAACAATATGCAGGACTTTAGACATTGTAGCTGGTGCATTAATGTCTCAGACAACAAAACTAGATGACCAAACTATGGTTATGCGTGAAATATCAAATAACATTGTAACAACTGACATGAGAATGCGAGCGATTGAAGAAGTAGCATTGTACTCATTAAAGTCCAGGCCTCCATTCAGTGAGCGATTCAATTTCTCAGCCATCATTGAAAAACTAGCCAAAGTTCCTGAAGTGATTCATTCAATCCTATCAGACTGCAAAAAAAGTGTAAAAAAAAAAAAGAGGGTCCTAGTATACTTGATGTACATAATAAATGGAAGGGTCCCAAAGAAAGTTGCAAACTGACCAAGAATGGGTTTGACAGTTTCTGTCGCAGACCAAGTGGGCTTCCCCCTTAACTGTTCATTGCCAGTAATAATAACGTAACCTCAGAGAACAATATGAATACGCTAGACCCGACTACTGCTTGTGTAGCCAAAAAGGGCCTAAGCAACGCACATATCAAATATTTAAAAAACAAAATCACAAAGCAAGAAACGTAACAAGGCTGCCAGCAATTGTAAGTTCATGGTGGATGATCCACCAATGCAGTGGCCTGAGTAAAAAGACGTAACCCAACCAGCTTCAATTGCCTGACTTGTAACAATCCCTTAACACAATGTGAAAGCAGCTGTAAATCCTGTGCAAGATCTGAGGTTCCACCACTCATGCCACAAGCACACCCATATCCAAAGATTTCCAATAGTCCCCCGACACTCCAAGCCAACCGGCTTGGCAGCAGCCCCAGACCCTTTACTAGCCCAAATTAAACAGGCTCCTATGAGGCGGCAACCATATCAACTAGGGCAAAAAAACAAAACTAAATGGAGCAATACCAAGATGGCCAAGGGGCACCTGCGGACGTTCGAGAAGTAGCTAATTTCAGGCAAGTATCCAAGCCTGATCGAGACAGATCTAGCAATAAAATCACCAGTGCGAATTTCAACAATCAAGCTGTGGAAGCCCCAAACATTGCTACATCCAACCAAATGTTACATGATCAAAAAGTACCAACTCAACCCAAAGAAAATTCAGATTTTCATCCTAATTCTAGGAACATTTGCTTCCAAATTGAAGGCTGGACTCAGCCTACCACCCTATTAGACCACCTTACTCCATGTCTTCGAGTAATATAACTGCAACCTTGCTTCAATCCCCCTTGAAATCCTCATGCTCGAACACCAGTGCCACTCAAATCCAAGCATATAGACAGTTCACCTTCTATAATGCCCCGAAACCTCACAGCGATAATAGGGACTCCAATAAAAACAAAATAACTATTTTCAAACCAACATATCAGTCCAAAGGGCTATCATGATTTCTTGAAAAGAGGTAGCTTGTAAAAATCGCTATCAGGACTGGATAAAGTGTGCCCCTTTGATCTACTTAGTGTTGCTTTTACATCCCTTTTACAGCCTCAACGACAAAAGGATATCACTGTAACCTGGTGGTCAAGCAAAAACCTTGCGGAAGCAATTTTGTTACAAAGCGGTATGCTAGCTAATTGGAGCATACTGATCTAAAAAGGGAGACCTGAATAATTTTCATGCATTCTTGAACCAGTGCTAGAGATTCATTTTTCCTACGTACAGGGGCACCATCGACCATTTTCTATACTTAGATCAGCCTGTGGTCCAACCAGCAGGAACTCGGAATGCAATATGCAAATACAAAATAGTCCTCAGCACATGTCGAGGGTGTCTCAAATATTAAGAAAGTAATGTAGTGTAAGCACAAATAATATACAAATATGTGAGTCCTTTTCTTGTTTCTTTTAATCTCAGGATCTTTAGACAGCCGACACGTGTTTCGTCGCATACATGGGAATTCGTCCCGCGACTTTATCAAGGCTGCACAAAACAAACAAGACAAGAGAATGTACCACCTTACACACTATCAGGTGTACATATACTCAAAAAGCACCAAAACACAGTGAATTTGACAGGTATAAAGCCTTGTTATAAAAAAACAATTATGCAAAAATGCAACAGGTGGACCAAGTCTGCAATAGAAGTCAAAATCCCAAATGAAAAAGGATAAAGTTATCCAAACTACCGTAAAAAGATGGAGTGTAAGTGAACATACGTGTCATCCGTGCAAATAATAGAACTACGTGACACAACTTTTTGTAGGTTTCTATTTACACGTGAATTTTAAAAGAGAAATGTGATCAGGAAAGTGTCTATTGGTGTCACGAGAAAATCTGTGAAAAGATTCCAAATCATGAGAAAATAAACTGTCGGTAGTCCCTATATAACCCAAGTCGGGAGTTAAAAGCGACGCGATAAATACCTATATCTTCTGAGATGTGATCTCTATACAGTAAAAAAGGGACAGACGAGGGGATTAGCACGTTTATCCAAACACGAAAGTAATCTGTACTGTTGAGCTGTGCGTATAAAGATTATAACCTACTATATTTGTGGTGATAATTCCGACCCACAAAGGGGTTCTGTATCTCACGATGTTTTAATCGCAGCCGTGTGTCTATCTGTGGGATTCCAATATATTCCCAAAGTCTCCAGCTATACTGAAACAGAAATTCAGAATGGGGATTTCTCAGTCAATCAGTTGAAACGAAGTCATTGGCACAGTTTACAACTATACATATCTCATTCGTCACAAAAAGCTTCACACACTATGCTTGCCATACAAAATCACTTAGCCTCATATTTCCAAAAGCTTCCTTGTAGTTTATCCTTATAAAGTAGGACCTCTAGGTGCCATGTGTGTAACATAGCATACATAGTGTAAGAAAACTGTTCCTGACAACGGACTTACTCTAACGGTAACGAGGCAGTTTTTGTATTAATTTCTAGGCCATTATAAGTTGGCATTATGAAAACCCCTTCATTGCACAGAAAGCGAAAAACTATTACGTTGTCGCTCAAGTCCGTATACAGAAATGGGAGGCATTTTATTAACGTGTCTCTTGAGATCACCGTGATATAACGTATGTATCAGTATCAGCACCATAATGTAATTAGCCGTAAAAAAAGATTATGAATCCCAGTTTCCAGTTCGTCATTACGTAATCACCTGGGTACACTATATGCCTGAAAGTATCTAATGACCGTTCAGATGCGGTATACGGCCGTAACAGGCTAGCCATCTGCCTCCTACCACGATTAAAAAGCACAATATCGACATGCTCGTCTCTCAGTCACACTACCTATTGGATACGATGGAACAACTAACTCTTACCGTGATTCTGAATCCAGAAAATCATAATGCCATTCTCCAATGTGCTCCGAGTACGGGACACTATCGTACTGTCCGACGCGTCGTATATACGCCGGCTCTTCCCCCACGGTGCAATAACATCGAAAGAGGACAAGATCGAACACTGCCAGCTGTCATGAATTAATGCGGCGGCCATTTTGAAATGTCTGACTGTGTACCGAACCATACTGTGCATCTCATTTGTACCTCTCTTAGATCTCACGGGGTGCAGACATTTATCATAGCATGAATAAAAACCCTCTAAAATGTAGTTAAATCCGGTCTCATTAATTTAATCTTAATGGGCAGTACCACAACTCGTATTCCCATAGTAATCAGTGTGCACTATCTCGTGAAGAGTAGTGGACACAAACGTGCTGTTTATAAAATAAGCCAAAGAGTGATAAAGTGATACACCAATGAGTAATATGTGTTCGGGCGTGGGTCTCATAAAAAATGTGTGACTCCATCTCCTTGAGATAAACGTACTACCAGAGGGAAATGAGATCATAAATGGGAAAATTATATAATAGTGTATAGCAGCAAGTGTATCTACAGGTAGTAAATATAAATAAAAGGATATACCCAGTGAATGACCATATTGGCAACCTGCATTTTGGGAGTAAACACATCACAGCGGTATTAGATGCATATAATACATAAATATGTTTCTCTTAATCCAGTACATTAATTCATACATCTTAACAGTCAGTATACATACATTTGTGGCAGTTTTAAGCATTTATCGGCCCAGAAAGTAATGTAGTTCCTGGTCTATATTAAGCCATGTCTCAGTACTGCACAATCTCAGTATCCAGAGAGCCTCACGTCTCCGTAGGGCCAAATCTCTGTTTCCACCCCTAGGGTGTCGCTGAGTCTGTTCGATGCCATAGAACTCAAACTGTTTGTGACTTGTCTGGGCAGGGCACTGTGCTATGTGTGCCGCAATTGGATATCTTACGTCCACTTGCTTAACTGCTCTTATGTGTTCGCCCATTCTCTCACGTAGAGTCCTTATCGTACTCCCGACATATTTCCTCATGCATTTACATTCAATGATGTAGACAACAAATTTTGTCAGGCAATTGATGTTAGTCATTATACTGTAGTTTTTGTCACCCGGGCCCCTGAATTGTGTTTTCTTGTCACATGCCCATTTGCAGGCACTGCAGTGACCACATCCGTAGAAACCTTTCGTTTGTTGTGTCAGACAGCTGTCTACCCTATCTACCTTTGGATAGCTAGGGCTAAGCATGTTCCTCAGGGACATCCCGCGCCTATAGGTTATGTTAGGCCTGTCCGTGATGTGATCGTTAAGAGATTTATCAGCCTTGAGGAGGTGCCAATGTCTATTCATGCTGCGCATTAAGACATTTGACCAGGTGTTGTATCCTGTTATCAATCTTATTTTCTCATTTTTCTGGGTAACCTTAGTGCGTTCTTTGAGCATATCCTGTCTTGTGATTCTGCTAATTCTCTGTTCCGCTTTCAAAAGTGTATTACTATTGTAGCCCCTATTCCTAAAGCGGGTCAGCACATTCTTTTTACATTCCTCAAACTTAGGTTCTGAGCTACAGTTGCGTCTCACCCTAACCAGTTCGCCATATGGAATGGATCTAATCTGATGGGCGGGGTGGGCACTAGACGCATGCAGTAATGCGTTGCATGATGTTTTTTTGTGATACAGTCTGCTCTGGATCTTTTTGTCTGTAATGTATAGTTCAACAACCAGGAATGGGATTCTATTTGTGCTGTGCTGAAAAGTAAATTTAATGTTGTATTCATTGTCATTCAGGTAAATGAAAAACTCAGTCAGTTTGTTTAATGAGCCCGTCCATATCATTAGGCAGTCGTCAATGTACCCGCCCCAGTACAAAATGGAATCATTCCATTCTGACCCCATTCGACCCCAGATTCTCATCTCCTCGAACCAGTCCATGAACAGGTTTGCGTACGAAGGTGAGAATCTGGAGCCCATGGCCACCCCTTGTTTCTGTCTGTACCATTTTTCTTTAAATAAAAACACATTGTTGTCGAATATTAGCTCGATCATTTCGATCAACATCTCAGTGTGACTCCATGCGCTCGCTGACCGGCTATTCAGAGTTTTTCTGATAGCAATCTCCTGATGCTGGTGTAAAGTGCAGTTACGTCAAGGGTCACCAAGATCATATTGTCCTCCCAGTTGAGATCTGCCAGGATCCCTAGGACATGTTTGGTGTCTCGAATGTATGATGCTAAGTTCTTTACCATAGGTTGCAAGAAAATGTCCACATATTCCGAAATCCTTTCTGTAGGGCCATCATTGCCCGAAATTATGGGTCTCCCAGGAGGGAAGGGAAGTTCTTTATGGATCTTTGGTAGTGTATAGATACAAGGGTACCTGGGTCTGTCAACCCCCAAATATGCCAGCTTATTGTCATCAAGTAACCCCTGTCCATGCCATCGTTTCAATTGTCTGTTGATATGGTCTGTAAGTTTCCAAATAGGGTTATTAGGGAGAGGGTCATAACATTCCTGATCACTAAGTTGGGCCTGGATGTCATTGTCATAGTCAGTACTGCGCATGATCACAATGTTCCCCCCTTTGTCTGCTTCCCTGATTATAATTTCTTTATCATTCATCAGGTTCTTCAGGGCCTCACGCTCTTTATGTGTCAGGTTTTCCCTCTTAGTCTTGTGGTGTCTTTTCTTGTCCATATGCCTATCTAAGTTTGAGATCACTTGTTTGTGGAAAATATCTATGTTGTTACCGGTAAACAATGTGGGGGTCCATTTTGATTTTGCTTTCAGATTGCTCGTAATACTAAAGTCATCAGCTATGTTGAGATCACGCATAACCATATCAGTAGTTATTACCTCATCCTCACAATCAGTTATGGATAACAGTAGTCTAGTATCCAGTATGTCTTGGATTGAGTGGTTGCTGGACATAAACACTCCATGATTTGCTTGCAAATTTTTATTTCCATGTCCCATCATTTGGAAATGTTTCTTGATTTTCAATTTTCTAACAAATTTGTACAAATCTATTTTTACTTCACAAACATCACCAATACTATTTGGGCAAAACCTAAGAATAAAAATCCAACCTGCTAGGGGAAAGGGCTTGCCAGACGACACTGTACACAAAAGCTCACAAAACAAACGCTTATACTCAATAAATAATTGGCTGTGGCTTCCCTGAAGCCTACAGGTCACTCTTCAAAACATCCCAATTATACTCCATAGGACTTAAATCCCATTCACATGAAAGTGAGCAAGGAAGAATAGAAAGTCTTGAAATAAAAAACTGAGGACAAATAATGGGTCACGTTTATTAAATCCCACGTTATTTGCTTTTTCCATGAGACCTGGGCCCGAAATTGATTGCATACTACCTATACTATCAGAGCAACAAAACAAGGCAAGGGCAGGCCTAAAGATCTGGGTCGCAACCAGACTTTGCACTAGTGATGCAGGGGTCCTTAACTTTTTTGATGTCTATTTTACACCTGACAGTTTCAAAGATTTCCACTTTCATCTAGATGCGCTAGAGAAGAGTATTAATAATGTTCGACATTATCCTTCATGCCACATGTTGGCTAACAGAAACAAGCATTTACAATGCAATAGGTCTCGCATTTTTGAGAGTTAGAGCTATTGGCATTGTAAATGACAATGTTTTTTACCTATGTGTTTTGGTTTGGAGTGGATGTATGGGGTTTGGAGTTGAATTATGTGGGTTGAATTAAAATTGTCAGTTGTGGAATTATGTGGTGTGTAGTGTATTTGTGTACTGGAATTATGTGGCGTGGTGAATAGATAGGGGTGAGAGCTGCACAGAGTAGATAAAAAGGAAGATAGAGAGGGATAGGTAGTTTGCGCAGGAAGTGGTGAATGAACTCTAGATAGAGGTGGTGCTGAGTAATCCTGAGGTGGTTCCGAGTGATGCTTTGGTGCTGGGAAGAGAAGGCGAGTTGTGAGCATGGCCTCCTGCTTTCGCCGGGAGAGCTGCCAGATGTCCGTGAGCTTTGCTGCTTTTGTCTTCGGTTATTAAGAAGAAAATCCTTATTGCTCATGGCCATAGCAATTCTGAGTGTGGATGAGCTGCTCAAAACCTTAAAATAACCGACACGTGCCCCAAACTGAATGAGAGCCAACTTAATCAAAGAGGAAAAGGGTTAGCACAATAATATAAACAAGCAGTCAGTCATTAGTGAATATGTTTTAGGAGTAAAGATCCGTATACTACAGCCGATAATAAGTTGCACTCTGGTGAATGCTGTTCTGCTGTTAGAATGCGCTAAAGAAAAAAAAAAAAACATCATGCAACCAACTGCAAGGACTGGCTGAAGGTGTCACACGTGCATTGCTGGTGTGCATTAACAAGTACACAACTTATTACATTGAACATTTGTAAACATTGAGATTTTACGTAGCAAAGGTTAAAGCGAAACTACAAGTCCCAGGGTGCAACGGGTTGTTGGTTAATAAGCTAGCATTAGTTGAACTTGGCAACAATATGGGGCGTTTGGTATCTATATCTATTTTGACACATTTACAACACACCACTTTCAAACCCGTCAACGTGGTTGGTGTCAGAGCTCGTTTATTTCTTAGATGATATTTCAGACTGTGTTTCGTAATGTTTAAAGCATGTTATGACTGGTTAACAGGTATATGCATTTAAGCATTTTCTGTCTAGTATAGAGAAGAAAGATCCGAGTTTTAATCCCAGCAACACTAGTTTGAGTGATCCTGGGCGAAGCACGCTTTTGCTATGCCACAACAGTTATCTAGAAATGTGGGATTCACCTGTACCCTAGGTGAGCGCTGATTTTAAGCGCTACCTAAAACACGCAGCAGTAAAAAGCCAAGACCACAGGGCGTGTTCTTTAAAATACAAAAATATATTTTATCTGTGAGAGCCAGGAGAACAGCAGGTACCAATAGTATGCTAAGCACGTCCCAGTGAGTTTTGGAAGCCATATGGACGAGGAGGATGAAAGGAGGAGCGGATTTTAGCAGAGCGGGAGAGGTGCTGCTCCTGTGCCCGTGCAGCACGTGCCCTTTCTGCCTGTATTATCCCGCGCTCCCACGGCTGTGCATGTTGCTGCTGCAGCAGGGGGAACTGCAGCCAGGCAGAGGCTTCCCCTCTCTCCCCGTTACCATTCCTGTGAGAAGCAGCGGACTGGTTAACCGCTGCAGTGCTCGTCCTGTGCCTAGCGCCCTGCAAACATGCTGTGCCGTAAGACGAACAATCATTTGCAATGTAGTAGAAAGAATGTACAGCAAATACACACTATACATAAGTGAGTGTAAATCAGTGTATTGTGATTACCAGGAAGTAATCTAAGCATTACATCCTTTTCACTTCTTCCGCCTAGTCTTTATCCCATGGTGTAAGACTGGGAAGAGGGAGTAGAATTCGAGTCTTGGGGTTACCAGTAAGTAATTGAAGCATTCCAGACCATTGCTGTGAATTTTAAATACATTGACATTCAGAGTCCACGCAGGGGCCGTCTAAGGTGGGATTGGTGCACAGGGATGATCTGTTCTGCTGGCTCCTGACACACTTTGTCAAGAGTCATCACTTCACATGGAGGGGCAGCGGCTACCAAGTGGGTGTGGGCCCCAAAGCAGGCAACGAAAATGCCCACCCAGGACGACCAGTTGAGTATTACAAGACAACCATAACTGAGGTGCAGTGAGATCCCCTCCATCCCCAGGCCTGGTGCCACTGCACCAGCTGCACAAATGATTTGTAGTAACTTCAGAAGGCAGAGATTACATTTCTCTCAGCCTAGGTGCGACTCTTTCTAAGTCACGTGCCTGAGACATGGCTCGTGATGTGCTCAGAGTGCCCCCTGCCTGTAATCTATTGGCACAGAATCTCCTGACTGAACGGAACACAATGTGACAGCGTCAGCATGTCATGAGTCACGACAGCCTTTGACACGTGCACATCATACATAGCCTCTTAACAAGTCTATTGTTTTGGATGATTAACAAAAAACGCCATCAATGTCAGGCTAACAACCAAAGAGCCAAGCCTGATTTGCAATCACAAACTTGTACCTTACAGTGTGGGCAGCTCGTCTTCTGAGGACAAGACGTCACCACTGATAAGGTGATGGGGCTGTTGGTCTTGGATATTAAAACCATGTACACATCAAAACGGCACGCTTGGAAAAAAAAAATGCCTGTACTGCACACCTTCAACTATTGTGCACTTTAAAAACACTGGCATAATGCACACCTAACACATTCAAATGAAGTGTGCATGTGCTCATGAAAGCCACGGCACAGGGGATGCGACTATGAACCCATTGAACTTGCCAGTCCTCAGACGGGGCACACATCGGATCTTTTCCTGTTGTTCCGAAGGTGGGGCGCCCTTAGCACACGATTTCACCATCACGTTTGGGTTGTGATAGGTTCCCCAAAATTAAAATGGTCCCCCTCAATACCGGAGAAGATTTGATATTACCTACGAACATCCATGAAAACAATGTACTGGATATGCAAAAACACCACTTTGCCGAAAGCATTGTGTGGCTCCACCGCGACACTGCTGTTCTCTCGGGAGAGGGGGTTTGGGGGGCGGAATTGCACTCAGACACTGGGCTCGAGCAGAACACCTCGGAGCTGCACTCACACACCCCCTCCAGCACACCTCGGAGCTGCACTCAAACACCCCTTCCAGCACGACACCTCGGAGCTGCACTCAGACTCCCCGACTGGAGCAGAACACCTTTACCGCCTCAAGAGGACAGCGCAGAGAGAGTCCTCAGAGAGCCCAAGTGATCCCATAGTAGCCCGAAGAGAAGCATCTGCCTGTCAGTCCCTCCCCTGCCAGGTAAAAAGAGCATCTCCAGCCAGCAGTGACGGCAGCTGCAGTGGTAAAGACCCGAGGAACCACTCTGAGGTACCCCAGGCTGAAGAACAACCCTGCTGGAAGGAGTGTGCCTGCTACGACCCATGCCAGAGGCAAGGCAACTGGCCTGTTGAGAGGGGCTACTCACCGGAGGACTGTGCCCACAGTAAGGGATGTAGTAAACGGGGATTTGTACCCACAGTAAGCGGAGACCTAAACATGAAACTGTGCCCACTGACTGCAAGGGCAGCTCTAAAGGGGAGAATGTGCCCACTGTAACCGCAGCTCGAACTGGGGGTCTGGCGTCACAGAAAGTGCAGCCCTACATACGAGTCTGTGCCTGCTCTAAACAAGCACGCCGAACCTTTTATCAAGCCTGCAGTGCGAAGATACGAACAGAGGCAACAGGGAAACTAAAACTAGACGGGAGGAGGGGCCGTCGCACGCACTTTCTTGAAGAGGCAGAAAACAAGCGCGCTTATACTCGGAGAGTTATGGTAATTTGGCATCTCCTCCCCACGGCCGCGTTAACCTCTGAATCCAGGAGGCTCCTAATAGGCCTTGGGGGACAGGCATGAACAGGGCCGGTCCTAGGATTCATGGGGCCCTGGGCAGAACAGGAAAATGCGAGGCCCCTATAATTTGTATAAGATTTAACTTCACAGGAAGTGACATCATAGGAAGTAATTTCAATTGGCCATTAATTATATTGATATTGTTTATAGTGTGTGCCAATGTCCAATGGCGTCTTGGCGCTGGCGTCTGCAGCTGTAACAGTAAATAAAGCTAATTGGGCAACATAGTTGAAAAAAGCCAGGTTTTAAGAAGTTTTCTAAAACAGATGAAATTGGACTGGGCTTTGAAATGCAAAGGCATTTTGTTTCAAAGTTTGCAAGGATTGAGATAAAGCTTCTGCCACTCCAGGACTCTTTGTTTATTTTAGGTGTTTCCACTGATCTCGAGGGGGTTGATCGAAGAGCTCCCATAGGTGTGTACCATATGAATTTTCACTTAAGGTACTCAGGACCTATGTTGTGAGCAGTATACAGTCCCTTGAAGGCTACTTCCTTTCTAATGGGAAGCTAGTGTAGCTCCAACAATAAATGTGAGAAAGATTTGAACTTTGGAATTCTCATTAACCACTTAACCGCGGCGGCAATTCCGCCGCGGTGCGGCGGTTTTATTGAGTGGGCGGGGCCGCGTCGGCCAACGGACGTGCGCAGCACTACGGAGGTAGTGCTCGCGACGGCCGTTGGCCGACGGGCGCACGGAAAGGGTTAAGAGATGAGCTGCTGCGTTTCGTAAAATGTGCAGTTTATTCATAGATCACAGATTATATGGCATTGTTGAAGCCTCTTTGCAAGAAGCTACTTACTTAGTTTGGAAATTAGTAAAATGGTTAAAAATATAATTAATAATACTTATAAAATGCGTACCTATATTTTAAATTTCTATTAAGTAAAAATACATTAAATGATTTAAAATTAGTTATTGTTCTATTGAATAGGGTAAATGAAAATGATATGCTAACCGGGCATCCTGGCACTAAAAGAGCTCCAAAGGAGAGGTGCAGACTTTACTAATGTGGAGAAAGGACAGTTTTAAGTGTTTTTGCAAAAGATTGGAGTTACACAAAAGTTCAAGAGGAAGAGAGTTCCAGTCTTGCACATCTAGAAAGGAGAAGGATCTGCCTCCAATCACGGACCTCTACATTTTTCGGTGGCACAGGAGTTTGGTTGGCCCAGACTATAGGAGTCTGGAATTAACGTAAGGCGTGTTGTACAAAGAGAGAACCTTTTTAATGAAGTGCATAATGATGAATGGATATTGCCTTGTAGATAGAGGGTTTCAAACCAAAAACTCAGCAGACAGCAGAAAGGTGAGAAGAATTGCCCTGGCGATGCAGCAGTCTCAGATGAGCCCCACACTTTTCTGAATGATTTGAAGGGTACTGAATGTAAAAAAGGCGGGAAACCCAAGATGGTGAGAATATAATGGACTGTACAACAGCCTCACTGCAGTGAGAGGGGAGAAAAGGGATGATTTTGTGTTACTTATGGATGTAGTAAAAGCAAGTGGATGAAACAAGGTTAATCTGTTCTGAAAAAAAGAGATGCTGTAAAATTAATTCAAGATTTTTTTGCTGACTGTGCAAATGTGGGTGATTGACCCAGCTCCACAAGCCAACAAAGAGAACACCATATGGTATGAAATCCTTTAAAAATTAGAACCTTTGATGTGTCACTATAAAGTTGTATTGAATTTGTCTTCATTCAGAAATTAACTGCTAGCATGCCAGACCAAACATATTCTTGGGCAGATTGCCACTGAGGGAAATTAATGTTTGGGTACCAATAGGCGCAAGATATCAACAAGAAACCAAAGGACTGAATGAGTAAGGCTAATTGGGAATGATAAAGATTAAACAGCGGAGACCCAATAAATTCCACAAGTCTGAGGTTTAGTACATAACAGAATCAGGTGATGAGTGCATTGCTTCAGATTTCCCAAATAGGATAGTGGTTAGCCACACCAGAGCAATACCTTAAATTCAAGGTTGAACTAGTTGATTTATAAGCACCGGCTGGGAAACAGTGTCAAATGTGGCACTAATGTTTAGTGATATTTAGGCTGCTCTAACTCCATGAACAAGAGTGGGAAACATCCTTTACACCGCAGTCACTACCCCGACTGCGACATTACCATGCATTCCTTTACCACGCAAGTTGTTACAACGACTTGCTTTAGGGGATGCGTTGTTGGACTACAGTTGGAATAGTAATTTATACTATTTCAAAATCTAGCAACCCCCTAAGGCAAGTCATTGTAGTGACTTGCTTGGTAAAGGGACGCATGGTAATGTCGCAGTTGGGGTACTGACTGTAAATGTATGCGTGGTAAATGCATGGGGTGGCTCTGTCATAAAAACCTCAAGGGTCAGCCACAAATCATCTGAATCAGTAGGAAATGCTACTTAAAACTCCTAGAGTTGTCAGAAGCCAACCGGCACATTGTCAATGAGTAACTTACTTTTTATGAAAGAAATTTGGAAGTTGACATCTTTTTTCTAGGATTTTTGAGCCGGCTGAAGAGTATTAGAGCATTTTTACCTCCCCTTCAGACTCTTACTTTTTTGCTTCAACTTTCTCTTGCTGGTTCTGCCCATCTAACTTCCACCTCTACCCTCCTGTCTCCCTCCGCCCAACCTCTTAACATTTTCGGTGGTTCTGCTTTCTTCCATCCACCTCTCACCACTACTTCTCTCCACTCTGCTTATGTTCCCTTGCGGCTTCTGTCTCTTATAAACAAACACATCTTATCCACATGCTCCCCTTCAACTCTCATCTCTCCCCCAGCCTCATAACTTCTTTCCTTGTTCTGCTTCATTTACATCCATGTCTCCCCTTCCATCCTCCCAGAGCATCTGATCTTTTCTTGTTGATTCTGTCCCTCTTAAATCCACCAACCCCTCAATGTTCTACCCTTTTTCTCATCTTTCTCTCAGACTCTTACCTTACCTTACCATGTGTACTCTGTCCCTCTTACATCCATCTCTCCCATGCCCCCAAGTTCATCCAATTTCCAGCTGGTTCTATCTTTTATATCCACCTATCTCCTTAATGGAGAAAAGCGACTTGAAGAGCTACTCTAAGAATATAAGCTCCCCTCGATAGTGGCACTAGCATCCATGCCAAGAGCAGTGCGCAAATTAGTATTAAAAAAATGGAGTGAAAAACCTAATCTCGAGTAGTGACATAGATGCAGCCTCCAGATATAAGCATAGCAGATATATTTCAGACACCTTTTCTAGCTTAAGGCAACCTTACTTTGATTTTAATTTGCGGTCTCAGGACAAAAAACGCATTTCTGAGATTCAGGTTTTTTTTACCTCCCTTTTAAGGCTTTTGATGGTTCATGGAAACTAAAGGGCTGCACTGACAAGTCATGTAGGATGTGCAAGTTAGCTGAAGAGTCCATTGAACATAAAATGTGCCTATGTCCAGCCCTACTAGACGTGCGGAACATATATTTAAAGTCAATGTTTAATGCTGAGGACATAAGAACAATACCAGAGGCTGTATTATTGTGCTTTAAAGGCGGTTCTGTAAAAGTGGTGGGTAACCTTGTAAAGCTCTTGAGACATACGGTTAAGCTCTGGTAGAAAAATACTTAACTTTGTCTTTAATTTTTAATTAAAATGTGTTGAATTTTAATGGTGCTTTTTATCAGCATTTTGTGAAGTCTTATGTAAAGTAATTATTGTATATAGTTTTAAGTAAACTTTAGACAATAAGGTATTCTCTCTCTCTCTCCTCAATGCTTTACACTTCACATCATCTCTCTGCCTGACTCTTAGAGTAACCATTGATTCTGCCCCTCTTACATCCACCTCTCACTAGTCCCTCTTTCTCCCCCTCCACTTTAGTTCTCTGCTGGTTCTGTGTCTCTGACCAGCTCCCATCCATGTGCTACCCTTCACCTCTCATCTCTCACTCCAGCCTGGTACCTTGTCTCACTGTTTCTGAATCTCTTACATCCATCAGCCTCTTATTTTTCTCACTGATTCTGCTTCTCTTTCACCCCCTCTCTCCTCCCTGCTGCACACTTCATCTCTCATCTCTCCCCAGCCTCCTAATCTTTTCTCACTGATTCTGCCCCTGTAATGGCTACTTCTCCCCTCCCTCCCTACCCAGCCTCCTACCTTCTATTGGTGATCCTGACCTCTTACATCCACCTCTCACTTTCCCCTCTTCCTGCTACTTAAATTCTCCTAATGCTTCTGCTTCTTTTATATCTACTGCTCCCATTCATGCACTATCTTGCACCTTTTATTTTTTTCTCCAGACTCAATTTTTTTTCACTGGTTCTGCACTCTTTAGATCCACCTCTTCCCTCCATGTTCTACTCCTTATGTTTCAGCTCTCCCCCATCTCTACTCTCCTCTTGCTGGTTCTGACCCTGTAACATTTACTTCTGCTCTCCATGTGCTGATCTTCGCCACTCTTCCCCCAGACTCTTATTTTGTTTTACTTGTTCTCCTTCTTTACATCCACCTCTACCCTTCGTCTATCCCCAATCCTTTTACCAGTGCCAGCTGGTACCTGAGGCCGCTAGAGCACCACTGCCTAGTATCAACATGCCAAAAAGAAGCTGCTTTGAACAGCTTTGAAAGGCAAAAAGTATAAACACCCAAACTAACAGTCAGTTTGCGTGTTTGCTTTCGTTGGTGCTATGCTCCTTTTCGCACTCTTCACACATTCACAAGCCATAGAGAAGCTTTGAATGCTCCCTGAAATGCACATCTGTGAAACACAGGAGCATGCTTGGGCGGTGATGCATTTGTAGCATTGTCACCCCAAGCCCTATCAGAAGCCATGATACAGTGAGGCTGTAGAAGGGTCAGCCCCTGTTCCTATCCTGTTTTCTGATAGGGTTGTCAGCAAACGCATGGCAGAGTCACAGACTCGAGGACTGAGTGAACCAGAAGAAAAGAGCTGGTACGTAGAAACCTGTCTCAGTACCAGTTGGTAAGTTGGACTGTTTCCACTGCTTGAGGTTTCTCCTGTCCGTTTTGTTCACCACTGGCCAGGTTATGTTTCCACACTAAAGCCTTGGCATGCTGTGCAGGTGGTCACACATTGGGTCAGCTTTCTTAGCCTATAATCCCACTGTGTGAAAAATCTTTGAGCTGGGAATCACCTATGATTATACAGTGTCACCTACCTGAGAAGACTGTCACAGCATGCTGACTTTTTGAGTGTCGAATAACAGAGCCTTATTGCATGTGTAAATAAAGATGTATTCTCATAGTAACCATAATTGTACATTGAGTTAATTTTAAAAGCTAGGACAATGGATCAATATGGTTTGTTGGCACTATTCTCTCGTGTACCTCCTGTGTTGCAGTATTTCCTGTTTCCGAGTTTGAACATAAACGTATATTTTGTGAAAAACAGTGGAGTCCTTGGTATGAAGCAGACATATATTAATTTGATTGAACTATTTTAGACTGGCAATGTCTACCCTTGAGTAGGAACACATTTCAAAGAGTGGAAATGCTTCAATTGCAAAGAAAAGTAAATGGAACAATAACGTTTTTATAAATAGTTTACTTTCACACATTTGCCGCTCTGTAAATATGTTTTATTAATAGCCAATTCAAACTTGTGACCTGCTGACCATTGCAATTATGGCAGAATTATTTGCAAAAGAATTTTCACCTGATTTAGCAGTAATGTTTACAATAAGAGTCACATGTAAATGGTGCTTGCTCCTGTTTTGTCCACTAGGAAGAGAGGAGACAATGCAGGCACACTACACATGGGATTATAATGGTGTTCTAAAGAGAAAGGAGCTTAGAGAGCAGAATGTTGCACATTAGAGAACATTACACAATAGAGAACATTACACAATAAAGAGAGGTGATTCATGGGGGCGAATGTTGCAGACAGGAAAGTGTGTTAATTGAAAGGGTAAAATAGAGCATATGGGAAAGTGGGGATTACAGAAGGGAAAAAGACAGGAGTGCAGTTCTTACATGCGAACGAGGCACAAGAAAGTGGTGCAGACTCGTAAGAATGGGTCACACATGTGACCTCTGGACCACTTTTTATGGAAAACGGGCCAAAAATACTATTTTCTGCCATTTTTCAAAGTATTCTTGAGGAGAGTGAAACTCCAAAACCACTAGGAAGTGCGAGGCATGCCTGGCACACAACAAATTATTGAATGTTTTATTAGGAACCTCTGCATTTTAAAGTTCACCAGTTTCCCTGCCTCCTACCATTTTGCATGGATTCTACCCCTTTTGCATCATTGTCTTTTGAATGTAATGCCCTTCACCTCGTCTCTTCATCTCTCTACCAGCCTGTTCGCATGGATTCTGCCCATTACATCCATCTCTCCTATGCCCGGTCTCCCTTTCTGACAGCCAAGCCTTTAAGGTGGCTGAAAAAAATGAGTGGGTCTCTAAAAGGGGTGTGGTCTATGTAATTTAGGGTGTAGCTTAAAAAGGTAATCTAAATATCTGTGATTCCACATAGAGTTCAATCTGACTGGTACTTTGTTTCCTCTCTGGGCTTTCCATGATTGAATCCAGAAAAATATCACAACAACTGACATACACCTAAAAACAGGCAGGAGTATTGATTTTGTCAATGGTTGTTAGCTGTTTAGGATAAATGAGTAACAACAATAAATTATTTTACTTTCACCTTGTCACTGTTTTGACCAATGAGTACCTCCTTCACACTCATTTGCACAGAATCACAACTACAACTTGAATACTGCACTGTTGCTCTGTGTTCTCTGCAGAGAGGCCATGTATTGAATGATCATGTATTCTGGCCACCTTTTTGACCCACAGACAGGCAGAGTGTGAAAGTTGTACTGCCTTTAGCCTCAACTCCAAAGCACTCAAAGGTAGCCTTTTATAAACACCTGGAGGCGACTCACTACGATGTGTGCCCCATACAAGAGTAATAAATATGCTGTGAAATGATACACAGAAACACACATCCTGGAAATACCTAGCATTCTTAAGGAATGCAAGATTAAGTGAAGCATGTGACCTACAAACAGGAACTAATTTGCTGCCATGTATTACCCTAACATGCATTGTCAGACAAAGACAGGAAATAGGTCACAGCTTCAAAATAAAAGTGGCCCCCATTAGTGAATTAGGCAGCTAGAAAAATGTTCCGTATTTGCAAATTAGAGCAGTTTTTAACTTGTAAAGACATGCTGTATACGATTTTGTAAGGTATGGAAGACTGCATGGATTTGAGTTTGATGCAAGCAATGTTTGTTTTAGTATCACGAAAATCAACAGTAAAAAAACGGCTCATATGACCATAAAGCAAGCGAATAAACAGCCAAAAAAACTACCTACATACTGACCTGACAGATTAGACCGTCGGGCACAGCCTGATTGCCCTATAGGTCAGTCCGACCCTGCAAACGTCATACCTTCATCGTGCAGACACTAGACCAGTTTTTTTGCAGGTCAAGTAAGGACATGAATATAGGACCAGATATGGGGCCCGTTTCAATGTCCGTTCTAATTTACTGCCAGGTCTAAGACACATAAAGGCACATGTTTATGCTGTGTCTGCTCCTCTGCCTGCACCCCTTGCCTCACTGCCATACTCACACCGGTCTGCTCTTCCCCCCTCACTTTATTCCGTTTGTCTTACCCTTTTTTCTCACCTCTATGCTTCCTTTCCTAGTTTTCCCTCATCCTATGTGAGCAGCTTTCATGTGATGCGCCCTCATTCTATCCTTCGTTCTGCGCCCTGCAGGTTATCCTGCTTTTCATTCATACAGGGGCAGGGCGCACTTCACATGTAAGGGCAGTTTAAGTACCTATCAAATCGCTGCCATCATCATGCAGATGCAGCGATTAGGCCCTGAGAGAGGGACCAGCAGGGGAAATTGATAAAACAAAGAAAACCTTTAAACTCTTAGGGGGCCCCCTGGGCCTCGAAACACTGAAGTCTTTAAAGGTGCGAGGCCCCACTGCTGCAACCAGACGCGGGGCCCTGGGCAGCTGCCCACGCGGCCCATGCCTAGCGCTGGCCCTGGGCATGAAAGTACGTTTATTTAAATTGAGGGGGTAGTCCTATTAGCAGTGCCACATGTCACAAAGTATCTCCAAATGAGTAAACAAACAAGAAGCGCAGCAAAGAGTAAAGGCGCGGCGGAAACTGATATTTACTTCTTCCGCCTGATTAACATTGATTTTTAATTCAAAAGTGATGCAATTAAGACTATTCCTTTAGCACATATATCAGGGCACACAAAAAGGGATCAGGTGCTGGCGGATAATACCCGGCGAATGGCTTTTTTTGTTTGGACTCTGACAAACGCGGTGGGTGCCCGGAGCAGATGCAGGGCCGGCCTTTCTCCGCGGAGCTGGTGGCTGCTGTCTGCGTCTGCGGGACGGGCTGGGGACAATGGAGGCGGCCGAACGAGGGCGGACACTTTGTGTCGCTCATTTTCCTCTGCCTTTCTTCTCGGCTGCACAGAGTGGTTCATCTTCTGTCAATCAATCAATCACAGAATTTGTAGAGCGCTCTACTTACCCGCGAGGGTCTCAAGGCGCTCTGTGCGAGTCAATCTGTTCCATGGGGCCGGCGATCAACCCCCCGCGCATGTCAACAAACAGCTCGGCACCGGATGCACACGGCGAGTTCCGCGGAACCGGGAGGAGCTCTGCAAACACGCGCGGACCCGGCACCGGTGCGGCAGCGAGTCTGACCCACGGACCGGGGAGAGGTCTGTAAACTCCTCGGAGTCATGGGGCCGGAGACCAACCAACCACGCACGTAAATAAACACACACACACACACAGAGCCCGCTCGGCACCGGCTGCACACAGTGAGTCAGTCTGTTCCGCGGACCGTGGAGTCTGTGAGCGCCTCTGAGTGATCAGGGCCGGATGACGATCAACGCCGTGAAACGCTCCATAGTATAACAAGCATTTGCAATGCAATAGGCCTCGCATTTGCGAGAGTTTAAGCTACTAGCATTGCAAATGACAATGCCTTTTATTTGTTTTAAAAACCAAAACATAAATAAAAGACATTATAATTTACAATGCGAGTAGCTCAACCTCGCGTAAATGCGAGAACTATTGCATTGCAAATGCTTGTTTGGGTATAGAGCTAAGGCGGTGACAAGAGTGATGAGAGGAACTGCAGACTTCACGCCCACCAGTTACTACATCAGAAAAACTCCCCCGCCCACCGCCTAGGTACAGGAGTCTAATTTAAAGGCGATTTTTACGAGGCTGTGGGGGCCATTGAGGTTACGTCGTTCCTGCGAGACATTGAGGGAAGCGCTGACAATATTTACCTGTAATTGCATACAGACAGCCACCAAATTTCTCACAGATGCAAATTACAAATAAACTCCAAGTGCATCAAGATAAACACAGACTGGTATTTCTCCCTGCAGTGTGAAACCGCAGAACCCGTGCACGGGTAGAGCTCTACTCACTGCTCCACAGCAGAGGGAGTGGCGATGCAACCGCATGAAACTCACTCGGTGACTTGAATGTGTCGTCCGGTATCAAGTAAGCATTGGAGTCATAACCAGGATGACGATGATAAGCAGGAGCCTTCTGGCATGGATGACATGGGGGATGGGCTTGAACCATAGGACAGAGGGACTAGGCCCTCATACCATCGCTTTCATTTCAAGTTTACGCATCCTTAGAGGTTTGTGGAATAAAGATGACCGAGTATGAGGACCACTGACTGCTACTCTTCCTGCATACCTTGTCTTCTTACCTTGGGTTAAAATACAAACGGCACGCTTGTGTCTGTGTGTTATCTGGCAGTAGGGATGCGAAAGGCTAAGGTTTAAAAAGAGAGAGCTCTCCATGAGTGGGGCTTGCGTCCGTAGATGCCAGGAACTCATGGACTTCTGGATTACCCCTTCGAAGCAAGATGTATATTGCTCGATATGGGTTACGATTTGGTTTGCTTCAATTTTGTGTTGAGCCTAACATAAGGTACACATTATCCCTTCTGTATTGTTAGCGAATTGAGACTGGGGGACGGCTCACCGAGGTTATTAGAAAATGTGTTTTGTACTATCGCTACTAATAGAGCGGGGGTACTCCCCACCGGGGGGGGGGGACAATGGGAGGAGGGGGTTTGTCTCCGCCTTGTTTATACCTGCATTGAAGGAATGTGTTTTCTACAAGAGGTCCTTTGTATCCTCTTTGCTTTGTCTTTTATGTTTTTTCAAATTTACATAATTCAATAAAAACATTCTGATAAAAAAAAAAAAGAGAGAGCTGCTGGATGAGACTCTTATCGGCCTTTTGCTGCCACCTTGTGGCAGAATCTAGAAAACTGTCTTAAAAAATTTACAAGCACAGTTAATTTAACAAGCTGTCGCCCTGAGAGATGGTGACCCACTGCTCGTGCCTGCACCGACTGGTGCCGTGCGCGAGCAAAATATCCAGTCCGGGTGGGCGGGGCCTAAGGGAGACAGGGCAGTCACCAACCCCACTTCCAAAACAAAAGCGACGACAATAGATCTCGCAAGCGAGCAGCGCATGGGCTGCGTCGCTAGGCGAGACCTAAAAACATATGCTCGTGTATGCGCGTCTAAAAGGGCATACGTACCGGAAAAAAAAGCACCGGAAAAAAATCTGCAGCATGCGGTGAAAAGATATCGCCGCACACAACACTTATTAGCTTGAAAAATACAATCCAAAGCTATACCGCTGCAGATGCCAGTCTCCTGAACAGTGTGTCCATAAAAGAGTGCTTCCCCAACAGATAAAGCCCAGCATGTGACGCCGCTAGTACACAATCCAGTCCGGATGGGCGAGCCAAAGAGGAGACAGGGCGTAAACAAAAAAGCCTCATTTCAAATAGGGAGCCAGCGTTTAACATAACTGCTGACGCACGCCAATAAGAAAGAGGGGCGGGGCTTCAAGCCCCCTTCTGAAATCTCCTGATCACAATAGCCCTCGCAGAGCGAGGAGCGCATGCGCGCTCCAGCGCTAGGTCTGCGAGACCTAAAAAGGAAGCCTTCATTCATCCTTGTGTACAGAGATTTTAAAACTAAACCCGACAAGATGATGCTAGATATGAAGTTGCAGGGTCAACACCCAGAGCCCAGAATTTATGATACTAAATTCAAGGTCCAATCAGAAGAACACATTTAAAATCCATGGTAAAGCTCTAGATCATGTGCATTACTATGATTATCTGGGGATTAGATTTGAGGAAAAGGTGCTCTGGGCCAAGCAGCTAGTAAAAAGCAAAGCAATCATGAGCCAATATTCGGAGACCGTTTTATGCTTTTTTAACAAATGCAGCCACAGATCAGATGAACCCGCTCTCCATCCATATCATATAAAAGATCTAGCTGCAGCATCTTATGGGCAGAGCTTTGAGGTTGAAGAAGGCCACTGGACTGATGAAAGCTGAAAAACAATTCCTGTGACGATTGTTAAGTCTAGGTCCAGAGACCTCCATGGCCTCATTAAGAATGGAATTAGGCATGTATAGTGTTGAACCTCATCTAGCACTCAAACTGATCCTATACTGGATGCCAAAATGGAACCAGGGCTCACCATTTCCTTAAAAGTCAAGAGCAACATTTGGCAAAGCAGTGACTCACGCAAACTACTCTAGTTGCTATTGACTGTGCAGAGTTCTGGACTAATCCAGCATCAGTGACTACTTCAAGCATGCATACACTTAAGGGAAAATATTAGGCCTGCTAGAACGCTCAGCAAGGTGGCAAATTAGGGCACGCTTTCTGGAAATTAAACCCTCTGCAATGTATGAATGGTACCTGGACCAGCTATTCCCAGAGGTAAAAAGGTCATTCTATATTAGGTGCAGAACATGCACTTTACCAACACTGATCTATATCAACAACTGGTCCATTACATACTTCGCCTCAGCTGCGTGTAAATGTAAACAAGGAGGTGACGAAACTGTCTTACATTTAATGCTACTCAGCACTAAGTCCTTGCAGACAAGGAGGTTCTATCTTCGCCTCCTTTTCACAAATAGAACATAAAACACTGCAAGGAAGCAATGTCTCTTTGCAAAATGCTAAATTTAGGATAGCAGCAAAGGTGCCTATAAAGTGCTTGAAAAAGTAGCTGGAGTCACAACATGCAAAGTACAATGTCCTTGCCTTTATCTGCTATTGGAGCAGTTGCTTACTCTACCTTTACTATTGAATGCAAATTGTCAACTAGGTGCTTGTCCCAGGTATGAGCATTAGGCTCTCTCTCCTACTTCCCACTGACAAAAGTCTGTTGCCACCTCACACATTGTACTTTGCATGTTGTGACTCCAGCTACTTTTTCAAGCACTTTATAGGCACCTTTGCTGCTATCCTAAATTTAGCATTTTGCCTTTATCAGCTACGGCAGCAGCCACCCGTGTTCGTACCATTAATGGCTAAACGTGATTTAAGCGCTAGTCTTAGGTGTGACCAGTTCTTGCTCTACAGAGCGGTTACAGCAGCTATTAGAAGACACTGGGGGATGGGCACTTTGGAACCCAACCACCATTCCACATGTGGGTATATGGGAACGGCGGGGGACAAGATCAAGGCGGTCACCTGCCTTTACAGAGTGATTGGTAAGGACTCCCTCCAACCCCTGACAGCATTGAGAGACCGATGGGCGGTAGACCTGGGCATCCCTATGGCGGATAAAGATTGGGAGAACACACTGGCCAGGACCCCCAAGATTTTGAGGAACGCCCGATTCAGACTGATTAATTTTTATGTTCTGCATTGGGCATATCTCACCCCAGAACGCATCAACCGATATTTCCACAGGGAAGATGTGGGATGCCCACGATGTGGGGAAACTGGGGCAAACATGCTGCTCATGTTCTGGGTTTGCCCAACCCATCTCACATACTGGCAGGAGGTAACGGCTGAAGTAGCAAAAATAACTGAATGGGAGGTTTCCTGTGCGCCGGCGCACTGTCTCCTCAGCCTATTTCCCCACACATCTAAATCGAGGGTCACTGATAGATTCCAAGACCTGGCTTTCATACTGGCCAAGCGTGAAATCACAAGACGCTGGAAAACACTGGGGGGACCCCGAATAGCAGGATGGAAAAAAGAACTGGAAAATTGGGTGGGTTGTGAGAGCAGGATTCTGCTCAGGAACACAAGCAGGGGGATGGGCAAAATTGAAAGAGCTAGAGCATGGGAAGCACAAGTAAAGAGTATGAGAAACCCAGAGCCGGAATCAGGCGAATCCTCGCCCTCGGCGCAATCCTAGCAGGGGAGCCCACTACGCCAAGACCTAGATAAGACCTAGATAGGGATGCAGATCGGATGCAACTCGCTGAGTAAAAATAAAATAACATAAGAGAACAGACCTGGGGATAGAAGGGAAGGAATACAGCGAGAGGGACGGGAACTATCGATTTAACAGAGGCAACACCCCACATAACTGAATACTAACTGTGACCTGCAGTGGGGGAGCGGGAGGGCGGATTTGTTGTGGGATTTATTCATGGAAAAGATAAATAGATAAATAGTACGCTGATGATATAAATGTTAATATATGCAAACAGATGAAAGAAATTTGATACAAAACAAGAGAAATAATATTCATGAAAATTAACGTATAAATTGAAAACGAAATAAAGTCTGTTAAAAAAAAAAAAAGAGAGGGCTTTCTGTATAAACCCTCGATTATGGAGGTGAGCCAGATGACGTTCGTATGATACTAAGAATGCTTTTCAATTTCTTGCTGATTTTGCTGCTCAATTGGGACTTAGAATATTTTGGTTTTGCTTATTATTCTGTATTGCCCTATTACTAAGATGGCAATTACTTTTTACATCTGCACTTTACAATTTCTGTACTGTATCTTTTGAATTTTGAAATAAATCTTTATACGTTTTCAAATTTTGCCCTAGAACTCACTTTTTGAGTCTGCCTTACTTAACTGAATATATTCTGATATGCTGATTTTGCACCTTTTCTTGAGACACATTGCCTCATGAAATTATATCTCTATGGGCCATATGTATCATTATTAGATAACGTGATTACCTAATTGAGATTCTTTGCGAATCACAATTAGGTAATCCCTATTTGAATTTATGAAACTTTTTTTTTTTTAAACTTTATTTTCCATTTTCTTAATTTCAACAGTATTACACATGTATGTTCGTACATCATTTCGTAGTCAAAAATTGTCTTATCAATTCAAAATTAGTGTCCTGTGCATTATACAAATCGATGCGAACAGGCACCAGATGGTAGAACCAACGGCATTAATAATCATATGTTGCATTAGGGTCCAATTTGTATCCTCCCCACTCCCAATTATAAAAGAGTTCAGCAAATACACCCCTAGTTTCCCCACAGCAAACACACATCTCGATTTGACATGCTGACCATTGTACACATAAAACCATTGCAAGCGGAAGGACGGAATCACCCCACTCCCTCCGGGACAATGCCACGTTCCAACTGGGACTCTGATTCCTGTCGAAGGGTCTCGATGTACAACCTGTAGGGTCCCCAGATGTCTTTGGGGCGGGATGTACTGGGCATCATACTTGCATAGAGCTCGCTATTTACATTGCAATAGGCGAGACTGTGTAGCCAACTCTGGGTATTTGGGACAGTCTTCCGCCCCCAATGCAGGGCCACCTCTCGCTTTGCCAATAGAAGACCCAGTGCAGCGAACCTACGGATTTTTTGGGGGAAGTTAACTGTGTACCCACACAGGGCAACTTCTGGAGTTGGAGTCAAAGGGATGTTCAACATCTGCCCTAGCGTGCGGTGTACATGTTCCCAGTAGTCGTGTAATTTCGGGCATGTCCAGGTGAAGTGTGCGAAGTCCGCGTGTGGTGCGGCACATTTGCGACAGTTGTGTGGCATGGATGGGTCTATTTTGTGTGCCAGTGCCGGAGTAAAATAAATGCAGCGTATGAATTTAAAATGTAAAAGTTTGTGCCTGCTGTTCAGGGAGACATCCCGTGTGACCGAACAGCATTTGACCCATTGCTCATCTGTAATTGTGATTCCCAAGTCTTCTTCCCATGCGCTGCGAATTTTGCTGTCGTGAACAGGTTTCAGTGAGGCACATGCCTTGTAAAGCTTAAAGATCAAGTGCGTGCTGTCCGCATTTTCTATGACCAGTGTTAGGGGGGGAAACGAGATCGGCTCTAGTGGGAATGTCGGGAAAGTGGAGCGTAAGGCGGAGTGGATGCGGCCCAGGACGAATTTGTCCATGATGCTACCAGAGATGAAGCGTGTATCTTCTGTGGGTGAAAAAATGTGGCCTTCTGGAAACAGAATCCCCCAGGCATGCTAGGTCGAATTTCGTCAGGGTGAGCTGCACCAGTCGTTCACCCGTAATGGGAATTAGTCGGGGGTTGACGACAGGAAGAGCAGAGGAATATAGCCCATCCGCTCCTGTGACCCGGCGTAATTTATGCCATGCCCAGCTCGTAGAGTAAACGGTCTGAATGTCGTGTGGGTCTCTGGGGAAGCCCGTAGGCAAGATCATCGAGAGGCGATCGGGAAGCACCAGGTCTGCCTCTGGTCTTAAATAGGGGATCCGGGCATCAGGATGGTACCAGGTGTATGCATAGCTACTCTGTGCCACCAAGTAGTAGAGCTGAAAATCCAGTACATTATAACCCCTCTCTCATATGGTAACGTAAGGACCGCCCATCGGACTCGTGCCTGTCTACCGCCCCACACCAACTGGCTCAGGAGGGACCGAAGCGTATTAAAAAAATGATTTGTGAGGGGAATCGGTATGTTGTTGAAGAAATATAAAAATTTAGGGAGGACTACCATCTTTATTATTACTACTCTACCAGCTAAAGACAGCGGTAATTTTAGCCATTTCTCTATCTGAGTGGTAAGCGTGTCCACTGCCCGCCCATAATTGAGACTTAATATTTGAGCTGAGTCAAGATGAATATGGATACCTAAATACTTAACCGATTCTGTGCACCATTCTAAGGGGAACTCGAGGTCCCATGGCTTTGTGCTGCTTGTCAATGGAAATATGACTGATTTGTGCCAGTTTATTCCCAGTCCTGAGAAACGGCCAAATCTAATAATTTCTCTAATCAACTCGCTTAAATTATCTTGGGGGTGTCTAACATATAGTATCGTGTCATCGGCATACAGCGACACCAATAGGGGACCAGTATGAAATTGTAACCCCCTGTGCAGATGACTTTCTTGGAAGTGACGAATGAGGGGGTCCATGGCCAAAATAAATAATAACGGGATCAGTGGGCAGCCCTGCCTGGTTCCACGTGTTAGCCGAAAAGGACTGGAAAGTGTGCCATTCAGACGCAGTCGGGCAGTAGGTTTATTATATAATAGGGTTGTCATTGGCAATGAAGCCCATGGGCATGCCCATGCGGCGCATAACGGAGAGAAAGAAGGGCCACTCTAGGGAATCAAAAGCTTTTTCTGTGTCTAACAGAATGGCCGCCGCTCGGGGTGTTGGGGTCAATCCTATGAATGACCGAGAACAACGTGCGGAGATTTAGGGAAGTGGAGCGATGGGGCACAAAACCGGATTGGGCTGGAGAAATTATGAATTCCATTAATTGGGACAACCTGTTGGAGAGGAGTTTTGCTAATATTTTATAATCTAAATTTAGTAGGGACAGTGGTCTATAGGAACCACATTGCATCGGGTCCTTGCCCGGTTTGGGGAGCAGGATTATGACCGCCTCGCGCAGGGTAGGAGGAAGAACCTGCTTCTCCAGAGCCTCTGCGTAGACCTCGATAAGTTTAGGGGCCAGGGTATCTTTAAACGTTTTATAGAACTCTCCCGTGAATCCGTCTAACCCAGGCGCTGAGGAACCACGAATGGTGTCTATGGCGAGGATCACATCTGCAACGGAGATGGGCTCAGCCATAAAATCTTGCATATGTTTTTCGAGATATACTAACGCAATTTTGTCTAGGTAGCTCTCTTGTGCCTCATTGTTGTCTCCAAGGGTAGAGGAATATAAACTGGAGAAAAACTCCAGGAATCCGCTCTGGATATCTTTCGTGGAGGTGAGGATGTGCGAGTCAGAAGCTCGCAATTCAGTAATATACGTTTTGTGGTATGGTGGTCTCAATAATTGGGCGAGCACTCTGCCAGGCCTCTCCCCCTCTCCGTAACGTCTAGCTGTCTGATATTTCCCCAGAAATAGAATTTCCCTGTCAGCGGCTTCCCTGTAGCCCTCCAGCAGCACCAATCGTCTGTTTTCATATGTGGATGTTGTTTGATGCGTAGAAGCCTCATCTAATGTTTTTAGGTCTCGCTCAAGTCGTGTCAGTGTGTTACGGAGGTCTCTGAGGACTCCAGTGTGTTTAGCAATGCATGTGCCTCTAAGAACGGCTTTAAAGCCCTCCCACAGAACAGCCCATGAGTCTACCGAGCCAGTGTTTATAGTGAAATAGTCCTCAATAGCCTCGTGTATCTCAGCCTTGAAAACTTCATCTTGTAAGGCACGGTTTGGGAACCGCCATCGTCTTTCGAAACCCTCCGGGCGGGGGACCTGTGAATTTATGAAACTTCATGAGTTTCATTTAGTGTTTCCTAATGGGTCGCAGATCGATCTACCTCATTAATATTCATGAGGTAGGTAACAATTTGTGACACATTAGGAAACGCAAAAATCACAGGGATGGTGCCCTGCTGGGGTCAGCAGACCACCATGTCTGTGATTGCTTTTAAATAAAGCAGACTTTTTAAAAAAAAATGCAGCCCGTTTTCCTTAAAGAAAAACTGGACACGTTTAAAAAAAGAAAAATGTAAAGTATTCTCTTCATTTTTTAAGAGTAGGCAGTGGTCCTTGGAACCACTACCTGCTCCGAAATAAAGTGTTCGCTACCATTCACAAAGGGGACCCCTTCCCATTTGCAAATGGGTTACCACCTACTTGAAGTAGGAGGTAAAATGCGAATGTTTTGCAACCGTATTTCGGTCACAAAACATTCCTACATATTGCTGCGATTCGGTATTAGGAAGGGACGCCATGACCAACCTCCTTCCTAATACCGAATCGGTATGCATTTGCAATTCCAAATTGCGATTCGGTAACATGTTACTGAATCGCAAACTGGAATTCATACATACCAAAATGCATTTTTGCGTTCGCAAACAGCCTGATTGGGCCATTTGCGACCGCAAAAATGCATTATACATTTGGCCCTATATCTCGACTTCTTTACCCGATCTCTCCATCTCACGCCTCCCTCTGCACCTTAGTCTACAGTTTCCATCTTGCCACTCCAATCTCTCCTCAATCTACTTCTCCTCTCTCTCAAACTCATCTCTGGTTACCTCACCTCTCTATGTCTGTTTTCATCTCTCCATATGTCACATCTATGGGGATCTCTCTGAACCCTCTCACTCAACAACCTCGCTCTACCTCATCACTTTACCCCATCTCTCTTGCTACCTAACCTCTCAATTTACCTTTACATGTGTTGCTACCTCACCTCTCTACCTCCAGTCTCTTGAAACCTCTGTTCCCTTAACTTCACATCTCTCCCTACTGCATTCCGTTCTCACTACCACTTTTTCTCTACCTCTGTTTCTCTACGGTCTCCCTCTCCTTTTCATCTCTCTCTATAGCTCTGTCTCTATTTCAACTCAACTTTCTCTTTATCCATCTCTGCCGCAACCCTTGCTTTTCCTGCTAGTCGCTACCTCAGTACTTTTTCTCAGTCTCACACTCTCTCCTCAATATCAGCCTTAGTTTTATTTATTTACATTGCTTCTGTCTCTCTACCTTTCTTCTCTTTACACGTCCCCTCTTGAACTTTTCTACTTTCTCTCTGCCTCGTTGCTCTTTACTTGACTTGTCTTTCTATACCTCTTTTCATGTTGCCTCTCTCTACCCCATAGTTGTTTTTACTTTGCATCTCTACAGACCTCTATCACCACCACACTACATGTCCCCCTCTACCTTTCTCTGACCCTAAGTCTCTATAATTAACTTTTATCCTACCTTACTTCTCCCCCTCTACCTTACCCCTCGGCGTACCACTCCTCTTTCTGAACATTTTCTTCTCTTAATCTCTATCTCTCTCTCTCTAGTTCACTCCATAACCTTACCTATTTCTCTTTATCTATTTCTCTTGCTATCTCTTCCCATTTCTACCACTCTCTATCTTTCTTTCGGACTACCTCACCTTTCTCCCTTTAACATATGTCATTGCCTACGTCAATCTCTCTATCTTATGTCTATCTCTACCTTCCTTCCCCTTTACCTCACCTTTCTATTTGTACCGTTCTCATTACCGCTCTGGCTTCCTTCTGGCTCTTGTCCTCTCCCATTTCTCTCACTCAACTGAATCGGAGTTACCTGTGAAGCTAGAGCAGTGTGCACACAAGAAGAGGAGAGAGGAGACGAAGCAGGGTAAGATGCAATGGTGACAGTCCTCAGAGCAGCGCTTTGATTTTCATGAATGCAGCAAGAATGCAGCTGTGAAAGGATTATCTGTTATTACGAATATCTGACAATTACATCTAGAATTTCAAGCGCTAGGCCATACGCTTTCTTTTTATATCATGCACTATCCCCTTAAACATCTACCAAGTAACAGTTACAGTGTCTTTTCTACATTAGGGAAACTGGATGGTTAGACACTGAATTGCATGTGCATGTAAAATATTGTTGTTGCATGACAACAAAAATCTAGATCCAAGAACAAAAATAATAGCTTTATCAATGATTGTTCAAGCTGCCTTTAGGTACTGTTTGTCAGACGGATGCTAGGCACTGACCGTTCTGCTGTTTTTTTCAGTGCCCCCATTTTTGAACGTTTAACATAAAATTCAACATTGTTTATTATCATGAGGCTTGAATTGGTGGAAAATGGTTAATAAATTAAAGATTGCGCCCCACAGGGGACCAAAAATATGTCTTGGCCAGAAGCACAAATGTCTTTCAGATGGCAGTGTACTGAGCTGGCTCCTAGTTTGATTGCCATTGCTTTTCTAAGACTTTGTTCTTCTGCTACCTTTCTTCCTCCTCTTTGAGGTTTTATTGAGTTGGTGAGTTAAGACCTTTGTTATGTTTGTTGAAGTATTTTACTTTTTAAAAATAGATTATGGCTTAATCAGTAGCTTTGCTTTGCCTTTTATCTTTTGCTTCTGTGATTCAACTACAGAGACTTCCATACCACGACACTGTTTCTGAACTTAAAAAAAAGTTGTTGAAAAAACAATTGCAATACTGAGGAGTCTGTCAACTCATTTGGCCATAAAAATAGTGGTTTTAAAATGGTATCCATCTAAAATCACCGTTGTGCCCCTCAAAAGTCAGAAATGACGTCACCTTGCCTTCCAAAATCACATTATGTGATGCCCTCTAGTTCAAAGGTTATATGACAACAGGTCCAGTGGCATTATTGGAGCTCGAAGGTCATGTGGTATCATGTCCTGTGATGTCACTAACAGTGAACAGGAGAATCGAAGGTCACATGGTGTTACTTCTGCCCTGGCATTTTAGCATTTCGTATAATTTTTTTTTTTTTAATTACTGGGCAATTACTATATTATTTCCATTGCCTGCAATAACGGCACTGCCCATGCCACAAATATTTTGTCTGGAGATACCTCAGATTTAGGTATGTAATCTATGTGAGAGTACATGACGGCCGTACTGCTTTTACTCACCTGTAGAATGACTAATAGTGTCCAGCACACACATCTCTTCTTTTTCTCTTAACGAACAGACAGTCGTGGCAATAAGTGGACCTGTTGTGAAAAGCAGATGAAAAACAAAATTAATTAGACCCTTATGCAAAAACAGGAAATTGCCAGGAATGTTACGATTCTACATGAACGGGATAACGAATTGAACTCCTGGCAAGCATTAGGAACACTAAGATTGTCGATTTACCACAACGCATGGAATAAAAATATACTATAATCAGTGGTTAATTTTTTGAAGACAAATACATAAATTAGGGGCGAGACACAGCTTACAAAGCAAAGCAAACAGCACTCCATGGAGCACTGGTGAAGCAAGGGTGCCATGGGCACATATGCAACGAGAAAGGTCCCAGCACCCCGGAGTGAGTAGGAAAAGATAACCACAACCGAGGTACAGTGGGCCACTAAAGCGGCAGGGTCAAGGAGCCACTGGACTTGATGAACCATTTGTTGACAGTTTACCGATGCAAAGTCACATTTTGTGAATCACTAAGTTTAATTTGCCCTTGTAAATGCAGCTGGGTGGTCGCCTAAGCGTAGCCACTGATACTTGAGGTTTCCCATATCCATCGTGTGCCTGAGGCATCGGGTGTGCTAAAAGTATGACGAGGACATAATGGAAGAAAACACAAGACACATTTTCCCTGCAAGTCATGGTATGTGTATGTTCTGACATGTATTGGATCCCCCAGGGCAAACATGAATTGCTTTTTTAAAAAGTGTGGGTTAGAAATACCCTTTACAATGAATCATTTTCAGACTTCTGCTAAGTGCTGTGTTTATACTCTAATATACACCCAGAGCAGGGCACTACATACGTTCTCAGAGAACTGGCCTGGTTCTTATTTATTAAGTGATGATCCTTCACGTGTGGCTTATGATTACAATAAGCATTAGTAACGCCAACAGATATGTGCTTATGAATGAAAGTGCCTTTTGTGTCATTGATGGGTGTAGGCAGTCAATATTTCATCACACATAGGCAGTCACTCATCTTTGGATGCATGCATACATTCATCCATACACTGACTCATTCTTGTAGTCACCCTCTGGCACAACCGCATTAAAAACACACACAAACTCAATAACATAAGCAAGATAAATTAAAAGAATACAAGTAGAAAAAAGAAAACATGCTGCTGTCTAAAAATGGAGGGTATATGCTTGCAATAATGAAACTAAACATAGCAGTGGGGGGTCCGTCTTGAAGAGATATTGTAAATAGTCTATCTATCGTTGTTTTAAAATTCCAGCATGGCCGTCACATTTTGTTGGTGATTTTGGAAGGGCAAACAATAAAACACTATGTACAACAGCATTCCATAATGGTCTCCTGGTTTAGAGGCAGTGGCCATGTGGGATGCGCTGCACTGCAGATGAAATGAGCTGCAAGCAAATGACCGTGAAGAACTGTAGTATCTCTTTAAGAAACATTAACGTAAACAAGCATTGGCAAAGCCAATAGGTCTCGTCTATTCAAGAGCTATTGGCTTTGGCAATATGTTTTAGCCAAGTTGTACACCAGCATGGCTGCTGTTCAGCATGGCTAAAAGTTAGTGGGGTAAAGGACGGTGGTGTGGAGTGTCATAAAGTGGGGTAGAGTGGCATGCAGGGGCGGCTCCTCCGCTATGGCGGAGGAGCGTCGCCCCACTGCTTTATCGCAGTGCGAGAAGCCAAAACATAAAATGGTGTTGACTTTTAGTTATTACCATTTTATGTTTGCTTTGGGGGCGGGCGGTTGGGCAGGGCTGCTCTGCTCTCCCAGCAGGGCAGGGGAGGAGTGGTTTGCCCACTCCTGAGTGCGCACAGACTGTTAGGGCGGCCCGCAGTCATGTGCACTTTGCAGCCTGCATGGAGAACATGCACACCCCTCTAGCCCCTGGTGGAGCGCCGTGTCATGGCGCTCCAGTCAATCACATCGCTGCATGCAGCGTTGTGATTGTCTTAGGGGAGGAAGCCTGACTGCCTACTTCCTGTTCCTGTTTGAGGCAGGAGAGCACTGCACCAGTGAAGACGCAGGACCCGGCGGAAAGGTAGGTTTAAAAAAAAAAAAAAGTTCATTATGACCCCCCTGCAAACCCCTCTTCCCGCGCAATACCCCCCGCAACCCCCGCACCAGCCCCACCACCCGCAAGCCATGCCGGCCGCTACTGGTGGCATGGAGTGGCATAGAGGTGAGTGGCATGAAGTGAAGTGGAGTGTAGAGTGTTGTTGAGTGTCATGGAGGGAGTTGAGCATCGTAGAGTGGAAGGGCATAGAGCGGAGTAGAGTTGAGTGAAGTAGAGTGTCAGAGTGGAGTAAAGTGTTGTAGAATGGAGTTGTTTGGTGTGTAGTGGAGTGGTGCACAGCAGAGTAGAGTGGCAAAGAGGGTGTTGTGTAAAGTGGCGTAGAGCGGAGTAGATCGTCGTATAGAGTGGAATGATAGAGTGGAGTACAATATTGTAGAATCCAGTACCGCAGAGTAGAGTGGAGTGGCATAGAGTGGAGTGTAGTAGAGTGTAGTAGTGTATCGTAGAATAAAGTGGAGTAAAGTGGCATGAAGTGGTATAGAGGAAGTTGCATAGAGCGTCGTAGAGTGGAGGAGTTTTGTTGAGTGGCATAGAGTGGAGTAGAGTTTAATGGAGTAGATTCTCATAGAATGGAGTATAGTAGAGTATAGTGTCATAGAGTTGAGTGTCCTAGAGTGGAGTAGAGTGGCCTAGATTGAAGTAGCGTAAAGTACTGTGGTGCAGAGTAGATTGGCATAGAAAGCAGGGGCATAGAGTGCATTGGTTTTGAGTAAAGTGGTGTGGAGTGCATTGGCGTAGAGTGCAGTGACATGGAGGGGAGTGGCGTAGGGTTCAACGGCGTAGAGCGCTGCAGAATAGATTGCAGTGGCGTAGAGTACAGTGGCGTAGAGTAGATTGTTTCAGAGTAGAGTGAAGTGGTGTAGAGTTGAGTGGTGCAGGATAGAGTGAAATGGTACAGGGTAGAGTGCAGAGGTGTTGCAGAGAGTGACGCAGAGTAGAGTGGTGTAGAGTGCAGCGGCATGGAGTGAAGTGGTGCAGGACAGATTAGAATGGCGTGGAGTGATACAGAGTGCATTTGCATAGAGTGTAGTAGAGTGGCATAGAGTTGAGTGGTGCAGAGTTGAGTGCAGTTACGTAGAGTGCAGTTGCATAGAGGGCAGTTGCATAGAGGGCAGTTGCATAGAGTGTGGTGGCATTGAGTGCAGTGGTGCAGAGTAGAGTAGAGCGGTGCAGAGAGCAGTGGCATAGACTACAGTGGTGCAGACTAGAACAGAGTAGTATAGAGAACAGTGACGTAGAGCACAATGGTGTAGGGTGGCATAGCATTTAGTGGCGTAGAGTGCAGGGGTGTAGAGTGGCATTGAGTTCAGTAACAGAGTGCAGTCTTGCATAGTAGAGTGTCATAGAGAGCAGTGGCGTATAGTGCAGTGGCATAGAGTAGAGTGGTGCAGAGAACAGTGATGGAGTACAGTGGTGCAGAGTAGAATAGAGTGGCGTGGAGTGGCATGGAGGGCAATGGTGTAGAGTGGTGTTACGGGCTGTGGCGTAGAGTGCAGTGTAATAAAGTGCAGTGTCAGAAAGTGCAGTGGTGCAGAGTAGATTAGAGTGGCTTAGAGTTGATTGGCATAGAGTGAAGTGGTGTAGAGTGGAACGATGCAGAATAGAGTGGCCAAGAGTGTAGTGGCGTACGTTGCATTGGCGTAAAGTGCAGTAGAGTGGTGGCAGAGTAGAGTGGTGGAGAGTAGAGTGCAGTGTCAGAGTGCAGTGGTGAAGAGAAGAGTGGCACAGAGTTCAATGGCTGAGAGTGCAGTGTTGCAGAGAAGGGTGGCGTAGAGCAGAGTGTGCAGCGTAGAGGGGAGTGGTGCAGGGTAGAGTGGAGTGTTGCAGTGTAGTGGCATAGAGTATAGTGGTGTAAAGTGTAGTGGTGTACAATGCATTGACGTACAGTGGTGCAGAGTAGAGTGAGTGCAGTGACAGAGTGCAGTGCCGTAGAGTGCAGTGGTGTACAGTAGAGTGGCATACAGTTCAGTGGCAGAGTGCAGTGGTGTACAGTAGAGTGACGTAGAGTGCATGGGCGAGGAGCGCAGTGGGCAGAGTAGAGTGGTTTAGAGAGCAGTGGCGTAGAGCAAAGTGGTGCAGAGTAGAATAGAGTGGCATAGAGTGCAGAGACGTAGAGTACAATACCGGAGAGTGCAGTGGTGTATAGCGCAATGGCGTAAAGTGTTGCAGAGTAGAGCACAGTGGAGTCGAGTGTAGTAGTGCAGAGTAGTTTTGACTAGAGTGAGGTGGCGCAGAGGGCATTGGCTTTGAGTAAAGTCGTATAGAGTGTATTGGCACATAGTGCAGTGATACAGAGTAGAGTGCAGTGGTGCAAAATAGAGTGGAGTGGTGCAGAGTAGAGTGAAGTGCCACTGAGTGGTTTGGCGCTGAGTGCATTGGCGCCGAGTGCAGTGGCACTGAGTTCAGTGGCACAGAGTAGATTGTTTCAGAGTAGAGTGGAGTGGTGCATAGGAAGAAAACAGTGGTGCAGAGTAGAGCGGCGTAGAGTACAGAGTAGATTAGAGTAGTGTAGTGTAGATTTGCATAGAGTGCACTGGCGTAGAGTGGAGTGGTACAGAATAGAATGGATTGGCATAGAGTACATTAGCATCAGGGGCGTCGTGAACACCCCCCAGCTTTGGCAGTGATATGAAGGAATACGGTGTCAACAGAATAGCAAGCGGGTGAAAGGAAAAACAAAAGATGGGTAAACAGAAAAGGGAATAAAATATTGAATAGAAGGTAGGGTGAAGGGAAGGATGAAGGGATGCGTGGGTGGATGAATGAGTGGGTGGATGTATGTTGCATTGATGGATGAATGGGTGAAAGTATGAGACAATGGATAGGTGGATAGAGAGGTGAAACGATGGTCCAGTAGATGAATGGATGGGTAAATGAATGGATAGTTGGATGGACAGGTGAAAGGATGGTAAAGGGATGGATGAGTGGGTGAAAGGATGAGCAAATGGGCGGCAGAGTGGACGAATTAGTGAAAGGATTGATGGCAGAGTGGATGGAAGGATGGCAAGGTGGATGGAAGGATGTATGGATGGATAGATGGATGAATGAATGGATGAATGGACAGATGGCAGAGCGGATGAATGGATCAGTGGATGGCAGAGAGAATGGATTGATGGAATGGGAAAAGATTGAATGATGCATGAAAAAATGAATAGATGTAAGAATGTAAAGGTGAAATAGTGGATATCAGTGGGTGAATGGAAGGGTGAAAGGATGAATGGATAGATGTCTGACTAGAAGAGACAGGATAGCTCTTCTAGGGAGCAGTCGCTTCACTTGCTTTCTGCCATCAGAGCTTTCATTTTAAAGTCGGGGGGGTACTTTAATTTTCTGGCTACTCCTTTGATTGGCATAGAGTAGAGTGGTGTAGAGTAGAGAGGCCTAAAGTGAAGTGGCGTTGATCGGTGCACAGTGGAGTGGAGTGACGCAGTGTGGAGTGGCTTGTAGTGAAGTGGTGTACAGTAGACTGCAGTGGTGAGGTTTGTTGCAGAGTGGAGTGGGGTAAATCGAGGTATGCATGGTGTGGTAGCGAACTGCCATTACAGACAACACATCTTCAATTGAAATGACCATTACATTTGCACAGACATACAGTTTTACTGATAAAAGAATACTGCGCACAAACGATAATGTGTGGCAACTGCCATCACTGAGTGTATTGATTTGTTCTCATTGTATTAAAATAATTGTTTCCACCACACTTCAGAATTTCCAAAAATGTGCTTCATTTGTGCTTTTCGAATTCTGATGTATGCTGAAATATTTGCAGAGTTCATTTACAGACATTTAAATGTTGTGTACAAGAAAAAAATAGTACAGCCTTCCACAGGTACCCCCCCCCCCCTCAAGTAGCCAGGATGATTGTCACATAAAGCCTCTCACTTTGAAGTCAGGGAAAGAAAGCACCCTGGAAGACAGAGCCTGATATTTGACCTCTGTGTTTTAATGCACAGCAAATGTGACAAGATTAGAACAAGATTTAAAGGCCTGTTTACAGAAACCAAGCACTGGTGGAAGAATACAGTAAATAGGTTTTGGGCAACGGAAAGGACGAACTTAAGCTGGACAGCCTAAACAAATACAGCCAGCAAATAAAAAACAAGCATTTGCAATGTAATAGGTCTCGCATTTACTTGAGTTTGAGCTATTGGCATTGTAAATGACAATGCCTTTTATTTATGTTTTGGTTTTTAAAACAGATCAATAAAAGACATTGTCATTTACAATGCCAATAGTTTAAACTCGCGTAAATGCGAGACCTATTGCATTGCAAATGCTTGTTAAACTGAGCAATTGTTTTGTCTTTGCTTCAGGGAGAAGGGAAGATAAAAACAGTGTGTGCGCCAGAGAAAGACATAGAGAGAGAAGTAACGTTGTGGAGACGAACATGAAAGAGAAGGCCAAGGAAGAGTGGCAAGGGAGAAAACAGAAGAGAAAAAAAGAGGATGAGTAAGAAAGAGAAAATGAAAAGAGGAAAAAATAACAGAGAGAAAGAGAGAGTGAGATAGAGAGAGAAAGAAAGAAGATGAGATAGGGTTAGTAAGAGATGTGGCAAGTGTAATTGTTATGCAGCCAGTCAGTGTACATATGTCATAGTAAAAAGAGAGCAGAGAGTTTTACATACATGTTGGCACTGTAACCGAAACTACACACTTTTACTTTCGTGCTCATGGTAAACAAGGCCCAGATTTTCTATTTTTTAACACAGTGGGGCATCCAAATTAATTTACTGTGCTGATTTGTGCAAGGAGAAAAATACAGTGCATCCCCTGCACTGTCACGCAAACAGGGCTGCCTTGTGAGACAGGTAGCTTCACACCAGGGTGCACAGGGGAGTGTAAGCTTCAAGCATAGGATTGTACTTGAGGCACACATTTCCACCACAAATTTTTATGCGTAGACAAACTCAAAAGGTTGCCACACATTGGATGTGTGCTGTGTGTACAGTGCGTAGCACACATGCAGTGTGTTATTTTTGGGAGAAATTAACACATTCCCCGTTGTTTGCACTTGCTTTAAGTAGACATTACTATTTTAATGTAAAGCCTGGTCTGGCTATTTTCGTAGTCGGGCCTTGAGTCAAAATCTATCACTGTTTGCCCCTTGACACAAAGCAGGGCCTTCCATTTTTTACGCTGTGAAATGTGCGTCTTTCCAATGCAAAACAGCTGGATAGTAAATAGAATGCCATGCTTTGCATCAAGCTACCACTAGCACCAGTGCTTAATTTGTAAAACAATATGTGCTACCACAGCTCGCACTACCCATTGCCCCTGCCAGTGCTGCCAATAACAGTAGCAATACAACTTCTAGCAATCACACTCCTACAAGTGTGACAATTGAGACTCTTGCATGCCCCAAAGCTACAAGAATAGCTGGGACTCAAGGTATTAGTAATTTATAATGTCTTTTCAATTAATAAACAATTGTTGTTGTGCTCATCTCTGAATCACACAAACAGTGCCACCATGTAGCAGACATCTATTATCACAATTAAGTGCGGGTGCTGAGCACCGGACACCTAACCGGCATAAATTAAGCACTGATTGGCACACTAAAACTGGGCTCAAGTGTACTTTTCTGCAGATTGCTGTTGTTTTTAAACGTGATAAACAATACATTTTACGGTGTGAGCAAACTTGTTTCCTCTGATGGTTTCAGCGAGGAACAGGCTGGAGGTTTATATGTCCCAGTGGAGCTGCTCCTTTCATTTGTCAGCGTTAAGCATTAGACTATTCTAATGGCTTCTTTAGTTACTTTGTTCCTTTTCCAAATGTAAAATGCTTTTTAAAGTTCAATAATATTATCACGTTGAAACAGTGCATAATAAAAATGGGAATAAGAAAACAGCGACTAATTGCTGGTGTTTTAGAAGTGTTCTTCAAACGGAGACAATAAACGAACGATTTAAAGGGAAACTGGGAACTACACACTGAGTGTAACTTTACACGTCTCCCTCTCTATGGTATTTGCGTTACAAGAGTGAACAAGCCGATCCTCGAGCAGAGATAAGCTTATCGGCAACAGCTTATCAACACAGCTGCCCCGGTTCTGGTTTTCGCATCCTGTTTGAAAGTGTCACATTGCGTGTCAGATGGGACGAACAAAAACCAGAGTCAGTCCACGGCCGGGGCAGCTTTGAGGACCAGAAAAGGCAGCCCTTTATAAATAAATTCCTGAGGACCTTGTCAATCCTCTATGGAGGGATTTAACTGCGTTACACCCGTGCACTTCAAGTGGTGCACTGTAGAACCAAGGAACCAAGTACAAGCCCACCCCGGCATCCCACCTTTAGGCTGCACAGTTTTATGTAATTCACCAAACACGCACTGTGGTTTAGCACATACTTTATAAACGCCGGCGCTCCCCCCCCCCCCCCTTCCCCGCTGTGCATGCCTACTCTCTTTAATGTTAGGCTTGTGTCTAACTGTAATGCAATTAATGCTGATTTAAAGCGCTCGGATACCTGCGGGTAAAGTTTGCCCTATATAAAAGTGCAAACGAATAAATAAATAAAAAAAAGCCTACCTGTAGCACGTCCGTTCTTATTCTGCAATGCCACATGCCTTTGGGTCCCTGTAATGATTAACTGCACCCAGCTGTGGGAAACCTCCATGGCAGGAACAACGTGTTGCGGGGCAGACGCAAGGAATGTAGCCACTGTCCTGTGGCTGCACCGCGGGGTAACAGTGCGGGAGCAGGAAGGCAGGCAGTCAGTCCTTGTGTAACATAACTGGTACTCATGTAAAGTGTTCCATAAGGGTGTGCAGTGGGTTGCTCTGTGGGCAAATATGTCTGGAAGATGTATGCACGCTGTGAAGCTGTAGTTCGGGGACACGTCTGAGATGGAAGTGTGTTCCTTGAAGAATCCCTACCCAGACTACGAAACCGCCTGCAGCCTGGACATGCCCTTCCACAAAGCTGGAAAGGTAAATAAAGCCCTTGGCAGAGGGCACAGAGACCTAGGAACTTCAGCAGAAGAGGCAGACTGTACGTAAGGGAGTGACCGAGCCCCGGAAGGTTTGAGGGCAGGACCGGGTGGCATGGAGAACTAAAACATGCGCAGCTGTCGGTATGAGTGAGGAATTACAACAAGTGAAATACGGCGAGCCGCCGTTATCAAAGTGAAAGGGCGCATGGTGTACTGCACATAAAAACAAGAAGTGGCTGCCATTGTTGAAGCCGGCGTCCTGCGAGTGCTGTGTGGGGAAGGATGTAAAATAAGCGAAAGGCATTGTCAAAGGGAAAGCGCACATGGCGCGCTGCAAATTAAAACAAGAAGCGTCCGCTATTGTTGAAGCCGGCTTCTCGCGAGTGCTGTGTGGGGCAGAATGTAAAATGAGCAGAAGGCATTGTCAAAGTGAAAGCGCACATGGCACGCAGCAAATAAAAATAGAAACAAGAAGCAGCCACCATTGTTGAAGCCGGCGCCCCAAGTGCTGTGTGGGGCAGGATGTAAAATAAGCAGAAAGCATTGTCAAAGTGAAAGCGCGCATGGCGCGCTGCAAATAACGAGAAAAAAACACCCTAAAACAAGAACAGACGCTCACAGCGCACCTCCGGACAGCGAGCCACACGCACCGCAGCCGGCCACCGATGGGGCTGCTGAGCATCTGAAATAAAATAGTGCTCACCGAGTATACAATGCCGAACGTGTAACGCCGCAAGTAAAACATCCAGTCACGGTGGGCGGGGCTAAAAGTGGACAGGACGGTAACAAGGAGGGACTAAGAAGCCTCCGTTTCAATCGTGAGCCAGCGTTTAGCATGGAGGATGACGCCAGCGAATGGAAAAGATGGGCGGGGCTTCAAGGCCGCCTCTGAAAGCTTCGGAATCCTTATTGAGTCCAAGAAGCCCTCGCATGGCGAGAGCAGCGCATGCACGCTGCTAACGGCAGGCGAGACCTAACAAGAAAATGTTTGTTACAAACCACAAAGCCAATGGTAAACAATGGGCAGAATGCATTTCCAGGGAAGCTTTCCAAATGTCCCTAAGATGTCGTTAGCAAATCAGACAGCTGCGCTGTCTGGTAGGCTGCAACCTGAAAAGAGGATAAGCAAAGAAGCAAGCATTTGCAATGCAATAGGTCTCGCGTTTGTAAGAGTAAGAGCTATTTGCGTTGTAAAGGACAATGTATTTTACCTATGTGTTTTAGTTAGGAGTGGAGTAGAATTTTGTGGGTTGAATTGGCATTGTTAGTGGTGGAATTGTTTGGTGTGGAGTGGATGAGTGTAAGCTTTTATGACGAAAATTATTTTTATAAAAGCATTCCAGATGCACAGAACCTGTAAAAAACACATAATGGCAGACAAAGTTGCTCCTTGCAGACACCGGGAGCCTAACAGGGAGGTGTTAAACTGGGGGCTCTTTTTAAGCGTGTCTGGTTATGGGCAGCAACACTGCATTATTGACATCTGCTTTCTTTTTTTGATAAACAATTTTATTGTTTTGACAATAAACAACATCAGCAAATCAGCATTAGACAGTGAAGATGGCCGCACACGGCTAAAGACATGAACCCTCCATGATTTTCGAACCCTTAAGGTACAAGTAAATATGCAAATTACACCTACCGCTTGACTATCCGATGGCACCCAACCATTTGCCCCATACCCTGCGATACTTTTTGGGACACCCTCGCGCTTCGTACATGGATTTCTCTTGTGTAGCGCACCAATCCACCCCCCTCCACCACTTTTCAGAGCGAGGCGGATCAGGACACTTCCAGGATGCAGCTATGTCTCGCTTAGCCACTACCATTGCCGTATTGATTTTTTTTTTTTCATTTCTAGACCCATCTAGCTCATCCGTAATCCCAAGGAGAGAGTGACGTGGGTCATGAGGGACTTCCCACCCCAATATGTCTGTGAGCTCCTCTTCAATGTCACCCCAGAACCGTGCTAAATGGGGGCAAGCCCACACCATGTGGAAAAAATTAGCCGGGTCATGGCCACACCTCGTGCAGGAAGCGCTCGGGTAAAAGCCCGCCCGATGGAGGCGTATTGGGGTCAGGTAGGCTGCGTGCAGATAGTATAGTTGGACCAGACGGAGTTTGGCCGATGCAGTAACCGTCTTGGGTGCCATGAGAGCATTGCGCCAATCCTCCTCATCTAGAGTACCCACCCACTCCTCCCATTGGCTTCTAAGCCGATCCAGCGAGGTCGGGATGTGGTTAACCAGTGTCCGGTAGATGCGGGAAATACCCCCTTTCCCCAGATCCCCCAGCATGGTCTGCGCTTCGGGAGGGCTGTATTCAGGGATCCTTGTGTCGTCCGAAATGTGTACGTGGAGGGCATGACGCAGCTGCAAATATTTATAGAATTGTGTCGGGTGCAGGGAATATCGGGTTCGGAGGTCCTGGAAGGAGTGCATATGGCCGCTCGCCCACACATCCCCCAATTGCGAAATTCCTATGAGGTCCCATGATCTAAAGCCCTGCAACCCACTAACCTCTCGGAGCCAAGTGCCATGCCACTGCGTCAGCTTCTGTGTCCATTGAGTGTGGCGCAGTGCTGCCCGCCAGGCCAACAGCGCGGAGCGCATTACCTTTGGTAAGCTGGATGGAATGGGCTCCCCGTACATCAGAGACTGGATTTTGGACAAACCGAGCTCACTCAATTCGAGCCTGTAGGCCAGATCAGACCAGCCCCCATTAAACCAGTCGTGTATGGACAGTAAGCGCGTAGCCAAATAATACAGATATAAGTGTGTGATCCCCATGCCCCCATCGAATGCAGGAATCCGGCATGTGTTCAGAGACATACGAACCCTCCCCCTCCCCCAGAGGAACTTGGAGGCCATACTGTCCAATTCTCAAAACCAGGCCCTCGGAAAGCAAAAGGGGGTGTTTTGGAGGTCGTAGAGGAACCTAGGGAAAATCATCATTTTAAACAGGGCGACTCTCCCCAGGGGATTCAGAGGTAATGTCTGCCACTTCTGGAGGTCTGCCTTGGCTTTCTTCACCAGCGGGGTCACATTGAGGGACCAGCCCCGCTCGGGGAGAAGCGCCACCCATATCCCTAAATATTTGAAAGACTGACGCCGGAGTGGTATGGTGGATTGCCAGTCGTAACAGTCTCTAGACAAGTGTAGAGGGACCAGGACCGACTTGTCGGGATTCAGCCGGAGGCCAGAGGCCTGTCCGAAGGAGTGCAGAATCTGGAGGCACAGAGGGCCGGACTGGGCGGGGTCAGCCAGAAAGACCAGGACATCGTCCTCATAAAGAGCGATCTTGTCCACCCCGCATTGGGCCATTCCCATCCTCGAACGCGTCCCTCAGACCGTATCAGGGACACCAGGGGCTCCATTGCCAGGGCGAAGAGCAGGGGCGAAAGGGGGCATCCCTGTCTCGTTCCCCTTTGAATAGGGAAGGGCTCCGACAAGACCCCATTGACTAAGACTCGCGCCCTGGGCTGGGCATACAGGACGAGTTTCAGATCCCTAAAGTGGGGACCGAAACCCATCTCGGTTAGGACATCGTCTAGATACCTCCAGTCCACCGAGCCGAAGGCCTTCTCGAAGTCTACGCCAAATAAGGGGTAAGCAAGTGACGGTGGGCCAAGGCCAGATGTAGCCTCCGGAGACAGTGCTGAGTACCGCGCAAGGACATGAATCCGCACTGGTCAGGGTGAACCAGAGTGGATAGGTAGGGCTTCAGCCGCTGGGCGAGAATCGTGGCGTAGAGTTTGACCTCTGTATTGATGAGGGAAATGGGACGGTAGTCCGCACAACGTGAAGAGGGCGGTTGAGATTTTGGGAGGACCACGATGGTGGCCATGTCTGTCTCGGGTGGGAAGGAGCCCGTCTCCAACGCCTCATCGAACAGGTCAGCAAGGCGCGGGACGAGGGTCTCGCGATATAGAGCATAATATTCCTCGGGAGGCGGTCAGGACCCGGGGTCTTGCCCGACGAGGTAAGGGTTATAGCATCGCTAATCTCCTCACGGGAGATAGGGCGATCCAAATCCGCCTGGGCGGCCGCGTCCAGCTGAGGAAGGCGAACGCCTCCCATTAGCTAGCAAAGTATAGAGCGATAGTGCTGGGGTCTTTTCAGCATAGAGCTGGCGATAGTAGGAGGCAAAGGTGCGAGCCATCGCCACCGGGGATCGGTGTGCCGACCCGTCCAGGTCTATTATTTCAGGGATAATGCGGATAAGTGGCTAGTCTGTGGAGAATCGAGCCATTCTTGTCGCCCCAGCCATATATTCTAGCTACTGAGGATCTCCAGAGGAGCTTGGCGGCATCCAAGGAAAGCTGCCGAATCTCTGCCCGAAGATGAGCGAGTTGTCGCTCTCTGAGAGTGTCATCGGCCGCAGGCGGGTATTGTTCAAGGCGTAACGCCTGTGCCTCCCGCGAGGTGATCTGCTGCAGCTGCGCCTGTCGCTGGCGCTTGAGCTGGCCCTTAGCGAAACCCCGGATGGTGGCCTTGCTCGCCTCCCACAGGGTTTCATTGGTCAGGAAATACTGCTTAAGCTCTATCCCCACCACCTTTTTAAATTCTTTATCCTGAAGAAACCAGGCATTTATTCTCCACGTCGGACGTGCCGATGGGGGGGGGGGCCCGTGCTAAGCAGCACCGGAGAATGATCAGAGATACCCCTGGGGAGGATACGGACGTCTTGAATCATGGTACAGTCAGTCGAAGGGACGAAGATCGTATCTATGCGCGCCTGCGTGTAGTGGGCTGCAGAGGTATGAGTGAACTGTCTGGTGTGAGGGTGCCAGGTACGCCATGCATCGCAGAGGCCCAGTGACTCGGACCAATTCGTTAATTGTTTCGTCTGCGCAAGTCTAGTGGTGGATGGGGGGCATGTCGTGTCAAGGTCTGGTGAGGAGACCGCTTTGAAGTCGCCCCCGATAATAGTGGAACCCAGGGGCAAGTTGGCCAGCAAGGCCGTGGAGTGTGGGAGGGTCGTCGTGAGCATCGAGGGGGGCGAATACATGGATACGAGATTAAGGGATTACCACTCAGCGAGCCACAGAGGGCCACTGACCTTCCCTGGGAGTCATGAATGACCTGTGTAAGCACAAAGGGAAGGGTGCGCTTCAACAGGATAGCCACCCCACGGGAGCCCCGGGCGAAGCCAGAGTGCCACACTTTGTCATACCCATAGCGTGCCAGGAAGGGGCAGTGATTCCCCATCAAGTGCGTCTCTTGAAGCAGGAATACCTCTATACCGAGGCGTTGGGCATAGCGTAGGACAGCCATACGTTTAAGTCGGTCCAGGAGGCCGTTAACGTTCCAGGACAGAACGTGAAGGGAAGCCCCTGGAATGGGCATATCAGTCATGGCGGCTGGAAGTCAGCGTGGCGGTGCGCAGTCCTACAGAGAGTCGTGGATACGTGCGGGAACTCGCGCCTGCGTGAAAGGGTGCATGTGAAAGGGCCATGTATATCCCATGAGGGAGTGGAACAGAGTGTCTCGTGATCGCTGGTACAACAAAACAATAAGAAACAACAACCGTGGGAAAAACCAATCCCAGTCCCTCCCCCTACCCCCTCCCCCCACCCTATACTTCGAGAACAGAAGCATCTGTCGGCCCCCCTAGTGGAACAAGAACCAAACAAGAACGCTCGGGTTGAGTTGCGTGGAGGACCCCTCCATGTAGAAGGATATGCAATGTCTCGGCAGAAAGACGATGAAATGGAGCAAAAGAGTCTGCCGTGGCTCCGAGCCCCCATGGAGGTTGGAGCACGCTCCCAGAGAGACCACGTTACAGGCAGCGCCCCCTGGACTGCCTGGACCCTCAGAGAGCTGGGCTGCGGGAGAGGTCCGAGTCCGCCCTCGGTGAGCCCCGCCGAGCCGGCAACGGAGAAGCCATAGGTGGACCGCCGGATAAGTGGTGCCTGAGGCGGGGAGGAGAGCCCGATGGGCTTGAAGAGTCTCGGAGTCTATGGGCAGCAAGGCTCGATGATCTTAGTGGCACCGCCTAGGACCGGCGCCTCCTGCGGGAATGCGTGTGCCTCCGGCGCTGGCGCCCCGGTGACCGAGGCCTCGTGGACTGAGAGCCCGATGGCATGGGGGACAGGTTTCGCTGCTGTCGGAGGGGCCGTTCCTCCGTCAACCAGGTCCAGGCCGCCTGGGGGGAGTGAAAGAACTGCGCCGTGCCCTGGAAAATTACACGGAGGCGTGCGGGGAACTGGAGCTGATATTGCAGACCCAAGGTTCGCAGTTTCTTTTTAACGTCCATGTAGGAGCGGCGTTGGTCTTGCACTTCCTTGGTATAATCAGGGAATATCATGATGGTGTGGTTCTGGAATTTGAGAGGTTCTTGAGAGCGCAGGATGGCGTCCCGATCCTTGAAGTTAAGGATTTTTAGTATGATAGGGCGAGGTGGGGCCCCGGGTGGCGGTTTTGGTGCGAGGGACCGATGTGCTCTCTCCACCACGAACCATGCAGAGAGGGCTTCCTTGGGCATCCATGATGTGAACCAGGTCTCTACAAAGGCGGATACTTGGGTCTTCTCGACCCCTTCGGGGAACCCCACCAGGCGGAGGTTGTTGCAACGTGCTCGGTTCTCTGCATCTTCCGCGCGCCGATGGAGCTCCTTGGTGTGTGATCGTAGATTGGTCACCTGCTCCTTCAATTGAAGGATGTCGTCCTCCGCTATTCGGGCCGTGGCATTACGGAGGTCTTGCCGAAGGAGGGAAACGTCCACCTTGACCTCTCCGATCTTCCCCTCCACCGAGGCCTGCGAGGCACTGATAGCTTGTAGGATGGTTGCTAAGTCTTTGTCCGGAGGGGGGGGGCCCCGTCCGTCCGCCCAGGGGGTTCATGCTCGGAAGTGGTGGATCGGTCCATCTTTGTTTGCGTGGGGGCGGTCGCGGACTTGGAGGCCTTGTCTCTCCCCATGGCCGGTGTCAGATCGCGCTCCAGTACGAGCTCCAGGAGCCAGATGGAGGAGTCAAGGTCCAGGCACACGCCCCAGTTGAGACTGTGCAACCCCCCCAGGAGCGAGGGCCGCGAGGCCGGGGAGGAGGCCACTGTAGGAGAAGCAGAAGGGGGGTGGCCACAATCACACAGGTTGCCGTCGGAGCCCCTCAGCGCGGGAGGCGAGGACTGGGGCCATGGACGGGGGCGACAGGTGTCCACCGTGATGATCTCCTGCGCTGGGCAGAGGCACGGAGAGGCCTTCTTGACGGCACAGGTTGAGAGGCCGGTATTGCGTGTGTTCGACACCGTCAAGACTTGGGGAGGAGGGGGAGCCCGCTCCCGGTCAATGCAGCCGATCCCCCCCCGTCCGGGCAGTTAACGTCTCGCACCATGTGCCGCCGCCGATGATACGCGGTGACCCACTGCCTTGACCGGAGAGGTGTGCCCAGAAGAAGCGGCCTCAGGAAAAAGGGGGGGGGCGCCGGGAGGGCACTGACCGAACCCCGCGCGCCGCCGCCCGAAATGGCGGCCGAAGGAGGGAGAATGGGAGCCCCGCCTCCACGGGAGCCAGGCCAGTGACTTAGGGATCAGGTCTTTCCGGGCCTAGTTGATGTTGGTAGGCCAGAGCAGGGCCCGTCGCTCTGTACTCTGATGCTGTCCGGCCCCGGGCACACCCAGCGTCGAGGGTGATGACTGGTCGGGACAGGGGTGGAAGGCGGTCGGTGGGATTCACTCAGGGGGGGGCATCTGCTGCCCGAAAAGCGCAGCCGAACGGCCCCCTCCGCACCCCACAAGACAAGCCTGCAGCTCCCAGATCGGCCGGGCCCCAGACACAGGGGATGATGTAGCAGCAGCAGTCCAGATGGACCTCAGGACGCCACCGCTGTGGAGGCAACGAAGCAGGGGGGGGGGGCGGGAAGCCTTGGCGCTTACCTCCCGCACCGCTACCCGACGCGGCAGCCGATCCCCGGTCCCGTCCCCACTCACCGGATGACCCCGCCGCCCTGGTCCCCAGGCCGGCCTCAGCTGTTGGAATCGGGCGATTCAGCCTCCGAGTACGCCGCTCTTCGCCCTGGGATGTAGACTCCAAGCACCTCACCGCCCGCACGCACAGGCCAGGTCACGATGCGCAGGAGGAGCGAGCTTGCCGCACCTGGGATGGCCAGGCCCCAGACACTGGGAGTGTCTCCTTTGTAGCCGTCCAGACGTATCCCTGCACAGCATGGGACCGGGACAGAGAGGGGCGGAGGGGGGGGGAGGAAGCCTGACTGACGGCCTCCCGCACCGCTGCCCGACGTAGCAGCCGATCCCCGAACCCGTCCCCACTCACCAGATGGTACTTCTTCCCAGCGCTCCGGGCCGGCCTCTGCTGCTGAAATCGGCGTGTTGGTGCGGCCTCCGGGGACGCAGCACACCGCCCCGGATTGCGGGCCCTCGGCGCTCCGCCGTCCACCCTTCAGCTGGTCCCCAACGAGCCCGGCCACAAACCCAGGACGGGTGGAAGGCCCGTCAGGCTCGCCGGCCGCGAACACCGGGGGCCGCCATTTTGCGGGCGCGGGGCACAGGAGAGAAGAGGATCCAAGCAGGCCGGCAGATGTCTAGGGCCGCTCGCCCAGGCTCAGCAACGTGTCGTGTGGAGACCCTGCTCAACGGGAGGTGCAGATGCGGCCGGGGCCTCCCAGGGAAGGGTGCCGCAGTCACCAACAGGCTGCGATGGAAGCCGCCATGTTGCGACCTGAGGGCCTCGACAAACCAGAACCCAGGAGGGGCGCCGGGAGCCCGTAATCAGGAATCCGACTGCGCCGATGCAGCACTCTCACTCCGGGGGTACCGATGTGCAGGTAAGAAGTATGGATGATAGCTGCAGACGATGGGATGCGAGGCGGATGACGGAGGGGTGCGGAGCACTCTTACGAGTGCGACCGCCATCTTGACGCCTCAGGCCACGCCCCCATGACATCTGCTTTCTTAAGCTGGCCTCTGAGTGTGATTGTCACTCATTGTCTTAATTGGGCATAAAAAAGAAAGTAAACAGAAAGAGAAGAATGATTAATTTTAATTTATAAACTCCCTTTATGTGTGAGGCCGAACAGGCACTGATTTTCTACCGTCCTAGAGAAAAAAGTAAACAACCAACACGAGGGAGAGATGTTGGTGGCAATTAAAGCAGGACAGAGGGTGGAGTAGTGTGGTAGGGGGTGGGAAAGCAAGCAGAAACAGCTGGGAGGCCGGGGTGGCGGAGGAAGGGAACCAACACAAGCGACGAAGCAGCAACAGCAGGGCTGAATTAGGGACTGCAGAAACATGCAGAAAGTTAATAAACATGCCTTGTGAAAGAAACATTATTTTAAAAGTGAAGCGGTTTGTAAAAAACACAGCTCTCATATGGAGTGGTAAAAAAGATATAACCAGGGTCACCTACCTTGGCGTTTTACGTCTGGTTGCAGTTGTCCCCATTGCAGTTATACATGTTGCTAAGATAGGGAGGCTGTGGCTGGATAGAGCTGATGTTCCACCCTTAGTTCCAGGGAGCAGACAGCTGGTAGTGTCCTCGGCTCTGAAGTAAGTGTATCTTAGCACATGTATTTGCAGGAATGCCTATCACCAGGAGAGAGGGGTCGGAGGGGACCAGGATCGCCTGAAAGCACGAGTGCTTGCTGAAAAACGAAACCAGGAGGGGACGGCTGGAGGGGAGGGGCAAGGATAGGCTGAAAACACAAGCTGCAATCACTTGTGTTTTCAGCCGATCGTTGTTTAGTTTGCAAGCGCTTGTGTTTTCAGCGGATCCTCGTTAGTTTGCAAGCAACTAACGAGGATCAGCTGAAAAAACAAGCACTTGCAAACTAAACTAGGATCGGCTAAGTTAAGTGAAATAAAAGGGTGGCAAATAAATCTTTGGAACTTTGCAATATGTTAATTATTCAGCCCAAAACGGCCGCAAGGCTGAAAGATGAAGCGGGGGCACTTATGGGAAGTGCTTGTAAGCCTGTTAAGTGAACAAACAGCGCAACGCGGGTTAGGTGGGAGGGAAAAAAAACAAGCATTTGCAATGTAATAGGTCTCGCATTTGCGAGAGTTTGAGCTATTGGCATTGTAAATGACAATGCCTTTTATGTATGTGCAGGAGGAGATGTGGCCTAATGGCCAGAGCTGCCGACTGGGGAACCAGGCTGGGTACGCGACGTTAGCTAACATCAAGTCCGCAGAGAGGGGGCGGCGAGAACCTCGATATTAAGGGAATGTTCTCAACATACATTTAATAAAAGCCATTGGCACAGAACGTGACAACACTGCTTCGACAAAGCGCTTTCCTTCGCCGGAGTACGCAGAGGAGCTTCACTGCAGGCGGATACCTTCACCGCAAACATGGACCCGCTTCTGACTGAAGGCCCCGCCTAAGAACACACACACACCGGAACTTCAGCCGCCGGGACTCCGTACAGCGTCAGACGGGGCCATTTGTACAGGGAGGGGAGGCGGGGGAAGCTTCTCAGGGACGGTTCTGCGAAAAGAAGTGCTTACGACTGAAACACTATGAATGCTGAGAATGCTGGAAAAAGACAGCAAAGGTCATGTGCACAAGTCCCTTAAAACACAAAAGCTGGGAGGTTAAAAGCACTATATGCAACACACGATTTCGCAAATACTTTCACCAGAACAAGCAGGGTTCCTTCCGTCCAGTGCCCCTTTAGCGGGTGATAATTAGTAAGCACTTCGACGTGGTCCATGTGAGAGAATGAATACTTTGGACACGAGAGCTCACAGCCCCTGACGCGGTCTCTACCCGAGTGAACATGGGCGTAGGAACCGTGGGAGGTGGAGGGGGATAGGAGATTGGATACGTTTATTGCTAAGGGTAGTTACCGTTAAGCACAAGGAGTTATCCAAGAAGTGACTGCGAAAGAACAGCGATCTCGGAGGGGGGTGGGGAGAGAAAAATAAAAAAAATACAACACACGTGGGGGGGCGAGACAGATAAATAAAAAAAACACGGTCAAATGTAGCAACTGAAACAAATGTTGCAGAGAATCGAAGGGAGGAGGTGGCTCAAAATATAACGCTGCCGACTTTGGAGCTGGAGAACAGGGTTCGAGCCTCGGCGTGGGCTGTATTAATAAAAAATAAACGGAGATCTCGGAGGGGGGTGGTGAGAGACAGATAAACTACCTCTCCGGGTGCCTAGCTGCAGCCGCTTGTTTATATTTGCATCGCACTTTCACTTTAAGTGAAAGCGCGATGCAAAAATAAACACGCGGCCACCCTTGCCAAAGGCGACTGAACCAAGCTGTTGCTATTACGCGATTAATAAAAAAAGTGCTTACCCACTAATTAAAGTAGACTGTATAACGCCGCAAGTAAAAGATCCAGTCCGGATGGGCCGTCTAAAAAGGAGACAGGGCGGTAACAAAGAAGCCTCATTTTCAATCGGAGGCCACCGTTTAGCATAAATGATTACGCCAGCCAATAAGAATGATGGGCGGGGCTTCAAGCCCACTTCTGAAATCTCCTCGATTACAAAAAGCCTCGCAGAGCGAGCAGCGCATGCGCGCTGCAACGCAGGTCTGCGAGACCTAAAAACAAAGTGGCTGCAGGCATGAAGGTTTGAGTTCCGGCGTGGGCTCAACAACCTGTGAATGTGGGCAAATCACTTGTGGAGCATGGTGGCTTTATTGAAGGAGGCCCCCGCTGCACGGCAAAACCACCCACTGCTGTGACCGCTTGCATACGCAACGCGGTGTAGGTGGAGGAAAAAAACAAATTGCGGGGTACATGGAGGATTGAGTCTCGGCATGGGCTCAACATCCTGTGAATTTGGGCAAATCACTTAAGGAGCATGGTGGCTTTATGGACGGGGCCCCCGCTGCAGGCAAAACCACTCCCTCCTGTCGGCAGTGGACATGGAGGTTTGAGTCTCGGCTTGGGCTCAACATACTGTGAATTTGGGCAAAATATTGAAGCAGCATGGAGGCTTTATAAAAGGAGGACCCCGCTGCAGGCAAAATCACCCGCTTCTGTCGGCGGTAACAAACAGCGCAACGCGGGTTAGGTGGGAGAAAAAACAAGCTCAAGCAATCACAGAAAAACATAGGAAAGGGACAGAAGACATTTTAAACAAGCAAAGCGGCTCCAGCCGGAGTCATGGCACGCTTGGATCGGGTCAGTGCAGCAGAGGGACCCAGCGGCTTCACACCAAAACCGCGCATAACAATTAGCATGCTGGGCTGCAACAATCGTATAAAAGAGTTCGCCTCAGCAACACATCAACCATGCAAGCGGACGAAAACTGTAGTTGGGCGGTGCTGCTTCCGGAATAAACGGAAGTGACATATCGCTGCCTCAACGATTTAGAAAGCAGCAAAGAAAAGTGGCACTGCTTTAAACCAATGGGGTGGGAGCAGACGGGAGCAAAGTCCTTTATGAACTACTCCAGGTCTTGCAGACAGCGTATGCGCGCTGCCTAGGCTCGACCTAATAAAAGGGAATTCTAAACTGAGAAACTAAAAACTATAACACAAGGCACCGTCCTCATCCCGCACCGCAGCCTTGGCCTACCGACGCCGGCGACTCCAGTTCATCAGCCGACGACAGCGCTTCAGCAACGACGACGCCGCTGCTTGCACCGTGACCTGCCAGCACCGTGACGAGCACTGCATCACTTCGCACCGCAGCCCTGGTCTCACCGACGCCGCTGGATGACCGCCACCGAGCCGCTGCCTGCACCGTGACCTGAGGCACTGCACGCCGCACCGCTGCACTTCACACAGCAGCACCCGACGCCTGCCGACGCCAGTGCTCCTGACTTCAACTGCGAGGAGTTCGATCTGCAATGCGTGTGACTTCAAGGGCCCGACGACTCCTGCCCCGACCTCCGGAACCGACGCCTGCGGATGCCGTGCTTTCAGAGCTCAACGAGAGATCGCCGACGCCCTGCATTTCTAAAGGTACTGTTTTGCGGGTCTTCCCGACACCGTAGCTGGCCTGCGATGCCGCGGTCAGCCAGAACTGTTTGGAATTTGTTGTTCACGACGCAGTGATAGCCCCAGACGGAGCTATCGACTTCAATGAAGTTTATTTTGATAACTGAAGATTTCTAAAGTACTGTATTGTGGATTTTTTACGTTTTTGGTCTTGTCTTAAGTATATAAAAATATTGGATATTTTTCTTAAACTGGTGTGGTGTCCTTTTGTAGTGCTTTCACTGTGTTACTGTTGGTTATGTGCAAATGCTTTACACACTGCCTCTAAGATAAGCCTGACTGCTCGTGCCAAGCTACCAAGGGGGTGAGCAAGGGTTATTTTAGGAGTGTAACTCCCTCATCCTGACTAGAAGGAAGGGTCCCTACTTGGACAAAGATGCAAACCCTTGCCAACTAGAGACCCCCATCTCTAACAGGCCTACTCCGTTGCAAAGGTGGCAAGGCCTTTGAAGCTCCCCTGCTACAGATGGCTCTACCTGACCTGTGGAGATGTGAACACCTCTGCCCAGGAAAGGATATGTTTCACCCGCGGTTGGTTTGGTTCAGGGGTCCCCTCTAGAAGGGAGCCTTGAGTGCATGGAATAATAAATCGGACACTGAAATCAGTGCAGGTTTATTATTCTGGGATGTTTGACCCCAAACATCTCAGGATTCATTAAAGCCATTATGGTGCTAGGAAATTCGTAATGACCAGTTTCTAGAACATATACTCAGGATGGCTTTACTGGGTACTTACAATATCTAAGAATGGCCTTAGATATTATAGGGACCAGTCTGCTCATGCAGATAGGTCCGCACATGAGGTACAGGGCACCCTGCCTTAAGGGTGACTTACCTAGGCCTCATGCAGTGCCGGGCAGGCATGGCACACAGGGATGTGTGCCATGTCGACTCTTCACTTTTAGCTGCACCACAACATGCAGGCTACAATGGCAGTGGTGCCCGTTTGTGGTGAGAGGTCTCGGAGGGTGGCATAATACATGCTGCAGCCCTCCGAGACCTTTCCCTGTCTACCATGCTCTTGGTACCATAAGTACTCCTTACAAGGGACTTGCTGGTAGGCTAGAGTTGGGCCAGTTGTGGAAACAATGGTACAGGTTAGGGAAAGAATACAGGCCCTAGGAATCTGATTGGCAGGAAAAATTAGCCATAAAAAATAACATTCTAGACATGCCTGATTTTAAAACTGTGCTTGTCCTTGGTACGCAAATTTGGCACTGAGCCTGTCTCAAACTTCTCATCAAAAGATAAAGGAGCAAAGGGATTGAGATAACTAAGGGTCAGGTATACTATTATATCGCAGAAAGTAGTCTCACTTTGCGACCAGTATTTTTCCTACCTGTGTGGACCCAAACTATGTACAATTTCTAAATCTGGATGAGTCACAATTAATATTCATGAGGTAGGTCGCAAATAGCGACTCGATTCGATTGGACACAATCACAGGAATAATGATCTGCAAGGGTCAGCAGACAACCATGTCTCTGATAGATTTTTTTTTTTTGTTTTGTTAATCGCCCCATTTTCCTTAAAGTAAACGGGGCTGAACTCATATCAATTTGGCTTTTGAAAGGGACACTCCAAATATGCGAACACCAAGTACTGAATCAATATGGAGTCCAAACCCATTTTAGAAGCCGTTAAAATATTACTGATTCCTAAAATGGGTTTAGTAAATAGCAAAAAACATTTCTGGGGGCATACACAGCTATTAGGACAGTTTGTGACCATAAAAACGTTAATACAACTTGCTTCATATCTGCACAAGATCAGATAGTTTGGTGAAGCTGAAGAACCAAAACTACAATTGTTACTTGTTCCCAGGATCTTGGCTTTCCCACTACATTTTGATGAGTGAATCAAAAGACTGGGTTCAGTCTTCAAAGACAGAATATCCAATGAGCATGTGTTGTGTTCCAATCCAGTTTTATCACACACTTCTACAAACTCTAAGCCGAATTCTAAATTTGTCCAATCTTGTAAAGATAACCAAAGACAGAAAATGAATGTCTAAGATTACACAACTTAGTCCTCTTCGGAGACCAAGATTAAAAAACATTCCCCCTGGTTTCACAGCTTCCAAAATGCCCACTAGATTACTGATGTGGGTGTGGTTCTGATATCGAGATGCAAAGAAGGCTGTCCCCAGGGGTATGACACTGTCGGCGGCCAAGCCCAGATTTAAATGCAGCGTTTATTATCAGCATATTTTGTTAAAGTGGTAAAGGTGTGGTTAGACGTAAAAAAAAAAAAAAGTTAACTTTCTAGACCCTTCCTTCTTCTATCCTTCTCAATCCAAATAACAGACTAACATGTCCACTGCTCAAATTAATTTCATATTTCCCCAGACTAATTCACCACTAATTCTTTTTTTGGTTCCGGAGTAGAATGCTACTCGCCTAAAAGGGCTTCAACACCTCATCAGGGGTAACAAGCCCTATATAAATGCAAACCTTTTCCCTCTTCTATTCCTCCACTATCGTTCTCAATCCAAATAACAGACTAACATATCCACCAATCAAATGAATTTCATATTTCACTATACTAATTCTTATGGGTTCCGGAGTAGCGTGCTACTCGTCAAAAAAGTAATTTGACGCCTCGTCAGGGGTAGTAAGCGCTATATAAATGCAATTACAATACCATACAATAATACAACAAGACATGTCTATTTTACAACATGGACAGTCACAATTACGGCCAATCGTGATACTAAGCAGGACGTCACAAACGCTACGTTCTGGCCACGTGCCATGGCGTTACATAAACAGTACAAGTCTGTTTTTGGCATATGACCTAACGGAAAGACAGAGAGTAATGGCACACAGAGATGCGAAATATATCATGTTGCACATTGAAAAATTGGACCAATTATCTTTCACCGTGGCTGAGACACCATCCACTGACTGGATAATCCATGGTTACATCACCCTACCGGTCACGACATTCCAGTTTCAATACTGGCTTCAATACCAACAGGTAGGCAGATATGAAGCACTAGGGAAAGGATACGGGCACGAGTATTGGGAATTACTGTTCAGGGTTAGATGCAAGAATGTGGACATGGAAGTTTTTCTTAGTGGCTCCGACTGTGAAGATGCTTTAAGCAGATCCTTAGTTTGAAAGGATATTTCTCTCCAAAGGGCATGCAATGCTTCAGTAGCAAACTTGTCTTGTTATCTGAAGGGTTCTCCAGCTTCCGCGATTCATCCTGTGTTCAGACTGCTCTTGAATGGGAGCTATTTGATGCTGAATAATCAAGGCTGATGTGAAATGGAACCGGGCATCGCTTATCTAGTGACGGTTAATTCCATAGTGACTTGTTGTACACAAGTACTGTTTCCACCTGCCTGCACAGTTAGGGAGGCAGCGCTATAGCCTTCGATAAATGTCTCCAATATACAGTTTGATTCTCTGAGCAAACTGAAAGCCATGCTTTTTTCAAAAGGATGTGGCCTTAACTTCAGCCAGAGAGACGTTTGATCTCCAGGTTGCAAGGTCCTCGTCTGAGATACAGACACTAATCCAGACTAACTTCCTGCTGCATTTTGGGGAGCTGGTCCATCGTATCTTTAACATGTCTAATACGAAAGGAACAGTGCACTTTTTTAATGTTTCGGCTTTGGTCTGGTTAGCACCTTTCCGATGATTTTCTGAGTTATACCATTCTTCATACACTCTGTGTTGGGAAGCGTTTTTGGAGGGCTCCCACTTGTCCTGCTACTTGTGGCAGGAATCCTGATTTTATTTTATCTGCTTCACAATGGACGTCCCAGTTCAACTCGGAATGGAGACAGCTCTGCTAGTGCTGTGTTGCCATGAGCGCATGGTGCACTGCTTCGGCACACCTCGAGTTCAAGAACTGAACGAGCATTGATTCTTATCCTTCAGGCCTGTCTGGCTTGACTGCATATAACCTGTCTTTCGCTGTCTGCTTTGCAGCCACGAATGCATCCTGGATATATGTCTCGGATCAGACTTGATTGAGCCACCGGACATTGAAGTACTGATGGACCCCCTTAAAGGGCCATGCATATTGTTGGCCCCAGCGTATTCCATTGTTGATGAATGCATTCTTAGAGCCACCCTGGGATGCTTTAGCTCCTAGTGATGTGAACAGCGGCTCTGCAGAAAACTTGTGGGATATAACGCCTCCCGCAGCGGCTGCTGTGGGAACTGGATGGAATCACCTTTGCTAAATAAACAAGCTACGAGGTGCGCATCTGGGAACTTCATTTGCAGTTGTGGGCAACAGTAATGTTGCATCTACCACTCTGTACATATAAACAATTGGCTTTTTCCGTGTGGGAACAATTTGGCCTATTTTTTAAACAAAATGAACCAAACCAGCTTTTGCTTTCTTTTTCTAGGGAACACTGGCTTTCCGAGTGCTTGGGAGCTCAAATGGTATAATGACCTAAGGCTTTTAAATCAATATTTTAAAGGGAAGCCTGCTTTTAGATGATTTTAAGAGTAGTTTTTAACATTTTAAAAAATTGTCTGCTGGCTTTTTAGATAGCTTTTAGATATTGACCCTTAGTATGAGGAATGGGTGTTATATTCCCAAGTTAAGCCCATGTAGCGAAGCAGCTTATATCTTACATTGTCCTCACAATAACATTTCAGCTGTGACATTTTGCACATATTTGCTTGCATGACAATGTTGGATTAGTTTTCCTGAAACTAAACTTGTTTACACATCTAGCTTCACACAACATTAACACAATGCCCTGAACATCATGTACAAGGTCTCTTTTCGCACTATGTACAAGTGTCATCTCTATCTTCATCCACGGGGAGATAGGGCTATCTACATATCCATAAGATCACTAATCTATTCGCACATCGCAAGGCTGCTTTCTATCATAAAAGATGAGCATCCCGATAGATTAGGAGAGGAGGCTCTTCCGCTGACACCGAGGGTCCTTGCATGCTGAGAACTCACCACGCAGCGGTCTGACAACTCCTGAGGGGTGTCCATTCTATCCCATCAGGTAATGGGGTTAGATCGTCCCTTGGGGGGATTCTTGGTTTTACACCTTCACACACTCTAGGTACACTAGGGGTTCGCATCGTAGGAGTATGCTCGATTATTTCCTTGTTTCATATGCCTGCATATATACACAGTTTTAGCACCGTGGTAGAACTATATCTACTATTTAAGCTTTTGGTGCTTGTAATCACGTTTATCTGCTTCGGTTTATTAATCATTGCAGCACACGTATTTTATACAAGAATAACATTGGTTCAATGAACTTATTGAAAACGTTGCACTGTATATTCTCTGTATCCTTCTCTGAGTATTAGTGAGCATGAGAGATTAAGTGAAAGGTTCTGTACTGTTTCCATGATCCCTGAGGGGTCAGGATTGTCATGTTCAGTGGTTGCCAGAAACCATTCGCTCCCTGACAAGGTTAGGGGGGCTTACGGTGGCACTGTAAGCTAGCTGGTCTCTAAGCCAACATATCCTGTGGGGGGGTCCGGAATCAGTCTTGGCACCATGCCCCTAGTTTATTTTGTCCAAACAAATGCAAAGATCCTACGGATTAGTAGGAACTACACGACAGGGTTGCGATCTGGAATCTGGCACACACCAACACATGTTCTTTTGGTGCAAACTGTTAGCCGAATATTGGGCTTCTATTCAGAGACACTCATCGGCTATCTTTAACGTTCCCATAATCCTGTCCTTTGCTATGGTAATGCTGGGCCCTTGGGCCTCAACATCCTCTCTAGCCTTGGACAAGACTTACATGTCACTCCAGGACTTACTCTTAACCATTGCAATTAAAGTGATACTCACAGAGTGGTAGTCTTTTCAACATCTCCCATTTCACACATGGTGGTCCTGGGTGTCTTATCTTCGTAGTGCTCATACGTTACATACTGATCGACGCACCCCACCTCTAATCTCAAGCTCAGTCTGGCATTCCCTGGACAACTACATTAATCTTTGCTCTTAGGATTCCGGTGTTCCTACCACTAATATTCTGGCTCCTTAAAGCTTTTATTACTATACTTATGTAGCAGATGTCCCACTGCCCCCCTTCCACCCTTACTTCCTCTCTTTACCTCCCTTCCTCTTTTTACCTTTGATTAGCAATTGCTGTAATACTTGTGGTACAAGGCTTTTTTCTTTTTTTCCCTTTAGATTATAAAATATCTGTTGTCTTTCGGCTCATATAGGCTATAAACGCTTATGCATCGTTTGGCATTTTACTGTTCTCTTATGACATTGTATTGTACAATCGATTGCCTACCTAGTTTTGTGCCATTCTTATTACTCATCTCTGCAATCTAATATATGATATCTAACAGTCTATTGATGTATCGCGCATGTATCACATATGAACTGAATTATAGCTTGTATCATTTATTTTATTCACCAATTTGTATAAGCCTTTTGCTCAAACTAGTAAAATTTCTTGAACAAACATTAAGGTTGCTCAGTGTTTATGTCTTCGGCACGGCTGCACTTCAAAGGTGGGTTCTTGGCCTGGTACTTTCTGAAAAAAACTATTTGCATGAATTATTAGCCATATCTCATAAGCACGATTCACCACATTGGTTGCAATTCGGTCCAGTAACTATGGATTTTATCCTAGCTAATCTAACCTCTATTACTTTAGGCTCCCCTTCAATAGTCGCCATGTTAAAATTCTCAGGATTATAGCCCCAGTGATGGCCTTTGTAGTTACATCAATTTGTATCTTCTCACTCTCCATTAGTTAGATTCCAGACTTTTGCAAATAAGCATCTATCAACCCTCTTATTAAGAAACCCTCTCTTTATCTGCTTGAGCTGGCCAACTACCGACCTACCTCCCTTTCATGTCATATAGAAGAAAATAATGTCCCTCATATTTTTCAAACTAGCATTTGCCCTACCTTCAGCACGGAGACCCTGTTGACGGCTGCCTGCATTAACATACTTATGATCCTAGACAGGGAGCTCTGCGGCCCTTAATCTGAATCTGTCATAGGCCTTCGACACAGTCTTGTCACAAGATCCTCCTGGATAGACTTTGCGCTGGTGAATTTGCATGAGAAGGAGCTTAGCTAATTTAAATCCATCTTGAATTAGAGGTCACTTACATTCTATTTGCCTCCTTATTGTTCTGCAGATTAGCAACTTAGTTGTGGGGCTCCTTAAGGCTCATCTTGGAGCCTGACTTTGTTTAACCTGTATGTAATGCCTTTGGAAAATCTTGTTGCCTCGTATGGGTTTGAATGTTATTCATATGCCAACGACACCCAGAATATTCTGGGGCTAATGAGTGATCACATTAGCATGCAAGATAAATTGAATCAGTGTTTAACATCAGTAGCTAATTAGATGCATGGCAATTCATTGAGGCTGAATGCTGACAAGAAGAAGGTCTTAGTGTTTGGCAACCCTTCGGTATCAAACTGGGTTACTGTTTGAGGGGGGCGAAACCCTACTCACGCAGCAACCACAGACTCCGTCAGGGTGAAACACAAGGAAACCCCAAATTAACCTGCCCTTAACCTTCGGGTAGCTTGGCAGAAAAGCAATTTGGCAAGAGGAAACATGGTAAAGAGCAAAGAGGTGAGTTCTCATGGAAGTGGGGAAGAATGACCAAGGACAAATGAAGTTCCAACTTATCAATGTGGGAAGGGGGGTGCAAGTAACCAATTTGTGCCAGAATCAAGGAAAAGTACTAGAGACGGTTACATGGGATTGTCTACCTTGAATACAACTGATATCTTCTGCTGTGACTTAGTGAGGGGCAGGAGAGATATCTTAGGACTTTACGGGGAGCAGATCTATGTGTCTGCTTGTGTGGCTTTATGCTATGTGACACATGGTTGGAGTGCCTTCTACTGAAGACTCTGACAGCTGACACCTTTGTAATTTCACCTTTATTAAATCCTTCTTAGTTTAGGGTTGTCCCCATTAAGGCAGTGTAGGGAGAGATAGCATTCTTATGCTTACCTTTGTGAATTATTTGATGCAATTTAATACTCAATACTTTTTCCTTATTATTTGCATTGTTATTATTCAATTGGTTATCTGCTTTGTGTTATATAGGGTGAATCTCTTTAAGAAATTTGGACTCATTTTGTTTGTTTTGTATTTCTATATGACAATGTTGAGGCTGGTCTATATCAATTTGTTTCTAAATTTATAATTAAATCTTACTAATCTCAGATTCAGTTGTTGAGTGGATTACTGTGTGACCGCATTGTTTACACTGTATTGAAATTCAATTGTGATTGTTTTCTCCCTCTTACCTCTAAAGCTGCAACAAAGACCATTGGATTTGAGATAAATGTTTAAGTGGGCCCAAGCCCGCTTACTCCCACAATCCACCAATAACCTTGAGTACTGGCACAGCGAGAGTGAGATCCCATTTGATTTGGTGGTCCCACTATGAGAAACACTGTATTGTGAGGATTGAGGATTTCCTGAAAGGATATGGTGCTAGAGGACACATGTAAGGGTAAATCCCTAGGCAGTCAAAAAGGTCAAAGGACAATCAGTGACTCATATCAAGAACACACATGATATAGTGAACTCAGTGTAAAGTACATTAATATTTTAAAAAATTCCATATTTTTATTATTGGATTTCCTGAAAGGATATGGTGCTAGAGGATCCATTGGCGGACGCTGTCTCAGCTATTTGTGGGTGTGTCCAAAAGGTATACTGGTTTGGAAAACCCGGTACAGGGTCCAGCAGAGAATGTGACACTGGGGAATAACACCTAAAGCTTCAAATATCTTCACGCTCTTTGTGTTTCAGGCAGAAAGGTCCTCTGTGGATGGGTTAGCAGATATTCGAACATTGATGTGCCACGGAAGACTTCAAGCTTCAAATGAATACAATATGCACCTCATTTAAGGTTAACACAGTCTCCCCTTCACCCAAGGCTTAAACCAGCTCTGCTAGGATTAATTAGCAAACCTCTAATGGAGGGAAACTAGCTTTCTTCACCGTCCAGCTCAAGGGACAGAAGCTGCCATTTGCTTTGGTGGATTGGTCATCCCAGGCCACTGCAAGTAGTATGTGGTGCCCCAGCTCATGCTGAGTTCAGTGAAGCTAGAGGAGCAGAAGTAGCCAAAAGCTGTCCTTTACGACAATGGTGTCCAGATAAAGGCCAAGGAGGGCCAGACCCATGCCTTATTTTAAGCATATCAATATAAGTTACATTGACTGACTCAAAATAGAGCACGTTTACATAGATAGTTATTTTTAGATTTCGCCTAGAGTAAATTGGACACCCCTACATCAGGAGACCCCTGTCTTTACACAAGCTTATGGCACACCGAGTATGCCTAGGAGGCCCCACGCCCCCCAACAGCTCAACTGAATCTGGGGACTGAGTTTACATCATGGCTACATCGTGCTTGGGCTGCTGCTGTTTTTCATCTTTATACATAGCTGCCAAGGTTTCAGATTGCTATGTGTGACATTTTCATATTTTCATTGTAATTATGAGTGACATTTCAACGACTATGAGTGACACTTTCTCGCTATCAAAATTAAGCAATGAAGACGAGGGAATCATATAAATATCAGAAATTACAACCATTTGAGTATAGTTGCTAATGTTTCAGATTGCTTATGTGTGACATTTTCATAGATTCAGTGGATTTACGAGAGTCAGGCAACGACTAGATGTGTAACACTTAGAGTGGTACTTTCTTGCAACCAAAATCATGGAATGAAGTCAGTGGAAATAGACAAATATAAGAAATCACACTCATTTGAGCAACAAGGAAGTCAAACTCTGCAGCAGGTGCTTTTGAAGCTATTATTTAATTTCTAAACAAATCAGCACCCTCCACCTCAACCTCAGCTTCAGGTGCGGCGAAACCACATGTAACAAAAGGATCTCTGTGACAAAAGCAGCAACTCACTGAGCTATCCACATACAATACAGTACAATACAATATGCTGGTAGACTTTTTTTGAAGGAGGCATATTAATATTAACTGGTCCATTATTCATAGACCAGTTAATGGAGATCATCACGGCTAACTCTAACAGTCACACTAACGATATATTCCTAGGCGACTTTAATTTACACTGGGAAGACAATAATGACAAACAGGTCAACGTATTTAAAGACTTCTTAGCAGACCTAAACCTTACTCAAGCCTGCACACTGCCAACACACTCGAAAGGGGCAACCCTAGACTGGGTAATCTCGAGAGTCAAGGATACTACAATCCACTCAATTGCTCCTTGCGATTGGTCGGATCACCATGCCATAACCTTCCATATATCCACCATAAAAAAGAACAAGACCACTCAACCTGTCAAACTCAAAAAGTGGACACGGGACACCAGAGACCCTAATATTGAGCAACTAGTTGCAAGATGTGAGAAGGATCTAAATCCGCCTAACAACTGGCGGAACGTTAACGTTAACGAACTCACTGATCACTACACCACATCAATGACAAACATAGTCAACTCCACCATGCCGCTAAAACTGAAAAGAGTTTCAGAGAAAGATAAAAATCCATGGTTTAATGGAACACTGAATGAAGATAGGCGGAAGCTGAGACTAGCAGAAAGAAAATGGAGACAGCACCCAACGTCCCCCCAGCTGAAAACTCTCAGAAAAATTAGAAACGAATACAACAAAAGTGTTCTCAAATCTAAAAAGGAATTCTTTAGATCGGAATTGGATAACGCCAGAAACAGACCACGGAAACTGTTCGAGATATTAAAACAACAATCCAATAAGCTGGCCAAATCTGCCCAAGAAGCAACTAAAACTCAACTGAGCTGCGAGGAATTCTCAGCATTCTTCTCAGACAAGGCCAACACGCTAGACAGAGAACTCAGGATGGCAGCCGACAACCTACCTAGCCAACTATCATCACAGAACGATGCTATCATGAAAAGCGGTCAGGCTATGACGAAAAATAAAGCACAATGGTCGACCTTTAAGCTATATGACCAGAATACCATTGGCAAAACACTCTCGGATATCAAACCCAATAACCACTACAATGATCCCCTCCCCGCTAAATGCCTAAAAAGAATCAACCATGTCGTCATCCCTATATGGACAAAAATAATCAATGCCTCACTATCTCAAGGGTTACTACTGGAGTGCCTAAAAACAGGTCACGTCCTCCCCATCATCAAAAAACCTACAGCAGACCCGACAGACCCTAACAACTTTCGTTCAGTAACCAACATTCCATTACTTGCCAAACTAATTGAAAAATGTGTGCAAAATCAACTGAGAAACCACATCACTAACTTCAATCTACTGGACGACTGACAATCTGGTTTCAGACCAGGCCACAGTAAGGAAACAGCAATCTTACATATAGTGGATGATGCGCTACAGGCCCTAGATCACAATCAAACATGTCTTCTAGTTCTTCTTGACCTGTCTTCTGCATTTGACACGGTAAATCATGAAAAATTACTAGCCCGGCTTGAAGACAGGATGGGATTATCGGGAAATGTTCTGAAATGGTTTGAATCCTTCCTTCAGAGCAGGTCACAAAGATTCCTGGTCAACCAGACGCTATCCCCATCATGCCCTAATTCGATTGGAGTTCCGCAAGGATCAACATTATCTCCATCACTATTTAATCTATATGTCGAACCCCTTACAGAAATCCTCCGACACGCAAACATATCATATCACATGTATGCTGATGACACTCAGATCTACATAAAGATAGCATCGCTGGAAGAGATCAAGACAATGAATGAGGCCCTAAAAAAATGTCATTACAATGGTTAACTAGCAATCATCTGAAATTAAATGCACAAAAAACGGAATTCCTATTAATATCACCACCAAAGAACCCCGCAAATGTGCAGGAATGGTCTAAACTGATCACAGCGCTAAACTGCACCCCTACCCTAGATGACTCGACCAAATCACTAGGAATCACGCTTGATAAGAACCTAGACATGAAAGCCCACATCAAAGCAATGGCAAATAGTGCACGTTTTCACCTGAACTATATTAGAAAAATTAAACCACTCATTACTACGGCGGACCTCAAACTGGCAGTTCAGTCCTTAGTTATATCAAGGATTGAATATGGATGTACAACACTAACAGGTCTACCTAGACCTCCGACCCTCGGTCTAGGTCTACTCTCTCCCCACTGCTCCACTGTGCCGTCTCTTGCCTCCAGACCCCGACCTCCTCCTTGGGAGGTTCGAGGCTGCTGCCTGCTCCTGCGCCTGCTGCCCGCTCCAACTGGGACCAGACTGTCTCCAACCACCGTAACCTTTCTCAGCCGTTTATTTTCTTAATTTTTTCCCTGTTGTGCCACTGTTATTGTGCCCATCTGTGTCTTGCTCTAATTCCACCACTGTTTTTATTTTCTCGTGCCTGCCTGTTTCTTTTGCCTTTCGCCGCTGCTGCCCCTGCGGCCCCTCCCCCCGGAATTCCCCCCTGGAATTTCCCCCCGGAATTCCCCTGCTCCCGCCTCCCAGCCTCTCCTCCCTCCCACCTCCCCTACTTAATGGCGGCCGCTGCGAGGTCGCGCTGCGGACGTGCACAGCGGGCGCGCCACCGGCACGCCAAAGGCAAGCCCATCTGCGCCCGTCCGCGACCTGACCGCGGCCAGCGCCAGGAACCCTGGACCTCCCACTACCCATCGCTACGACACCACCACCCTCCTCGCACTCAACCCTGGAAGACTTAGAGAATACCAACAGGCCTCGCCGAACACGACCCACGGCCAGTTCTCCTGCCTCCACTGCCGCCAGACCCTCACCGCCACCCCGGCCTCCAACACCGCCGACACCAGCACCGGCGACACCCTAAAATGCATCCTCCTCAACGTACGCTCCGTACACAAACACGCCATGGAAATCTGGAACCTACTCGACTCTCTTTCGCCCGACATCGCCTTCTTCACAGAGACCTGGACCAACGCATCCTCCGCCCCCGACATCAGCACCGCCATCCCAGACGGATACAAGATCCAGAGGAAAGACCGCCCCAACCACCCAGGAGGGGGCCTCGCCATCGCCCACAAGATCACCCTCCGCCTCACCACCTCCAGCGAAACCTTCCCCTCTGCCGAACACCTGCACTTCAAGATCCAGACCACCCCCAAAGCCACACTCCGAGGAACCCTCGTCTACAGACCCCCGGCCCCCGAACACCCTTCGCCACCACCATCACCGACTTCATCGCACCCCACGCGATCGCCTCAACAAACTACATACTCATTGGAGACCTGAACTTCCACCTCGACAACCCCAGCGACCCCAACTCCACTATCCTTCGTGACAACCTCGCCAGCATCGGACTTAAACAACTCATCAACACACCGACCCACAGAGCAGGACACACCCTCGACCCCCTCTTCGCGGCAGGAAACAGCGCCCATTTCAGCCACACAACGCAGCCGCCATGGACCGACCACCACTGCGTACACTTCACCATCAACAAACCCAAGGCACCCAAACCAGCCCCACGCCCACCACGAAGGAACTGGAGCAAGGTTACCGACGAGCAACTTAACTCCACCCTCACCCGAGACAACCACACCTGGGCACCCGACGCAAACAGCGCAAACGACGCAGCCAGAGAACTCCACACCTGGATCTCCAACTGTGCAGATGAGCTCGCCCCGCTACGCAACCCCGACAGACAACACCCCAGGAAAGCCGCCTGGTTCACAACCGCTCTCCAAGAAGCCAGACACACCTGCAGACGCCTGGAGAAGAGCTGGAGAAACACCAAGACAACCGAAAACCACACCACCTACAAGGACGCCATGACGGACTACCACAACGAGATCAGAGCCACCAAAAGGAATTTTATCCACAACAAAATCCTGGCCAACTCCACCAACTCCAAGGAACTTTTCAGTGTCATTCAAGAATTCACCAACCCACGCAGCGAAGCCACAGACATCACCCCATCCCAAGACCTCTGCGACAAGCTTGGAACCTATTTCCACCTCAAGATCAAAAACCTCTACGACAACTTCATCGACCATCCACCAGGCGCCACAGACGGCCCCCCGCCCCCCAGAAACACCAGCCAGCCCACCATCTCCAACTGGACACCGATCACGGCCGAAGACACCGCCTCGACCATGAAAAGCATCCACTCGGGGGGCCCCCACCGACCCCTGCCCCCCTCACATCTACCACAGAGCCATGGCCACCATCGCACCCAAACTACAATGCACCATCAACACCACCTTCAAAACAGGCACCTTCCCAGACGACTGGAAGCGCGCAGAAGTCAGACCCCTGCTCAAGAAGCCCACAGCTGACCCCACCGACCTCAAGAACTATCGGCCCATCTCGCTCCTCCCCTTCGCGGCCAAAGTCGCTGAGAAAACAGTCAACAGGAAACTGACACGATTCATTAAAGAGAACGCCGTCCTCGACCCGTCCCAATCCGGATTCCGAAGCAACCACAGCACAGAGACCGCCCTACTCGCCGCCACAGACGACATCCGCACCCTCCTGGACCAAGGCCACTCCGCAGCCCTCATCCTACTCGACCTATCAGTGGCCTTCGACACCGTCTCCCATCACACACTAGTCGTCAGACTACACGTCGCAGGCATACAAGGAACAGCCCTGGACTGGATCCGATCATTCCTCACCGGAAGAAGCCAAAGGATCAGACTCCCACCCTTCCTCTCCGACCCCACGAAAATCACCTGCGGAGTCCCACAGGGTTCATCACTGAGCCCCACCCTCTTCAACATTTACATGGCCCCCTCGCAGCCATCGTCCGACAACACGGCCTCAACATCGTATCCTACGCCGACGACACCCAGCTCATCCTCTCCCTCACCAAAGACCCCACCACTGCCAAACTCAACTTCCAGAAAGGAATGCAAGACGTCGCAGTCTGGATGACCAACAGCTGCCTGAAGCTCAACGCCGAGAAGACAGAAGTCCTCGTCCTCGGTACCACCCCTTCTGCATGGGACAGCACCTGGTGGCCGACCGCCCTCGGAAGCCCACCTACCCCTCAGACCACGCCAAGAACCTCGGCATCGTACTCGACTCATCACTCTCCATGAACCGACAGGTCAACGCCGTCACCTCCAGCTGCTTCAACACCCTCCGCATCCTCCGCAAGACCTTCAAGTGGATCCCCCGAGTCAAGGAAGACAGTCACCCACGCACTTATCACCAGCAGACTGGACCATGGAAACGCACTCTACGCCGGCATCAACAAGTCCCTACTCCGCAAACTCCAGACAGTACAAAACACCGCCGCCAGACTCGTCCTCGGCATCCCCCGACACGAACACATCACCCAACACCTACGAAGTCTCCACTGGCTCCCCGTGGAGAAAAGAGTCACTTTCAAAATCCTCACTCACGCCTACAAATGCCTACACAACAACGGACCCAAATACCTCAACGACAGAATCAACTTCCACGTACCCAAAAGAAACCTTGGATCTTCCAACATCGCACTGGCCGAAACCCCGCGTGTCCACAGAGCCAGAGCAGGTGGAAGATCCTTCTCTCACATTGCAGCCAAGACCTGGAACGAGCTACCGGCAGACATCAGACGCGCCCCCTCCCTGAACACCTTCAGGAAGACCCTCAAGACCTGGCTCTTCGGCTAAACAGATCTGCGGACCCCCCCTCAGCGCCTTGAGACCCTCACGGGTGAGTAGCGTGCTTACAATTCCCTGATTGATTGAAAATCTCCACAGCACCACTAAAAGCCTGTCTCAATGCGGCCGCAAGACTCATTACAGGCTCTAGAAAATACGACCACATTTCCCCACACCTGAAAGCATTAAACTGGCTACCATACGAAGCCAGAATTCAACTTAAACTGGCATGTATTACCCACAAAGGGCTCCACTACAAAACACCAATGTACTTAGCCCAGAAAATTGAGCTATCAGGGGGAAGCAGACCTTCCAGGAGTGCCGGAGACCTGTTGCTGAAACTGCCCATCTTTCAGAAGAAGAAAACGTATGACAGAGCATTCTCCAGAGCGGCCCCCAGAATTTGGAATTCATTCCCTCCAAACATTAGAAAAATTCCAAACACGGCAACCTTCAAGAGGGAAACGAAGATCTCCCTAATGAGCAAGTTCCTTCCCTAGACAAGACGGATCATCATCTGCATCGTGTCAAATAGACTGACGTAACACAGTCCTATCATATAGGGATGCATCATGCACATAAAGACCACAAAAGACACCAAAACTAACCAAAGACTAATGTAAAGATAAACTCATCAGTTAGCTACAAAGACTTCTTGACTTAACAGTACTACAATTAATGGATCTTTGTAGGAGTGATGTTAAACATACGAAAGGACACATCGGAACCACTGTTATACCTTTGGTACATTAAGCTGATCCTAAACGTGTTATTGTTGAAAATGTTAAGAAAGAAATGTACAGGAATCATATATATATTAATGCTGCTACACCTACTGTATTCTAAACTATTTACCTCATGTAACTGTGAAGTGCTCTGAAACCCTTGGGTCACGTTCGCGCTATATAAAACTCTATAAATAAATAAATAAAACCCTCTGCGCTACTTAATGGTGAGAGTGAAAACTGCCAGTAGAGAAAACTCCGACCTCTCTCCAGCGGGAACAATAATCACATGACTTATCTCTGACTTAGCAAGTCTAACTGTGCTGAGAAAATAAAGGGTGCTGCTTCGTTGTGTCACTGTCAAGCAAGGATGTTAAACTCTTTGCACTAATAAATCAGCAAAACTGCTAGTTTAGACAAAACGTAGCGCATTTTCAGCACAGACAGACAACTCTAGTGTGCCCATTTGCAAGGCCCTATGCCGTGCTGGAGCCCCCTAATCATTTTCGTAACAAACATTTTAAATGTCAGCAGCAGGAGATTATTAAATTAATATCTGACTTACCTGAATCTCTTTACAGCTGTCAGAATGATCCACCGAGAGGAGCTGCTGGCATGGCACCGCCTGGATCGCTAGCCTGTCTCTTCTTCTTCAGAGAGTCAGACAGCGAGCCCTGCTGCAGTGACTCAGCCTGTGCCATCTGCTCCCATTATGAGACACTCACGCTGGCGTGGTGAGTCTGGGGCAGAAGTTGGGCTCTGCTGGGCTGGGCACAGCAATAGCACATCATGTCGAGGTCAGGAGGAGGTGAGCAGGTAATCGATTCTCGAACACCGGCTTCCTCCTTTAACTCCATGCAGCAGGGGAATTCCTGGGTGCCCTGGGGCCCAGCTGGCAGGCAGGAAATGCAACATCCTGCCACAGCATGGGCGCCGACGGAACATGGCTCCTCCGCAACAGTGTGTCCATGTGGGACCTGACATGACCCGGGGAACACTAACAGCAAGCAGGGTTGGCGGAGCTAGTTTTGAGCTTTGGCATAAAAGAAAGCCTTCTATGCACAGACCGGGTAATTGAGGCATTTGGCGATAGGAAGGTAGGTGCCTCAGTGCAGAAAGGAGTTAGATTAGCGCTGCAGGCATCTCTTCGATCGCATTGTCTGGGCATTGACCCTCCGATCGAAAGCACGGGAAGTGTGTGAATCCGCCGCCCTTGCCCCTGATAAAAAATTCTGGGGCTTATTTACAAGGCCCTTGCGCCACTTTTGCGTCATTTTTAACATGGGAAAAGTGATGCAAAAGTGGCGCAAGGGGCTTGCAAATCTGCCCCTCTATGTTTTATAACTTCCACTGGGAGGCCCGGACTTTGGCAACATCCAGGAAGGTGATCTGTAACGGGTACGGCCGCTGGGGACTGCAGGTCCCATAACCCCATGAGCCTCCTTAATCATGACTTCCACCTGAGCGCGCTGCAGCTCAGCTGCGCAGGCCGCGATCGAGCTAAGCCCAGGCCAAGGGCAGGCCCTTCGTGTGCCTGTCAGCGCCCGGAGGAGACTGGGCCAGGCCACCCCTCGTGGTTTTCGGGTTGGAGAAGCTGCGAAACAATGGGTAAGGGCAATCTGTGGCAGGTCAAGTACAAAGGAAAGGAAAAAGGAAGCCCTACTAAACCTCCTATTATAAATACCATGGGCACCGATTTGGCACGTGTTTTTGGGGAGATTTTAAAACAAATTGATTTACTTGAGCGGCTCTTAAGTCTGGGAAAGGGAGACGTACACGCTCCTGTAGAGTCTATGCAACCTAGTACCGCTGAGAGCTACCACTGTGTGTATACTGCTGTGTTACCGGATTCATCATTAGCAGCCGAAGTAGTCTCTATGGCGAAGAGTAAGGAAGAAGCTCCTAAAGGTAGTGATTGTGTACCTGCTGCACAAAGGAAATGTAAAATCAAGCGACCAACAGCTGGGAGATCGATTCAGCGACCTGTAAAAAAGAAGGAACCTTCTAAGGGTACTGACATTGATATTCCCTGGGGTAATTAATTGGGACGTTGCAGTGGACAAATTCAAAATAACAATTGATAAATGCATTGACCCCTTGATTGATGAACTGCATAGATTAGAATTAATGCTTACTGCTTTGTCTACGAAATTAGATAATACATATAAATGATAGCGAATCCTAGGGCGGACCACTTAACTGTCACAAGAGCTGAGGAACATCACTGTCCCAACGCCAAACCTAACCCCTACTACAATATATTGGGGTAGTTACTAAAAGGGAGATAGGACCCTTAGTGTCCCCTTCGGGAAGAAGCGTTGTAGCACCAGAAGTAGAGAATGCTGGAGGGGAGTCAGAAAATAATAGGGGGGTCAGGAGAGGATTTAGTAATCATGTCCAGGAGAGGATAACTTTGCCTACATTGAATTTACCACCTGAATGTTGCCCCTATGTAATTATAATGATGGGGTCCCAGAGCTACCTTCAATCACTGAGGAAATCACCCCCTAGTTATGCAATAAAGTCTGCCACTGGATAAGTAAAAATACTCAATTTAATGTGAGGGAGCACAGTGACATACTTTTTGCTAGGGTGGGGTGGGTTGGACCAGGCAGAAAACTCTTAACAGGTGACTGTACTGTGGTTAAGTGCAGATATATTCTATTGGCGAGGCGATTGCTTCATAGTTTCCAATTTCAACACCTGCTAGAAGAAGGTATTCGTATTGTGCCATTGTGCTTTTTTTATAGGCACCTGCAGCCCACTGACATTGGCAGACAGAACTTACCACCTACAATCCTGGTTAACCCTCTCATCCCCACTGCCAACAGGTTCCTCCCATTGACAGGACTTGATAGCAACAATATATCTGTTCCCTCTGTTGAATGTGAGAAGGTGGTGCAGCCTTTGTTGACGATGTTACCAAATAATGTTAGTTCAGATCAGTCAACAGGCATTCAGGTCCTTTAACTTTTCAGCCAACTAGATTATGCAAGGTGCCCAAGAAGACATGGAAAAATTGGGTGGTTTGACCATGACTGTAGGGCTGGATACAGGCGGCTTAGAGAGGCACCTAATGCCCAGCCTAAAATCCAAGCAGAAATTATTCATGCTAGAGCAAAATATAGGTCGGCCATCGAGATTAGGAAACAAACCCTGAAGGAAGACGCATGGGACCAAATAATGTGTACCTGCGCTAAGGGAGACTCCAGGGGATGATTCTGGAAGATAGTAAAGGAAAGAATATGTTCCTAGATGTCCCTGAGCATACTGGTATGCATAAATCTCCTGAGCAGTGGCTGACTAAATTTTCAGAAATTTACTCCAGGAGCAGGCCACTTGAAAATGGTGAGGAAATACTTAAGCTACCCCTAGATATCAGGTTTGGGATGGAGGAGGTTTTGGAGGCTACTCAGAATGGTCCTGGTAGCAAGGCTCCCGGCCCCAATGAGGTTCCCATGGATTTTTCTAAGACTAATATCCCCTTTTGGGCCCCGTTAATCAATAACATTCTTAACGCAGCTGCTGGAAATGGTATTCCCAAGGAATGGAAAGCTGCCACAATTGTGCCTGTTTTAAAAAAATATAGACCGCCAGGACCATAGCTGTTGTAGGCCCATCTCCTTGTTAAATTCGATTAGCAAAGTGGCAGGAAGAATTATTCTGAGTCAGATTGAAGAGTGGACACAGGTCAATAATATCGGGAGTCCTGTCCAGTATGGATTTAGGGAAGGCAAGGGAACAATGGAACAGTGTCTCAAACTTAATCTGCTGATTGGGAAATACGTGGTGGCGAAGCAAAACACTATTCACCTGGCTTTTATGGATTTAAGTAGTGCTTTTGACCTTGTAAATAGGTCTAAGATGTGGTCTTTATTGGCCGAACTGGGAATGCCTAAAACCCTGTAGGACTTTTTATGTGCTATGCACACCGACATAGCTGCAGCTGTTAGGTATGGACAGGATGGGGAGTGTACAGACTCCCTTAATCTTCCTAGCGGGGTCAGGCAGGGGTGCATTTCGGCACCCCTCCTTTTTCTATTGTATATCAATGGCTTGAATCAATTCTTGATGTCCAACGGGAGGGATATGCCCAAGGTTAATTCCATTTTTGTCCCGTCTCTTCTATATGCAGAAGACACGGTTTTGTTATCCTGCACAGCTAACGATCTTAGGGGTTCGGTGGACTCGTTTGTAAAGTTCATGGATGATATTGATTTAGACACTAATATCTCCAAAACCCATTTAATGGTCTGTGGGAGGCGGTCCTCTAAAACTAGGTCTCTAACTATCAAGGGGAGAGCCGAGCTATCTCGCGAGTCAGTTCCTTCTCATATTTGTGTGTCACTTTTGACCAATATAGCAATTGGACCCAATATCTGCGTGTTAGATGCCAGCGTTTTAACCAAGCTTGTGGTGCCCTCTTTAAGTTCTCCGCAGCTACTGGCAACAAACCTGTAGTTCCCCAGCTTCAAATCTATAGGATGAAATGTTTGCTGGTACTTACCCATGGTGCTGCTATTTGGGGATACCAGAATTGTATGAAAGCGCAACAGGAAGAGAATCAGTTTGCTTGGGTTTGGTCCTGCTAGCCCAAGCTCTTTTGTCCATGATGAATTGGGTTTGCAGTATGTAGAAGATTTTTTTAATTAGCCTCACTCCTTTTATAGATTTCCGTCTGCTGTGAGGACCACACTTCTTTCAACAGGGAAGCAATTCAGGATTGCCTAAATTGTGACTTGGGGCATAAAATCCCGTGGCTATCTTATATCAGAAATTTGTCCATTAGGTTGGGCCATCCTGAATTGTAATATGCCCCCCAGTCCATTGTTAAAGTGGATGGCAAAAGGATGAAAGAGCTGTTTTTTAACTTGGCCAAAGAAACAAGAGAAAGTAGGGCCTTGGAGAAACCGATCATGAGAGCCTGTAAGATTATTAAATCTTTTCCTGGTCTTGAGCCCTATCTCTTTCTGGTAAAAAAATCCTTGGAAGAGATCACTGCTTGTCATGTTTTGGTTGGGCTCCATACGCCATAAATTAGGTTCCCCCCCGCCAGTTTGATCACAACTCTATATTAACCCTGTCACTGTGACGGAACCACACTGCAGACCTCGGAACATCTGGTGCTATTCTGTCTGATGTATAACTTCCCTCGAAAAAGCTATTTGCTCTCCATTTTAAGATTCTGTTTTTTTTAAAATCAATTTAGATCCACTTTTTTCCATCTTCAAATGTTTTACGACTCAGCTATTACAGCAGCCATAGTGTCCTTTTTAAAAAAATGCCCTGTATTTGAATGTTGCTATAAATATGTAATTATCTATTTTATATGCACCAACAGGCACGCTGTTCTAGCACGTTTATGTTTCTTATTTGTCAACAGTTAAAGAATGCAAAATTTTGCCCTTCTTTTTGATTTTCTGTGAATCTCGCAATGCTGCTCAACCGTATATGGCGCCAATATAATTGACTGCTCTGTAAGTCCACGCATGTCAGGGTGCCCAGGGATGGGCAAAGCACCAGTGTATATGTTTGGGAGACCAATTCCAGCTGTAAGACAATATATCCTGGGCATGTTCCTTGTCTCTCTCCTTCCCTTCTCCTCTCCCCTCTCTCGCCCAATTATGGGAGACCACTAGCAAATGTACTTACGTGTATTGTCTCCATAGCGTCTTACATTGCTGTACGGGTAAAAATGGACTGCACGAGCGCACAGACGCCGTACTTAATGTAATAACTGCAGCGCCTGATAGTGCTGGCATGTATACGTGTTGATATGTACTGCATAATAAAATCAATAAAACAGATTTGCAAAGAAAAAAAAAACAGGCACGTTGTTTTATATCTTATGTATTGGTTTTTTTATCTTTTGTTTTTACGATATTTATTCCTGATTGTTCAGTTTCTAAGGACCATGTAACACGGTTTAAGAAATTCATGTGCTTGTTTTTAATACTAGTGTTTTTAAAATTGCTTTTTTTATATGTACTTTACAGGCGTTTACAGGGACCCCAAATTATGGACGCCTTAGGGACATTATACTAAAATAACGGACGGTGCGTGAAATTTCCGGACGGTTGGTCACCCTACATATAGCTAGCTACAGCGAAACGTGCTGGCAAACGCTTATAGGTAAGTAGAGCATTCCATCTTTTTATATAACATATTCACAATCAAAGAAACAAGGAGTACTCAATCTCTTAAATCTCTTCTCAGGTCTTGGGGCGGTTAAACCATCCTACTGGCATGAGGTATGTTCTGTAGTTCTGAAAGTCACATGGACTAGGTAGATTGCTGGGGTTTCTTCCTGATGCAACTGAGATCTGTCAAAAGCAGTATTTAACTGCTTTAAGGGGTTGCGTCAAGGGAGGAAAGAGGCCTCAGGCACCCGGAACCGCCTATTCCTTTACATCAAATGCTATGTTAATGTACCTCCAGTGACATCTGTGTAATGAGATCCTTCTCAATTGTATATATGCATGTACAGTACATATGTGGTGTGAATCTGGGATGCAACGAAACGCAGAAAAGAGGGGCAAGAGCTTAGGTACCTTTTTAGAATTGTTCCCCCTCACCAGCCAGAATCCTAAGACTGGTTGAAATTATAGTCCTTTAACTCAAGGCTTTTCCACCATTGCAGACGTCTTACTCTGGCTCGTTGCCCTTTACCTTGGTCTGTGATCATTCCCGTTGCCCCTATGCCTTTTTATGACCCTCTAGTCCTCCTCCTTTCCCACAGACCCGTGAAACGACTACTCGTGCTTTGTGGCACCCTACAAAAACCCACATATAAATAATGTTTACAGTGAGCGACCATCCAATTACACTGCATGTGGCATTAAAGTGAATTGGCATTTTCCACTTGCATTACACCATAGGTTACTCTCTTCAGAGTTCTTTAATTTGCTCACTTTCGCGGTTCTACTTTCTAAGATAAACCCATTTCTGTTTCTCCGGTTTTTGTGTTTGTCCATTTACTTTTCCATCCAAGAATATACAACAATACAAGAAACGTCTAAGCACAATGCTGCAATCCCAATACTGTGTCCAACAGTTGGATGGTTGGACTCCAACCATCAATATAGGAAAGCTAGACTCAATGTCCCAAATAGCAGGCCTGTACGGCGACTTCAGTTTTCAAGGGCGTCTACCCTGGGGAATTGTTCTGGAGGACTGATGAGGCTGATCTGCAACCTCCCAAAGGTTCTTGGCACCCTGCGGATGGTCCTTACTTTGCTGTAGACGGGAAGGACAGAAAGAAAGAAGGAAAGAAGGGAGGGAGGACAAAAGGGGGTAAAAGAGGGAGAGAAAGAAGGAAGAAAAGAGAAAAAAGAAAAGTATGGCGGAAGGAAGGGATAAAGGGAAGGGGAAAGGAAAATAGAAAGGACAGAGAAAATGAAGGGATGTAAGCATTTAGGGAAGAAAGGAGGAGAGGAAGAAAGGAAAGGCAGGCAGGCACCAGAGGTGCAGCAACACTTCTCTACAGGGATAAAGCAGTGTGTCTTCTTGGTGGTACCAGTGTCTGAAAACAGTTCGCCCATAGGGTAACCACTAAGAAACAGTATTCTTGGTGGGATGGAAAATATTGTATTTTGTTAACTCTGAGTTTGGGCAGAATTTACAAATATCATTTAATCGTTTGAAGTAGCGTGAATAGTAAAGTGTCTTTTTCACATTTTTCTGTAAGTAGCATAATTAAAGTCCTATGACTTTTTGCATTTTCAGGAGAGAATTAAGGCAGATAATCAAACAATATCGTATAACACTAAAATAACAAGATAGGCATAGTGCATAATAATAAATCAAAGAGCAATGTGAGACAATTGCATCGTTACCTAGTGAAATCAAAGCTTGGTGAATTTCCTTCATCACATTCCGGTACAATTCCCTCTGCCATTCTTGCAAAAGACTCCACTCCTCTTCAGAAAAATAGGCAGAAGCATCGCTGAAAGTAGCCTGTGCCTTAAAACAGAAAATGCTAAATCACTTATTTAGCAATCACAATTGGTGAATAACAAAACACGATGCACAAGTGAGTCAATTCACCAAATAGTGGCACTGCATGCCTTTCTAGTGCTTCCTACGATAACATTACACAAAGAGACATCATTTGATATATGAACCCCGGTTAGTCTCCAATGATTTTATAGAGAGTGGGATAGCATAACCTTTGGCACGATGACATTATCGGAGTACATTAAATCGGTCTACACACTACTAAAGAAGTTAAAGTTCTTATCTTAATATCCAATCACACATTAACTAGGTATGAAGTCATTGTAGGACAAATACAGCCTCCTAATGTCCTGGTGCAGCCACCACATGCTTATTTACATCCATCACATTTCAATTTACAGTCATCAGATTCCCAGCTGCAGTCATATCCCTAGTACAGTCATAATATGTCAGGCTCACCCTTAGAGACCATGGTGTAGATGTGTATGCTCAAATACGGCCATGATGTGTCAGGTGCAGTCTCAGGTTAGTGATGGGGTGTGGATAGAAACTGGGTGCAGTGTGTGCTGGAGGCCTGCAGCTGCTCAGCTGGAACTCGAGCAGGGACAACACAGCAGCGTGGTTCCCCATGCTGGCGGAACCATGGCCTCGTGTATGAGACACTGGTGAGGCTCGAATACAGGCATCAGGGAGATTTAGTGCGGCATCCGAACCTTATAGATGCCGCACTAAGTCCCACATAGAAAACAAACACACCCGTTTGAAGTACCCTACTTCAAAGCAGTATGGCCAATTTCTTCTGTGCCTAGAAAGAATTCCAGGAAACCAAGGACGGCGCCTTCTCAGCAACCACCATGATTAGTAATCTTGACCACCCACTTAGCAAGAAGTAAAAGTGAACCCTAATTGTTCAAGGGCAGTTTCCAGACAGCGAATAATGGGCAGGGGTTCCATACGCAAGATTGGATATTTCATATCCAAAAAGAGGTAATAGCAATTGTGTGGGCAACCATCAGTTTCGTATGTACCTCTATGGTAACCAAGTCCAAGTGACCTTGAACCTCCATTCACTGGTCCGACTACCCCAAGGCTCATCATCCAAACATTTCTACATTTACAAAAGTACTCATTCCAAGTCATGTACAACCCCAGCACCCCACCCACCTCTCTACGTTCACATAACAGCAAACCCTACCAATCAGAGATGGAATCCCAGTGGAAGGCTCAAGCTTGTTACACCCAGACAGCCAAATACAAGCACTGGTCTACTAGCACTGTCTAACTAATGTCCATCAGTTTAGTCACCTTTCAGCACTGCACTGTCTACAATTATTCCAATATGCTAATTTATTCTCCTTCCTAGAAATCTGCCTAAGTGGCTGGCGAGGTTGTCTGTGACCGAAAATTTCCAGTGGTATTTGAATCAGGGCACAGTTTCATAGCATATTAGGCTTTCTGTTATTGGAAAATCCATTTCTCAATTTGAGGTTGGGGTCACTAACATTCAACACTTCCAGGTCAACCACAATTTCATGAATGACATTTTGAAACAACTTTGATTTCAACAACATCCCATAGCTTGGCCTCTTTATTGATATGGTTCAGCGTGTTGGAGAATGTCATTATGCATTTCATTTCAGGATGTAGCTGATGGTATCCAGCATTTCATGTCAACCTAGAGAACCATGCCATCAATAGTACAGGTGACGTACAGCTCCCACACATTAGCCTTTTTAGGGTCTCATGTATACACATTTCCTGACCTGCAAGAGTTGTTTTACCTTCTTGGCGATGTCTATTGTGGACTAATGGAGTAAAGCCTTTGACTTTCCCTATTACCTCCACCTTGGATTGTATGAGGAACGACTGCACCTACAGTGCTACAATATGTCAAAAAAGTGTAGTAGTAGTTGAAATGGAAGCATCATACCCCAGTCAGCAACAGAAACTCACCCCGCATGTCGTCTTGCCGTAATGCGCCAATGGGAGTACAACTTGAATCAGCTGTTATGCCTCTTTGAGGCCGCAACCACAACTCACCAAGATGTGCGTTCCAGCCTCAATCGCCAATATCGTTTCAATGACTATGTTTTACCATGTTGAATTTTATGTCTTGAAAGCGCCTCTTAGTGGTTAAATACAATGCATACATTTTTTAAGGCATTCTACTATGTCAGGGTACGGTTAGAGCCTTCAGTATTGTTCTATGGGTATGACCTTGATTTCTTGTATTTATTTATCTATTAATTTAAGAGTTTTATATAACTCTAGCTAGACCCGAAGGTATCAGAGCACTTTACAACAGAAAATGTTCACATCAAAGATAACAAGTATATACAGAGCAGCTGAGTCCCACCGGATCAGACCAGTGGTTGAGCATGAGAGAGGAAAGATAACAAGGAAGGGGTATAGGGAGGACTTGGAGTAGAGTGTGTCCAATTGATGACCCGCTAGTTGAGATGCCGGTTTAGTAGGAAGTCCTTTAGTTGTCTATTGAAGGAAGGGTTCGTTCTAATATGTACTGGTATGGAGTTCCAGATTTTAAGGGCATTACTCGAGAAAGAGCGTGCCAGTGTTTTTTTGTTTGTGGGCTTTAGGCGGAATGTGTAGTAGGGTTTTTCGAGCTTCTTAGGTTTCTCGCCTGACCTGCAATTTTTAGTTTTAAAGCGAGGTAAGCTGGTTTTCCAGTATGAAGAGCTTTGTGAGTAAGACAAGCAGTTATGAAGCTGCAGCGAGCTTCAATCAGGAGCCACTTCAGTTCTTTTAGGGCTTGGGTTATGTGGTCATATTGTTTATTTCTGTGACCATTCTGGCTGCTGAACTGAGAGTGGTTCTAAGGGGTGCAAGGTGGGATTTAGCTGTGCCTGTGATGGTGGCGTTCCCGTAGTCCAATCTAAACAGCACCATGGCTTAGGTGGCAGATTTAAGATCATTTGGCGTAAGTAGGGTTTGATTTTGTTTAGAAGTTTCAGGTTGTCGGAGGCATTCTTTGCACTATTCTTTATATGATCTTTCATGATCAATTTGGGGTCCAGTGTGAATCCCAGAGATTTGACGGAGTAAGCTAGGGTTAGATTGCAGTTGAGAGCATCTAAGGAGTTTATCCATTCTTGCATCTGGGGAGATTGTTCTGTCTTTGATATGAGAAGAATTTCTGTCTTGGTTGAGTTTTAGGTGGTTACGAGATAGCCAGTGTTGGACTTCTTTGAGGGTGGAATTTAACCGGTGTATGTTGTCTAGTGAGGAGATTTCCATGTAGAGCTGTGTGTCATCTGTGTTGTGGCACCACAGTGTGAACAAGCACTTCATGTTACAGTCCTTGGTTTAGGATTTTGCATCTAGGAAGTGTCCTTGCTCACGTGCAATTCACTCCTACTACAGATAAGAAGCTCCTCTGTGCTATGGCACCAGAGCCAGAAGAGCCTTTGTTAGTGTCATTGTTTGCTGCTTTATGCATGTTATGTGTATTGTGCATGGCTGGGCTTGTGCAGATTGTTTGGTAAACTGTGATATGATTATTCGCTCTGTTACATAGTAATCACGTGTGCACCTTTGCAGGGCAGAGACCGTAATGCAGCAATCGTTCTACCACAGTGTCCGCGCCCTAACCATGGATAGTTGTGTATTAGTTCTTGCCAAGTTTTGCTCCCCTCTGTTTATCATTGCCTCTACTGAGATGCACACAATAAATTGATCTACTCTCAATCCAAGTTGCTGCTTGATAGTGGTGCTGGAGAAAGTTCCTTGCAATGAAGCAACTCTTGCTCTGAAACGATTAAATAGTTCCCCAAGGTCATGGATACTGGCTAAGGAGATGCCTTGCAATCTAAAAATGTGAGTGTGTAACAGAACATCTGGAGGATTAGTGAGGCATGTTCCTGTTCATCTGAACTGACCAGCCAACATGGCTCGCCAGTTCCTTGCACCTGGGATGAAATGGCTGTTTGTATACCCCCGGAAAATGCACTACCTGTATGAGCATTATGGGTTTATAATCCACATCCTGTCGGCTGAAGTATTCACTAAGGGTCCTCACCACAACATTATAGTCCTTTTATGACATCTGCAAATGGTTTCGCCCAGAAACAGATATCTTCCTTGAATGAGACATGAGAGAACAGGCAGCTCCCAGGTAAGCGTAGAATAGTTTTGGTAGCTGGAGTGGAACCAAAGCCTGGTTAGAGATAGCAAAGCCAACAAGCATTTGCATAGCCAATAGGTCTCACCTTTGGAACCTTAGAGCTATTGGCTTTGCCAACGTCTTTAAGCTATGTTGAAGAGCATTGTGCTTGCGGTGCAGCATGTTGAAAAGTTATAATAAAAAAGTGTAATAAGCATTTTTGTTACCTCATATATAACCAAGAAGACATTATGTACAACTGAACGACTCTATTAAAAAAAGAATTAACATAAAAAAGGTCTTCTATTTTTTTTTGTCCTTGCAGTGCTGGCAATTTCTTCCTAACTATTATAATGCTTGTTTGTTATAGCTTTTATTATGTTTTTTTTTTTTTGGGAGGGACATAAACAACGGGAGGGTGGAGGTTGGGGAAAAGTACATGAATTACAACACGAGCAGCGAATGGACACTAGGGGAAAAACAACAGATGCCAGATTCCGACACAGGCTTAGGTGGTGGCGGGTGGTGCTGAGGTGGTCGTGTCCTGGTGCAGAGTTGATGCTCAGGTGATGCTGAATGATACTCAGGTGGTGCTAAGTGATGCTGAGGTGGTGGTGGTGTGCTGGTGCGGAGGTGATGATCAGGTGATGCTGAGGTGGTGCGAGTGATGCTGAGGTTGTGCGATTGATCCTGAGTGATGCTGTGGTGCGGAGCCATGCTGAGGTGGTGGTGCTGCACTGGTGCTCAGGTGGTGCTCCGCTGGTGCTCACGTGGTGCTGAGTAATTCTGAGTTGGTGCCGTGCTAAGGTGATGCTGCGCTGATGCTGAGTTCGTGCTGCACTAGTGGTAGTGCACTGATGGAGGAAATGAAGGAAATAATGTAGGAGTCTGATGATGATAAACTTCTAAAGCGCGACAAATACCCTAAGGTGTCTAAGCGCTGCACTCAAAATGTACGGATCTGACTGGAGTGGATTAAAAATTATGCCTGGAAGAGCCATGTTTTTAAGCCCTTTCTAAATTTTAACATGTTAGTCTCTTTTTTAAGCGAGGTTGGCAGAGAGTTCCACAGTTTGGCTGTTGTTGTAGTGAAACTCCTGCCACCCCACCTGGCCCTATTTACTCTAGGGACAACCAGATTTCCAAGCTCAGCTGACCTAAGGGACCTTGCTGGGATATACGGCTTAAGATAGTTTGCCAACTGCGTTGGCCCCAGATTGTTCAAAGATTTAAAAGCAATGCTGAGTGATTTAAACTGGATCCGTTTTGCTATCGGCAACCAGTGCAGATGGGATAGGGCTTTGGAAGCAGAATCAAATTTAGAGATTCCTAGGAGTGCTCTTGCTGCTGCCTTTTGAACAATCTGCAGCTTTTGGATACTGTGTTTAGAGGCACTGGTAAAAAGAGCATTGCAGTAATCCAGTCTAGATGAAATAAGTACGGATACCACAGTTTTCCTGAGATCAATAGGGATCGAGGATAGTACTTTTCTCAAGATTTTGAGGATAAAGAAACAGGCAGAAGTGATAAAGTTAGTCTGTGCTCCAAATGATAGTTTAGTATCGAAGATGACTCCTAGGTTTTTGGCTTTAGTCGCTGGTGTGGGTAAAGGACCAAGTTGGACAGGCCACCAACTATCTGTCCAGATAGAGGGGTTGTTTTCAAATAAAAGAACCTCAGTCTTGGAGGAGTTTAACTTCAGACAATTGTCTGTCATCCAGTTACCTATATGACTCATACAGTCATGAAATCTGGTGGCTGTGGAACTGGATGAACTGCTCACCGAGACAATTATCTGAGTGTCGTCTGCATACGATACTAGCGCAAAGCCATAACTTTTTAGCAATTTAGCCAGGGGGATGACATAGAGATTGAAAAGCGTTGGGCTAAGGGAGGATCCCTGAGGAATGCCACAAGGTAGGGAAAAGGAGGGTGAGACATAGTCACCAAACGCTACCAACTGATACCGCTCGTACAGAAAGGAACCCAGCAGGGTGAGCGCATTATCCTTGATCCCAATGAAAACTAAACAATCTATCAGCAGCTCATGATTGACTGTATCAAATGCAGCTGATAAGTCCAAAAGGATCAGGGCAGCGCTGTAGGAAGCTGGCTCTGTATATACTATACCAAAGTGAGGTATAGTGTGCACAGAGTCCAGTGGAACCCCAAAGGTAGGCAGAGGTAAAGTTAGATAGCACCTCATTCTCTATTTGTGGTAGTGTGGTCGAGCAGTAAGGCAGTATCAGAGGACAGTGTTAAGCATTTGTTGTACACACTCAGTCAGCAAATGAATTCACACACTCAAAGACTGAACTTCAGACCAATTGTTTTTGTATAAAAATATTCTTTTAGTTATTTTATTTTCTAGAACCAAGCAAGCCTGGTACGGGTAAGTTGATAAATACTTTGCAGTAAATATACAGTTTGAAATGCAATTGTAAATGCACTTTGAAATGGTTACAGTTTGAATTACTGGTAATGCAATACTGTGAAATGCTGTACATATACTTTGTATCGGCTTTGCAATGAAAATTACAGGTAAGTTACTTTTACGTTACTTTTGAGATTACTTTTTAGATTACTTTTTCTACTCAGTGTGATATGCCTAGATATCACACTGGGACATTTCCTAGAGAAAAGGTAAGTAAAATCAGTTTTGCACAATTTTATTTTTCAGGTTTCCATACAAATCAACTCCACATTTAAAACATTTTTCAGAGAAAACAGTCAATAGGTTCCTATGGAGAGAAATGAAGTTAATGGTTACCAGGTAAGTTATCGGTCTTTGGAGTTGACCCCCCAGGGTCAAGGATGCACTCTCGTTACACCCTCAGCGGCACTAGGGCGGCCGGGTGCAGAGTGCTGAGGCCCAATGTTATCCAATGTGGGATAGGGGGCCTTCAGTTGGTGGCTGCTGGCAAGCAGGCCACTGGGTTGTGGGAGCAAAGCTCCTGGACCTTAGCTCAGGGCAAATGGGGAAACAAAGTAGCACCAAAAGGTGCACCCTCAGCGGCACTAGGGCGGCTGGGTGCAGGGTGCTGTTTCGATGTCGGGCGCCCTGTTGGTTTCAATGGGGAACCTCCGGTTTGCAAAGGCACTGCACGCTCGGGGACGAAGGTCTTCTGGGTGGGACCACCACTTTGAGAGGTAAGTTGGGAAGTTAGGGGTTGGTTAGGCACCGTTGGTTTGGGCACACAAGGCCGTGGGGCATCGGGTGCAGGGGTGCCTTTTGGGGTCGGATCCTCTTATCAGCTCCTGGTCGCGGTTAGGGGGGCCTTCTGGATTTAGACTGCAGGCGTCGCTGGAGGCAGGTCAGGGGTCGCCGGATCTCGGGTCAGGATCGCCGGGGTGACCTCCTTGTGGTGTTTGCCCACTCGAGCTCGGGCCGTGGACGGCGGGTGCAGAGTGGGGCGGATCCGCGGTGTCCGGCCGGAGCCTGAGGTTGCAGAGGAACAAATCCGGTGTTCACGGGAGACAGAGTCTTTGTAGTTGAAGGCAGGCAGTTCCTCCAGGGTTTTCGAGGTTGCTGGCTGCAGGACACACCGGGATTTCGCAGGAGCAGGTTCGAGGGGGAAACAGGCCGGTAGGGCTGGGGCCAAGTCAGTGGGCGTCTTCCTCTTGTTAGCAGCTGCACGGCTGTTCGGTCCTTCTTCTTCTTCTTGTTGCAGGTTCTTGTCTGAGGAAGCAAGGTTCAGGGGTGCCCCTAAATACTAGATTTTGGGGCGTTACAGGTAGGTAAAAGGCAGGGACCAATGGGTCCTTTCCCTGGGGTGGGTACACCCCCTATTATGCCACCCTCCAGTGCCCTCTGTGTGCATTTTTCATTAAATCCCACACTGGCATCAGTGTGGGTTTAATGTGTTGAGAAGTTTGAAACCAAACTTCTCAGTTTTCAGTGTAGCCATTATGGTGCTGTAAAGTTCGTAATGACAAACTTCCAGCACCATATACTCTTAATGGCAGCACTGCACTTACAATGTCTAAGAATGGACTTATACACTGTAGGGGTACAGGGCTCATGCACCTGTACCCTCACCACTGGTATAGTGCACCCAGCTAGAGGGGTGACTGATCTATGCCAGGGCAGTGGGTTGTAGGCATGGCACACAGAGATGTGTGCCATGCCGACTCTTCACTTTGTTCTGCACCAAAACACGCAGCCTGCAAAGGCAGTGTGTGTGTGTAGAGGTACAGGGCCTCTAAGGGTGGCACAATAAGTGCTGCAGCCCTTAGAGGTCTTCCCTGGTCCCAGTGCCCTGGGTACCTGTGGTACCATTTACCAGGGGCTGACCTGTGGCCAGAGATGCCAATTGGGTTAGTTTTGGGGAAAGAACACAGGCCCTGGGAACCTGATTGGCAGGGACCCAGGGCACATCAAGTGAAAGTGCATTAGTAGTCTGGCAAAAAGTGGGGGGGTTACTGCAACAGAAACCCACTTTCCTACAAGCGCTCCCCCTCCATCCAAGGTCTGTCTGAGCTCCTCGGTGGCCGTAATGAGGGCCAGGTCTGAGCTATAGTGCGCACGAAATCCGAATTGGGAGGAGTCCAGAATTGCATTCTCATTAACAAAAGAAGACAGTTCAGTGTTAATGGCTTTCTCAATCACCTTTGAGGGAAATCGAAGTCTTGATATGGGTCTGTAATTGGAGGTGTCCTTAGCGTCCAGGTTAGGTTTTTTTAATAAAGCTAGTATGGAGGTTGTTTTCCACTCCGTTGGGAAACGGCCTGATGGGAATATAGAGTAAAAAATAGCTATAAAGGGAATAGCTATGGTTTCCGGGGACAAGTGCAGAATTTTTGGGGGACAGGGATCTGAGGGTGATCCTGATTTAATTGCACCAAATATTTTGGCTGGCTGTTCGATGGTCAAGGCGGTTAAGGATGAGAGTGTTGGAGATACTAATCCTGCGGTAGATTGCATCTTGTTCAGTTGAGTGGGGGTCTGTGCCAGGCAGTTATCCTGGAGCACAAAGGTGTCAAAGACAGCCATGACTTTGTGCTGAAAAGATTCAGCTAGGGAGTTACAGAACTCTTGACTAACATTAGAGCCCTGCGATACTTGGAGTTTGGACAGATTTTTCACCGTGGTGAATAGGGCTTTAGGACATCCATTGACCGCTCTGATTATCTCCGTAAAGTAGGAAGCCTTTTCCCTAAGGATAAGGTTTTTGTATACTTGAAGAGATGATGTATATTCAGTTTTAGAATGTAAATTGTAATCAAGGTTCCATTTCCTCTACAGTTTACAGCACTGTTGTTTCTGGGCTCTAAGAATATTGTTGAACCAGAGTTCTGAAGGTGAGCACCTGGAACGCCGGCTGTTTCTAGGGGGAACTAATTGCATCGCTGCCGAGTTAAGCCTGGAGTGTTAATTTGTCACTGCTTGATTAGGGTCGGTGGAAATGTGCGGCAGAGTTTGCAAAAGAAGGGAGTTTAGCTGTTTAGCCTCTAATTTATTCCAGGAGCGACTAATAAAAGATTCCCAGGAATCTTTGGGACGTATCTTTCGTGGCAGTGAGATTTCGAAGAGGACTGCATTATGATCAGACCAAAAAGAGGGAGGGATCTGGTCCATCTTAGATAAGGATTATCAGAGAAAATCCCATCCAGACAGTGTCCAGCGATATGTGTTGAACCTTTTACTAGTTGACATAGTCCAACGCTGGCCATTTGATCAAGAAGCACTTCGGTTTCATGGTCAGTGACATTTTCCATGTGAAAATTAAAATCGCCTAAAATGGAGAAGTTGGGAAGTTCAGCCTTGCGAACTAAGAGATGTCCTAGATTGTCAATAAATGTGGCCTTAGAGCTAGGTAGACGGTAAAGTCGAGTGCCATTGAAAGAATATGGACCATCTAGTTCGACCTTAAAATCCATGGCTTCATAATCCCGGTTATCCGGTAACGCTTTGAAACAAGATTTAAAACTTGATTTAAGAATTAGGGCTATATTTCTGCCTTTTTTTTCCTACTCTGTCGACTCATTAAATTTTGAAGCCTTCAGGTATGGCCAGAAGTAGGTCAGGGTCAGACGAAACGTCTGCCCATGTTTCTGTAATAAAGGCAATTTCGATTTGATATGCTTCTAGAAACTCACAAAATGCGATTGCATTCATGACTAAGGACCTCGCGTTAATAAGCACAGACCATGTTGAGAATCTCAACTCCCCTTTAGAAGGGGGGGGGGGGTAGAGGTGGAGGGAGCTTAAGTGGGAAATGAAAGGTGCTGAAAGGTGAGGCCACAATAAGAACAGTGCGATGTACCCTGAGCTAAGTATGGGTCAAAGCGCGGGCTAGGGCAGGTCTTACCTGACGGTTTCTAGTCCAGTATGGCATCCCTGAGGTACTGGAGTCTAGGCTTTGTGGGGGAGGTATCCAGCCTGAAACCGGCAGTGTGGCTGGCACTGAGCGCAGACGGGCGCACAAGGGCTTGCCTTTGGCGCGCCTACTGCATGCCAGCTGCGCGGACGCGCTGTTCGTCCGGTGTTATAAGCAGGCATCGGAGGGTAAGTTGGGGGGCATGGCCACAGGCACTGCAACGCGCGCGGGCTAACTAAGATAAAAAGTGCAGGGCAAATTAAAAATAAACAGGGGTCCAGCTACCCCGGCTATGCTCACAAGCTCCCTTGTGAGGCGTAGCTACTGTGAAAGAAATGTAAACTAAAGCCAGGCAACTCCCCCGGCACTCTAGTGCCTACAAGGAAAGAAAAGCACTAATCCGGTCCATGAGATGCAGGATCTGCTCAAGAGCTGCTGTGAAGGGGAGGGATTTTTCTCAAGCAAAACCTAATAGTATGCTCCAAAGGATGAATATAGTACTGAAGAGGGTTTTTGGAGGTGGAAAGTACCAGGATAGATGTTGGAAGATATGCTGTGGGCATGTAGAACGAGGTGAATTGATGAAGGGTTGGAAGACAGGGACGAAGTATGTGTAAAGTGGTTCGAAAGGAAGGACATAGTAGACATCAATGATAGGGAACCAAGAGCTGCACAAAGCAGTACATGTCGAGAGAACAGTGTGAAGGAAGTCGAGTACTTTTCGGATTAAGAGCTTAATATAAAGATCCTAGGTTTACTTTCTCTGGTTTATGCATATTAATGTAAAAAAGGGACATGGTCAAGGAAGGTGATGAATATTTAGTTATTAAGGAAGGGACATGTTGAAATATGGACAGAATCGCGGAGCTGTATTGAGAAGTGGCAGATGGAATGGGTGGTACAGAGATATGGGGAAGAAAAGAAGAGCTAGATTAAGAGGCATTTAATTATTAATGTATTTATCTATGTAGTTTTATATAGTGTGACTATGGCCCAAAAATACACAAGTCACTATTTTCCCCTGAACCAACTAAGATTTAATTCTGTGGCTCTTTCGTTACCCCAGACCTCTGCAGTGCATTAACTAATAAAGGTTTCATAACATACTATAGTGCATTTGCCACTGATTAATGTACGTTTAAAAAAAATGTTTTTCCTATTTAAGATGTGCGCTCTTTTATACGTAGCTATCTAATGGTATTTTTGTATGTAGTAACAGAACATTTTGGTATTTTAGCCACACCTTTGACACCGTCCCCATGCTCACTGACCCTGCCCCCATTGCATGCAGCATCACATTTCCCATACTTTTTTTTAATGCACTTGGACCACTGGTCTGAGTGACAAGCAAAGCCATCAGTAATGTATCAATAATGAAATCATATGTAATAAGTACAGTTGTAGAAAACAGAAATAAGCGGTCAAACAACTTAACTACTCGAGACAAAAATAGTGGATTTGGAGCAGTAGAAATGTGGGGAGAGGAAAGCAGATGAAAAGAGGGTTGTAGAAAAAATTATTTAGAAAGTGGATTTATTTTATGTAGGATTGAAGTACCTTTGGGAGAGGAAATTTAATGAATCAATATACATTGAAATGGTATCATATTTGGTACATATGCTGTTGTTCACTCTGTATGATATTCAGTGTTTATTGTGCATTTTCTTTACGTTATTTTAACCAAGAGGGGTGGTGTTGGAATCTGGAGCTTGGAACTGTTTGCGGCAGGAGGGGTAAGTTCACCTATCTCATGGAGGTGTATATTGCAAGCCTTGCTGTGGTTCTTCTGAAGCTTGTCCCTGCAGAAGCTGCAGCACAGAGGACCGTCTCCTGCGGTGCGGCCTGCGCTGTCCATGCTCCAGTGTGGAGCTGCGGGTTTGACGTGCTTGGAAAGTCACTGAGGGCCCTCTGAATAAGGCAGGAACAAGTGGAGCTGATCTCAGAGCAGGAAGTGGAAAGAGAGGAGGGGGTGCACGTAGTTCAGGCAGACAATGCAGTAATATCAGAGAGCATGTGGATGTGGCGATTGGAGAGTTAGACCTGGCTGCTGTGAGTGCGTGGAATAGACATGTGCACTGATGTTAAAGGAATACAAGAAATCGATGAGCACGAAGCAGCGGTCCTTCCTTACTGCTGACAAGCTGCTGGCTGAGGGGGGAAAAGTGAATTCCAGTAGCACCATTTTCCTGAAAAATCTTACCTGCTATTACATAGATAGCGAAATGAAGGAATACTAAAGCCCAGTACTGGCACTCCCTGTCCCAATATGTAGCGTTTAATAGTTCTTACTAGAACTCTGGTTAAAAACATGTACGTGTGATGCAGTGTCTTTTCAGTTTACAACCCTCTTACTATGTGTATGATGAAATGAGCCATCAGTGTTGAGCCATCTTGGACTAAAATGCAGGTGTTTTTCTTTAAAAACAGTGAGAACTTTATAGTTAGGGTGTCTCAAGCCTATAGAATAAACGAAATGATTAATAAAAGAAGTTAGTGTGATGTAAATTTTGCTCACACTGTAAGTTGGACCCAAAGCGTATACAGCATTCCTTGGAAGGAGTTTAATACCCCCGTGGCCGATGTTGGTAGTTCCTTTTCAGTATACAGCCATGTGTAGAGCATACAGCCTTATTCCATTTCGGCCCAGAAAGCAGGATATAGGTAAAAAATTGCTACCGAGGAGATTCCGGGTGTGGTGAAGGGGCTAGGGGAAGAGATAGAGAAAGCGGCCGATAACAAAGCAGAGTCCAAGGTGGTAGTGAAGGAGGAGCTGCCTGAGAGCATCGATGCTCCTGCAGAGCCTGAGCCCGAGGCCGCAGCAAGACCTGATCAGTCTGGGGAGGAGGAGGAAGAGCCTAGGAGGGATGCTGTGGAAGGAAAAAAAACACAGGCTACGGGCAGGAAAGTAGCAGCTCTGCTTAAGCCTGAGTGAGCAGGAGGGGCAGAGGGGGAGGCTGGGAAAGAGCAAACACAAGGTTTTATTTATTTATTCAGCATCACGAAGCAACAGCGCTTCCTTACCATTGACCTGCTGCTGTCCAAGTGGGGAAAGAGTGAATCAAAATATTAACACAGCTCCTAAAGTAAACAACAAGAGAGCGCGGCGGCCGTGAGGAAAGTTCAAGCACGGCAAATAAAGCCAGCGTACAAAGTAAACAAAACACAAACACTTCTCACTACAATCCAAAATTACGAGCAGAGGCAGGCAAACTAAAAAAAAGAGTGCTCACAGAGTATTATAAATAACAGAAAGAGTAAGAGCACATGTAACGGGAGCAATCTTTGTGGGAGGTTACAAAAGTCCAAAAAGAGGGACTATTAAACATATTAACCAAACAAAAAGCGGGCATTTACGAAGGACAGTAAAAGGAACCAATTTAAAAGATGGACAGTGCTTGTAGCCCATATTGTAGATACAGCATGTCTCAAAGAGACAGCACGCATGCACTGCCTGGGCGAGACCTAAAAAGGATGTTTGCCAGTTGTAGTGTCTGCTGGAAGTCATGTTTAGCTAGAATCTTGGCAGAACATAGCAACCAAGATTAGGTTTGCAGCAGAGACCACAAAGAGTACTCAAGACAGAAGACCAGGAAACAGGGGAAATCATGGAGTACTGACACCCCTTGAAAAACACCGCAGCAGGAACAGAGCCCTGTGGTGAAACCAGACAGGAAACAAGCTTGGTAGAGTTCAGGATGCAAGGCAAGCACAGACAGAAATAGGAAGGGTGCTGGATATAACGGAAGGTAAAATGGAGCTTCTACACACTGGATAAGCACATTTGTGAAGCGTTTCTATTGGGGGTTGACTCCTTTTTAGGTCTCGCTGAGCCAGCGCATGCGCTGCTCTGCGAGAAATTTAGTGAGTGGCTTTTTGAAAGTGCTACCAGAGGCTTTTGCTGGCCTCAAGCTTGCGGTCACGTGAGCGTGCACGCGCGCAGCCGCCATGCAGGTTTCTGTCAAGGCTCATTAAGCCTTGCATGCCTCTCTCCGCCTTGCTTGCTTGCGCTTCAATTCCCTCCCCCCTCCCCCACCACAGATCGCGTCACTCTGCTGGCCTCCACTCACCCCCCGCCTCTCTGTACTGCAGCACGCCGTAGCTCTCTCTCATATCTCTTCTACTCTCTCTCATCTCTTTTACTCTATGTGATTTAATTAAACACGTGTTATCCCGCCTTCCCACCTCTTGGTAAACTGGCAAGCCTCGCGCGCTGCTTTATCCCGCTTGCCCTCTGCTCCGGCTGCCGCCGCGCGAAATACTCGATTTCTGCCGCACAGTCTTCGAGCTTTAGATGCTGCTGTGAACAATCAGGCCGGGCTTTGGATTACACACAACACCCAAACTGGAGCCGCTGTGTTGGGAGGCATTTAAAAAGCGCACGTCAACAGCAAGACACTTGTTTAAATTCCTTTTTGCGCGCGCGCACAAAACTCCCCGTGGCGGCCGGATGTCCTGCTCGCGATCACTTTCGCGCGCACCATTTGCTTGTTGGCATGGCTGCCTGCCCCAACGTTAATGGGACCTCGGTATTAAACTGGAGTATCATACCATGGCCTAGTTGTGTCATAGGAGTTTAACGCCACTTCTCAGCTAGTGTACATTTAGTACTTAATCAGCGCTTCTCGGCTGGGTTACTACATGTCTAATGGAACTTTGCCAGTACTTCCCGGTAGAGATCGTAACTTTTTAAGGGACCCACACCAGCACTTTGTCAGTGTTGTTACGTTTTAATCGAATTTCACCATTATTTCTGAGCTTCGCTGCTACGCTTTTAATGGGTCTCCAGCGTTGCCAGCACTTCAAAGCGGAGTTGCTCCGTCTTCAGCCGGACCTCAGTAACACTTCACCACATAATTGTCATTTTATTGTGACATTATAACCACTTCTCGTAGTTTCCACTTTTAGCGGGACCTTGGTAACACTTCACCACATAATTGTCATTTTATTGTGACATTATAACCACTTCTCGTATTTTCTATGACCTCAACCAGTTAGTATGAGCACCGCTGTATGTTGTTAATATCATCGCATTCGTATAAACATCCTATTATTTCGTTACTTCACAAGTTATCCTTGTAATGAGAAAGTGTCCACGCATCTTAGCGGGGCTCTTTGTACCGCAAGTGGCACATAACTAACATTGCTCGCCAGGTTAGCCATCTATTTTTTGGTCCAGTACTTGTACTCTTCGTTAGGGCTGCATTACAGTATTCGTACATACCCAGTTTATGAGCACTATTGCTCAAGTGTGTGGAAGTGTTTCCGCTCACAGTGTGCGCTACAATGCATTCATTCATGGAATCAGTGAGATACCAAGTCATCCGTGCAACTGCTAAGGGGAATTGTTTGCTGGTCCCATGAGATTTTTGTAGCATGTGTGACACTCTAGTACTCTATTTACTTTTTTAGTTAGCAGAACTTTAAATTGTTGGCACGACAGCGCTACGTGGGCTTTTATGAATCAACCTAGACAATAAATTGTGTTCATTAAACTATTCAAAATCTACCAAGCAGTGTGAAGATGTGAAAATTAAATTACAATCACAATTCCACAATTAGCAGCCCTCGAGTAGCCCTTCTCAATATACTTCACCAAAGTGTGCAGGCATTAGCTTTAGGAATATAACTTTTTACCATTTCTACAACTATCAATGGCTTATTTTGTTAACAGTGATTTAACGCTTGTTATGTGAAGGATCTGAAAGGACGGATCATATGAATGCAGTGGACTAGCACTCACCCTCCCTTACTCCCCTCCTCTTTTCCACACCCAGCTGATTAGAAAAGTCAATCGCTCTTTTCTTTATCGTCTGCTGCTCCTGCCTTTTCACTTTTCTGTTGCCCGTTTCCCTTTTTTAGGTTTGTGTAATGTTGTCTGTTTGACATTTTTCTGTTCGGAAGTGCAGCCTCGGGACAGAAAGAAAAAAAAAGTTTAGAATACTAAAAATCAACAATTAAATGAAGCAAAACAGAGTGGTCGCTAAGTGCCCATATTGGTTTTATTCATATCCAAACACATTAGCGCCACTTGGGTTTGACACTGAAGCGCTAGTTTCATTTTTTGTTTTTCTTCAAAACGGTGATTTCAATAAAACTGTTTTTCAACTCCATTTCTTCGCTCCACTGTGAAATTGATTAAAAAAAACGCTTTTGCTGGAAATGTCATATTTGTAAGAATTGTTTTCTGTTACAAAATGCAGCCTAAGGACAGAGACAAAAAAAGGTTCACAATACAAAAAATATTCATTTAACTAAATAAAGCAAAACAAATAGGTCGCAAAGTGGCCACAATGCTTTTATTCACACCCAAACACATTAGCTCCAAAATTCCAGCTCTGCCACTGGCTTGTTGTTTCCTCTGGCATTCTGCAGAGGCCAGCTTGCAACCTTAAAGGAGGGGCCTTTCATCCTTCCTTAGTGCCAAATAAACTTGGCTAATGAATGCACCTAATAATCATCGAGGCTGATTGTCTGCAAACACTGTTGGACTGTCTGGGCACACGGCTGAAGCAGCGTAGTTTTCGTTCTGTTAGTATGACACAGATGTTAAATTGTGCTTCAAATGGCGTCACATGCTTTAACTACCAGTAGGAACCACATACACTTCAATAGCCACAGAATAAACCACAGAAATTGGACTACAGTTTTGAGCACTCTGTTATCTGTTTCCCGTCTATCTGCCCCTTCACTCTCTCCCCACCAGCCCCTTCACTCTTCCTCTCTTTCCCTCCACTCTCTTCTCCACCTTCACACTTAAGAATCCATCAAATGCCGCAGTTTACTTTATCAGGCATGTACGTGCTTTGCTTATTTTTGCTTGTTTTTGTGGCTTGCACACTCGTAATGACTGCTCGGGGTGCCTCTCCTCGCTTCAGCCCACCCCCGCCTTGGAGCACATGTGTACGGTGGGCAGGACCAGAAACACTGTACACACACACACACACACACCGAGGGGGATCAACAGTTGCCGCAAGAAACCTGCGGTCCGGGCGCCATTACAGAGGGATTTTTAGGTCTCGACTGAGCCAGCGCTTAGCGCTGCTCTCGGCGAGAGTTTTAGTAAGCGGGTTTTGGAAGTGCAAACAGCAGTGGCTTTTGCTGGCGACCAGCTTGCGTTCACGATAGCGTGCACGCGCGCAACCGCCAGCTTTCAGCGCCCGATCAGGCGCCATCTGTCTTTCCTCTCACTCGATTGCTTTCACGCTCTCCGCCCCTCCCCTCCCCCGCCGCGTCACGCTCCTTTCACTTTCGCGCGCGGCCAATGCTTGTTTTTTTAGTACTTTCAATCAGCTGGCTTTGTTTTGTTTTCTATTTCTTTACTATTGTTATAATCGCGGCACCCGCGCTTCACTTTTAATGTTAAAAGTAAAGTGCGGGTGCCGCGATTATAGCAAAAGTAAAGAAATAGATGTTTTTTTCTATTTCTTTACTTTTGATTTTGGCTTCCAAAACAAAAAGCTTAGAAAAAAATGTTATTGTAACTTTTCAACATACTACAAAGCAGACACACTGATCTACAACATAGCTTAAAGACATTAGCAAAGCCAATAGCTCTGGCTAAACACGTATAAGGTCACAAAGGCGAGACCTATTGGCTATGCCAATGCTTGTTTACTTTCCCTTGTGTACCACATTCACCAGTTATAGCACCTTCCTCCTCTGAGATCTATGGCAGTACGCCGTTTTCCCTCCTACACTGTGTCCATCACCAATCACAGCAGCGTCTCAATTTTGCAGGGCGTGCCTCATAGTCTTTTCGTTACATTCTTGCTAGTCTGGACAAGTGTTACGAGAGAGTTTACACCGTTTATGCAGCCAACATTATGTGCATTATAATTTTATTGAGTTGTGAAACTTTCCTTTCGTAGCGATAAATACAACCTTTTCACACACTTCATCACAACGACACCTTTGGGACATCTCCAACATGCCTTTATGAACTTGTGACCCATTTTCATTTCTGTTACTTGTTCATATAACGCATGTTCCAGATTCAGCACGCTTCTTGTGTTTGGATAAGTGGGATTCATTCTGGACGCTGGTCCTGTTACTGAGGGTAAGGGCAGTATTTTAATGCAGTGTTTCATTCATGGACTTGGCACCTTGTCAATATGGTGTGCCAAATTATTGGTAGGTGGTTAATAATGTGCTGTCACAGGGGGATGCCTTGCGTGTACTGCTGTATTTACATAATGCGCCTTCATCTGTTTTGCACATTGTAATGCACAACCTTGTTTCCTATCATGCAGACAGACTCGGGCTACGGCATGGCTTCCTAAGAGTGCTTTCAGTAACAGTACATGTTGTAGCACCCCAGGATAATGTGCTGAATAGCTAATTACTAATGCTACAAAACCCTATTCAGCTGTCTGCATCGTCTTGGTACGGGGATGGGCGTTGGTAGTGCTTGGCAATCCAGCAAGATCCTGAGAGGAAGGCACCTCAATAGAAATCAGCCAAACATTAAAATATTTTGTAACAAAAGTTCACCCAGCCCTATGAAAGTTTATACACCAGGTTTTGTTGAATTTAGTGGCACAGAATCTTCATTTTAACTTGTTGTCTTGCTTAGTCGCCATAATTGCGAAAGGGTCCCTAAGAATGTTAAGCAGTCAACTCCCTTTTACCCTCCTTGGAACTCACTGTGTGACGCAGATCACAATTCAACAGTATTCAAGCTGGGTGGATTATTCAACAAGTTTACAGCATAGGGGGCTATTATAACGAGTCTCTACTTCAGTGTAACGTACTTACAAGTTTCCTTCAAACTCCACCTAACGCGTAACAGCTATATCCATAATTAAACCGCGTCTGGATATTCGGGTAACCTTCCAAACGGTTAGAGTCACCAATTGTTATAATTTCAGGCTTCAGGGCCCCAAAAACACCATCCTCTCTCACCTTAAAGCACTACACTCCAAAAACTGTTGCATCATAAAGGACTTCCTATAATGTACATGTACGTTATGGCAGTGACCGCTAAACTTGCCTGCCAGGCCCCTGCATGTATTCTCTGTTTTGGGTACTTTTGGAACTCTATTTACTTTTATGTTTAGCTCAAGCAGTAAACTTGTGGTATATTTACAGTGGCATTGACATATATAGTTTTCCTGCTTTCCTTGCCAGTTTAGAGGGCTGTGGTTGTTTTCTCTGGCCTCTGTCTGGCCTTTTATCCTTGATTCACCCCTCCGAGATCAAACAGAATGGAATGTTACACTCCATTACACACAATCACACAACACATAATATCAGTACACTCGATGCCACATAATTAATCCATAACACACAATCCCACTCCACATAATTCCTGTACACTCAATGCCACATAATTTCTACCCACATAATACCCCTGCACACCATGCCACATAATGCCACTACACATAACTCCATTCAACACTACACTATCCACGCCACACAATTACACAACAAACAATTCCAATCCAACCCACATAATTCCAATCCACACCGCATACATACACTCCACTAAATGCAAAGCTATCCACACAATTCAACTCCACGCATTTCCAATCCACACCACATAATTCGACACCAAACCACATAATACAGCTCAACAATACAATTACACACCACATGCATCCAATACACACCACACAATTCCACATCGTGCCACAAAATTCAACTGCGCACCCCATAATTAAACTCCACTACATACCACTCTACAACACAAAATACCATTCCACATAATTACACTCCATTAGCACACAATCCCACTCCACATAATTCCAAAACACTCAATACCACATAATTACCATCCACATAATTCCACATCACACCACGCCACATAATTCCACAACACAATTCCATGCCACACAATTACACAACTAACTAATCCAATCCCTCCCACATAATTCCAGTACACACCACATTCATACACTCCATAATACATAGGCAAAAGACATTGCCATTTACAATGCCAATAGCTCTAACTCAAACAAATGTGAGACCTATTGCATTGCAAATGCTTGTTATATTGAGTGTTGGATGTTTTGGTGGACCTGCACAGATAATGTAATGGGGAAACTCTACTGGTGTGCTGTTGCTTACTATAGGTGAGTGTATTATTTTACTTTTTTTTTTTTTACTTCTTGTGGCTTCTCTGTTGTTCTCACATTCTATTCTTTCATTCTATTCTGGAATGTGGGGGGAGCTGGGGAAGGCAGTTATGCTTTGATGATTGTAAGGAGAGCATCGTACTTGTCGCAGGGCTGCAATGAATGCAAGCTGAACTTAACTAATCCAGTGTACTGTGTTGTACGCTGCAACATAAGAATTGGTGACAAAGGTGGCAGCACTATGATCGACATCCACATTTCACTGAGGATTTCCAAGCTGGCACTGCATCGGATATCATGGCACTACAGTCTTAATATAACATTAACTACAGATTATATTGATTTTCCTCCTGTTCAAAAGTTACTGAAATGACTTTGGTGCCCGAACTTTAGTTTTTTTAATTTACTTTACCTCTTCCTTCCTTACTGTTAATGCCAACGGTCATTTGGAACGCAGCTATGCATGCTTACTCAGGTCACTGTAGTAGGGTCACGAATATGTGACTCCATTTTGAATTAGGCTGCATACAACGTGCAAGTTTGCCATGTTGTTTTCAAATATTCAATTATTTATGTTTTGGAACTCGACTCAGATCTACATAAATAATACAGAAATACATCCTTAAAACAATCAAAACATTCCCAGAAAAAGCATATTCACATAAAATGTATATGACTACAGTAGCGAAATGTACTATTTCATCCATTCCATTTTGGTGACAAAAATACATATTCATGTCCATTAAAAAACCTAAAACTGAAAGAATAACATGTATAGTGCAATACACTCCATAATACACTCCATATTGAAATGCTAAACCTTACAATGTGCAAATATGCAAAAACATTACAAAATACAGTAAACTCCGTAATTAAATACTGAAGGCCTAAAAAGTGCAAATGCGCAGAACAATCTAATCGAACCAGATAAAGTGCTATAAAGACATGTGCCTGCAAAAAAGTAATATACAGTTCAGTCCACTCAATTAGTGAAGTGCAATAATACAAATACATGCAATAAACAACAAACATAGGTCAAAGCCTACAGAGTCCTAATAGAGCGTACAACTGCATATTAAAGTTTGCGATTCTTTGCAAATAAATTATAAAGTGCAAAGTGCCGTTGCACATACAGACGCGAAATTAAAACACATTTAAAAAACATTTTTTAAAGTTTAAAATTTTTGTGCAAGCTATTTTGGTTGGGGGAACAAATAAAAATTGGTGAGCCTCAACTGCCAACATTATATTATGTTTTATAAAGATTGGTCTCAAAAAGTAGCGACATGCAGAATGAAGGTATGGACATACAAAAATCACATAATTTAAGTCTTGAACATAACTGAGGCAAAGATCACAAACCCTTTCATTCTTCGGAATGCCTTTCCATGATCCTGTGATAACTCGTAGAGGAAGCAAATTTAGCCTTAATAGCAAGATGATTCTCCGAACACCATGTGGAAGATTCCATAGGAGGTAGGGTTGTGTTTTTTTTTTTTTAATACAAATAATACCTTCTATTATGATCTTATTCCTCGCATGCTGTAAAATGTCTCCTTTCCTACTCACTATGTACAGTGAATTTTTATATTATCTTGCTTTTTTTTTTAACTTGTTTTTATTTAACAATCTCACAGTAAGCTTTGTAAAAGGACGACATATCTGCTGGTTGCACAATATTGCAGCATTACATTCAAGTATAGTCAATTATGAAGTGGGAACATACATTATAGCAATCCAACACTGGATACCATGACCGGTTGCAACGGGTAGCCCTGAGGTATCCCTGACCATGAACATCAGAGCTACGATACATGGGTCCACAGGCATGGTGTGGTGGGAGAATATGATGCATTAACCATAAAAAAAGGAAAAGAAAAGGGGTAAAGAAGAAATTCCAAAAATTATCAACAGCTAACAATAGCGGCAGCAGCTAACCAGCACAATGTCATTCCCCCGTGGAAGGCCGTCCATGAGAAAGAGGTGGGAGGGATGGGAAGCCTGGGGGATCTGGGGAGTTAGATCATCCCTGATACAGGGGGGCAGGGGTCAACCACATGGCAGCAGGCAGACAGTCCAGGATTATGTCGAGCCCAACTCCATAAGAGCCATCGTGCCACACCTCGGTTGCAGGGGGCGGCAGCCAATGTCGGAGTACGCATACTGTCATCCATTCCCAGCTCATGGGTACATGCGTACCCACACTCACACACATCTATTCCCTTGCATGTGCATTTGCACACGCATTTACACATCAACCATACCAATCATACCCACACTCGTCCCCGGCATTCATGAACCCGAAGAACCGGCCCGCTTGGCCACCTGGGAGACCGCCGATCCCATGACCGGTAAGTGCCCAGAGGGTATGGTCTGCTGCAGTCCCTCGGCCAACAGAACTCTAGCATATCACCCCACAACTCCAAATCCCTCTCAGCATTTTTGTCAGTGCGAACAAGTTTTAGCTGTCGTTCCACGCTACACCCCATGTGCACAGGTCTGCTCTCCATTTGTCTATGTTGAGGGGTTAGAGCGAGAACAATGGATTACAACACTGCGCTTGGCCAGCACCAGTCTTAGCATGGCAAACCTAAGGTTCATCTGCGCCCCCTTTTTCGGGGGTGGTATCACTCCCAGTAACCAGTGCCAGACCGATGTCTCAATCTGACCCCGAGTGGCTTCCAGTAGTTGCCGCATTATCCCATCCCAATAGGTCCATATTCTTGTGTCATCCCAGGTCATGTGGAAGATCGTCGCCAGCTCCACTCCACAAAGGGGGCAAGCGGGAGACCGTGCAGCATCAAATTTCTGCAGGCGCTGAGGCGTCAAGTAGGTACAGTGCAGGTAGGGGAACTGCGTAAGCTTAAAGTGGGCGTTGCTGGCAACCTCGCGGACCTGGGCACACGCTTGGCACCGTTCCCCATCTGTTGAATGACCACCAATTACAAATCCCTGATGTGTCTACCCTACGGTCAGCCTTCAGGGCCTTGTTGATAGGGGAAATTAACCCTCTGGCGGAATCCGGGCAAAGCAGTAGCCTCCTCTGCGACTGCGACTCCTCTGACTGTGCCAAAAAAGTGACCCATACCTCACAGGCTGTGCGCGATATCTTCGCATATTGTAGAAATTGGCCGGGCCATAGCTGGAAGCATTCCCTGGCATTTGCCATTGAGATACAAGTCTCCAGCTGTGGAGCACACCCCATCGTACTACGTGTTAAGTCCATCACTGATTGTATCTGCCGGAAACAGGGCACCCACTGTAGGGGAAGCAGTCTGGCGTATGGGGCCCTACGAAGTACCGTTGTCTGCCTGTTCCCATACTTCCACAACCTGCCAGACTGTAGATGGGCAGTCGTTCGGCACCCTCAATCCTTTAATTAGACACACAGGCAAGTCCGCCCCCTCGCCCCACCTGCCTAACAGGGCTTTTTCACCATTAGGACCCTCGGAGCACCTGTGCCCGCGTACTGCAATAATCCTGCAAAGTAGTATAATCTCAGGTCCGGTAATCCAAGGCCCCCGAATTCCATATACAGTTTTAACACCTCCAGCTTTACCCTACTTCGCCTGCTAGCCCATACCAGGAAGACCATTAGGCTGTTCAGTCTAACAAAAGTGGCTCTCTGTATACGGCAAAGTGAGTTCTGCAACATGCAGAGCCAGCTTAGAGATGTTAACGTAGCGAATGTGATTACACTCCCAATCGAGTTCTGTCATGGGGAGGGTAACTGCATCCATCCCAACCAGACCTGCTAGTGGGAAAAGAATGGACTTCAGGCGGTTAACATGCAGGCCAGAGTCCTCTCCGAAAGCCATCATTATTTCCAATAACGCAGCCACCGGGTGGGTGACATGAATTAACGCATCGTCCGTATAAAGGAAGAAAACTTGAACGCGACCTCCCTCCTCAACGCCCCATCCAGCCATATCATGTCATAATTGGATCGCCAGGGCTCCATTGCCAGGGCAAAGAGGAGAAGAGACAGTGGGCATCCTGCCACTTGCCCTGCTCTTTAGATATGCAGTCAGAGACTATGGCGCCACTTCGGACCCGCGCCACCGGTTGAGTGTAGAGCAGTGGGATCCATGAAATGAACACCGAACCCAAGCCCATCCTCCACGACACCTCCCGGAGAAAGTCCCAGCCGAGGGTGTCAAAGGCCTTTTCAATATCAAGCGCCACCACTGCTGCCCGCAGATTGGTGCCTGCTACAGAATGGAGCACATGGCACAGTCTCCATAGATTTATCTGTGTTCCCCTACCTGGCATAAAGCCACATTGGTCCTCATGGACTCGGTGGGTCACCACACCCCCAGGCGCATTGTCAGGGTCTTGCCTTGGATTTTAGAATCAATTCCTAACATTGACGAGATGGTAGGAACCAGGATCCATTGGATCCTTGCCAGGTTTAGGGAGCATGACACCAGTGAACCGGCATGTCTGGACTCCTGCAGGGTCTCCAGCAAGCAGGGCAGCAATAGGCCAGCGAACGTCTGATAGTACTCCACAGGGAGCCTGTCCAGGTCTGGTGCCCTACAACGAGCCATGTCTCCGATAGCCTCCCACAGTTTCTCCAACTGGAGGTCTTCTACGAGACTTTGTCCCTGTGCCTCCATAAGACATGGGAGCGCCAGATCATCCTGGAACCCACCAGTCACAGCCGGGGAAGCTCAAGGCCCCCCCCCCCCTCGTAAACAGACGCCAGGTGATCCCACAGCAGCAGTTAACGCCAGCCTGTGTATTAGCCAACATGCCATCCAAATGTTGCAGAGATAGTATAAGAGGGGGCGGCCATTCCCTCTTCAAAAACAAGCATTGGCATAGCCAATAGGTCTCGCCTTTGGGACCTTATGTGTTTAGCCAGAACTTTTGGCTATGTTGTAGAGAATTGTGGCTGCTGTGCATCATGTTGAAAAGTTATAATAAAGAGTGTTAAGCATTTTTGTAACCTTTATACAAACGAAGACGACATTATATACAACTGAACAACCTGATTAAAAAAAGATTTTAACATAAAAAATGTCTTGCTGTCAGTGGGTGCTGATGAAAGTAAACTATCACGTGGCATGTGCTCTGCAGCCTTGAGGGTTGTCATAGGTTCGGTTCCAATATTGCACCGTATGTGTAACCACTACCATTTTTGCAGAGAATGGAAATGATGCCCAAAAAGTTAAGCCATGTGCCCAGGATCACGCCATGTGGCGATGGTGGGATTGCAGCTCTAATCTTCAGCTTTTATATCCTATGACACTCTCTCCTCTCGGAAGAGCCATAACATAAACTTTGGAAATGGCTGAGACAGGCTGGCCTATTGAGAACTCGTGAGCATTTCAAGTTACCTCCCACATCTCAAAGGCACGTGTGGTTCAGAGTCACATGTTAGGCCGAGCCGGGGTGGGATAAGTTTACAGAGTGACACATGAGCAGAACCTCGCATTTGACTGACACGTTGTTGACTCTCTCCCAGCTCTACAAGCGTTGGGCGGCCTCTGCTTTTGTCAGCCCCGCCACAGTGGACCAGGGCTCTTACTCGCCCGCCCTCTACCTTAAGGACACTGGTGCACAGTGGCAGGCAGTGTGAAGATGTTTCACGTGCGCGGACCCCTGCTTCCAGTTACCCACAATCTGACACTTTTCAAACGCATTCAAAGGTCACGCAAGCGCCTAGATGGCATTCTGTTTGCACTCTGCGCTGCAAAAACTTTCAAAGGTACCGAGGTCCATATTTGGTTTTTTGGACCTACTGTAAAGGCTGCAGACAACAGAGGGCCCAACATGCTTGGCCCTGGCTTCAAGGGTGGCAAATGCTTTCTGGGTCACGTATGTTCCAAATGTCGACTCTTTCTGATTCCAAATGTGCCTCAGGCAAAATGGGCAGCTGTGCCCCCCGCAAGCGCCCCCTCCCACGACATTTCCCTCCAAAGATATGAAATCGCTGCCGTACTAATCCGGGGTGCATTAGTTGAACTGCAAAGTAACTGCCCTCTAGCACAATTTCAATATGGTTTCTTCCGGATACAAATCTTTATCAGTCAAACTGATTCCAGTCACTGTTCTTGAGCAACGGAGCAATCCTAAAATTGAAATTATGATCTTTCGTATAGATTTTCACCCTCAATTAAGCTGGAAAGGTGCCTTGGTTTATCGACCTCCCGGCCCGCTGGAAGAATTTTCTATCCAGCTGACCGAACTTATTGCCCCTCATGTTATTTAATCTAATGAGTTTCTGTTATTGGGTGATTTTAATGTGCACAGTGAAGTAGAAGACCTCCCAGACACAGCAATGCTTCTTACTGATCTTGCCTCTCTAGGCCTCTCTAAACTCAATGAGGGCCCGACGCATATTGCTGGTCACACTCTAGATACCATTTTCTCTAACAACTCTGGTATCAGATGTGAACCTCCACAACCCCAGACTTGGACAGACCATTCGTCCATAGAATTCACCATCCAGGGGAGGCAGGCTATGGCAAAAATACTGAGCACCCGCCGGCTGCTCGCAGGCAATGGTATAAGATCTCTCCTGATAGGTTCCAGGCAGCTTTTTCCCTATCTGGGAAACCTACGACGCTCCCACCAATACTGAGGAGGGATTAGAAATGTTTAATTCAATTACTACTGGGATCCTTGATCTAATTGCGCCGCCCAGACCCGTGCCCACCGACACTAATCGCTCTCAACCCTGGTTTACCCCGGAGCTGCGTATAGAAAAACGCAAATGTAGAAACTTGGAGAAACGTTGGCGCAGGTCACACAATTTAATAGATAAAGAAATTTTTAAGGCTGCTATCTCCTCTTACCACAGTAGCATAAAAGGAGCACGAAAAAAGTTCATAGCCCAGCAACTCAACTTTGCCGAAAATAGACCTAAAGCCTTATTTCAGATACTAAAATCTTTCACCAATCCGAGGGCGTGTGAAAAGCCAGAGATTTCTTCACAATCCTTATGTGACAGTATTGCTCTGCATTTCACTAATAAAATTGATCTAATATACGATAAAATTGCTTCCTCCGAGAATCAACCTATTATTCCTCTTTCTCTTTCTCCTGAGGTTCTCCCAGCATCAGATTCGCAAATGCTAAGCAACTTCCCTCTTATGACTAATGAAACGGTGGCTGATTTACTTCGATCAGTCAAATCGGGCTCCCCATTAGATGTCATCCCTGCAAAAGTAGCCTCCATCCTTGCTAATGTACTTTCCCCTTCTGTTAGTACCATCCTCAATCTCTCCTTGATAGAGGGTTATCTCCCACAAACCTGGAAGGCGGCACAGGTCATTCCAATCCGGAAAAATCCTAAGGCCTCTATGACTGACCTGTCCAATCTTCGGCCCATCTCCCTCTTACCTCATATGAGCAAGGTCTTGGAAAAATATATTAACTTACATCTCTCCACCTTTGTCGAAACCAACAATTGCCTTGACCCTTTGCAATCTGGTTTTAGGCCTAATCATAGCACAGAACTGGCCCTACTGGAAGTCACGGATAACATCAGAATGACTCTTGATAGCAGCCAGTCCACCATACTTGTGCTATTGGATCTTTCTGCGGCATTCGACACTATATCTCACCAGATTATGCTCATGAGACTGAGGGCGATCGGACTCCAGGGTTCGGCTCTGCAGTGGATGACTCGCTTTCTGTCATCTCGAACTCAGACCATCAACCTGGGCCCATTCCGTTCTAAGACCACGGAACTGACCAAGGGTGTTCCGCAGGGCTCGTGCTTAAGCCCCACGCTTTTTAACATCTATATCGCCCCCTTGGCCCACTTACTCAGGAGTCATGGTTTTCTGCCCATCTCCTACGCGGATGACACTCAGCTTCTCTTCACCTTTGATAAAACCACAACACATGCCCTGTCATCATTCGTCGAAGGTATGACTGCCATATCAGTTTGGATGAGGAGAAATTTCCTCCAATTGAATGCAGGGAAAACCGACATAATGTTATTTGGAGAAGCCCCTTTACTCTGGTCTCCGGACTGGTGGCCGCCCGCTCTTGGTCCACCCCCTACTCCCAAAACTTCAGTTAAGAACCTGGGCATTCATCTTGATCAGGCTCTTACTTTGAAGGAGCATATCTCCCGATCCGTCAGCAACTGCTTCCATGTGCTGGGCATGCTACGCCGAGTCTTTCCATTTCTGCCGGATTACACACGGAAAACTCTTATTCAGACCATGATTCTGGGCCGCCTTGATTATTGCAATGCTCTTTTGCTTTCCGCAAACGAGTCTTCCCTTAATAGACTCCAGGTGGTCCAGAATACTGCGGCCCGGCTCCTCACGAATTCCACTCCGGGAACCCCTTCTTTGCCGTTGCTCCGTAGACTTCATTGGTTACCAGTCCGAAAGCGGATAAAGTTTAAGACTGGCTGCATAGTCTATAGAGCCATTCATAACAAGGGTCCTTCTTACATCTCGGGCAAACTGAAGGCCTACTCTCCGCACAGGACACTGAGATCCAGCTGTAAACTTCTTTTACAGGTTCCAAGGGTTAGGAAAGCTAGACTCGGTGGGAAATCTTTTTCCCTCCTCGCCCCACTATACTGGAATGAGCTCCCCCTACAGCTCAGACAATGCCCGGATTATCTACATTTCAGGAAACTGCTTAAAGCCTCCCTATTTTAATCTGTTTTTACCCGCCCGCAGGTTCGCTTAGCGCAGAGATACCCCTTCGGGAGTGATTCAGGCGCTTTATAAAACTCTTAAATAAATAAATAAATAAATTGTCACCCAAACGTCAATAAAGTAATGTAATTTTAAAAAAAACACACAGTAGGGAGTGGATCCAAGACCGTTAAATCTTTCTTCCCACCACCAGAAACTTTTTTGCTGCCTGATTTTAATGCGCGATGGACACCAGATTTATGTATGTAACTACATGTATAGCACCAACGCTGTGTCTTAGAAAGCTTTAGGCACTACACTGAAGCAACAATGCAAAAAATATAAATATATTTTGTAATTGGACGAAGGCCCACTGCAATCAATTGACTGAGGTAACGTCAGCATTTTGTTTTTGAAATCGCACGATGGCCCTGCATCCGGACCGCTTCCAGGCACTGTACATGTGTAGAAAATGCAAAACAAACTGCGAGCGCTGCCTGATTTTAATGCGCGATGGACACCGGATTTATGTATGTAACTACATGTATAGCACCAACACTGTGTCTTGGAAAGCTTTAGGCACTACACTGAAGCAACAATGCAAAAAATATAAATATCATTTGTAATTGGACGTAAAATAACACATTTCCCCGCTTAAAGGGATGGTTGCAATATACAGTCTGCAGCGGGTGCATTAGCCTTGCGAGGTATCTCGTAGACACCCCCAAACAAGTTAAGAACACGTTATTAACATCAGTCGTGATTCTTCACACCTACAGCAACCCCCAACATCACCCCACTCGCTTCTGCCCCAAGCAGCTGAATATTGACTCGGGGTGGAACAAAGTAAGGCGGCTGCTGAGAAGAAACCATGTGTGACTAAATACAAACCCTCTTACAGACTTAGCAACCCATCCCCCCAAAGCCTTTGATAACACACCCTACATTTGTTAACAAGGCGGCAGGTGTTCAGTAACGTATGCATATTTGCATCCGCCCACAACCAAACGGACGTGTATTTTAACTCCGGACTTGTAATGCCCGCCCTCTCACACACCGTGCACAGGGCTTCACAGATAACTGCACCGGCTGCACAAACACCCACGTTGGCATACGCCGTTTGCATTTATTTGTGTTGCGAATAGCCCCCACCCACGGCCATGTGCCTCCTCGCTTCACAGCTGTCCCTCCCTAGGGCCCTCTTCCAGGCACTCGAAGGCCACGTGTTCATTGCTGTGCTGCAGAACGTGCCATGCTGTGTTTGAGAGACCCGTGCATGCCTGGTGTGTCTGCCTGGCCTGCGTGGCTGTAGCTTGGTACAACGCAACGGGTGCAGGGTCTGTCGTGCACATCACAATGTGTGTGACGTCTATTAAACCAACAACAACAACAAAATCACTGAAGTCAATCCACTGAAGGAGTTTTGCGTTGGGAACACCTCCCACCCACGTTTCCGGCGTGGATATGAATTATTGGGTTAGTGACATGTTCAACACATCTCTCTGCAGCTTTTTTTGGCACTAATACTCTTTCTTGAGAGCATGTCATAACTTTAAATGGTGTGTTTTTTATTTAACCAGGTCAATGACACTTCTTACCACCCGCTCTCCGGCAATTAAGCCTGATGACTTCAAAAGAAAAACATCCGGTATAAACCATTAGTAACTGCCCAACAGAAAATGCGAAAACTACTCATTTCACTAACAATATTTTGGGCGAGAACCTTCTCTGCCACAACAATAAAACTAAAGTAACAACGTGGACGCGCAAAACAGAAAACTTCAATCCTTCTGCGGGGCGAGCCTGTGCACTTGTTTATGGAGATGTTTACACTGGAGGAAAACGTACCAAAAACGCGGAGAGCCAGAAATGTTAACAAGCGCAGCCGCGAAGGAATGTCAGGAATGCAGCTGGCATCCGGCCGCGCTGCTGCTCGCTCCCGAGCACCCTAGGCCAGGGAAGAGAGAAGGCGGGACATGCACCCGCCTTGAGCCAATTGCGTGCTGTCTTTCTTAGAAAGACGCATGCAAAGGCCAATAGCGGGAGATAAAAAAAAAAGCACGAGCGTGTGTTTCGAAGTTGAAAGCCCTTACTAAAAGCCTCGCAGAGCAGCGCATGCGCGCTGGCTCAGGAGAGACCTAAACAGGCCAGTAGTTTCCCCCGACCTGTCTCCTCCCGATGCAGTAGTTGCCAGTACTCGCATCTGGTTAAGCAGTCTAGCCTGTCCCAGATTTCCTCAACTTATCGCTGCACCGGCAGCAATGGCGAACAAGTTGCTCCAGTTCCGAGGCCCACGCGCTGAAGGTCTGCCAGAACCCCCTCTGCCTCAATCAACTTCCACTCCAGCCATCGTCTCGTGCTGCCAACCCTCGACAAGCACTTTCCGCATGTTATCAGTATCAGAGCGTCCCACTCTAGCCCTATCTGGGCAGTGGATATCTAATTTGTTTGAAAGTACCTGGCAGTTACTTCACGAAGCTCCTCCCGAAACAACGTGTCATCTCCTGCCGAGAGTTGTGAAAGGGGGACCCACGGGCGAACCCTGCCTACCCCCTCATTCCAGTAGCATCAGAGCATGGTCCGATAGGAACTGGCCCAGAATCTCGGTGTGTGACCTGGCTGCAGCCACGTCACCAGAGACCAGAAATCTATCGAGTAGGCTGTACGTCTCATGTGTGGGGACATAGCGGGTATATTCATGCTTCCCAGGATGGGCCTCACGCCATATATCCATGCAGTGCAGATGTTCTATCACTGCGCGCAGCGCCGCCGTCATGTGTGGTTTAGTAAGCAGCCTTGAGGGGTGTCTGTCTATATGGCCATTGAGCACCCAGTTAAAATAGCCGGCCCACAGCAGAGGTAAACCAGCTTAGGAGATCAACTCCCTTTCCAAATCCAGGTAGAAACCACTATCATCCAGATTCGAGGCATAGACATTCAGCACGAATACTTCCACAGCATCTAGTACGCCATGCAGTAGGAGATACCGCCCCTTGATATCGGCTTTAAAGCTCAGATATTGCAAGAGTACCTGCGAGGCCACCTAGGTAATCACCCAGCGGGCATCAGTGGAATATGTAGCAGAATACATCTGTTCCCTCCATTTCTTCTGAACCTTGCGGGACTCATCCTCTATTAAGTCTGTCTCCTGCAACATCGCTATATGCACACCATGCATGCAGTGATAAGTCTGTACCCTATATCTCTTCATGTAGGAGTTGAGCGCACGAACATTACACATTATAAATTGAAAGTGCATCATCATCCCACCTAACCCCACCCCATTACCCCCTGACCGTCCCCACCCCATAACCACCCCAGTGCCGCTGCTGAATATGCTAAGAAACTGTAAACATAGCCCTCCCTCCCAACGGGTAAACACTGGAAATCAACAACTTGTGACTCCCAAAACATTGCAATTTCCCCCAAACCCTCCCTATAAAACAATCAGCCCACAATCTACAATCGCTCCTGCCAAAGAAGGGGGGGCAAAATTAAAGTCAATGGGGTGACCCTGTGTCCCTCGGAACCTGGGTAATAATGCACAAGTTACTACTTGTGTAACGATATATCTGTAAGAGACATTAGTTAGTGATAGATTCCTTACCTTAGAATATCCCCAGGCGTCAGACTGGATCCGGAAAGTTTTTCGTCAGCAGTACCCCTGCGCGTCGGTAGGTGGCGTCGTGTGGCTCCGCGTTCGTCGCTGGCGTCGTAGGCGCCGAGATGACGTCACGGAGACTACTTAGGCGCCACCCATACGCGCTGACGTCAGTTCTGAACACGACTTTGCGCGCCAGGAACGCAGAGCCATGCAAGAAACCGACCACTGGTGCCATGAAACTAGGGCCCTGAAAGGGATGACCTTAGCCCTAGAATTAGTTCGCAGAACGGGGAGGATGGGTGGGGCGGTAAGGAATCTATCACTAACTAATGTCTCTTACAGATATATCGTTACACAAGTAGTAACTTGTGCATCTGAAAGAGACACGTTAGTGATAGATTCCTTACCTTAGAATAGATACCCCAGCAATACCAACCCCGGTGGTGGGTCTGCGAATAGATTACACCAGAAAGTCACGGAGAACAGAACGGCCAAAGAAGCCGTCTCTCCGGACTTGACTGTCAAGGCAGTAATGCTTGGTAAATGTGTGCAGCGAGGCCCACGTAGCTGCCTGACAAATATCCTGTAAGGGAACGCCGCGTCCCAAGGCAGTAGTGGCTGCTGTGGCCCTGGTAGAATGGGCACGCAGCCCCACAGGAGGCTCCTTCTTAGCCAAGGAGTAACATGCTTTGATGCACAAAACGACCCACCGAGAGATGGTGCGTTTGTGCACGGCCCGACCTTTTTGGCGCCCACGTAGCCAACAAAGAGCTGGTCATCCACCCGGAACTGTTGTGTGCGCTTTAGATAGAACGAGAGCGCACGTTTTGGGTCCAGACGATGGAGCCCCTCTTCCTCTTTTGAAGGATGCGGAGGCGGAAAGAAAGTGGGCAAAGTGATGGTCTGCCCGATGTGGAAGGGCGTGACAACCTTTGGCAAGAAAGAAGGACGGGTCCTTAAAACCACCTTGTCCGGATGAACAGAAAGGAAAGGAGGTTTAGAAGAAAGAGCCTGGAGCTCACTCACTCTTCTGGCAGAGGTGATAGCTACCAGGAAAGCTGTCTTTAGAGTAAGAAGACGTAAAGGACAGTTATGAAGGGGCTCGAAGGGAGCGCACATGAGATAGGTCAAGTCAAGATTTAAGTCCCATTGAGGCATTATGAAAGGGACGGGAGGAAACGTGTGTATAATGCCTTTGAGGAAACGGTTAACAACCGGGGACTTAAAGAGAGAAGGCTAATCTGGAAGCCTGAGAAAGGCGGAGATGGCCGAAAGATAACCTTTGACAGTGCCCAGAGCAGAGCCCTGCTGGGCCCAGGATAGTAGGAACAGAAGGACCTCAGAAAGAGGCGCAGAAAGGGGATCCACAGACTTTGCTGTGCACCATGCCACAAACTTGTTCCACCTACAGGCGTATACCGTTTTAGTGGAGGGACGCCTGGCTGCCAGAATGACATCACAAACTTCGGGAGGAAGATCGAAAGCTGTTAACTGTCGCCGCTCAATCTCCACGCATGGAGGTGGAGGCTGGACAGGTTCGGGTGGAGGACCGTCCCCTGCTGCTGCGACAGAAGATCCTCCCAAAGAGGCAGTCGGATCGGGGGATCGATCGCCATGTTGAGTAGCTCGGGATACCAGTATCTTCGTGCCCAATCCGGAGCCACAAGGATGACTTGGGCCCGGTCGCGCCGAATCTTCTTCAGCACTCTGGGCAGAAGTGGTATAGGCGGAAAGGTGTACAACAGACCGCAGCTCCACTCGCGATGAAAAGCGTCGCCGAGCGAGTGCCGCCTTGGAAATTCCAACGCGCAGAACTGATGACATTGCGCGTTCTCTTCGGTGGCGAATAGATCTAACCAAGGCTCTCCGCACTGCAGAAAGAGACCTTGCGCCACGTCCAAGTTCAGACGCCATTCGTGATCCATCAAGCACCGGCGGCTGAGTTCGTCGGCCCTGGCGTTCAGAGAACCTGCCAGCTGTTGAACCACCAAGGTAATGCCTTGATGTTCCAGCCATGTCCAGAGGCGCAGAGCCTCCTGACATAGGGTCCACGACCCCACCCGCCCTGTTTGTTGCAATACCACATGGCGGTGGTGTTGTCCGTGAACACCTGCACTACACTTCCCCGGACAGAGGGAAGGAATGCCTTCAGTGCAAGTCGGATCGCCCGAAGCTCCAAAAGATTGATATGGAGCCGGGACTCCGCCGGAGACCAGAGGCCTCAGATCTCTACCTCTCCCAAATGGCCGCCCCATCCCAGGAGGGACGCATCCGTCACCACTGTGTGCTCCGGTTGGGGAAGGGAGAGGGATCTGCCATTGACCCAATCGCGATTCGTGAGCCACCACTGCAATTGTCGTGCAGTGCCCTCCGAGATCTGGACAAGATCGGACAGGTTGCCCTGATGCTGTGCCCACTGGAACTTCAGGTCCCACTGCAGAGCCCGCATATGCCACCTGGCATGTTGCACTAGCAGAATGCAGGAGGCCCAAGAGACGGAGGGTCATCCTGACTGAAACCAGGGATAGAGGCTGAAAGATGGGAATCATAGCCTGAATATCCCGGACTCGCTGCTCGGGAGGATAAACCCGAAACTGCGTCGAATCCAGAACCGCTCCGATGAAGGGGAGCTTCTGAGAAGGACTCGGGTGCGACTTCGGCACGTTGATCGAGAACCCCAGCAACTGCAGGAGGTCGGCCGTAGTCTGAAGGTGGGTGACGACTGCCTGGGGCGAGCCCGCCTTCAACAACCACTCGTCGAGGTTGGGGAAGACTGACACCCCTGACCGGCGCAGATGAGCTGCGACCACCGCCATTACTTTCATGAACACTCGAGGGGCGCTTGTAAGGCCGAAGGGGAGCACGGTAAACTGAAAATGCTCCTTGCCTACCGTGAACCGCAGGTAACGCCGGTGGGCCGGCAGGACGGGAATGTGAAAATATGCGTCCTGAAAGTCCAACGCTACCATCCAGTCTCCAGGGTCGAGGGCAGCCAAGACCTGAGCCAGAGTCAACATCTTGAACTTCTCCTTCCGGAGGAAGCGATTGACGTTCCGGAGGTCCAAGATAGGGCGCAAGCCCCCCTTGTCCTTCTTGGGGACCAGAAAGTAGTGGGAATAACATCCATGACCTACTTCTGGCCCAGGAACGCGCTCGATGGCCCCCTTGGCCAAGAGGGCCGTGACTTCCTGTTGGAGAAGCGCTAAGTGATCCCCCGACATACGGTGGAACTGAGGTGGCATGGACGGGGGCAGACTTGAAGGGGAGGGAATAGCCCCTTCGGATGATTTGTAGCACCCAGCTGTCCAAAGTGACAGAGCGCCAGTGGGGGAGGTGATGTTGAATCCTGCCGCCCACCGGCGTGGGGTGCACCCCAAAGCACGGACTAGGAAGGCTTTGAGGCGGATGCTGAGGGAGCGGAGGTGGGCTGACCCGCACACTGGCCCCCTGTGCCGCCACAGCGGCCACCGCGCCCGCGGCCACGCTGAGGCTGGTTCTGCGCAGGCCTTTGGAACGGACGGGTAGAGACGCCCCTGCCGCGGCCACGAAAGGAACGAAAAGTAGACGTGGCTGGGCTGGAGGTGGAGAGACCCAAGGACTTGGCTGGAGCCCGAGAGTCCTTAAAACGCTCCAGCGCACTGTCTGCCTTATCGCCAAAAAGGCGAGTACCATCAAAAGGCATGTCCATGAGGGAACTCTGGACATCCCCCGAAAACCCCGTGGACCGCAGCCAGGCATGTCGCCGCAAGGCCACTGTCGTGGAGATGGCTCTTCCCAAAGAGTCCGCGGTGTCCAACCCACACCGAATAGCGAACTTCGCGGCATCCTTCCCCTCTGCAACAGCTTGGGAAAGCACAGCCCGAACCTCTTCAGGGCACTGGGGCAGAGTTTGCGCCACCGTGTCCCACACAGCGTGAGAATAGCGGCCCAAGAGGCATGTGGTGTTGACCGACCGCAGCCCCAGGCTGGCAGAGGAAAACAACCTTTTGCCAAGCTGCTCCAGCTTTTTGGATTCCTTATCCGGCGGAGCGGTAGGGAATGCTGTTTGGGAAGTGGAAGCCTGAATGACCAGGCTCTCCGGTGTCGGATGAGTTGTCAGAAAGGCAGGGTCACCCGGTGCCGGACGGTGACGTATGGCCACATTTTTATCTACAGGGACCCCTGTGGCTGGCCTAGACCAGGTACCCATCAAAACATCCGTCAAGGCCTCATTAAACGGAAGCAGAGGTTCCACAGAACTTGCTGTAGTCTGAAGCACCTCAGTAAGGAGGTTAGTTTGGAGGGCAACAGTAGGCAATTCAAGGCCAAGAGCCTCAGCTGCTCTACGGAGCACCACAGTGTAGGTTGCGCCTTCCTCCATGAGTGTGGGAGGAGACACAAACCCAGGCTCAGAAGAGAAGTCAAGGCCACTGGCATCCTCCGAGTCTTCTGCCCACTCCTGTTCGGACTCACACTGCCGTGCAAGAGGGTCCTCCGACCCCTCCCAGTCCTCCTCTTCCCCAACAGCCCGAGGCACAGGCTGCAACGGCGAGGGAGGCACAGGGGAAAAGAAATGCTCCACCGGCACCGGCGCCGATCGGCACCGCTCAGGCTCCAAGGCCCAATCCGGGTTCCAAGCTGGAAACGCGGGCAAGGGCAGAGGTGGGCCAAACGGCACCCAGGGCGGCACCGGGAAGGGAGCCGCAGGGGGCGCCGGGGCCGGAGCCGCCGGCGGAGGACCCTGCGGTGCCGGGGCCGGAGCTGCCGGCAGGGGACCTTGCGGCGCCGGGGCCGGAGCAGCCGGCGGAGGACCTCAGGGCGCTGGGGCCGGAGCCGCCGACGGCGGAGCCGGCGGCAACCAAGGACCCCCAAAAGGGAGCGCGGGGCCCGAAGGCGCACCGGCGGGAGCCCTAGGCCCAAATAGGCGGTCCATGGCAGCAAGAAACTCTTGCACCTGGGCCGGAGTCGCCGACGGACCCGGGTATGGCGGGTAGGCCGCGGGACTGACAGGCTCCAACGGAGCCGCGAGGGAAAGACCCCGGGCCCCCTCGTCCGCGTCCGAAGACCGACGGGGGGAGGTCGGAGAGCGTACGCGCTTCTTCGACTTCTTTTTATGACGTCGCTTACCCGAATCCGAGGGTGAAGACTTGGACCCCGAGGAGCGATGATGGCGACTCCGCGTTCGGCCCCTCGAGCGACCCCTGGACCTGGAACGGCGCGGAGACAACTGTCGGGCCTCCAGCAGCTTTCGGGACCGCTCCCGCAAAGCCTTCGGAGCCATGGCCAGACAGTCGGAACATGACCGGGAGTCATGGTCGCGCTCTAGACAGTAGAGACAGACGCCATGGGGGTCGGCCACCGACATCGTACGGCGGCAGGCCCCGCAGGTTTTAAAACCAGGCATCCCTACGTGGCACCAGGAGTCAAAATATAGAAATTAGAGACAAAAAGTCTCAAAAACAACTAGTCAAAAAGTGACTAAGGTACGTGCTCTAACCGGATCTGCGCTTGCTGGCGCGGAAAAAGAAAGAACTGACGTCAGCGCGCATGGGTGGCGCCTAAGTAGTCTCCGTGACGTCATCTCAGCGCCTACGACGCAAGCGACGAACGCGGAGCCGCACAACGCCACCTACCGACGCGCAGGGGTACTGCTGACGAAAAACTTTCCGGATCCAGTCTGACGCCTGGGGATATTCTAAGGTAGGGAATCTATCACTAACGTGTCTCTTTCAGATGCTAAAAACTACAAGTCGCTCCATTGGGTAGAACCAAAAATCCCTTTTGTGACCAAAATACTTTTTAGAAAAGGATTCAAATGATAACTCAATTACCGTGAGGTGCACACAACAAGAATTCACAATCAATGAGTAGTCCTCTTTGTCCGTTAAATCAAAATTGACTCTCTTTTTTTTAATATATATATCAAATTTTTCAATATTTCTAAATAGGCTGACAAACAAAATTCAACATATAATGGCGTAATCACAATAACACAATAGTGACTGATGTGACAAATAGTGAAATAAACCAAAATAATATCAAATTCATACAAAACACAAACATAAATATACAAGATATCTGTCCTATTTTGAATTTCAACAGTAACCAGCAATGTCAATAAATGTACGGTAACAGAGACTCAGGACATGAGAGAACACTACGTCGACGTTTCGACACTGGTATCAGTGTGATTTTAGAATCATTAAGTAGGGTCTTCCTCAGGACAAGATAAAACCTAGTGTCAGCCTGTTCACCAATAGAAAGAGAACCAATATTAGAGAAGTGTGTGCATGTTATAGGATGTCATAATGTGCGGCAAAAATAATTGCCCGGAGAATAACTCACCACTGTATTCCAAAAGTGAAAATGGGTCGACTCCTCCAATTGTGGTAGGAGCGTGGTAGCGGAAGGTTAACTACAATTCTAGACAATCGTCAAGGTATGTTAGAATCTCTGTGGGTAAATGATGTGTCACAATCACTTATTCTGATTATTGACCGGTAGTCTTAAGTGATCTAAGGGGCCAAACACTCACCATACGATTTCAGTCATGAGATATCAATAAAGTCTGTGCCTCTAAAGGTCCTGCATATAGGACCCTCGTGTATACGAAGGGGTGTCCCCTGGTTCGTGTAGATCACCGTCTCAAAGTCTGGGCAGTCTGTTGAAAAACTATATATTTTTTACCATAAAGCTATGCCCATATACCCGCGCTCAGTGGGGATCGTGTGAAGATAAAAAGTGCTTACCCTAACGAGTCGTGTATCTCGTTAATCATGTAATCACAAAACACCTGCACCAGCTCTAGGTGGAGGGGCAGCATAAAGTAATAGATGGAATAGAATCAAAAAGAAGAAAAAGGAAAAATAAGTGTGAATAAATAATGCCATTAAGGGCGTCTCCCAACACTCACTAAGCACTCTGAACCTCCCACACATCCGATGAATAATCAGGCGCCGAGGGGACGGCATGCGCCGGTGCCAGTGGCAGCAGCACCCGGCCACTCACCACTAGACCAGGCTGCTTACTCTCACACCTGACTTTCTCTACCACACAAACGTAAAGTCACTGCAAAGTTGCTCCAACCACAACGCTTGTCACTCAGCACACAACACACTCTCACTCTTCCACATTTACCGTCTCAACCACCTTCAGGGGAGTGGCCGTGCCCCAGTGTCTCTCCCATCATTCGCTCACCACCCACTGCCCATTACCAGTACAGGAAGAAGGGTTAAAAGGTGAGCCTCAAACAGCTGTGGCCCGTGCAGGTAAGAGTGGTGGGGCCAGGTGGGGGGAGGGGGGATTTCGACAGACGACCACGAGGGAAAATTAATTATTTATTCAATTTTCCCTCGTGATCGTCTGTCGAAATCCCCCCCACCCAGCCCCACTGCCCCAGCGCTCTCAACTGCACGGGCCACGGCTGGCCTCAAGTCCCTGGACACAGTTCCTTCTCTGCGGCTTCAACTCGCCCAGCTGTCACCTTCACAACAGTCAATTCAAGGCGTCTGTCGACCACCAATCCTCCTCAGGTCTACCCAGTCACCAGGGTTTCCTCCCCGGCATCAGCACCACTATCCGAAGAGTTGGAGGCAGTCACCACTTCCATAAGTGCTCGCACCTCCTCACGTTCAGTTTTCTGATGTTCGTAGTCCAGAGGCGAGGCCCCTGCCTCCTTGGGTTCCAGTCGCTGCCGCTCATGGTCCAGGGTGCCATCACGGGGGACCACTGCTCGTTGGGAGAACCAGGAGGACAGTCCACCCCGCTGTCTACGTCTCCTCACCGGTCTGGCAAAATGAGTTAACGAGGCCCAGACCCTGATGGCGTGTGAGGCCAGGACCTGGCCCTCTCCCTGCACCTTGAGCCAGTCCCATTCAACCTCCAGAGTGGTGAAAAAGTGTGTACGTTCAGCATGGCGTACTTTCAATTTGGCCGGGTACAGAAACATATAGCGGAGACCCATTGCCAATAGTTTTTGCTTCACTTCCACAAAGGACATCTGCATCTGTTGCACCAGGCGAGTGTAATCTGGAAAAATACGGATCGTGTGGTTCTCAAATTTGTGATCACCAGATTGCCAGACAGTTCAGAGAACTGCATCCCTGTCACTGTAGTTTAGAATTTTCTCGACCAAAGTGTGCATCTGGCCCCCACTGGCAGTGTCAGTGCAAGGATGTGCAAATAGGGAGAACAAGGCAGCCGTTGGGAGAGCGTCCTTAATCCACTGTTCAAGGAAGATTTCAGGAGACTGGTCCTCCACCCCCTCCAGAAATCCAACAAAGCGTTGATCGCAATGTCAAGATCGGCCCTCCGTGTCTTCGGCCCTGCATTCCAGGGCTGCTGTTTTGGTGATAGGTCTGTTAGTGTGGTTTACAAGGCGGAGACCTCGCCTTGCAGTTTGGACACATGCTTCTCCGAAGCCAGGGATCATCCCGCCACAGTACATAGGTCCACCACAACGAGTCCAACATCCAGCGAGACAGCGTCTATCTTAGCCTGCTCAGCCATGCCAGAGGCTTCTATAGCAGCCAGTATTTGCCCACCAGTGGGACCTTGCGGTGTCTCTATCCTCCGGCGGCTCCAAATGGGGGGGCTCCTCTCGGATGTCTGTCTTTCCCCATGGTGTTATCATATCAGGCAGAGAAAGGTATGTGAAAGGGGAGTGCCCTCTGTTAATTGCAGTCAATTGCCCTCAAATGTGGCAACCCACTGCATTGCAGGGGTCGGGCCTCCTGCGAAACCTCAACAGGCGGTCATGCAGACTAGAGGGGTCACGATCCGAGTGGACCAGGACGGGATGGCAAGTGCCCCGTGACCAAAGCACTGCTCACCACATCATCTGGAGGGTCCAAGCAAAGGATGAAGCCTCTGAGGTGTCTCAGTGTCCCCAGGCACAGCCGTCAGTATCTTCTGGTGCTCCAGGGGGGGAATAAGCAGACTGGCAGACGTCAGACAAGCAGGGAGACAAGGTGAGCCAGGCGAGAGATGGTCCGATAACCAGGTGCCTTCATATGGAGTACTTTAAATATGCAAAACTCCATTTTCCTTAGTAACAATAATCACAAATAATATATTCGAGTGCTGACTATGCATGATTATGATACACTCCTACACTCTCTCAGAGTGAGATCAAAATTATACTGCTCCACCATACAACACTATACAATTACAGGTCATACCATAATACACTATGCAATCACAGGTCATATCATACTAACCAATGACAAACCATACCATACCATGCCATACTATACGACAGGCCATACCAAACTATACTATACTACAGAATAACAGGCCATACCATACTATACTACAGAATGGCAGGCCATACTATACCATACCATACCATACAATGACAGGCCATACTTTACTATACAATGACTGGCCATACCATACTATACTATACAATGACAGGTCATACCAGAATATACAATAACAGGGCCTATCATACCATGCCATACTATACAATGACAGGCCATACCAGACCATGCCATACAATGACAGGCCATACCATACCATACTATGCAATAACAGACCATACCACCCCATACAATGACACTATAGTAAACAATGACAGGCCATACCATACTATTCAATAACTGGGCATACCATACCATTCCATACAATGACAGACCATACCATACTGCAGCATACCACGCCATGCCATACTATACAATGACAGGCCATACCATACTCTACTATACAATTACAGGTCATAGCATAGCATCCAATGACAGGCCATACCAAACTATACTATACTATAGAATAACATGTCATACCAGACTATACAACTGGGCATACTAAAACATACTATGCCAAACTATACAATGACAGGCCATACTATGAAATACCATACCATACTATAGTCAGGCCATACCAAACAATACTATACAATGAAAGGCTGCACCATACCATAACATACAATGACAGACCAAACCTTACTACACGATGACAGGCCATACCATACTATATTATACAATGACAGGTCATACCATAATACACAACAACAAGGCCACCCATACCATGCCATACTATACGACGACAGGCCATACATGCCATACAATGACACGCCATAACATACATACAATGACTGGCCATACCATACTATGCAATGACAGACCATACCATACTATATAATGAAAGGCCACACAATACTATACAAGGACAGGCCATACCATGCCATACAATTACAGGCCATACCATACAATACTATACAATTACAGGTCAGACCATGCTATCCAATGACAGCCTATACCAAACCATACCATGCCATACTATACAATGACAGGCCATATCAAACTATAATATACTATACTATACTATACAATGACAGGCCATACCATACTAAACAACAACAGGCTATACCAGTGATACTCAAAGTACGGCCCGGGGGCCGCATGCGGCCCTCTTGACCTTTACTTGCGGCCCCCGTGGTGAACAGCAGCATGAGCTGCTGTTCAGTTGCTGAGCACTAACACTTAAAAGAAAATGTTAAATAAACGAGCAAGCATTTATTAACCTGCAAATAAATGCTTGACCGTTTATTTAAAATTTTTTTAGACCTCCTCACACACTCCCTGACCCACCCAGACCCCCTACCACCACCCTGCTCGCATCAGTGCGGCCCTCGGTCACACAAAAGACTGTACTTTGTTGCCCCTGGGCAAATGTTTGTGAGTACCCATGGGCTATACCAAACCATACCATGCCGACTATACAATGACAGGCCATACCATAACATGCCATACTATACTATATGACAGGCCATACCATACAATACTATACAATGACAGGCAATACCATACCATACAACAATAGGCCATACCTTACTATACAATGACAGGCCATACCATAACATACCATACCATACTATACGACAGGCCATACCATATAATAGAATGACAGGCAATAACATACCTTACTATACAATGACAGATCATACCATAATATATAATAACAGGGCCTACCATACTATACCATGCCATACTATACAATGACAGGCCATACCATACTATACAATATCAGGGCATACTATACCATGCCATGCCATATATTGAAAGGCCACACCATACTATACAATGACAGGCCATACCATACCATACAATCACAATTCATACCACACGATACAATGACATGCCATACCATACATACGACAGGCCATACCATGCAGTACTATACAATGACAGGTCATACCATGTTCTACAATGATAGGCCATACCATAACATACCATGCCATATTATACAATGACAGACCATGCCATATCATACAATGATAGGCCATACCTTACTATGCAATGACAGGCCATACCATACTATACAATAACAGGGCTTACCATACCATGCCATATTATACAATGACAGCCCATACCATGACATACAATGACAGGGCATACCACACCATGCCATACAATGGCAGGCAATACCATACATATAGTGACTGGCCATACCATACTATACAAGGACAGGCCATGCCATACCATGTCATACCATACTACACTACAGAATGACAGGCCATACCATACCATACCATAAGGTACTATACAACATAACAAAAAAAAAAAAAAACATTGAAAAACCCAATAGATCCCACATTGGTGAGACCTATTGGCTTGTTTAAAGACCTAAATCAAACGATAACTGGCCTAATCTGGACCGGAGGGCGACACTTGGTATTTCTATACACTTTACAACTCCCTGTGGAGGCGGGAGGGCATGGCTTACCCATTAGAGAAATACTACTTGCGAGCCCAACTTCAATGGTTAAGAAGATGACTAGCTGACCGTTCCTGCATGCAGACTGCGCTACAAGGGGTAAACTTGACCAATGGTACACTACAGCAACTAATGCGTCTAAAGAGATGCCCTGCAAATCATCTGCCCCTCTTATTGTGCACTGTGTTAACATCTCTGAAGCAAGCCTACTTGTTTACCAAACACATTTCCCCCGATGCCCCTTTCACACCCTTAGTGGTGCTTCTGACTCACACAGGCTCGTTCAAACCTACTCCGCTCCACACATGGCACGAACATGTTCTGAACATGGCAGGATACGCTGGTGTGATATTGGATTTAGAAACACTACGCAAAAATATAGTATCCCCAAAGGGCAATATCTTAAATACACAAAGTAAGAGAATTGTGACGTGAAAACCCTTTGTGGGCACCATTAAGCCTTCTCATTAGCTTTGAGGCACTTTTAATTTGCAACGTGCGTCACCTGAGCTTATCTAAAACCAACAGAAAGAATTTGGGATTCCTTATGACCCATTTTCATATTGGTGCAACACTGGTCTCAAATATTGATCAACCACACAAACAATGTTTCTCCTTTCAAGAAAGTGACGACAATTATGATGCTAATCAATTACACAATTAAGATTTCTCATTTCTTTTCTCTCACAAAACTATTCACAATAAAGAATGTGCTGTACTTTTACTCAGGCATATTTTTCGCTTCCAGGGCATGCCAGCCAGTAGCAGAAAAAGGCTCACAATTGATCTCTTGAAAACCATGATATGGTTGAAACAAGCACATCGCATCTGTGATAAATGGGCAAACAAACACACTAAATCGCCTTAGGCTGTTGATGATAGGGTTTGGTTATTAACTTGTAACCTTTGATCCAAACATCAATGCAAATGTATTTCGATCAGCAGTGGGCTCTAAACTATCACCAGGTATATGTGGGCATGCGATTAGCACTGCACAGCCATTGAAAAAACATCGTAATTTATTATTATTATTATTTTTTGTTAGTTTTATATAGCGCGAACTAGACCCGAAGGTATCAGAGCGCTTTACATGAGCACCAGTTGCGTTACAGACGGACACATGCATTTTTAGGTCGAGCATAGATGCAGCGCGCATTTGCTGCTCTGCGAGGCATGGTGTAATCCCTCTGGGGAGTTTGAACACACCCACCACACGCTCCCAGCTTTTCATTGGTTTCTTGGTCCGCCTTTATAAATGCCATAGTTTTCGTTGGTGAATAGAGTACATTTGTCCCACCTTGTGGCTGTTTTGTTCCCACCATGCGGACTGCCCCTGCTACATGGATCCATTTGTTATGGGCCATATGTTTTGGTTTGCGCACTGCTTTTTCTTTTGCCTCGGCTTGGTTTGGAACTTTCCTGTTCGTGTTTCACTTTGCTCCCGCCCCCTCCCGTTGTCCGTGTTCACTTTGCTCCCACCCCCCCTCCCGCTGTCCGTGTCGACTTTGTTCCTGCCTCCCAACCGCCATAGTTTGTGTTGTCTTTCTTGACGCTCCCCTCCCGTTGTCCGTATTCCCTTTGTTCCCACCCCTCCTGTTGTCCGTATTCCCTTTGTTCCTGCCCCCACTCTCGTTGTCCATGTTGTCTTTCTTCCCGCGCCCCTCCCGCTGTACTTTCTGGTGCCTTTGTTCCTGCCCCCCTCCTGTTGTCCGTATTCCCTGTGTTCCCACCCCCTCCCGTTGTCCGTATTCCCTTTCTTCCAGTCCCCCTCCCGCTGTACATTCTGGTGCCTTTCTTGCCGCTCCCCATCTCTTGTCTGTATTCCCTTTGTTCCTGCCCCCCTCCCGTTGTCCCTGTTATCTTTCTTCCCGCCCCCCCTCCCGCCGTACTTTCTGTTGCAGCGAGTAGCAAGGGCCCTGGTGCGTGCAGGTGAAATGGACCACCCTAATAAACTTGTTTGTTTGTAAAAAAAACACCAATGCTCGGGGTGCAGTGGGCGTCTCACTGCTCTGAGTCCCAGTGCCACTGCACCATCGATAGCCAAGTTCCTCAGTGGGAGGCTGGCACTCCCAGCAGACAGGTGTCCATACCTGCAGTGAAGCCATGCTGGAGGCTCCTGTGGCGCGTGCCGGGGGCGCTGCTGTTCACGCGGGCTGAGTACAACTCCCGGAGGCCAGGGGCGCACCTCCTGCACCCCATTTTTGCCACCATGCTGCTCATTTCAGGCCCGGCCGGGGCGCCCTCTTCCTGGGCTTGTGTCCAGGTGTCGCCTCCCTGGGATGGTGTGCGGTGGTCTGGGGCTGCTACCGCCTATAGGCCTCTTATACCAGGAGGAGGGCAAGGGGGACCCCCGGCTGATCCAGAAGCGCAGGTGTGAATCCCGCGCAGTGGGGTGCAGGCTGAGGAGGGCCTGGAGGAGGGGGTGACACTGAAGTCACGTCCAAATGCCTCTGTCAGGGCTTCCTCTGGGGGACTGGTGGGCGATAAATAACCCCTCCAAATAATATTTTCTTTGTGTGAGGGAGCTGATGCCACTGGGAATACACATGCCCGGGGTACAAGTTCAAACAGGGCCCTGGAAACACAGATGCCCCCACACCCAGTGCCATACTACTGCCCACTTAAATTAAAGATCAAACAGGCCGGGACTGTCCACCCAAGGAATATTTTATATATGGCACTATAGAGTGACCTCAAGTCTCTTACATAGCGCTACAACGTCGGCAGAACGTGGACCAAGGCTACTTATTAAGACTACTTATGGATCGAAGCTAATACAGGTTACTTTCGTAGGTTGTGTTGCTTTGCCAAAGATCACACATGTTGGTCAACTGGGGGTAGCCAGAATCGGAACTGAGAAGTCCTGAACCAATAATGATTTAACCATAGGGCCATGCCTCTCAAGCGCTAGAAAATTTGCCATAGGGCCACGTCTCTCAAGCACTAGAACATTTACAGTTCACCAAAAAAGAGGTTAATCTGCATAGAAATAGCTCGAGAGCTTATGCACATCCAAATATCATATCCGTTCAGCCGCGCTTTCCAAAGAATTATTATGGTTAGTGGGTGGCAGAAATTAGGACCTGAATAGTGTATGTTTCAGTTGGCCATTTACAAATGGCTTATAATAGATTCAGTTACAGCATATGTGGTATTGTGCATGCAGTTGTTTATGTCTAGCTGACAATACAAGGCACATTCTACTGGTAAAATAAAAACGCCAGTGCTAAGACACAACTGGGGTTGTCTCCACAGTATGCCCATCCATACATGTCTAACGATGAAGGTGCTCGCAAATTGATCACTCAAAACATTTGTAACTGGCAATCGCAATTTGCATTAATAATAAAATATTGCATAGGAGATGGATTCAGATACTCAATTTGCATATGTGCCATTGATGCGTAAACACACGACGTGCATATTCATCAGATATGGCTCATAGTGACCTTGTATTCTGGTCCTAAAGGGGCTTCTTACTGGGGTCTGTTAACCGTCCTACCAAGCATACATGCATCCGGTCTCTTTTTCATAGCCAACAAACATTTCACACAACTACCAATGGCAGTGAAGAGAAAGATGACCAACATGCACAAAGAGTGCCAACACTAAGTGCCTTTAATTGGGGTTATTTTGACTATAGGCAATATTAGATGTATGGTGTATCAGAAACGTACAGCAATCTAAAACATTCTACTATGATGTTTCAAATGATTGTAATGATTTTAATAAATCAAACAATACATTTATACATAAGTGGCTTTAATGAACAAAAAGAACAGAAATGTGACAGGATTAAGACGTCTTTCCAGCTCCAGATACTTTTCTGGATCTCAGTACTAATACATGTATTCTTTTTAGGTCGAGCCTAGAGGCAGCGTGCATGCTGTAATCCCTCTGTTACTGATAGCCGTGCTTCTCATAAGCAACGACTCTAATGAATGATGAGTGGCACATGACATCACCAAGGGAGCTGTGCTGTGTGGAATAGTTTACAAGGACTCCACTTTCTTGTGTACGGCACTGATGTCTTCTACCATTTTCCCTCAACTACTGCAGTTTTCATTCTTCTGTAGGACTATGATATCAGGAATAGCATAGAATGGAGAGGCATAGAGTGGAATACCGAACAGTAGAGTGGCATATTGTGGCATAGAGTCTAGTGGCGTAGAGTGGAGTGTCGTAGAGCAGAGTGACGTAGAGCAGAGTGGTGCAGATTGGAGTGGCATAGAGTGGAGTGGCAGAGTCAAACAGTGTAGATGGGAGTGGCATAGAGAGGAACGGCATATAGAGGAGTGGCGTAGAGTGGTGTACAGTCAAGTGGTGTAGCGTGGAAAAGCATAGAGTGGATTGACATAGATTGGAGAGCTGTAGAGTGGAATACTGTAGTCTGGAGTGACTTAGGTGGAGTAGTGTAGAGAGGAATAGAGTAGAGTGGAGCGGCATAGAGTGGAGTGGCGGAAAGTAGAGTGGAGTCGAGTGGAGTGGTGTACAGTGGAGTGGCGTAGAGTGGAATAGCGTAGAGTGGAATAGCGTAGAGTGGAGTGACATTGTCATGTAGTTCCCACTAATTCATAGGATCTGCACGTTTGTGGACAACATAAACTTTGGGTGTGGTGCCTAGACTGATTCCATGCACCCCCTTAGTATGTGTTTGCCTAGAGACCAGCTAGCTCACAGTGCCACCAAACGTCCCCCTAACCCAAACAGGGAGCGAATGGCTTCTGGCAACCACTGAATATGACAACCCTGACCCCCAAGGGATCGTGCTAACAGATCTACAACCCTTTCGCTCAGTCCCTCATGCTCTCTTGTTCTCAGAGAAATGTACAGAGAATATACAATGGGACTTTTTCAATATATTTATTGGATCAACGTTAATCTTGTATAGAATATATGTGCTGCGATAATCAGTAAATGGAAGAATATGAAAGTGATTACAAACACCAAAATAGTAAATAGCAGGTATAGTTCCACCATGGTGCTAAAACAGTGTATATATGCAGGCATATAAAACAAGGTAATAATCTGACATACTCATACTATGCAATCCCTACTCTATGTGCGTCTGGTGCAGGTGCAGGTGTGTGTATCTAGAGCCAAGAATTCCACCACGGGATGATCTAACCTCATTATCTGGCAGAATAGAATGTAGGACCCCATCTTGGTCACATACTGGACACCCCTCACGGAGATGTTAGGCAGCTGCTTGGCAAAGCCTCAGAATGCAGGGACCCCTCAACGTCAGCTGAAGTGTCTCCTCAGCTAAACCCTGGAAATGCTCCTTTATTTATAATAAAAAGCATCCTTGCGATGTACATTAGCAGATTAGTGTTGTTATGGGTTAGCAGATAGCCCTGTCGCTCTGTGGATGAAGATAGAATGGCATTTGCACAACGTACGCATAGGCCTTGTACTATAGTGTTTGATGCATCATGAAAATGTTGCACAAAGCCAGATGTGTAAGCAAAACAGTTTCAGAGAAACTAATCCAACATTGTCACACGCATTTATGTGCAAAAGGTCACAGTAGAATGTTATTGTGCAGAAAGAGGATAATATAAGACAAATGTGCAGCGTTGCTACATGGGCCTAACTCGGGCACATAACACCCACTCCTAAAAGTGATCTAAAAACCCAGCAGGCCATATAAAATTATAAAACAGTAAAATCTAAAACCATTCTAAAAAATCACCTAGAGGTAATTTCTAAAAAAAACTAACTCTTAAAAAGATCATCACACAGTTTGAAATCCCAAGCACACAGAAAGCCAAGGTGCCTAGAAGAAAGGTAATACAAATTCACCCCTCCCAAAAAAAATCATCTGTTTGTTACATTTTGTTTAAAAAACAGGCCAAATAGTTCTCATCAAACGGAATAGCCAATTGTTTATGTGTTCTGAGTGGTAGTCACAACATTGCTATTGCCAGCAACCACAAACGACGTTCCCAGGGGTGCACCTTGAAGCAGGTTTATAGAGCTAAGGTGGCTCCATCCAGTCCCCACAGCAGCCGCCAAAGGAGGGACTACATCATTTAAGCGTTCCGCAGAGTCAGTATCCAGTTCACTAGGAGCCAAAGCATTCCAGGGTGGCTCGAAGAATGTGTTTAGTAGCAAAGGAATACGCTGGGGACGACTATACTCATGGGCCTTTAAAGGGTCCATCAGTACCTCAATGTCCAATTGCACAACCAAATGCGATCTGAGACAGAAATCCAGTACACATTCATGACTTCAAAGCAGACAGCGGAATACAGGTTGTATGCAGTGAGACCACACAGGCCTGAACGATAAGAACCAATGCTCATTCAGCTCTCGAAGCCGAGGTGTGCTGAAACAGTGTAACATGCGCTCATGGCATAGCAGCACAGGCAGTGCTGTCTCCATTCCGTTTCAAACTGGGACAACCATTGCGGCGCAGGAAAATTAAAATAAGATTCCCCGCAACAAGTAGCAGGACAAGCTGAAGATCTCCAAAAATGCTTCCCAGTACGGAGTGAATGAATGATGGTATAACTCCAAAAACCTTTTGAAAGGTGCTAACCAATTTAGAGCCAATACATTTAAAAAACTGAACTACTCCCTTTGTATTAGACATGTTAAAGATACGGTGGACCAGCTCCCAAAAATGAAGTGGGAAGTTAGTATGAAGCAGCGTCTGTATTTCGGACAAAGATCTCGCAACCTGGAGACCAAACGTATCTTTGTTGGATGTTAAGGCCACATCCTTTTGAAAAAGCAAGGCTTTCAGTTTGCTCAGAGAATCAAAGCGTATGTTGGAAACATTTATCGAAGGCCACAGTTTTGCCTCCCTAACTTTGCAGGCCGGTGGAAACAATACTTGTGTGCAGCAAGTAACTATGGAATTAACCGTCACAAGATAAGCGATGCCTGGTTCCATTCCACAGCAGCCTTGATCGTTCAGCATCAAATAACTCCCATTAGAGAGCAGCCTGAAAACAGGACAAATAACAGCGGTCGGAGAACCCTTCAGATAACAGGACAAGTTCGCAACCGACGCATTACAAGCCCTGTGAAGTAAAATGTACTTGCATACTAGGGACCCGCTTAAAGCATTCTCACAGTCGGAACCACTGAGAAAAACGTCTGTGCCCCATTCCTGCATCTAAACTTGAAAGTTACCTCCCAGTATGCATGCACAAATCCTTCCCCTAATGCTTCATATCTGCCTACCTGGTGATGTTGTAGACAATATTGGAATTGGAATGTTGTGACTGGTAGGGTAATATATCAATGGATTATCCAATCCGTGGAAGGCATTTCGGCAACGGTGAAAGATAACTGGTCTAATTTTTAAATGTGCAACACGGTATACTTTGCATCTCTCCGTGCCATTAATATCTGTCGTTCAGTTAGATCGTATGAAGAAAACTGATTAGTGGTGTTAATATAACGCCACAGCACATGGTCATAACTTACGGTTTGAAGTGTCCAGCTTAATAACACAATGGACCGAAGTTGTGACAGTCCGTGCAGTAAAATAGACATGTCCTGCTACATTATGTCAAATGCAGATGATAGTATGTTGCCCAATGACTACATCCTGGAAGATAACATTGTCATGCCACTGTCAACCACTGCCAAAGCCTTTTCCAAATTAATCCTATCAATCTCACACAGCCTCTCAGCAGCTTCCTGTTGAGAGACTTTCCATAGTTCACATAGAATAGAAGAAGGGCTTTTGACTTGGGTTCTGGGGACATACTAAGAAATCCCTGAGATCCAGGTCATCAGCCAGAAGGGACAAGTGTTGTTTCACCTGAGACAGTGTCAAGGTCTTTAGCCACTCAAGGCATAACTTCTCAACACTGTATGATGTCACCACCCCGGAGTGTTCTGATTATACATAACGTTGGTCAGGTCTATTGATCTTAAGCCGTTTGGTGTTACCAAGGAATCTGGACTGACACCCATTAGTGTCTAAAGGCCAAACAAACCATCCCTTCCAATTGGGGTCTGGTGAATTGTAATGAGCCATTGCGTATTATGGCATCTCATGTATCCTCACTATAGCGTGTGTAGTGCTGCCAATTGTAAAAACGTACAAATGTGGGAATTCGCAGTGTGTTCAGGTCTTTTATTTTAGCTATTACAAGTTATGATGTTTGCTGCACAGTTTTGTTCAGGAAAATAATTTGTTGTGTTATTAGGCATGCTCTAAACAAGAGCCGAGCAGAGGAATGGGTAGGTCGTACCCACTCCGCGACAGTCACAAATCACGGGAGGACGCATTTCTGTGCAACTCCGCTTCGGCTCATTGGAGCCCTCTGTTCGAACAAAAGCGGTCGGTATATTTGACTGCTTTAAGGTATACTATATATCCTTTCTGCGCTTGGGACAGCTAGGCACTAAGTAAGACTTGTGCACACAACTGTCCGTTTAGGAGTAGGTTTAATGGTTTTTTCACGGTCCTGACCAATTGCCTTGATCTTTTTAGACTTTGCGGCAAGAAACATGTTGACCATCACCAATACCTAGAGCTAACGTGGTCCATTATAACCACTCTAGCCCACACTTGTTTTTAACATAACCTAGGGTTCCAAACATTTAATACATTTTCTTTATGAATCCCCAGAGTTATTTTTAACACCTCTCACCACTCTACTCACAAACCACACCCTCACTACAACACTCACACTTCAGACAGCAGCTCAAAAGACCTCCGGCAAAGAGCCCCCCTGTGGGGCCCGTTGGGCATTGCAGCACCGGCCCAATGAGGAGCTGCCCAATGATGAAGCATGACACCCTTCGGGGTGTGTGAGGGCTCTTGCTCCTGAACGATCAGATCCCCTGGACTCGATCCACTCAGGACCCCACCGACCTACCACCTAAAGGAACTGCGCACCCTTTTGTTTCTCATGCTCTAAACAAGGCCTCAGTTCACTGAAACTGCCAATCTTTTGTCCCCAAAACAGATTTTGTTTCTATTGTGTCTTTTCAAAAGTCAAACCCCTGTAAAAACAGCTGGGAAAGAAAAGAAGCAGAATAGATCAACTTGGTGTTTATAAGCATATTTTTCTTTGCAGATGTAGGTGCAAGCCCGTAAAAATATGAGGCTGGATCTGATGTGTCAAAACCAGAAAAATAAGCGCACTTCTGTGCAAATGTTTTTGAACTACCTTTTTGTGGTGTTGGGCAGTGTTCCCATTGGGTGTAATTATAAATGGCACGTGGGATACTTGCTTTATGCAGAAAGTGGTGACCATAATGTTGATAACAGAACATATCACCGTAATTAGATGTACCATCATACAATTCATCAGAAGAAAATGCAGCTGATTGCTCTAGATCTTCTAGCAAATGATGCGCTGTATCAATGTCCCAATCATCAGAAATAGTACTAGAGATGATGATATCATTTAAGTAGGACCATACACATCATACGATAACCTGTCCTAAACATAGAGAGCACGCACTTGTAGCTTGAAAGGGAGAGGCGGCTGCTGTGGAATCTCAGGTTCAGTTGAATCCAATGAGAAGTCGTCGTAATCCACGAAGTATCCAGATGCGGTTCGGTCTATTTTTGGCAGGTTTTGTAGAACAGTGAGATGACTCAATCTGTGGCATATTCACATTGATCTTATTGTTGTCAATTTTTCTAATTGAAATTTGCGTTTCTGTAGTAGTTGATAGTACAGTGGTAGTTGTTGATACAGGGAGAAGAAATACTTCATTGTTGTTTATGGTTTCTTGTTGGAAGGAGAAATCTTCATTAGTTATCAAAGCTTCCATTTGAACCTCCTGTGTTGTAGTGAGAGAAGAGCGGCAGGTACCGGGAGTCCATGTAGCTTACTATTGAGAATCGGCCACATAATGTGGTTCGATCAGATCAATGGAGACAAACCTTTTGTCTCGTTGACCGGCAAGGGGCGGAAAAAGTACAGTTCTAGTACCTGCGACAGCTATGACCGGTACAGGTGCTCTGTAGGATGGTCCAAATTATTTTTTGTTCAAACTTTTTTCCCTGACCAGATCCCCTATCTTGCTGGAACAACCTTCACTTCCCCAATGGGGGTGCGTTTTACTTGGATGTTGCGTTGTCCGTCCCGGAATTCATTTAGTTCTTGTAAAACAACCAAACATTTATTGATGTCAAACGGTGTGTCTGCCACCACTGTGCCGACATTATCGAGATCTGGGACCCACATTCTTACCCCAAACAGGGTTTTATATGGAGTCCGACCACCCAGGGGCGTTCTTGGCATGTTAAGTGCCCTCTGGACCCCATTTAGGTGATGGACCCAACAGCGACCTGAGCCTAGTACACTTGCTGTTAAAGACTGCTTTAGGTCACGGTTTTTCCTCTCGACTACCAAATTTCCCTCAGAATGATAGGGGGAGGAGTACTGCAAGGCCACACCCAAACTTCCCATGGCTTCTTTGTAAGCCTGAGAGCTAAACGCCGGACCCTGGTCGGAATGTAGTGTGCCAATTGCGTATGTCCTGATGAAGACCCGCAAGTCTTTGATAACAGTTCTGACGTCAGCCGATCACTGTGGCCATACCCACAGGAATCTAGAGCATGAATCCATTGCCACCAAGATGTACTTGTAAGCCCTGTCAGATTGTAAGGGGTCGCAGTGGTCCAAATAGACACATGCAAGAGGTTTGTTTGAAATCAAAAGAGGTATCTGTGGTGGATGTGCTATGGTTGAGCCCTTCATCTGCTGGCAGATGCCACATTTAAGGACAAAGTCCTTAATCTGTTTAGTAAGATCAGACCAGCAATAGTGCTGCTGCAATAATTAAACTGTAGCAGTAATCCCTGCATGTGCTGAACCCAGACTAGTATTAACCCCAGTCTGCAATCAGTGTTAATTATTACTCTATCCCCCACTTCTGGAATTGGAGCATATGGTATGTTCTGTGCATCTAACTTGTAGGAGTACTTGAGTGGAAAGCCTTTCGGCAGGTGTGTCCTTGCGCACGGCATTGACAGCCACCATGATGTCTCTGTCTATTCTCGTACTAGAACGAGTGGTTGCAGCAACGGCAGCAGTACAAACTGGTGCCTTAACGGCTTCATCAACCATGGAATTCCCTGCAACGTGAACGCCAACACGTTGATGACTAAGCATGTGTAATACATGAGACGGTGGCAAGCAGTCTTTCAGCTTTGCCACTTGTTCCCAAAGCATCTTGTTCTTGATTGTGCAGCCCTTAGAATCTCAACATCTATTCTGGCCCCAGTAGTGACATTTTTCATTATATGACTGGACACAATAATATGAATCACACACTAAATGTGTGGGGAATCCATGATTTGTATCTTCCAGTGCCAATATCAGGGTCTTTAGTTCTGCCAGCTGCACTGCGCTGTGTCACCCAGGGACTGCGTGTGTGCTTTTTCAGGATGGAATTTTCCATCATGCATGCATCCTTTCACTATTGCGCATGCGGCGGAATATTGGTGCTCTGTTCCTATGGCAGGCTGTGCAGATCCATCAGTGTAAATAATATAATCATTTTGATCTAGAGGCATTATTTAATTCAGCAGAGGATATTGTTGTTTATACTGCAAAAAGGCTTGTGTTTGAAATGTAGAGTCAAATCTGTAGTGTACATCTGTTGCGGTGAGAGAGTTAGCCCATTGTATCCATCATGGATGTAAAGCTTTGGCATTTGGAACGCTTGCTTTGCTGATGGCCTCGAAGGTCAGCACCGGGTTCACAACAATTATGAGTTTACCCTGAGCTAGTGCTCTCTCTCTCACTACAGCAGTCTGCACTGCTGTGAGAATCTTCTCAGTAGGTGCAAAACGTTTTGTGTATAAATGAGATTTGTATGCTATAGGTACTGTATCGCCTTCGTTGAAACGTGATATAAGTGTATCCGGTTGATCCAGCGACTATGCGGATTACCAGGTTTGTGGTGTTTACATATGTGTATGAGTGTTTGGAAGCTATCATATCAGCTTGTACGGAACGCAAAATGTTTGTGTGTTGCTGTGTCCAATGTGTGCTTGAAAAGTCTGGTTTTATCAAGTTGTAAAATGGTTTTACATGTCCTGTGTAATCCAAAATGTATGGTCTGCCAAAATTTAAAAATCCTAAAATGGATTGTAGTCTTTTCAGAGTCGTTGGAGGTTGGAGAAACACACATTTTTCTAAAAGATGGGTAGATAGGCTTTTGCCTTCACTTGACAATTCATATCCCAAGAATAGGACATTGAAAAGGGCAATTTTTGATTTAAATTTTTTTTAAATTTGTAGCCCAGGTGAGCAAACCACAGAACAAGGTGGTCTACTTTGTCCAAGTGTTCCATTAATTCATCGTCCGTTAGATAGATATCATCCACATAGGACAATGCCTCTTCATCAAACTTTTAAGGTAACTCTGTTACTCTGGCTGAAAACAGCCCAGGGCTATTCTTATACCACTAGGGCAATCAACAAAATTGCCTCTGTGAGCCTAGCACTGAAAATGCTGTCAAATATCTGCTTCCAGGTGCTATATTTTGGCAGAAAAAACCATTTATGAATTGTCCAGTTTCATTACATGAAAAAAGGTATTATTCATTGATGAGGTGCAGTTTTCTATTACACCTTGATATTCAAGTTGTTCTAGGAATTCCCTAACTTGTTTAGCTTCATGTTTTATTGGGTATTGTCTTTAGGGTTGAGGAGTTGATATCAACGGGATCTCGTGATGAGGTGACTCATCATTCCACCCCCACATGATTGTGGTATAATGCAGGAGCTAGCGCTAATGCCCACTCCTTGGCGTAAGAGTGTTTAACTGATTCTGGAACAAAGTCGGAAAAAACTTGTAAAATTACTGTTTTCCCGTTTGGGCATTCCATTACGAACTCAAGTGGCCAGTCCTTTTCAGCCAAAAGAATATCGTAACCATATGTCAGGTTCTCCCAAAAGAGAGCCTTGATGTTTCTGGGTATGTCACCCTCCAAATGGAGGGTAATTTCGTATAAACTATGGGGAACACTTACCCTAGTATCCGGTGTTCCCACCGTGATATGCTCACTCAGCGCTACTGCCGCTAGATAATCCATCAGTTTCAGCTGAGCTTTTGCGGCTTCTGCTGCGCTTTCCAGCATTGTCACTGCCCATTCCCCGTTCAGAAGCAGAGTCCTCAGTATTTTGGGCACGCCTGATTTTAAGTCAGGCCATCTTTTACTTTTTGAATTGAGGTTTAGGGGTCTTTGATTTTTCTTCTTTATTAATGATGTAATCAGACAAGCGTTGTGATTCCTTCTTCGGTTTCACGTGCTCTTCGGATCTGTGCTCTGACCGCCCACCTCTCTCCGAACGTGTAACGGATGATTCCTTAAAGGAACGAGAGGAACGTGTATCAGTATTCTGATACCCGTCAGGCTTCCTAATGTTATCACGGTGTATGGGATTATATCTTTTTTCAGTGTCTTTTTGCTAAGGAGACCCACCCCGTGATCTCTGCTATCTTTATTTTTTTGGTTTTTTATCCCACTTTTACTCCGTCGAAGAATCAGGTGCTTGCTTAGAGTGATCATTTTTAGAATTACTTTTAAATTGTGGTTTCCCAGGTCTAGCTCCCAAATTATCTCTACCTAGCATAGCATAGGTTTCTTTGATCATTTTTGGTAAGTCCCACTCCTGCTTTGGAGTGAGATCCCCCAGGCACTGGCATGTAGTCAATGCAGCTGCCTAATGGCGGACACTATGGCAAAATTGTCCCATCAGTTTCATCCCTAAGTCCAGGGCAGGTGCTGACCTGTACTCATTCTTCAACACATCTGGAAAAACAACCAGAGAAGGGGTACCATGTGTTCTGGTATAAACGGCAGTGAAGACTGTACCCCAAGTGGTGCAGTCTTCCACTGCAGGAGCCATGCCCATTGGAAAGCAAATAGTCAGCATTCTGTGTTTTTCCTGTGGGCCGTATGGAGAAATACTGCTTCAAACTGGCTTGTTTTTTTAGCAATCCAGAACGGAATTTGCTCTAGACTGGTGGGAATCTTTCCCATAACGGCATCCAGTGTTTGTGGGCTTATACCAGTAGTAGCCAATTGTAGTTGTGCGGCTTGAGCAGTCCGCGCACTATTTACTGTAAGTGTTCGCATTATGAACTGTGTGAGATTTCTGTACATTTTTACTAAATCTTCATATAGTGTACACATTTCTGCTGCAGTTAAATTAGCAGATGCGGTGTGTATGCAGCTAAGAACAGCCATGTTGCTCCCTCTTTACTGAGGAGACAGAGTCTCACATGCTCTATTGTGTGTGGGAGGGTGCCTTTAAACCAATTAATATGTTCTTGGTAAGAAAGATGAATTTCTATGTCCTCCTATGGAGTGTATTCATCTGATGCTTCACCCTCAATGTAGTTATGAAACAATTGCGTACGAGCATTTGCAGCTGGGAATTTAACCCAGGAATAGAATGCCTCTGTCCTAAATGCTTGGTGTGCCTCAATCACGAAGGTAACATCTACACCCGTAGCCGGGAGACGAAAATGCAATAATTTTAGCGTAACTGCAAGTCTGCAGTTCTCTGCGATGTTTGGTGCCCCTTCATCTTCCTCATCAGCCATCGTTTTAAAATGTTTAGAAGAGGAAGTAGATTAGTAAACGAATTATAGAGATAAGGTAACACAATTTTTGGGGAAGTATATCCTTCGAGCTTTAACAACCAACAGACAATACATAGGGTCTACCTACTCAGCTGAGGCAGATTTCCCTACCACCACAGACGTCTCCGTTGGAGGTGAGTAGGAGTCTCTGAGAAGGCACGATTGAACTACTCAGGCGATCCGAAAAATAAGAACCCGACCAACGTTGGTGGCGCCATGTCGTGTAGTTCCCACTAATCCATAGGATCTAGGCGTTTGTGGATAACATAAACTTTGGGCGTTGTGCCTAGACTGATTCCATGCACCCCCGTAGTTTATGTTGGCCTAGAGACCAGCTAGCTCACAGTGCCCCCTAACCCAAACAGGGAGCGAATGGCTTCTGGCAACCACTGAACAGGACAACCCTGACCCCTAAGGGATCATGGTAACAGATCTACAACCCTTTCAGCCAGGCACTAATGCTCTCTTGTTCTCAGAGAAGTGGACAGAGAATACAATATGGGACGTTTTCAATATATTTATTGAACCAACGTTATTCTTGTATAGAATACATGTGTTGCGATAATCAGTAAACAGTAGCATATGAAAATAATTACAAGCACCAAAATAGTAAATAGCAAGTATAGTTCCACCATGGTGCTACAACTGTGTATAATTGCAGGCATATAAAAAAGGTAATAAATCAGATTTACTCCAACTATGTAATCCCTACTCTATGTGCGTCTAGTGCAGGTGTAGGTGTGTGTATCTAGAGTCAAGAATTCCCCCACAGGATGATCCAACCCCATTATCTGGTGGAATAGAATGTAGGACCCCGTCTTGGTCACGAACTGGACATCCCACACGGAGATGTTAGGCAGCTGCTTGGCGAAGCCTCAGCATGCAGGGACTCCTCGACGTCAGCTTAAGTGTCTCCTAGGCTAACCCCTGGAAATGCTTTTTTATTTATAATAAAAAGCATCCTTGTGATATATATGCAGATTAGTATTGTCATGGGTATGGAGTTAGCCCTGTCGCCTGTGGATGAAGATAGAAAGACATTTGCACAACGTGCGCAAAGGCCTTGTACTCAGTGTTCGAGGCATCATGACAATGTTGCGCGAAGCCAGATGTGTAAGCAAAGCAGTTTCAGAGAAACAAATCCAACACTGTCATGTATGCATTTATGTGCGGAAGGTCACAGTAGAATGTTATTGTGCAGAAGGAGGATAATGTAAGACAAATATGCAGTGTTGTTACATGGGTCTAACCCGGGCACATAACGTAAAGTGAAGTGGCGTACAGGGCAGTGACACAGAGTGGTGTGGCACAGAGCAGAATAACATACAGTAGAGTGGCATGGGTTGGCATAGAGTTGAATATTGTAGAGTGGAGTCGTTTAGAGTGGAATGGCATACATAGAGTGACGTACAGTTGAGTGGCGGAGAGTGGAATGGCGGAGAGTGGAACAGCATAGAGTGGAGTGGCATAGAGTGGAGAGGGATAGTATGGAGTGTCGTAGTGTGAAGTGGCGTAGTGTGTAATAGTGCAGAGTGGAGAGCCATAGAATAGTGTAGAGTGGAGCGGCATAGAGTGGAATAGCGTAGAGTGGAGTGGCGTAGACTGCAATAGCACAGAGTGGAGTGACATAGAGTGAAGTGCTATAGAGTGTAATACTGTAGAGTAGAGTGGCATAGAGTGAAATTGAGTAGAGTGGAATAGCGTGGAGTAGTGTGAACGGAGTAGCACAGAGTGGTGAGGAGTGGCGTACAGTGTAATAGCATAGAATGGACTGGCTTAAAGTGGAGTGGCGTTGGGTGGAGTGTCATAGAGTGGAATACCATGGAGTGGAGTGGCATAGAGTGATGTAGACTATAGTGGCATAGAGTGGAGTCGAATAGCCTAGAGGGGAGTGGCGTAGAGTGGAGTGACATAGAGTAGAATGGTGTAGAGTAGAGTGCCATACAGTAAAGTGGCGTAGAGTCGAGCGGCGTACAGTAGAATATTGTAGAGTGGAGTGGCATACAGTAGAGTGGCATAGATTGGAGTGGCGTAGGGTTAAATAGCGTAGAGTGAAGTGGCATACAGTAAAGTGGCATTGAGTATAGTGGTGCAGAGTGGAGTGGCACAAAGTGGAATATCATAGAGTGGAGTGACAGAGTAGAGTGGAATACAGTAGAGTGGCGTAGAGTGCAGTGGCGTAAGCAAATAGTGTAGAGTGGATTGGCATACAGTGGAGCGACAGAGTGGAGTGGCACAGGGAGGAGTAGCGTAGAGTTGAGTGGCGCAGAGTGGAGTGGCATATAGTGGAATATCATAGAGTGGAGTGGCGTAAAATGGAGTGGAGTGGTGTACAGTGGAGTGGCATACAGAAGAGTGGCATACAGTAAAGTGCCGTACAATAGACCGGCGTAGAGTAGAGTGGCGTACAGTAGAGTGGTGTAGAGATGATTGGCATAGAGTGGAATACCATAGAGTGGAGTGGCGTAGAGTAGAGTGGAGTGGCGTAAAGTGGAATGGCGTGGAGTGGTGTACAGTTGAGTGGTGTAGAGTGTAATAGGATAGAGTGGAGTTACCAGTCAGAGTGGAGTAAAGTGGCGTGGTGTGTAGTTTAAATGGAGCTCGCAAGAAAGTGGCTGAACGGATGTAGATGAAAATTTGCAGAAATATAGATTACGGGGTAAAAAAGGGTCCTCTTTGGTAGTAAATCTAAATTGGTTCAGTAGTGTTAAAGTTATAAGGCACGATAAGTTAGCAATATATTGGGCCGCATTATACCGCTGTAACTTCATGCTATGCCTCAATATAGCGCAATGAGAAAACAGTATACGACTGAAGAATAAAAACCCTTATAAAATTATACGGTAGCCATATTGTTTAGACCACACTTAGGGACTAATTTAGATCTCGGCAGATGGGTTACTCCGTCACAACAGTGACAGATATCCCGTCCACAGAAATATAAGTTCCATAGAATATAATGGTATTTATATTTCAGCACCTGTCCGCCGAAATATAAATCTCATAGAATTTAATGGGATTTATATTTTGGCAGACGGGATATCCATCACCGTTGTGAAGAAGTATTGTGTCCCCCAAGATCTAAATCAGGCCCTTAGTCTGCGTTCTGGTTTAAAGTGGAAATATAGTCTACTACTGTATTATAAGTGCATAGGAAGGAATGAAGCTCTAAGTGGTAAGTATGTAAAGGTAAGGCAGAGTAGTTTTATTACTATATATTATTTTTTTTAAGTTTACGGATTACTACGCTAGTACTTAGAAAGTACTGCGGTAGTTACAGATTTTTTTAAATATGTTAAAAAAAAGACATTTATCTTTCAATTTTTGTGAGAACCACAGTTAAAAAAATTTAAAACATTGAAAATACATGTAAGTACACTATATTTGCTAAATACAGTGCAGTAAAGTGTATTTTGTTTTACATACATATATTTTGTCGCTCTATTTTCTAGGTAAAAACTCAGTATTCTGTAAATTAATATGTAAAGTGATAAAACTACTTTTCCCTACCTTTACATACTTCCTATGAATTTCTAAGCCACTAGTGTACTATATTTCAACTCCTATCCTACAACCCACTCTACCATGCACTCTGTTATCACAAATGATATGATTTGCGATGTCATAAGCGTTGTTGTAAATGCTATAATTTTAGATGGTATAATGATATAATATGAAAGGGTATGAACAATGAATGGAGAAGGCACGAGTTATAGTTAATGTATTGTGGCTAACAAATTGAATACACTGTTTATGGAGGTGTACGGGGTCTAATAATTAGGTGTTGTGGAAATTATAAATTAAAGGTATAAGTATACCTTTAGAATTTTTACATTTTCCGTAGTTTAAGTTTTGTTTATATAGAAAGAATAAATAAAGTTATAGTAATTTAAAAGTGATGCATAAATTATAAATTTATGGGGGAACTAGAACTGTAGCGTTTCTAATGTTAGTGTAGTTTACATTTGGTTTGCATAAAAAGAATAAATAAAGGTTTCCTAACTATAACAAAGACCTAACCTTTGTTTTTTCAATGAATTTTAATGATGTTTTATTTTTAAATAAAAATGTATATCAAATCCTAGAGTCCAGTGTCGTCAAGTGGAGTGTCATTAAGTGGAGTGTCATGCAGTAGACTGGAGTAGAGTACTGTATAGTGGACTGTCTCAGAGTAGAGTGGCTTAGCATACAGTGGATTAAAGTGTCAGAGAGTGTGTTGTATAGTACAGTGGCGTGAAGTGCACTAGAGTGGACAGGCATAACGTAGACTAGAGAAAACTGTTATAAATTAGACTGGCATCTTGTACAGTGGAGTGTAGGGCATAGAGTGGAGTAGAAGGTTGTACAGTGTAGTGTAGGGGCACAGAGTGGAGCACAGTGTGGTATAGTGGCATTGAGTATAGTAGAGTCTTGTAGAGTGGATCTGCATAAAGTGGAGTAGATTGTGGTAAAGTGGAGCGGTGTAGAGTGCAGTGTTTACAGTGCCACAGAGTGGGGTAAGGAGTCATGTAGTAGAGTGGCATGGAGTGGAGTAAAGTGGACTGTCATAGCAGTCAGTGAAGTAAAGTGTTGTAGAGTGGAGTGATGTGTAGTACAGTGGAGTGGCCTGGCATGTTGTAGAGTGTCAGAAAGTGTTGTATAGTAGAGTAGACTGCCTCTGAGTGGATTACAGTGCTGTACAGTGGAGTGGCGTGGAGTAGTGTAGTGTAGTACAGTAAGGTAGAGTGGAGCAGGATAGTCTAACATAAAGTTGAGTGGCATAGAGTAGCGTACAGTGGAGTGGGGTAGAGTGCCGTAGTGGAGCACAGTGGAGTACAGTGGAGTAGTGTCTCAGAGTACAGTATGTTAAAGTGTGGTGCAGCACAATAGAGGGAGTTGCGTAGAGTGCCGTACAATGGAGTAGAGTGCCGTACAATGGTATAGAGTAGAGTGCTGTACACTGGCAATGACAGGAGTATATTGTTGTACAGTGTAGTGCTACAGAGTGTAGTATAGTGTGGTGGAGTGGAGGGGCCTAGACTGTTGTTGAGTGGAGTACGGTGCTGCTGAGCAGAGTACAGTGGAGCAGTGTGGAGTGGAGTTGGGTAGAGTGGAGTGGCATACACTGGAATAGCGTAGAGTAGCATACAGTGGTGTTGTCTGGAGCCTCCAACGTTGCCTGCTGCTGCTGGGAGGAGTCATGCTGTGTTTGGCGCGGGAGCGCCGGATACATTTGGTAGAGGCGTCCCGTGGTGCAGGAGCCTCCATCGTTGCCTGCCGCTGCAGCTGGGAGGAGTCACACTCTGTTTAGCGCGGGAGCACTGGATACATTTGGAAGAGGCGTCCCGCAGTGCGGGAGCCTCCAACGTTGCCTGACGCTGCTACTGGGAGGAGTCACGCTGTGTTTGGCGCGGGAGCGCCATATAAAATTGGAAGAGGTGTCCCGCGGGACGTGCACGGGGTGTGCCCGGGCCAAGACGGGCCTGTCTTAGCCCGGAAGAGACTGGGCTGAGCCATCCCCCTTATCTTTGATGCCCGGATTGAGGAGCCCTTGGTACCTGGTGAGTGAGCGCGTCCTTGGCATTTCAGGGTTTTGCCTGTGACTTTGTGTTTGTGATTTTGCGACTTCCTAGTTTGTTGGTTTCCTCAGAAGGAATTTCTTCTAACTCACCCTTTACATTTTGCCAGTCTGATCTGTGTACGGTGGACATTCCCCTAACATGGGGAAGAGAAAGGCGGAAACCACGCTCGGGGTGACAAAAGGTCCAGGCCTAGAGCCAGTTCATCGATACTGTCCTTTTTGAATCAGGTGGTTGGGGCCTTAACGGCTGAAATCTCCAGTGTAGAACTAGAACTGGCAGCCAACTGCCGTACTATAACACAAGACCCAGTTGCCCAGACGGGGGGAGAGGTCGGTTCTACTCAGTCTCAGACTAACGTTGGAGCTCCACATACGCCCCTTCCGTCTCCTAATGTCCCTTCAGTTAGTTGCCCTAGCATCCAGGTTTCCCAGCCCGTGTCGAGGGACAACACGTTGAAATGCCCTGATTAATCTGGTAGATCTGTTAAAAGTGTGCACTCAACACATAACTGTTACCCCGGGACAGTCTTCTTCTGTTAAAACTACGAGGAAGGCCACATCCGGCCACAGGAAGGCTTCGGCTGTGCCTGCACCTGTCATTTATACAGCGTGTATTCAGATTACAATAGAGTATTCTCTTGTTGCGTCATTTAGAAGCCTGGAAACCAGGATCACCACATCTTTTAATGCCTCTGATGCTCGGATAACCGCTATTGAGCAAACAGTGGGGTCTTTAAATGGGACAGTGAACAACCTATATATAAGCATTGGCAGTTGGCTCAACGACTTTCATACTCCCACGTTCCCCATTGGTAGCAGAACTTTTCCTAATGGTAGCAGAACTTTTCCTAATGGCCTTATGGATATCTCAAGGGCAGGAGTGCCCTCTCAGGATCAGGCCCGGGCGCAGGCCCCACCTACTGTCTCCTCACAACTATCTCCAAGGGTCAGAGCTGATTCTCAGATTGTACCACCCTGCATAGCTAATCCTCGACAGCGAGCCTCTATTAACGCCGAGTCTACTATCCAAGGAAATGACTCTAATTCAGCCTTGGTTGCCCCCTGTACATCTTTATCTGTCTCTCCAGAACACTGTCCCTCCAGTTTCACTATTTAATTGCCCCCGGCGGCTACCCCTTACATCGTTGTCCTGGCAGATGTGCCTCCTTTGGAGAAGGACACGCAGGAAAACTATGATCAGCTTAAGAACAAAGTCGTTCATTGGCTGGCAAACAGGGTGAATGCTTACCAGCCTCCCACCCAGATATTGGCTGACGAAATTATAATGGTCAGGAGGGTGGGTTGGCTGGGGCAAACTCATAAATCTTTTGTGGGTGATTGTATTATAGTCAACTTTAACAATTCTGTATGAGCCGGCCTGACCCTGCAAGTTCTGGAGAATAAAGGCGCCCCAGCGGATCGAATATCCATTCTCCCTTGGGGCTTTTTTTTATCCGCCCATGAATCCTGACGTACTGGTCAGGAAAGACTGGTTTTCGATCCAGTTAAAGCCACGCCGTGAGCCTACTATCCCCTGGGCCCCCATTGTTACTCCCACCCTACAACTAACCAACCGTTTTTTTCCTTTGAGTAAGCTGGAAAACCCCGACTGTCTGGACTATTCATTTCCAACTGGTACTCAGATTTCTGCCACTCTGAACCAGGAACCTATTACAAGGAAACCAAACACCATTGCACCATTGTTCGCTGTTCGTTGATCCGATGGTCCGCTTGTCGTCCGCTGCTTGTTGCCGGTTGCTGACGCTTGTTGCCGCCGGTGCTTCGCCGGGCGCCTCTCCTCCCCAGCCCTCACATTTGTTTTCCTTGCGGGTGGCGGCCAGGCGGCTGGGAGGTCTGGTTCGTCTGGCGGGTGTGCGAGCCTTCGCGGCATCTGCAGCAGTTTGGATCGGTTTGGCGCGGCGAAGAACGAGGGAGGGCCCACGGGAGCCGCTGGTGCCGCGGAGCAGCTGAGAGCGGCGCCAGCGTCGATGATCGAGCAAGCAAGTGGAACACTAGATTGAGGAGAGAGGAGGAGAGACGCCTTGAGTGTTCGGCGTCCGCGTTGTGGCAGTCTCAAGGTACAAGGGGACCATCTAGTTGCCCTGTATCTTATATTTCTAAAAGACTTATACAGTTTGGCTCCAATACAGTAGAACAAACAGCCTCTAGTACTGCCAGAAAACTTTCATTAGTCACCGGTTTTCTCCACTCGCTATATTTTTAGCTACTCCCCAATTAAATATATATTTTTACGGTGAGTGTATGCCTTGCTGAGCGTGTCCCCTGGGGGACCGTGGAGGCGGCCCGGCCAGGTCCTGCCCGGGGTGCGCTCTGTGGCTCATCTAGGAATACCCCCTTGCTTACCTAGGGGTGCCCCATCCGCTCTATATGGCGACCCATTCGCTTCCCCTTAGTAACTTACAACCATGGCGTATAAAAAGCTCAGATCTCCTACAGCGCATATGAAAAGACTTGGCACAGCACAATCCATGAGAAGGAGTACACATAAAGCACCCCATATTGGAGCAATCCCAGGAACAGTAGATATTACAACATTCTTTACTACTACCTCCAGAACAGGTGATCCAACAGCACCAGTGGAGCAGGGGTTACAAATGGAAGAAAAATCCAAGACAAAGGAAAGGGACTGTGCTCAAGTGCAAACAATGGCCAGTAACGACAATTCAACGGCAATTAAACAAGATAACAAACAGCAAACGGATCTTAAAAAGGAAGTGGTGAATGTGGTCAATGGGGGGGACCAGGAACAACTCCACCTGAAACAAAATATAGCCCTGGAGCTTCCCCCGGCAATTTTAGAAACTGATTTTACTCTACCAGATATTAATTTCTCCTTAGGATTAGCTCACATGTCTCCTTCAATACATAAAGAGTCTTCACAACCACTCAAAAGCACTCCTACTAATGCCACGGCTGGCATAGAAAATTGCTCACAATCTAAAGAATCAATATTCTTCAATGTACCTCAATGCCCGAACGGACGAGAACCTATATCTAATGCTCTCTTCTCATGACAGAGAATTTTGGAATCTATATTGGCCCTGCTCGAGAAGAATTTAGACAACTTGGATATGATTCTCGAAACGCAAACTGGAATTTTACAATACCTAGTGGGAAAAAAAAGGAAAAAACAACTTAACCAAAATTCCAAAATTATATCAAGTCATCCAGGAAAAGCCCCGACTCGAGAAGAAGAACTTCTAAATCTACAAGCAGATGACCATCTTATAGGAAAAAAGTATAGGTAATCAACCAGAGAGAGAGGGAGAAGTATAAGGAGTCACTCTTGATCCCCCTAATGATAATATCAAATAAACAACAAAAGAGTGCAACCAAAAGAAAAGACGAAACGGCAACAGAGATCACTCTTGTTTGTTAAAAGAACCCTCACTCACCAACCTAGTTGGTGACATGCTTCATCATTGGGTTTCCACCAGAGAGGCCGAGTGCCTCCCTGGTGTGCTACGACGCCTGATTACAGCGGAGCAGGTTATTCTTGGTGATGCAAGTGTGAAAAAGTGAAAGTGATTTAAAAAGTGCTTAGCTCATCCATAAACAAACTTTATTCCTGGAGAACTAGGCACCACTTAAAAACAGTGTGGTGGATGTTTCAAAAACTGGCTAAATTGACCAGATACATCCGTAGTGTAAAAAAGGGTGTGTGGTCAACATGTTTCTGCCTCCATTCGCCTTTTGCGAGGCTTTCGTCAGGACCAAAACACCACGGCGGTATGCGCACGCTAAGGCGCACCCTAACCTGTGGTGTAGAAAAACCGATATAACTTACGGTTTGAGTAGAGCCTTCAGCTTTAATGAAAGCTGTATGTATCTATAAAGAGAAGAAAACATACAGAAAGACAGCACAAATCACATAACAGTACATAAATTATGGTTAGTGTACTTGGATAATCCCAATGTGACCATGCTCATGCCGTGTGTATGGTGCTCGTCATAGTATCACTACAGGCTCCAATCTGCAAGACTATAGTGCCTATCTGTGCTTGTGATGTACATATAATTAGCACTAGCACGTTGTGTTGTTCACGTGCTATATAAAAGGTACCAGGCTGTAATTCTTGCACTAGTTCCTACGTGGTATTTGTGATCACAAGACGCGCTATAGTTCTGCGCGCCAACGCGGACATTGTCGGTCATTAAAAGTAAAGAGTAAGGACATGACTGAACTATTAAAATCACAGCAAACATGCGAACGTGGAGCTCGTGGTCTCCTGAGGCTAGGCAGACTGAAAAAAATGAACAAAGTCGGGCTTACTCAAGGTATCGGGTAACCTTGCACCATGGGTCCTGGGGGGGAGCGATGGCTTATAGTCACACGCTGTAGAGGTAAAATCAAGTGAAAGAAGATGTTTACTCAATTCGCAACCACTATTTTACCTTCAAAAAAGTCTGAAGAGAGATGTGAATCGGTACTCACTACGCCAAAGCTCAGCGCCCGAATGGAACCTGCATACTCCCTTCCTGAGGACCCCGTGGATATCACCACGCTGGGTCCAGGAGTTTTTAAAGCAGCTGTGTAACCTGGACCGCATTGGGGAGGCTTACGGCGCACGTCGATGACGTAATGACGTCCCGGTGTGCACATACGTCAGAAATAGGCCCCTAACAACTAGACCGGAACGCTTGTACCGGTTGGAGGCGCAATGTATTCAATTTCCGAAGCTTTATTTAATTAACGCTTGTGGAGAGTTGTTAAGTAACAAGTGTTTGCTTAATGTGGGTATCCTCCGGGTAGGCGGACTGCATTTACAGGGATTGCGGTCTGGATCTTACGCTTATTTCTCTGAGTATGCGTGATGATTTAGAAATTTCTTTTTTAAAAGAGCACAGTCAGAGAAAATAATAGTAATCAGACATAGACTCCCATAACATGGTGTTTTGCTATAAACAAATCATCACAACATCGAACTTATAATTTGTAATGCGGATATACATATCTAACACAACCCAAAGTATATGGTCTAAAAAATGTATTATCAGTTATTTGGATTTTTAATCCGTTAGATGGAGACCCTGAAGTATTGTATCATAGGGATGTGTCAATCATCAATGACCTTACGATATGTTGACTAAAAGTAAAGATTGCTTGGGACCCACATCATGTCAAGATAATAGTTTTAGACTCTGTCAGGGTGTCAATGATCTTGAGGGATGTTCACTCAAAATGATAATTACTTGGAACTCAGATCGTGTCAAGATAATAGTGTTAGACACGGTCAGGGTGTGTGTCCAGGTAATGATCTGTGTGTAAAGACTAAGACACATCTATAGTACGGCATTAACACAAGGACTAAGCTATTTCAACGACGTAACACAGAGCCCCACAGGATGTTATCGTTGAGTCCTTGTGTGTGTGTTGCAAGGCGATAGACCCACCGCTGTTCCCTCTCAAACAGTATCTGTGATGAGTTGTTCCCAGATTGTATCTGTTCGATTACAGTCCAACGTAAATCGTTCGTTGTATGATTGGACTGTAGAAAATGTTCAGTCATCCTGGTTGCGCTCTTTTTACACTGGATGTTACTTCGGTGTTCACACACACGTTGTTTTACTTTGCGTGTGGTCATGCCCACATACCTCAACCCGCATGAGCACATGATCATGTAGACCACGTTAGTTGAATTGCAATTGGTATGCGAGCGCTGCGTCCAAGTTTTTCCGCTTTCCAGGGCTAAGGTTTTTGTAGGTACAGTTAAATGGCAGACGCTGCAATTTCCACAAGGAAAATGTCCCTGGACTCTAGGCAGACCCCAGGCATTAAGTACAGTTGGAGTTTCCTCCTTCCCAGTTTTTCTTGGGCGAGTGTGTACTAGGGCGTCCCTGATGCTTCTGGCTTTTTTGTACAAGAACAACGGTTTTGTCCATTCCCTGTTGTTACTTTCCAAAATCCGCCAATGTCTGTTAATTGACTTGGCAACAGCATTGGAGGCAACATTGTACGTGGTAACACAGGTCAGTGGAACTTCTTCATGCGGTCCAGGTTACACAGCTGCTTTAAAAACAGCCGGACCCAGCGTGGTGATATCCACGGGGTCCTCAGGAAGGGAGTATGCAGGTTCCATACGGGCGCTGAGCTTTGGCGTACTGAGTACCGATTCACATCTATCTTCAGGCTTTTTTGAAGGTAAAATAGTGGTTGCGAATTGAGTAAACATCTTCTTTCACTTGATTTTACCTCTACAGCGTGTGACTATAAGCCACCGCCCCCCACCAGGACCCATGGGGCAAGGTTACCCGATACCTTGAGTAAGCCCGACTTTCTCCATTTTTTCCAGTCTGCCTAGCCTCAGGAGACCACGAGCTCCACGTTCGCATGTTTGCTGTAATTTTAATAGTTCAGTCATGTCTTTACTCTTTACTTTTAATGACCGACAATGTCCGTGTTGGCGTGCAGAACTATAGCGCGTCTTCTGATCACAAACACCACGTAGGAACTAGTGCAAGAATTACAGCCTGGTACCTTTATATAGTACGTGAACAACACAACGTGCTAGTGCTAATTATATGTACATCACAAGCACAGATAGGCACTATAGTCTTGCAGATTGGAGCCTGTAGTGATACTATGACAAGCACCATACACACGGCATGAGCATGGTCACATTGGGATTATCCAAGTACACTAACCATAATTTATGTACTGTTATGTGATTTGTGCTGTCTTTCTGTATGTTTTCTTCTCTTTATAGATACATACAGCTTTCATTAAAGCTGAAGGCTCTACTCAAACCGTAAGTTATATCGGTTTTTCTACACCACAGGTTAGGGTGCGCCTTAGCGTGCGCATACCGCCGTGGTGTTTTGGTCCTGACGAAAGCCTCGCAAAAGGCGAATGGAGGCAGAAACATGTTGACCACACACCCTTTTTTACACTACGGATGTATCTGGTCAATTTAGCCAGTTTTTGGAACATTCACCACACTGTTTTTAAGTGGTGCCTAGTTCTCCAGGAATAAAGTTTGTTTATGGATGAGCTAAGCACTTTTTAAATCACTTTCACTTTTTCACACTTGCATCACCAAGAATAACCTGCTCCGCTGTAATCAGGCGTCGTAGCACACCAGGGAGGCACTCGGCCTCTCTGGTGGAAACCCAATGATGAAGCATGTCACCAACTAGGTTGGTGAGTGAGGGTTCTTTTAACAAACAAGAGTGATCTCTGTTGCCGTTTCGTCTTTTCTTTTGGTTGCACTCTTTTGTTGTTTATTTGATTTCATCTTATAGGAAAAGCACAAAAGGCTACACAAACAGAGGGATTCACTTAAAAAAAGTGAAAAATAAGCTCACACAAGACGAAGAATTTTATTCTTTATGTAAGTTATTTGAGGAAACCAAGGCTAAAAGCACTCCTCAATCCGAGATACCTTTATTTCCCATTTTTAAACAAAAGAATCAGCAAAGAACACTAACTCAAACACAAACGCATCTGGAAAAGGTCCCTATAAACCTCTCAATATCGGAAGAACCCAAGCCCACGTCAAAGTCAAAGGAAAAGAGATATATTATAAAGGGGAAGAACAGTAAAAAAAGATCGTCTCGAGATTTTTCGTTTTGATCGAGTAGGAAAGTAAAATTTCCACAAACATCAGAACAGATATTTCAGAGGCATGAACCAAACTTGGATAATCAAGAGAACTCAAATCATAGATGAATATCCTCTCCCATCTAAAATTAAAGGGACACAGGGAAAAAAATTAAATCCTCTGGCGCAAACTTTTTCAGGAAAACAGATAAAGGAATGTCAGAAAAAAATTAATCTGGAAGAAAAAGGAATCTATTTTCCAACTAAAAATACATACGGAGAGGAAGACCAAACTGTCTCTTGCATTTTGGAACTGATAGATCTTTTCCCTAGTGTTAAAACCCCTTTAAATCGTGGAAGAATTTTTAAATTGCTTCATGAGATTCCTCAACTTCATTCACTTACCTCTTCAGAAATAAAATTAGTAGCGTTTCCGAATAAATCGAACCTAACGGTGGCAAACGTGGAGTTCTGGTCCAACGTTATTCCATCTATCATTTTAAAAGAAAGAGATAAACTTCATAAAAATGGTTTCGACGTGGCTTAAGCTAAAATAAAGGGTATAGACCTCAACAGGGCAAAGGAAAATGTGGAGAGTAAGATCCACCCTCAGCATAATCACGTGGATAGCATGCCAGAAGGATCCTTAATAATATCAGTTAGTCAAGGCGAACGTCGAATTTGGAACCAGACATCTCCAAAAATCGAGCCGCAATTAAAAGAAAATTCCTGGTTTTGGATTTCTGGAAACCTGAATAGCAACAAACAAGGTAATGCGCTAACACTTCCTTTTTAGCAAAAATTTAACGATTATATCCTGGAATATTGCTGGGAAAAGTCGAGAAAAGTTAGCCCATATCCTTGAAAAGTCCCCATCGATTCTTTTGTTACAAGAAACTTGGTCCATAGACATTTTTATTCATAAAAACTACTTTGTGTTCGACATCGCAGCTGAGGCCACAAAAAGGGGTCATGCAAAAGGAGGCTTCGCAATTCTCCTAAATGAAGAAATCTATTGGGACTTAGAAATTATTGACCTATGTCTCGAAAATGCTCAGTGCATCAAGATTAAACATCAAAATAAAAGTCTGAATATCATCCAGGATCTGTTAATCTTCAACGTCTACATACTGCCGGGCAATTGCTAGGACCATTTATTAGAAAAAATATTTGAAAAGATCGAAATGGCAATAGCCCAAAAAGGCTATCCACCAGTAATAATTGCTGGAGACTTTAATGGGAAAGTCTCTAACACTCTATTTGATAAAGAGGAAAATGCGAAAAAGAGGAAGCTTACTTTATTCCAAAGCCACTATTTCCAACATAGATAAAAGCTAATAAGCGAGGGAAACTACTACTCTCTCATGTTAATGCAATGAATGGAGTAATTCTAAATGGTAGAATAGAAGGGGACATTCCGGCCGCTTATACTAGATCGGGCAATAATAGCTTATCCATTTTAGACTATGGGCCCGATTCTGATGCGGGTTGGAAAAGCTTCCCGACCGAGGGCCTGATTCTGATGCGGGTAGGAAGGCCTCCTAACGGCATTTGCTCCTTCCAAATCGGATCGGGAACGTGTCTTCCCGACCGAGGGCCCAATTCTGATGCGGTTAGGAACAAATGTTCCCATTGAAGTCAGTGGGAGTACAACCAAATCGTATCTGGAAGCATCCGGATGCATCCTACTCCGCCGGTAGGACTTTCCCGATCCGAGTGGGTCGGAAACCATTTCCCAACCGATTCGGTCGGGAAGCTTTTCCAACCCGCATCAGAATCGACCCCTATGTAATCTGTAGTATGGACCTCTTTCAGAAAGTGAAATCTTTGAATGTACAGGGAGCATATGAAAGTGATCACGCCCCTCTGTCTCTGGAAATAGAACTCTTATTACAATCTACTACCCCGTGGTCACTGGGCTCCTGGAATGGTCTAGCTAATGTAGATCATAAAAACGGTAGGATCATCTGGAACTCAAAAGCAATTGAGGGAATGAACACCGTTATCTCAGCTACCTATTTAAACTCGCTCGAAAAAGAAACAAACCCGATAATGAATTACGAAGAGGCAGTGTACATGGTTGTTGCATCCCTCCAGGAACACTCAAACAGACATGAGAAGAGAAGGATCCATCAAAAAAGAAAGAATAAAGATTACGAATCAGTAAAATTAGATAGCCTGATCCGACTGCAGTTTTTAAACTTCTCTGGGTTAAGACAGGAAGAAATAAAAAAAGTTGAAAAAACTACGACAACGGAAAAAGTGAAAAAACAGTGAGAAGAAAAGGATAAGTACTGGATAGACATTGAATTGGCAGTAAAAAGTAAAAACAGCAAAGCATTCTGGAGTCTAGTAGCCAAACAAATGGGTATTAGGAAAACAACACAAGCACTCCCAGTGTCAGCATTGACCTGGGAAACACATATTCATAACTTATATAAACCTAATACACAGAAGGTGGAAAAATGGAAACAGCTGTCTGCAGGAAAGGATTTGTCAAGTGCCGACGCAATAGTCTTAACATCTAAAAAAAATAGCTTATTTTATAAAGGCCGCAAGATCCACAGCAGCAATGGGACTGGATAAGATACAGATTAAGGTCCTTCAATCAAACCCAGAGGAGTGGAGCAAATTTCTATCCCCCCTATTTCTCTACTGCTTTGTAACAGGAGATATCCCAAAATCATGGCGGTGGAGCATTGTTGTCCCTATTTTAAAAAAAGGCTCCAGAACTTGTGGAAATGTACCTTTTAGGGGTACACTGGTGCAGGGTCACCCTCTTGTCCACGGGTTCAAAGACCAACAAAATAGAGATCAGCACTGGAGTTGGAATAAATAACAAGTTTATTAATCCCTCATGAGCGGGACCACGTCCATACAACACTCTCAAGTGTTGCAGGAGGTAGTACACTGAAGTCACAGAACACAGGTCTTTTATACAGGTTTTCTGCAATGCAAGCATGTGAACAGAAATAGGAAGAACAAGTTTTAGGAATAGGTATCAGCAAACAAGGGCAGATGAATAACCATGTGGTCAGCAAAGTGGGAGGTGGAGCAGGAATGCTGTGGCAGCAGTAAATGGTCGACAGTTAATATCTGAGACCAGGTGCACTGACAACTATAAACCCTCAGCACGTACATTGCTTTAGCTGAATCAGGAAGTCAAGAAAAATAGATAACACAAGCAGAGTGAAAAGATGAAAGAATTACGAAGGAAACTTAAATGGACACCATAGCTAAAATGGCTGTTGCTTATGCTAAGTAAAAATATTACACGTTTTCCACAAACTGATCCAAAGAATTATCGACAAATAGCCCTACTCGACGCAACTGGAAAGATCTTTGCAGCCTGTGTTTTGGACCATCTTAAAGACTGTACCTTTTCCAGCGGCGCAATCGCTATGTCCCAAGCAGGATTCCGTCCAAAACACTCAGTGATAGACAATATTGCAATTTTACAAACGATTCTTGACAAATCTGTTGTCTCAAAATCGCAAACTGTATACTGTGCTTTTATTGATTTTACTACGGCTTTTGATAGGGTAGATAGGCCAACACTTTGGAAGAAACTGGTGAGGTTGGAAATCCTACAAGATTTACTTACAATTATTATATCCCTCCACACAGAAACGTGGTGTAGAGTCCAAATGGGGGGATTAAAAGGTTTTACTAGACCAATCTCCACGTTAAACGGCCTAAACCAGGGGTGTCTTCTTGCCCCCTTGCTATTCTCTCTTCATTTAAGCGACTTAGCAGAGCACTTTATACATGTAAAAAACTTTCTGCCAAAATTAGCACTCAGTGACATATATATTTTAATGTACGTGGACGATATCGTGATTTTAGACCTTACGCCGATAGGACTCCAAAGAAACTTAAATGCATTAAGCAGCTACGCAGATGACAATTATTTAGTTCCAAACATTTCGAAAACTAAAATCTTACCTTTTAGGGGAAAAAAGCGATTACCACCCTTTAACTGGACATTGGGGGGAAAACCACTAGAGTCAGTCAAAGAATACATGTATTTAGTACGGGCTTTCTCCCAAACCCTACAGAACATCTCCCATTTACAGCACATAGGCCGAAAGGCGGATACCCATGTAGGAGCACTGCTGAGGCTCTACTCTTCTTCTGGAAATAGACATTTCCAGTCTTTGTTAGAGGTCTATCGCATGAAAATCCCTCCTATCTTAACCTATGGTTTAGAATATATATAGATAAAAACCTGGAAATCTGCAAAAACGAGAGAATGGAACTCTATACGGAGATTGATAAGAGTAAATCAAGCAGTCCTGGCCCAAGCACTACGCCTCGAATTCTCCTTAGTTAGCATATATGCAAGGGCTATCTCGAACTTAATAAGATGGGCATACCATCTTTTACACGCTGACCTTGGTACCTCAAGGCATATTTAAAAATTGGAAACATTTAGAGAAGAGTCGTCGCGTTACACTTTTAATAAGAATCTTAATATAGCATTTAGCCTGTGTCACTGCACAGTAGCACTTTTAGAAACTTGGACACCGGCACTTTTGAAGCTCTTTTTAAAGAATCTGACTTCAAAATTAAGTTTTGACTTGGACGTACAGCACTGTCTTCAATTAAAACACTATATACAATATGCTAAAACTATAGTGTATAAATCCCCAGAAAAGTATATATATTTTCTATTAGATCACAGGATTCGCCGCTGTATTCTCTTACTGAGGCTCGATATCCTCCCTTTGAATGCACACACAGCAAAGTGGAATAATTCTGAAAATACAACAGGGCTCTGCGATTTGTGTAAGGGAGGAATGCAAGATCCAACTCATGTATTAGTTGTCTGCCCTAACCCAGCTCTAGTAGAAGCCAGACGAAGGTATTTAAGACCTATCAGAATCAGATACAATGCCTCTTCTGTACAAAGTCTAATCAGTCTCTGTAAATTACCACCGGATGAATTTGTTTGTTACCAACTGTATACATTTTTAAAGATTCTTTTTAAGCTGTTTTAAAGTATATGATGTTAATGATTTAAAACTTCTAAATAAAGCTGATTTTACGGCCATCTACAACAGATATCATTTTATTTTCCCATGAGATCAATTTAAGATTCGAAAAATAACCACCGGATTAACTTAAATGTTATAAGTGGTATAAATTTTAAACACGATTTAAGTTAAAGCCGTTTTAAAAAGCTATGATGAAGTGATGTTAACATTATAAATGTCTAAAGTTGACGTTATGAGTATCATGTTAAATGTTTTAAAAACTGTATTTGTATATTTGTTGACCTCAGTTGAGGTCTATATCAAATTCAAAATAAACTAAACTCATAAACTAAAACTCATACCATTGCATCCCTTAGTTGGAACATCGCCGGGGTACAGAGTAAGCTCACAGATGCAGGGTGGCTGTGTATGATAAAGATTTATAGCAAAACACACAAGATGATGGACGGAATGTTGCACATTGGCAAAACATTCACCCCCAGTCACAGATCTGGGTTTAATCCATCGTTATTTTGCTCACCACGCCACCCCAGTTCAGACATGGCCATATGCAAATCAGTCTTGACCCTGTGCCTCATGGGAACAGTCCAGCCCGAACTGCCAAGCCATGTCTTCCCTGGACCGGAATCAAGCATCCTAGGACCGGTTTCTGGCTATCAGCCGTCATCAGCCAGGATAGCTTGACTCCAGTGGCGTAGTGAGCACGGGACCCACGTCTGGGCATACCCTTCCCACATAGGGCGAACAGCAAAACACACAAGATGATGGACGGAATGTTGCACATTGGCAAAACATTCACCCCCAGTCACAGATCTGGGTTTAATCCATCGTTATTTTGCTCACCACGCCACCCCAGTTCAGACATGGCCATATGCAAATCAGTCTTGACCCTGTGCCTCATGGGAACAGTCCAGCCCGAACTGCCAAGCCATGTCTTCCCTGGACCGGAATCAAGCTGATGAAGGCTGATAGCCTGAAACCGGTCCTAGGATGCTTGATTCCGGTCCAGGGAATACATGGCTTGGCAGTTCGGTCTGGACTGTTCCCATGAGGCACAGGTCAAGACTGATTTGCATATGGCTATGTCTGAACTGGGGTGGCGTGGTGAAGCAAAATAACGATGGATTAAACCAGATCTGTGACTGGGGGTGAATGTTTGCCATTGTGCAGCATTCCGTCCATCATCTTGTGTGTTTTGCATTTCGCCCTATGTGGGAAGGGTATGCTCAGACGTGGGTCCCGTGCTCACTACGCCACTGGAGTCAAGCTATTCTGGCGGATGAAGGCTGATAGCCTGAAACCGGTCCTAGGATGCTTGATTCCGGTCCAGGAAGACATGGCTTGGCAGTTCGGTCTGGACTGTTCCCATGAGGCACAGGGTCAAGACTGATTTGCATATGGCTATGTCTGAACTGGGGTGGCGTGGTGAAGCAAAATAACGATGGATTAAACCAGATCTGTGACTGGGGGTGAATGTTTGCCATTGTGCAGCATTCCGTCCATCATCTTGTGTGTTTGCATTTAGCCCTATGTGGGAAGGGTATGCCCAGACGTGGGTCCCGTGCTCACTACGCCACTGGAGTCAAGCTATTCTGGCTGATGAAGGCTGATAGCCTGAAACCGGTCCTAGGATGCTTGATTCCGGTCCAGGGAAGACATGGCTTGGCAGTTCGGTCTGGACTGTTCCCATGAGGCACAGGGTCAAGACTGATTTGCATATGGCTATGTCTGAACTGGGGTGGCGTGGTGAAGCAAAATAACGATGGATTAAACCCAGATCTGTGACTGGGGGTGAATGTTTGCCATTGTGCAGCATTCCGTCCATCATCTTGTGTGTTTTGCATTTCGCCCTATGTGGGAAGGGTATGCCCAGACGTGGGTCCCGTGCTCACTACGCCACTGGAGTCAAGCTATTCTGGCTGATGAAGGCTGATAGCCTGAAACCGGTCCTAGGATGCTTGATTCCGGTCCAGGGAAGACATGGCTTGGCAGTTCGGTCTGGACTGTTCCCATGAGGCACAGGGTCAAGACTGATTTGCATATGGCTATGTCTGAACTGGGGTGGCGTGGTGAAGCAAAATAACGATGGATTAAACCCAGATCTGTGACTGGGGGTGAATGTTTGCCATTGTGCAGCATTCCGTCCATCATCTTGTGTGTTTTGCATTTCGCCCTATGTGGGAAGGGTATGCCCAGACGTGGGTCCCGTGCTCACTACGCCACTGGAGTCAAGCTATTCTGGCTGATGAAGGCTGATAGCCTGAAACCGGTCCTAGGATGCTTGATTCCGGTCCAGGGAAGACATGGCTTGGCAGTTCGGTCTGGACTGTTCCCATGAGGCACAGGGTCAAGACTGATTTGCATATGGCTATGTCTGAACTGGGGTGGCGTGGTGAAGCAAAATAACGATGGATTAAACCCAGATCTGTGACTGGGGGTGAATGTTTGCCATTGTGCAGCATTCCGTCCATCATCTTGTGTGTTTTGCATTTCGCCCTATGTGGGAAGGGTATGCCCAGACGTGGGTCCCGTGCTCACTACGCCACTGGAGTCAAGCTATTCTGGCTGATGAAGGCTGATAGCCTGAAACCGGTCCTAGGATGCTTGATTCCGGTCCAGGGAAGACATGGCTTGGCAGTTCGGGCTGGACTGTTCCCATGAGGCACAGGGTCAAGACTGATTTGCATATGGCCATGTCTGAACTGGGGTGGCGTGGTGAGCAAAATAACGATGGATTAAACCCAGATCTGTGACTGGGGGTGAATGTTTTGCCAATGTGCAACATTCCGTCCATCATCTTGTGTGTTTTGCTGTTCGCCCTATGTGGGAAGGGTATGCCCAGACGTGGGTCCCGTGCTCACTACGCCACTGGAGTCAAGCTATTCTGGCGGATGAAGGCTGATAGCCTGAAACCGGTCCTAGGATGCTTGATTCCGGTCCAGGGAAGACATGGCTTGGCAGTTCGGTCTGGACTGTTCCCATGAGGCACAGGGTCAAGACTGATTTGCATATGGCTATGTCTGAACTGGGGTGGCGTGGTGAAGCAAAATAACGATGGATTAAACCCAGATCTGTGACTGGGGGTGAATGTTTGCCATTGTGCAGCATACCGTCCATCATCTTGTGTGTTTTGCATTTCGCCCTATGTGGGAAGGGTATGCCCAGACGTGGGTCCCGTGCTCACTACGCCACTGGAGTCAAGCTATTCTGGCTGATGAAGGCTGATAGCCTGAAACCGGTCCTAGGATGCTTGATTCCGGTCCAGGGAAGACATGGCTTGGCAGTTCGGTCTGGACTGTTCCCATGAGGCACAGGGTCAAGACTGATTTGCATATGGCTATGTCTGAACTGGGGTGGCGTGGTGAAGCAAAATAACGATGGATTAAACCCAGATCTGTGACTGGGGGTGAATGTTTGCCATTGTGCAGCATTCCGTCCATCATCTTGTGTGTTTTGCATTTCGCCCTATGTGGGAAGGGTATGCCCAGACGTGGGTCCCGTGCTCACTACGCCACTGGAGTCAAGCTATTCTGGCTGATGAAGGCTGATAGCCTGAAACCGGTCCTAGGATGCTTGATTCCGGTCCAGGGAAGACATGGCTTGGCAGTTCGGTCTGGACTGTTCCCATGAGGCACAGGGTCAAGACTGATTTGCATATGGCTATGTCTGAACTGGGGTGGCGTGGTGAAGCAAAATAACGATGGATTAAACCCAGATCTGTGACTGGGGGTGAATGTTTGCCATTGTGCAGCATTCCGTCCATCATCTTGTGTGTTTTGCATCTCGCCCTATGTGGGAAGGGTATGCCCAGACGTGGGTCCCGTGCTCACTACGCCACTGGAGTCAAGCTATTCTGGCTGATGAAGGCTGATAGCCTGAAACCGGTCCTAGGATGCTTGATTCCGGTCCAGGGAAGACATGGCTTGGCAGTTCGGTCTGGACTGTTCCCATGAGGCACAGGGTCAAGACTGATTTGCATATGGCTATGTCTGAACTGGGGTGGCGTGGTGAAGCAAAATAACGATGGATTAAACCCAGATCTGTGACTGGGGGTGAATGTTTGCCATTGTGCAGCATTCCGTCCATCATCTTGTGTGTTTTGCATTTCGCCCTATGTGGGAAGGGTATGCCCAGACGTGGGTCCCGTGCTCACTACGCCACTGGAGTCAAGCTATTCTGGCTGATGAAGGCTGATAGCCTGAAACCGGTCCTAGGATGCTTGATTCCGGTCCAGGGAAGACATGGCTTGGCAGTTCGGTCTGGACTGTTCCCATGAGGCACAGGGTCAAGACTGATTTGCATATGGCTATGTCTGAACTGGGGTGGCGTGGTGAAGCAAAATAACGATGGATTAAACCCAGATCTGTGACTGGGGGTGAATGTTTGCCATTGTGCAGCATTCCGTCCATCATCTTGTGTGTTTTGCATTTCGCCCTATGTGGGAAGGGTATGCCCAGACGTGGGTCCCGTGCTCACTACGCCACTGGAGTCAAGCTATTCTGGCTGATGAAGGCTGATAGCCTGAAACCGGTCCTAGGATGCTTGATTCCGGTCCAGGGAAGACATGGCTTGGCAGTTCGGTCTGGACTGTTCCCATGAGGCACAGGGTCAAGACTGATTTGCATATGGCTATGTCTGAACTGGGGTGGCGTGGTGAAGCAAAATAACGATGGATTAAACCCAGATCTGTGACTGGGGGTGAATGTTTGCCATTGTGCAGCATTCCGTCCATCATCTTGTGTGTTTTGCATTTCGCCCTATGTGGGAAGGGTATGCCCAGAAGTGGGTCCCGTGCTCACTACGCCACTGGAGTCAAGCTATTCTGGCTGATGAAGGCTGATAGCCTGAAACCGGTCCTAGGATGCTTGATTCCGGTCCAGGGAAGACATGGCTTGGCAGTTCGGTCTGGACTGTTCCCATGAGGCACAGGGTCAAGACTGATTTGCATATGGCTATGTCTGAACTGGGGTGGCGTGGTGAAGCAAAATAACGATGGATTAAACCCAGATCTGTGACTGGGGGTGAATGTTTGCCATTGTGCAGCATTCCGTCCATCATCTTGTGTGTTTTGCATTTCGCCCTATGTGGGAAGGGTATGCCCAGACGTGGGTCCCGTGCTCACTACGCCACTGGAGTCAAGCTATTCTGGCTGATGAAGGCTGATAGCCTGAAACCGGTCCTAGGATGCTTGATTCCGGTCCAGGGAAGACATGGCTTGGCAGTTCGGTCTGGACTGTTCCCATGAGGCACAGGGTCAAGACTGATTTGCATATGGCTATGTCTGAACTGGGGTGGCGTGGTGAAGCAAAATAACGATGGATTAAACCCAGATCTGTGACTGGGGGGGAATGTTTGCCATTGTGCAGCATTCCGTCCATCATCTTGTGTGTTTTGATAAAGATTTATGACATCATTTGTCTGCAGGAAACCTGCGATACCAAGGGTTGTTTACATCTCAACGGTTTCTCCTTGTACTTTGTTCCAGCAACCCGCTCCTCTAGTGGACAGGCTAAGAGCAGTCTAATAACCTTAGTAAGATTGGAGCACAAGTGTACAGTAGAAGTATTAAAGTCCTCAGCTATGACCTCCCAGGGTATCCTTTTTTACACTTCCCAACAAGCGTAGATTGCTTCTTATTAAGTTTTATAATGCTGCTACATCTAATGAGGAGTCAGAAGCAATTACCAGTCTTAAATCACTTATTGATGACTTCTACTCAGCGGAACCACCCTTTACTCTAATCATGATTGCCGGGGACTTTAACCTGCACCCCTGTCAATCATGTATAATGATCAGGAATTCCAACCTTGAATGCTCACCTGATTCGCAGGTGCATTTTAAACATTCTTGCCTTGGTGATGCTGCGAACAGCCTTGTTTCCGTGTATAACTTAAGAAACCTAATGGATAGCACAAAGGATTCTCAACATGAGAGAATGCCTACATTCTAGGGGAGGGGGCAGTTTACCGTTATTGATTATATTTTTGTTTCCAGTTGTCTTTTTAATGCGCTCTTGAATTTTAAGGTTTTAAATCATCACTTAAGTGACCATAACCCAGTAACAGCACTATTTCTCTGGGATAACAAATCATCAGGACCAATATCCTCATATAAGGAACCCTTGACCTTGACGGATCAGGGTCGAAGGGTGAGGTGGGCCACTATTGTCCCAGAGGTTTTTACCAAAAGATTGATTTCCTCGTGTCAGGCAGATTTCTGTATAGGTTTATCCGAAGATGAGCTACCACATAACATTTTGGCATCATTTGTTAACATCGGCAGGTTCATTAAATCTGCTCTTTGTAAATCGGCTACATCTCGGGGAACGCACACAGAAAAATGGTTTGATAATCGGTGCTCCAAATCTCACAGGGATCTTTGGAACCTTCTGAAGGCGAAGCCACGTTACCAAGTAGAGATCAGGAAGGTCAGGGTAGCCTTTAGAATGGCTTGTAAGGAACGTAAGGCCCAACTAAAAGAGGAGACATGGGAAAAATTACAAATTGCCAGTTGGCAACGCGATAGCTCCGCCTTTTGGAATATCGTTAATTCCCCCCTTTTTAGTAATGATCAACTCTCCAATCAGGCTTGTACCATCTCCCCTCAGGCCTGGGTCGACCATTTTTTGGCTATCCATACCTTAGACGAAGAGCCGGTCCCATTAACAGGCTATCAGACAGAGGATCACATTATGTTTAACCTATCCGAGGTCAGAGCCGCTATCTCCCAACTACTATCTAATAAGGCTCCAGGGCCTGACATGGTCCGAGTGGACCTCTTTAAAAACTGTATTGATCTATGCGCACCGCTACTGACATCACATCTAAATGCCGCAGCTGTCGGCCCTCTTCCTCCTACCTGGTCCAACTCGATAATAGTCCCGGTTTTCAAAAAGGGCAATAGATCAGACCCAGCATGTTTTAGGCCCATTTCCCTCATCGATTCAGAGGTGAAAATTATTGGTCGGATTTTATTAAACCGCCTAGCGGATTGGGCTGAAGAAAAAGGCTCTCTAACTTACCTACAATATGGATTTCGCCCTGGACGGGGAACATTGAGCAAACTTTTAACCTTTATTTATTAACATGCAAGTACACTAAGGTTAAAAAGGGGGCAGTCCACCTGGCCTTCATGGACCTCAGCTCTGCCTTTGAGAGTTAATCGCTCTAAGCTCTGGTCTTTGATGGAACAAATGGACGTAGACCCAGTTTTAATAAGATTCCTGCGTGATTTGCACACTGATCTCTCAGCTAGTGTCAGGTTTGGTCCTAATGGAGAATGCAATGAGCACTTTAAATTGCGCCGAGGGGTGTGACAAGGCTGTATTTTAGCTCCTTTTTTATTCATTTTTTATACTAATCACTTAGAGCAAGTACTATCAGTACCAGGTGTTGACGTTCCCAAAGTAGGAGCTCGTCGTATACCCGCCTTGCTCTATGCAGATGATACTGTTTTAAATACCCGTACCCCTAATAGTCTACAAAAAATCCACATCCTTTTTATTAATTTTATGAACACCTTGATTTGTCGACAAACTTCTCTAAGTCTCTGGCCCCCCCCTAACACTAAAACGATGAAACACGTAGTTGAAGGCCAACATATCAGTCAGGTAGAAAACTTCAAGTATTTGGGGATTCTACTAGACTCAGAGTTAAAGTGGCATTCACTTATATCCCAGAATGTTTTGGCTTTTAATAAAGTGACATTCAGTATCAAAGATTTCTCCCGTCGGCTAGGACGCACTCACATCCAATCGGTCCTCGAAATTTACAGGGCCAAGTGCATCCCCTTAGTGAGCTACGGTAGCGGAATCTGGGGTTATGGTCGGGTTGCCCCTCTTCAAGTAGCTGAAATTTTTTTTTTTAGAAGTCTTTTAGGGGTCCCCCAAAGTATACCCTCTGAAATTGTCCACGAGGAACTAAGCATAGACCGCCTCATCGACCAGCTACGCCTTGGCCCTTTAAAGCTTTGGAACTTGATTTGGTTAAAGGAGTAACTTAGTTTTAGCAGATTAATTCTGCAGGACTGTTTAAAGTTGGAAAAACCCTCCCTGATTCTGTGGCTGGCTTATGTGACAGGTAACCTGCGGGCCTTAGTGAGGTCCGATCTGTTTGATAATCCCTCTGTGTTAACACGCTCTGTGGGCAAAAAGGCAGTAACAGCGCTTAGGGAAAAGCTGGCGTCAGAGCGCGAGGATTTAGCATTCACAAAACACCCTATGTAGCATGCAATTTCAGTACAAACTGTCAGTAACATAGAACCATATTTAACCTGGAATATGACACGCCATCAACGTAGTCTATTGACCCCATTCCAGGTTGAAACTATTTCCTCGCCTTATCCCTTCTAATTACAGTTGTTTTTGGTACTCTGACCTGTCCCGCTGTGATTGTGACAATATAACGATTAATGATACTTTACATGTCACTATGTTTTGTCCAAAATATAACATTTTGCGGCATAAGTTTCTACTTCCGATTTTAAAGCCAATTAATTTTTCTCAAGTCAGGCCTGCTTTATTGTTTTTACGGCTTTTAAATTCTCCATTTGTCTTGCACGTTTTCTGTCGGGAGTGTTAAAATATGAATGACCTTGACTGTGATAATCTGTGCGTAAACTTCGATGATATATTATGTCTTTTATGATTTTATTTGTAAAATCGAATAAAGAATGGAAGAAGAAGACTGGAGTTGCATTAAGTGGAGTGGCATACAGTGGAATAACTTACAGTGGAGTGATGTGGAGTGGAGTGGGGTAGAGTGGAGTGGCGTCCAGTGGGGTGGCATACAGTGGAATAGTGTACACTAGAGTAGTGTACACTAAAAATACCGTGGAGTGGATTGTCCTAGACTGGATAGGCATAACATGGAGTGGCATAAACTGGGATAGCATATAGCAGAGTGTCTTAGACTTGAGCAGCATACAGCGGAGTGCCATTAAGTGGAGTGGCGTACAGTGAAAGAGTGGAGAAGTGTGGCTCAATGGTTAGAGCGGCAGACCCTGATGCAGAGATCTGGCCCGGGACCAGGGTTCAATTCCCGCCTCGGCGGGTCTTGGGCTCAATTTCCTCGGACCTGATAATTCTCGCCTCGGTGCCTATTCTAATCATGGGTCCCACTCTGCAACTCTGGGCAATAGCTTGCTTAATCTCCACAACGGCCCCAACAGCGCTGGGATGCCTGGCTTCACCCTGGGGGTGCCCAGGAGTGGACATTTCACGGGGAAAAGCCAGGAAGGGTTCCACAGCGGTATGCGTACAGCGCCTGGACACCCCTTTGGGGGTATGGGTGCGCTTTACAAGTACAAATTTCATTTCATTTCATTTCATTTCACAGTGGAATAGCGTACAGAGGAGTAGCGTGAAGTGTAGTTGCATTGAGTTGAATAGTGTAGAGTGGAGTAGCGCAGAGTGAAGTGGGGTACAGTGGAGTGCCATAGGGATGAGAGGGGTTAGAGTGGAACAGCGTACAATGGAGTGTTGTAGAGTGGATGGTGTAGAGTGGAATAGCCTAGATTATAGTGGCATACAGTGGAGTAGAATAAACTGAAGTGAGGTAAAGTGTAATAACGTACAGCGGAGTGGCGTACAGCGGTAGTGGAATACAGTGGAATAGCATACAGTGTAGAGGCATAGAGTGGATTGGCCTAGAGTGGAAAAGCGTAGAGGGGGGTTGCTTACACTGGAATAGCATAGAGTGGAGTAGGGTATAATGGAGTGGTGTAGACTTGAGTGGAGTGGCACAGAGTCGAGTGACATACAGTAGAATAACATATAGCAGAGTGGTGTAAAATGGAGTGGCGTAAACTGGATTGGCGTAGAGTGCAGTGGCTTAGAATGGCGTGAGGTACTGTTTAGTGGTGTACAGTGAAATAGCGTTGAGTGGAGTGGCCTACAGTGGAGTTGCGTACACTGGAGTAGGGTAAATTGGAGTAGTGCAGAGTAGAGTGGCGTACAGTAGATTGGCAAAAAGTAGAGCGGCGTAAGGTAGATTAGCGTGGAGTAGGGTAGAGTGGAGTGGCGTAGCGTGGAGTGGAGTGGAGTGAGGTACAATGTAGTGGCATACAGTGAAATAGCGTAGATTCGAGTGGCGGAGAATGAAGTGGCATACACTGGAGTGGCAAAGAGTGGAATAGCATAAAGAGGAGTGGCATACAGTGGAGTGGTGTAGAGTGGAATATCGTAGAGTGGAGTTTTTTCGAGTGGAGCGGGGTAGAGTGTAGTGGGATACACCGTAGTGGCATACAGTGTAATAGCGTAGAGTGGAGTGGCGTAGAGTGGAATAGTGTAGAGTGGAGTGATGTAGAGTGACGTGCTGTTGAGCGGAGTGCATACAGTGGAGTAGCGTACAATGGGGTGGTGTAGAGTGGAATAACGTTGAGTGTAGTGGTGTACAGTGGAGTGGTTTGCCATATAGTTGGACAGCGTAGAGTGGAGTATCGTACAGTGAAATAGCATCGAGTGTAGTAGTGTAAAGTGGAGTGTCATACACTGGAGTGGCGTAGAGTGGAGTGGCACAGAAAAGAGTGGTGTATACTGTAATAGCGTACAGTGGAGTGTCGTAGAGTGGAGTGACGTATTTTGGAGTGGCACAGAGCGGAGTGGCGTACAGTGGAATAGCGTACAGTGGAGTGGTGTACACTGCAATGACGTAGAGTGGCATTGAGTGTAATAGCTTATAAAAGAGTGGCACAGAGTGTACTGGCATAGAGTGGAGTGGCGCGGAGTGGAGTGTGGTAGATAAAACATGGATGAACGGATGTAGATGTAGTGTGACAGGAATACAGATTATGAGTTGTAAATGGTAATTTTTGGTTGTAGGTGTAAATAGGGTAAGTGGTATAAAAGTTATAAGTGTTAAAATACTTAGTTACATATTGTGCCATAGTATACTAACGCAGTAAGTTCACGGTATATCTCGGTACATGCTGATAAGAAGGCAGTATATGACTGGCTAATGGCAGTCTCTACAAAAAGTAAAAGGCAGATATGTAGTTTACAGCACACCCTCGCTGTGCTCTGGGTTAGGGCCTTAGATATACGTAAGTAGTAGGTGTTATTACACCTTTATTAAAGTGGTACCAGGTAGAGAAATGTATTTATATTTGTCTATATATTTTTACAGCACTTAATGGAGAACCGCACTATGTTTTTTACATTTTTTAAGTAGCACGGTTATTTGTAGATATTTATGTGCAAAAAATACACTGTATTACACTATATTTGTAAAATACAGTGTTCTACGGTGTATTTTTAATTTTTTAACATATTTATTTATTTCAAGTATTGCAGTACTTCCTAGGAAATACTGCAGTATTCCGTACATTTAAAAAAAATATAGAAACTTATAAATAATTTCCCCTACCTATTAGCACTTCAATATAATGGTAATAGGTAGGGAAAAAATATATAACCTAATACATGCCTATAGCTAAGGCTGTAACCAAGAACACAGCCAAAGTGTGCCAAAAAACATGGCTGTGTTTTACCTTTGTAAAGGCAGTCATTACCCAATCATATAATGCCTTGTCATTGCTATGTACCAGGGTACTCTCTCTAAATACCACAAAATTTCATGAAACTACAGCGATAACAGATATCACTAAGTTAAAAACCCTTGTAATTGAAAAATTACTTACCCTACTTACCTGTAGAACCCAAAAGGATCATCTGCACACCATAATGTATAATCCTGCCAAATTCATGAAAATTCATTCAACCGTTTGTGTGCTACCTCTAATAAAAATGTCTATTGAAAATGCATTAGTGGAAAAACATGTTTTGTGAACCCCCTTTTATCTTTGCACCCCCTTGTCCAATCACAACGAAGCTTCTCATCCTCTGCAATGTAGAAAATGCTATAGGCCTGGGAACGTTTTGTAGGGATTCGTCAAATGGGGCAAAGTTATTACAGAGTAATAATCCAAGGAATTCCTATACCTGGAAATCCTAACTATAACTACAGAGTGGCTAATGCTGATTCTGACAGTGGCTACAGGTCTTTGTGACACTGGAGTAATATAACAACCTAAATCGATGTATAGACTCTTATGAGCTTGTCTGTAGGCTTTCGAGAGACGCAAAATAAATTGGATATTTCAAAAGATGAAGCATTTTTGATGGGTGTCACTGTATTTTCACTTGTATTCACTCAAAAAGGATATTCGCAGTGAAGGTAGGTCACTTGTGAGGGGCTGGCTGCTGAACATCATTGAACAATAGACCCTTTGTCAACCACTGCTGTGAAGGACTGAGGGGTGAGCAAGTATGGTGTTAGATGGTCATGGTAGATTGAGTGCCGGGCCTAATCACAGGTGATGCCCAGCAGCCAACCCCCTGCTGTGCATGGCCGATGGTTAGTGGGGGTTGGCCATGTGCCGAGGTTTGGGCCCAAGGTCTGGCCACAGTGCAAGCCCGGCACCCAACCCCTATTGTATATTGAATGCAGGGTCTGGGGTGACATTGGACCCTTGCAGAAAACCACCACTGTGTATGCCCGAAGTACGTGCATGGTGGGTGTTGGCCCCTTGTGTAGGTGTGGGTGCAAACCCCAGCCACAGGCAAAGCCCTGTGTCAAACTTGTCCTATGCAAGGCTGAAGATCATGTACAGTGGAGGTTTGATGCTTGAGGAAGGTTGGGTGCAAGGCCCTGCTGAAGGCTAGGCTTTGAGTTCATGTCCTGATGTGGACTGGATGCAATGCCTGGCCAGAGGCTAAGACTAGGCTATCATGCGTGATGTCATTTAACATGTCATGAGAGATGTAATATGTGAGGTCATAAGCAGTGCATGGGGCGTAAGATATAGTTAGGCCACTAAACTATAAAATGCACATATCAGTGGTTTTGGGGGGTTTTAACGTTAGCTCGTATTTCATTCCAGCAGCTAAAAATAGCACCAGTTTAACTGTTGTTGTTTTCTGTGAATTTCATGTTTTTTTTTTTTTTAACGTAAGTTAAGGTTTTAGCACCTATGAGAGGAAAGCGGTTTATTATATGGTGTGGGGGTGTACCTCATTATGTAATAAACTCACAAACCCATCTTGGGTCCACTCAGATTTGTCTGAAAGACCATAGCTCAATCCTGGGTAGCTGTGGTTTTGAGCAGTCAAGCTTTGTCAAAGGGATAAGTGTAAAGCATTTAGAAGAACCAAAACAATTAAACAAGAAAGGAACACAAAATCCAACACCAATTTTAAAAATAGCTCTTATATTTATGAATTTTTAGACACCAAAAGGAACAAAATCCATTAGAGGGTGTTGGAGATATAAATGATTAAGCAAATAATAAATCCCTGCTTTTCATTCAAATTGCAAATAAGCATTGGCAACTAGCACAGTTAGCAATTACTAGGAAAACTTTTGGAAACTTAGATAAAGTAGTGTCTGGTTACTCTGACCCGCTTTGGTTGACCGACTCTGACAGGGACCAAGTCACCGGGGCCAATAAGGCTTGGCACAACAGTTCCCTTGCATTTAAAACACTCTCCAAGTCTCGTTTGGCAATACACATCAATGGAGTGAACCTGATGCAAGGGATACAGGATGCTGAAGGATGCTGTGGATGCTGATCTGCTGATAGGGGCCTTCCTGGGACTACTCCTTCGTCCACGAATGGGGGCTGCGACTTTGGCTACAGGTGTTGATGTCCCCGGAAGTCCTGTTGAAGTCCAGACAATAAAACAGTTGGTCTCCTGTTACAGCCAAGCCAGTGATTCCCTTTAACTTAGACTAGTGTCTGTCTTGGGTAACCAAACTACAGTCTGACGACTCTCCTGGATTCAACACACTCTGGTGTAATGTTTGCGCATCTAGACTTGCTCTCTCAGGCTGCGCTTCGGTGGACAGTAGTGGCCAAACAACTTGTGGCTTCCAACTAGCCTTTTCAGCTTTTGTGGCTGGTGCAGTGCAGTCCAGTCTTCAGTTGTAGCCTGTCTTTGGCAAGCCCAGGGAACATCAGGATAGTCATTTTCCAGTCCTCTCTCCAGTGCAGACGTGATCTGAGGTATGGGTGCCCGGGTTGCCATTTTTATGCCCAGGACTTGCCCTCAGGGGAAGCGGATCCTACTGGCCAATGGGCTACCAGGTCCCCTCCTGCCTAATGACTACATCCTGCATGGTCTGACATCACAAGATGGCAGAACCTGTCTCTCGGTGTGTGGTTCTTGATAGCCCACGCTGTAGGTGTGCCAACCGGAGTGCTACAGACCCACAGTAAAACTGATTTGGCAACTGTTTTCCCCTCTCTGTCCTGAATCCAACCTGTCTACCAGAACAAAACCCTCTTGTGTGTGTCTTCCCCATGACGCTTGCCTTTTGGGCCCACACCCTGGTTTGCCTTCCTGCCAGGAACAGGTAACACCTCTTCCAATGGCAGATCCTTGGTGTTCCGTCCTGAGAGTCGTTCACACCACCCCCAAGGAGGGCAGAAGGCTTTCTCGTGGCCAGCAACAATAAACGTAGGCAGACGTGTTGCTTAAATTGGTGTTGCTTAAATTGAAACACATCCAATTTTCCTTGATAGTTGTTATAGTTATGTGTCTTTTCTAACCAAGAGCCTGTCTGGTCATCGGAACGGAGTACTTGAGACTAGGCCTCTGGTGTGGTCTAATGTAGACTGTCTATTCGTACACAGGAACTACCCCTTTATCCTTACGTCCCTCCATTCTCATACCCAGTCAGTACCTTTGAGGTGGGTAACACCTCTAACAGGAGACAAAAACAGAAAGTAAAATAGGTCCCACCCACCTCTGGGTGTAATAAGGCTTACTTATCCTATGTCATTTCCTGTTTTTTTTCTCTCTCTCAGTCCCGGAATGAAGATGTTTGGATTGCAAAACAAAGGAATCCTCCCTGAACATTAAACTCACATTTTTTTCCCCCAAAGTATTTTGATTTTCAAAACCTGCAAGCATAGCTTTAAGACAACAATACAATAGCTGTTTAAGTACTGTAGGCACCCAAATAAGATGAGAGACAATGGTACAAACATTTTCACCATATTTCATTATGTAAACATGAATGGTACTAATTTTATTGCTGAGAAGGACTGGTGTTATCATCATCATTACAAATAAGTCCATAGTGATCTATCCATCGCCCCCATATTTTGTGGAATTTGCGCAGGCAATCTCTGCATTTGTATGCTACTCTTTCCACAGCCATAAATAAATCCATACCCTTCCTCCTTTCAGCAAGATTGGGTGTCTCAAAAGTTCCCCATCTCTTAGCTAAATCTCACTTGGGGACTACGATCCCAGATTACATAACAGTAGTTTCATACGTGGTAGATCAACATCGTTAAGTATGGCTAGGAGGAGATATTTGGGATCATCAGGAATTTGGGTCTCCAATATCGCACTTAATTCTGACCGTATTCGACACCAGTACATCTGTATATGGGGACACAACCATAAAGAGTGAATGAAATCTCCCCGGTCTCTCCCACACCACAGACAATCCGACAAGGGTGCTCTGCCCATCTTATGGAGACGGGCCCTGTTATAGTATATCCTGTGCAGAATTCTCAGTTGTATAAGACGTAACTGGGATCTGATTGGCACTTCCCGTGGGAACATTAGAGCCACTTCCCAGTCAATATCTTCGAGTGTACCTACGTCTACTTCCCATGCTAGTCTAAGTTTTTGGAGGGTATAAGGCGTGTTATTGTTGATAGTTTTGTAGGTGTATGATAGTGCCTTTTCAGATAGTTTGTCTAGTAGGAGCCTACCTTCTAAGGGGGTGCATTCTGGGAGATCTGGGGGGATGCGCTCGGCTTTCCAAGCGTCTGCAAGTTGTAGGTATTTGTATTGCTGGTGGATGTGGAGTTGAAATTCACGCTGTAGGGAGGTAAAGGGCATTAGGGAGCAGACTTCCATTAGATCACCCACTTTGAAAATACCTATGCTGTCCCAGGAAGCAAAGCCCTTGAGTTTAGTAATTTCTTTCAGGGGTTTACCCATCCATAGCGGCGTTTCCCGCATGATTTTTTGCTTCCACCCTATATAAGAATTTGGCTTGTCCCAAGTTTCCAAAATAATTTGGATAGCTGGTAGGAGAGGGAATTTCCTTGTAGCACCGTAGAGTAAATGTTGATATGAGAGTGTCTGGAATTGAGTCTGTTCTAGGGCATAGTTGGGGTGACCCGTCCACATATACCCAGTCAGTGATGGCTATTAAATGAGACGCCCAGTTGTAGGCCCGGAGATCAGAGAGGCCTGTGCCTCTATTATATGGCAACAGTTCCTGTGCACACACAAAACAGTAAATACAGCATCAAGGTAAACGTTATTTCAGAAATGATGACAGTATGTTCTTGCTTGGGGTGTCGATTTATTAGGGTACCACTTCACAGGCCAGCCAACACGTGTTTCGTCATTGGGTGTGTAACCCTAGACTTCTTCAGGGCTGGAAATGAACATGGAGAATGACTCGTGTCACAATGTAATAAATACAATCACATAGATGTGTGTCTTACAAAGATGGGACACTGTGAGTACACTCAAAACTTAGTTCGTCACCAGGAAAACACCAAAGGGCCAGGATCTTAATTGAAGTAAAAAGTTTTGTCGTGAAGACCATAATATTCGATCTCATGCATATAAAACCAATTGAGTAGTGACAGTCAAACTAAATTGCCCTGTTCAATATGTGGTGGCAATGTACTATGTCAATAAAAACTGTACCACTCTAATGCCAGTACAGTTGGCGCAAAAGTGCCAAGTCAAGTGAACACAAAGCTCAAATGCCACAGTGAAAGGTAAATCAGAGTAATGTGAGGAAAAGTGGGGTGAGAAAAGGTGTCCTACTCTTAAAATTACTGCACCGAAAACCCGTGTTAGGGCTAGTAAGAAACTAATGTGACTTATTCGCTGCTCGTATTATCTTAAGCACGCCTACCTCAGGTGGAGTAAAGCAGGTCTTCAGACCTACAACACATGAAAGGGCATTATTGTAAACAATGCTCGTGAGGGAAACAGAGCGTCATGACTAGATAAAAACCAGCTGTAGGGTGAGCTCACCTCTCGGCTGGTGATACTTCCGACCCAGTGGGTCCTAATATTCAGTCTGATGCGTGAGTTTTCTTTTTCTCTTTTCCCAAAACTTCGGTAAATCTGTATAATAATAACTATTATGAGTATGTTTCAAAATTAAGTCACACCCATCATAACAGATATACAAACATTCAATATCTGCTTGTTACAAGACCAAATTGCAATATACCCTCCTCTTACCTCATAAGTAAGGTAATAATGTCTACACTTCTGTCGCTGGTTCTGGCTGTGTATGCCAACACTTATCAGTATCAGTACGCCTCTTAGGCAAGACAAGAGTAACGCGGCGCCATCCGCCGTGAAAAGAGCTGTAAAAATGAAACAAATAACCTATCACAGCCATGTTGGACACCTTAACACTAAGTCCAATGTAATGGACACTGTTAATAAAGCTAACGTTTTCGGAGCAAGCTCTTACCTATGGCGAGTACGTCCTGAAGCTCCTCACACCGTCACCGTGTTCTGACGGAAATCATTGAGGCGCAACCCGGAAGTATATTTATACACCGAACAAGGCCAAAACACTAGAGCGCTAAATTTGAATCAGAGGAAACACGCATGCGCGTGTGTAGTGAAAAGATCGAGCCATGCAATGAGTATAAGTGCAAAGCCCCCTTTTTTATGATGCATAGGTCAGATCTCTGATCACATCCCATGAATGTAATGAGGTCAAATTGGGTTTAATAGATACTCCGATAGAGAAGAATTCAAATGAGCAGGATGGGTATGCAAGCTCATGTATAGTGAAAGTTGAAGGCATGCCAAATTGTGTATACACCACATCTTATAAGTACATTTAGTGTGGTGGACTGACAAGGTTCTCAGTTCAAGCAGATTGGCGAAATCACAGATAAGAAAGCCTTCCAAAAAGCGGGATAATTACACAAACATGTGTAATACATCTTAAATTTCTGTACGCATATAACTATTGCAAGTCCAAGCATGCAGTAAGTGAAGAGATAACACATCCCATGCGTTCCTCTGAATCAATGGGTTGACAAAGTCGCCATCTATTAGGCAAGATGTCATGAAGTCACATAATTTCAAGCCATACGGCATGAAGTCAGAGAAGGTGATCATTCACCCAAAATTTTGATGAACACATTTGTGTAGTACTTGATACATTGTAGAACGACAAGAGCAAAATTATGTCTGATGGAGAGACGAAACCGTTACCCGAACACAACAAAAGAACACATATGGGTAACAATTTCTCCAATATGGTAATGTCAATGATCACTTATGCTCGCCTACAAGAGTGGGGTCAAAAGGATCTTGTCATGATGTGTTGCTGACTCACAAATTCAGGTTAAATCAGACAGATTATTAGATCACAGACGGTAATGTAATAGTTCTAAAACAAAGCCATGTATTGTATAAAATCCCGATTTAGAATATAGTAAACATTAGATAATTAGTTAATCACACATTAGAGTTGTAACACAAACAAGTTAATACCAACAGCATAATCCATAACATACCAGGCATCAGATAGTACATTTTAAAACGTTATACAGACTAATCATTGGCACACATCTAGTCGCCCAGAAAATAGTGCAATTCCCGGTCGCTGTTAAAACCACGCTCATCGGATTTCAAACGCATAATCCAAAAAGCCTCAGAACGTCTCAACCGTAACTCTCTGTTCCCTCCCCTAGGACTTGGGGTAGTGACATCTATTCCATAAAAGAGAAAGTTCTTGTAAGGGCCCTGGGATGCACATTCCCACATATGCAATGCCATGGGATATCTGGGATCCTGTTGTTTCACAGCTCTGACATGTTCCCTTATTCTTTCCCTAAGGGTTCTTATTGTGCTGCCCACATATTTCCCACCACAGGTACATTCCAGTACATAAACCACAAATCTTGTGTTGCAGTTTATGTTATGTCTGATGTCATATGTTCTGTCTGGGCCACTGAACGCTGTTTTTTGTCGGATGCCCATCTGCAAATACCACAGGCCCCACATTTATAGAAACCCAAGGTGCGAGGTGTAAGCCATGTGTCTTTGTTTGTGATTCTCGGGTAACTGGGACTGAGCCTGCTTCTGAGAGTTTTGCCTCTTCTGTAGGTGATTTGCGGATTCCTATTGATATGTTCTGCGAGCGCTGTGTCTTTAGTGAGCAGTTTCCAATGTCTGTTTAGACTCTTGGACAATGTCTGACTGAAATCATTAAAATCAGTAATTAATCTGACGGTCCTTTTTTCTATTTTGTGTGTTCTGTCGCGAATTGTCTCTTCCCGATGCATGTGTCTGATTCTGGTTTCTGCTTTGGTTAGAATCTGGTGTGTGTAGCCCCTATGTTTAAATCTAGCTTTCATTGATGTGAGGCAGTTTTCAAATTCTGGATCAGTGCTGCAATTCCTTCTGGCTCTTGTAAATTCTCCAAAGGGAATTGCATGGATCTGGTGCAAAGGATGTGCGCTCTGAGCATGGAGAATAGAGTTGCACGCAGTATCCTTACGGAAAAGGCGAGTCTGTAAGGTGTTATGACTGATGAATATCTCAATGTCTAAAAAAGTAATTGTCAGATTACTTTTATGGTGTGTGAAACACATGTCATATGTATTAGTGTTCAAATAGGTACAGAAGTCATCAAGTTTAGCCTGTGGTCCTGTCCATATTAAAAGGCAGTCATCGATGTAACGACCCCAAAAAATAATAGAGTCGTTGAACTGGCTGCCTTTGGGACCCCAAATCCAATCCTCTTCCAAACGGCCCATAAAAAGATTCGCAAAACTGGGTGAAAGTTTGGAACCCATAGCTACACCTCTCTTCTGTTTGTACCAATCTGTCTCAAAAAGAAAAAAGTTGTTTTCCAGAATCAATCTCATCATGGCCAACAGCATATTCGTATGCTGCCATTCTGAGGCAGGTCTTTTGGTGAGACAATGTGAAATTGCTTTCATGCCCAGGTCTGGTTTAATGCTCGTATAAAGTGAGACTACATCTAAAGTCACGAGTGTCATGCCTTCATCCCACCTGAAATCAGCCAGCATGCTAAGTACGTGCTTAGTATCTCTTATATATGATGGAAGATTCCGGACCAGAGGACCGAGAAAAAGATCCACATATTCTGCCAAGCGTTCAGTAGGACCACCTATCCCTGAAACAATGGGTCTTCCAGGTGGAAAAGGTAAGTGTTTATGCACTTTAGGGAGCGTGTATATACATGGATAATGTGGTCGAAAAACTCTCATATAGGCATGTTCGTCATCATTGATGAGCCCTGCCTGGTGCCACTCTCTAAGATTTTTATTAATCTCCAGAGTAAGAGGGCCAACAGGATTATATGTAAGTCGTTCATAACATGCTGTATCTTGAAGTTGTGTTAGTATTTCGTTATTATAGTCTACCCTGTCCATCACCACCACGTTGCCCCCTTTGTCAGCCTCTCTGATAATTACATCATTATCACTGGCTAATTTCTTGAGAGCTGTCCGTTCTCCTGGGCGGAGATTATCAATATGTCTGGTTTTGTTTCTCACTCTTTTCTCATTAAATTTGTCTAAGTCCTCTAAGACCAGTTGATAGAATAGGTCTATGTTATTGCCACTGGTTAAAGTCGGTGTCCATTTAGATTTTATCCTAAGGCCACTGTCAATGGTGTAGTCAGGGTGCACATCAAGTTCTTGTAATAGTGTGTCCATGCGGAGTGGTGTGTCTTCAGTGTCAGTCAATGATAAAAGTAAATAGGTATCATGTACATCTTGAATACTTAGAACATCAGAAAATGAGCCAGTTGGAATATTCACATTTCTTTTATTCGAGGTCGGATTTGCACTGAAAAACTTTTTTAATTTCAGATTCCTAATAAATTTAAAGAGGTCAACTTTGGTTTTACAGATATCCCCTTCGTCTTTAGGATTGTAACTCAAACCCTTTTCGAGAAGAGAGACCATGTCCTGGTTGAGTATCGTAGATGAGAGATTGATGACTTCCACCCCTTTGTCAATGCAATTCATCAGTTCCTGTTGTCCCCTGATCTTAATTTCTTCTTGTAGTTTTCCTTTACCTGCTCTCTTTCCTCTACGGGTCTTATGTCTGCATTTGTTTGTCTGGGCTGTACCCTGTTCCCCTTCCGTATCCTCTGTACTTCGCGTAAAAAAAAAGGGGAGGAGGTAACCTGCCTGTTGTCAGCCGACGTACTAGCGTTATCAGCCTCACTATCGCTAGTAAGGGGAGCATTTAAAGAGGTAGAGCTCGATGACACTGAGATAACCTCTTGTCTGTTGGTTTTCCCTGTCTCATTTCCTGTCTGAAACAGAAAATCGTATTTCTTTGCAAAAGTGAAAATTCTTCCCTCTTTATAGTCATATTCGTCCCGCTTGAGCTTCCTGGCCTTCCTATCCTTAATATCATTCTGATGCCTAGCTAAAATCTCCTTCAATATGACATAATTTTTTTCTGTTGCATCCTTCAGGTCTAGATCCTTTATTTCCTGCTCAAGTAGCGTAATTTCAATCTGAAGTTTGGCGACCGGATTATGCGTTTGAAATCCGATGAGCGTGGTTTTAACAGCGACCGGGAATTGCACTATTTTCTGGGCGACTAGATGTGTGCCAATGATTAGTCTGTATAACGTTTTAAAATGTACTATCTGATGCCTGGTATGTTATGGATTATGCTGTTGGTATTAACTTGTTTGTGTTACAACTCTAATGTGTGATTAACTAATTATCTAATGTTTACTATATTCTAAATCGGGATTTTATACAATACATGGCTTTGTTTTAGAACTATTACATTACCGTCTGTGATCTAATAATCTGTCTGATTTAACCTGAATTTGTGAGTCAGCAACACATCATGACAAGATCCTTTTGACCCCACTCCTGTAGGCGAGCATAAGTGATCATTGACATTACCATATTGGAGAAATTGTTACCCATATGTGTTCTTTTGTTGTGTTCGGGTAACGGTTTCGTCTCTCCATCAGACATAATTTTGCTCTTGTCGTTCTACAATGTATCAAGTACTACACAAATGTGTTCATCAAAAATTTTGGGTGAATGATCACCTTCTCTGACTTCATGCCGTATGGCTTGAAATTATGTGACTTCATGACATCTTGCCTAATAGATGGCGACTTTGTCAACCCATTGATTCAGAGGAACGCATGGGATGTGTTATCTCTTCACTTACTGCATGCTTGGACTTGCAATAGTTATATGCGTACAGAAATTTAAGATGTATTACACATGTTTGTGTAATTATCCCGCTTTTGGAAGGCTTTCTTATCTGTGATTTCGCCAATCTGCTTGAACTGAGAACCTTGTCAGTCCACCACACTAAATGTACTTATAAGATGTGGTGTATACACAATTTGGCATGCCTTCAACTTTCACTATACATGAGCTTGCATACCCATCCTGCTCATTTGAATTCTTCTCTATCGGAGTATCTATTAAACCCAATTTGACCTCATTACATTCATGGGATGTGATCAGAGATCTGACCTATGCATCATAAAAAAGGGGGCTTTGCACTTATACTCATTGCATGGCTCGATCTTTTCACTACACACGCGCATGCGTGTTTCCTCTGATTCAAATTTAGCGCTCTAGTGTTTTGGCCTTGTTCGGTGTATAAATATACTTCCGGGTTGCGCCTCAATGATTTCCGTCAGAACACGGTGACGGTGTGAGGAGCTTCAGGACGTACTCGCCATAGGTAAGAGCTTGCTCCGAAAACGTTAGCTTTATTAACAGTGTCCATTACATTGGACTTAGTGTTAAGGTGTCCAACATGGCTGTGATAGGTTATTTGTTTCATTTTTACAGCTCTTTTCACGGCGGATGGCGCCGCGTTACTCTTGTCTTGCCTAAGAGGCGTACTGATACTGATAAGTGTTGGCATACACAGCCAGAACCAGCGACAGAAGTGTAGACATTATTACCTTACTTATGAGGTAAGAGGAGGGTATATTGCAATTTGGTCTTGTAACAAGCAGATATTGAATGTTTGTATATCTGTTATGATGGGTGTGACTTAATTTTGAAACATACTCATAATAGTTATTATTATACAGATTTACCGAAGTTTTGGGAAAAGAGAAAAAGAAAACTCACGCATCAGACTGAATATTAGGACCCACTGGGTCGGAAGTATCACCAGCCGAGAGGTGAGCTCACCCTACAGCTGGTTTTTATCTAGTCATGACGCTCTGTTTCCCTCACGAGCATTGTTTACAATAATGCCCTTTCATGTGTTGTAGGTCTGAAGACCTGCTTTACTCCACCTGAGGTAGGCGTGCTTAAGATAATACGAGCAGCGAATAAGTCACATTAGTTTCTTACTAGCCCTAACACGGGTTTTCGGTGCAGTAATTTTAAGAGTAGGACACCTTTTCTCACCCCACTTTTCCTCACATTACTCTGATTTACCTTTCACTGTGGCATTTGAGCTTTGTGTTCACTTGACTTGGCACTTTTGCGCCAACTGTACTGGCATTAGAGTGGTACAGTTTTTATTGACATAGTACATTGCCACCACATATTGAACAGGGCAATTTAGTTTGACTGTCACTACTCAATTGGTTTTATATGCATGAGATCGAATATTATGGTCTTCACGACAAAACTTTTTACTTCAATTAAGATCCTGGCCCTTTGGTGTTTTCCTGGTGACGAACTAAGTTTTGAGTGTACTCACAGTGTCCCATCTTTGTAAGACACACATCTATGTGATTGTATTTATTACATTGTGACACGAGTCATTCTCCATGTTCATTTCCAGCCCTGAAGAAGTCTAGGGTTACACACCCAATGACGAAACACGTGTTGGCTGGCCTGTGAAGTGGTACCCTAATAAATCGACACCCCAAGCAAGAACATACTGTCATCATTTCTGAAATCACGTTTACCTTGATGCTGTATTTACTGTTTTGTGAGTGCACAGGAACTGTTGTCATAGTAAGACGGTCTTTTGTCCTCAATTGAGGGTTTTGGGGTTTTTTCCTCACTTGTTGCACCACAATATTCTTATTTCCTCCATTATACTCACGACACTAGGTTGGCGCCGTAACATACCCTGTGATAATCAACACCCCCTTTTCGTTCTACCTCTATTATATGGGCTGCGCTGTAATTTACCCAGTGCTATTCTCGGATTACCGTTATTACACAGGAGTTTCCTCAGTTCGCTCTCGATGCCCGTAAACACCTCATCTGGGATTCTATAATATGTGTTTTGGAAAGCGTATATGAATTTTGGAAGAGTGATCATTTTGAATATTGCCGCTCTTCCCAAGAGTGTCAGGGGTGAGTTGCTTCCAGCGGGCTGCATCCGATTGGAAATCCTTTACTGCTCCGGGTCTGACGTGGCATAGATTCCTAAATATTGGAATCCTTCCCTTGCTATTTTGAGTTGTCGTGGGAGGTCGGCCAGGTCAACGCGTCTGCAGACAGGAAAAAGTAAGGACTTTTCCCAATTTATCGTATATCCAGAGTAGGAACTATAGGGTTCAAACACATGGAAGAAAGCAGGGATTGAGTCTGTGGGTCGAGTGAGATAAAGCAGAATGTAATTCGCGTACAGGAAGGTTTTTTCTCCTGGGATGGGAGAGCCCTTCATTTGGAAACCTTTAATGTCAGGGTGAGTCCGAATCAGACAAGCCAGAGGCTCCAAGGTTAGGGCAAAGAGGAGAGGAGAAAGTGGGCAGCCCTGCCGGGTTCCTCACTTAATGGGGAAGTTGAGAGACAACATATTATTTACCCCGACTGCGCCCATCAGTTTTGTGTATAATAGGTTTATCCATTCTCAGAAACGGGGTTTGAATCCTAGCTTCTGCAGGGTTTGCGCCATGAAACGCCAGTGAATCGCATCAAAGTCCTTTTCAGCATTGAGTGAGATAATAAAAAGGTGGGGGTCTTGCCTATTTTAGGCCTGTACAATCCAATTATGGAGTCTACGCAAGTTCCCTCTGGTGGATCGTTTCGGCATAAAGCCGGATTGATCATTGTGGACTAAGGAGGTGATCACTTTCAGTAGTCTGGTGGCTAAGACCTTACTTTACGTGTTTACTAAGAAAATTGGGTGGTAAGAGGCACTGGAGGTTTTCACAGCTTATTAATGATGATAATAGTGGCCCTACGGAGGTCTGGTGGGAGGATACTATCTTCTCTTGCTTTGTGGTAGAGGTGGAGTATGTGGGGAGCTAGTATTCACATTGTTTTTTTTTAAATTTGGCTGGGAGGCCATTAAGGCCGGGGGTCTTTCCATGATTTAAGTGAAGGATGGCATTTTGGACCTCTTCGAGGGTTATGTCCGCATCAAGAGAAACGCGATCATAGCTGGGCAGTGTGAGAAGTTGGCCTGGTATATGCTGTTCACTAATTAAAGTGGACACCTTGCACCAGGGCAAATCGACTCTTATGGTAGATAGGTTTAAGACAACCTTTTAAAGAAAGCTATCCTAGTGGTAGCTGTGGAGAGCAGCCTTCAGGCTAAGTCTCGGAGGAATGTAAAGCAGCTTGTTTTACCATATAATCTCTTGAATCACCAAATGAAAAGACACCACACAGGTATATATATCAAATATATATGTATTTATTTCTAAATAACTCTCTACTAATCTCTTTATGAGATTAGAAGACAAACATAGGCACAAATCAACGTTTCACAATAAGTTAAGCACAAAATATGGCTGGGGCGTACCAGACCATATACTAAGTAAGAGACTTAGAAACAACGACTTGCAGGGAGACAAGGCCTAGGGCCTTCAGAAGTGCTGGGGCCTCACAAAACCACCCAAGGCAGGTAAGTAAAGGACCCACGGGGGACGCGTGCAGTGTGGATACACAGGCGCGAATCGCCGTTAACTTCAATGGGGCAAGTCGCGGTTGGAAATAAGGAGTTTTAGGATACTTCGGGAGAACCTACAAGCAAGTCACTTACAGGGTAAGTAGTTCTAGGGCCCACACCCACAGGAGCACCGTAGTGCTGGAGTTACCTCACCCAGGGAAGCCGGGTGCACAGGTGTCCTTTGGTGTCGGGTCGCGGCGTCGTTTTCAATGGCGGGCAAAGAAGACTTGCTGCTTGCGGGAGCTGAAGAAGTGTCCGGTGGAATCCAAGCCTGGATTCTGAAGAAGGATGACCTGAAAGCAGAGGGGACAGTGTTCAAAGTCACTTGGCAGTGACCCGGGGCAAGGAAGATGGATGCCCACCGTCGTCGGTTGATTCAGGTCGGTTGCGGGTGCCTTGACTCTTCAGCCACGTGGTCCAGGAGGCGTCGACGACGACCAGGAGCTGGATTCGGTGTGTCCCTCGACGTCTGCAGCTGACTGCGGTGTCGGCAACTCGATCGGAGCCAACAAGCCTTGGCAGCCGCAAGTCTCGGGGAGATGAAGAAAAGTCGATGGCACAGACCAGCAAGGTCTGAGGGACTCACCCAGCGAGGGTAAGTCAGGGCAGGCCTGGAGCAACCAGGGGAGCCCTTTGGTTTCTTTAAGAAGTCTTCTGGGGACCCACAAGCCAGCGGGCAAGGGATCGCGAAGACACCTCGGGCGGAATCACTCAACAGGGGCCCACGGTCACTCGGGACGGTGTAGGCCTCTGATCTTCAGAGGGATTCCTGCTGGAGGTCGGGACCACACGTGGTCCAAAGCACAAGTTCGTAGAACGTTGTGAAGGGGTTGCACTCGACAATAGTGCACGGTACCCAGGGGTCGCGGTTCCTCGTTACTCGTGGGGTCCACTTGCCTCAGCTTCGCTGGGGACTCACGATGGCCTGGGAGAGGTCAGGAAATCCACTTCTTGGGCTGCAGGGACTTCGGACTCCGGCGGGAGCGGCGTAGTTTGCGACCGTCGTTGTCGTTTTTGGTGCCTGCCAAGCAGGGGAGCCACTCCTTGACTCCAAGGGAGATTCTTCTGTCTTCCAAAGGTAGTGGAACGTCGAAGGGCCAGGATTCTTCTGTAGAGCGTCGTCCAGGGGTTATCTGCTTTGCAATGGCAAGGTTCCCCCTCTTATACTAAAAGAGGGGATGGACTAGCTCTATGACCCCACCTATGGGAGGGTCAAGGGAGGGGTGGCTACACCCACTTCCCTTTGTCCAGTTTCGCGCCTGAGCAGGGGCAGGTAGCCCCTGAGCTGGTTTGAACTGGCATATGCACAGAGGAGCCTTCTGCTCCCCCCGTGCAGGACTTCAAAGCACTCTAAGAGTGCACCCACCCAGCCCCAATACACTAAACCCTGTCTGGAAGGTGGTTACACCTCCCTGTGACAGGATGCCTATTGTTGGGCTTCCTCCACTGCGAGTTTCGGTCATCAGCAGGAGGGCAGCCCAGTGTCTGTGACTGGTGGCATCCATTTTGTGATGCCAGGGCTCTTTAGGATTCTACCGCGTTTCCACAGCAGGTACATGTCTTATCCCTCTAGAAGGGTGGAATGCTACCCCCGCCGCCAAGATTGGCGGGGGGTAGTATTCCAAGATGTTTGACACCAAACACGACATGTTTTGATGCAGCCATTCCAAAGTTAGCATTTACCGCGAGGATATAATGCACTTAAATAGTATATGGTTTAACCGCATCCACAAACAGCACCAGAGAATGGACTCTGAGAACTGCAGAGGGGCCCTGCTCATGCAGAGGCACCCCCTCACATAGAAGCCAAGCACCCTGCCCTCAGGATTGATAGGGCCTGCCTTAGGGGTGACTGATAGGTTTATATGTGTGTGCAGGAGAGATATAGGAAACCTATATCTCAGTGAGGGGTGCTAGCACCACCTCACCCAGGCTGCAGTAGCAGGCCTGTGGTGTCAGATTTAGACTGCTTCCCAGGGGTGGCATAATATATGCTGCAGCCCCTGGTAGGCCTGTGAAGTACCTATGCCCTTGGCACCTAAGGTACCATATACTAGGGACTCATAAGGCACCACAGTATCCAATCACTAGTGCACCTAGAGTGCACTCCATGTCGTTTAGAGAGAACAGAGAGGCTGGGGCCCTGATTGGCAGGGACCCAGCCAGACTATAGCCAGAAACCAGTGCTAACATCAGAAAAAAAGTGGGGGCAACATAAGAGGCAGATCCTACTCTCCTACACAACCCCCCCAAACGTAGGGACACTAAACTAACCTTGACCAGTTGAGTCTTCGTGTTCAAAGTGGAAATACCTTGAGAGTCCATCTGCATTGGCATGTTGGGTCCCAGGCCTATGTTCCACTGTATAGTCCATCCCCTGTAGGGAAATGGACCACCTCAAAAGTTTTGGGTTTTCACCTTTCATCTGCTTTAGCCATAGGAGGGGCTTGTGGTCGGTCTGAACTATGAAGTGAGTACCAAACAAGTATGGCCTCAGCTTCTTCAGGGCCCATACCACAGCAAAGGCCTCCCTCTCTATAGCTGACCAACGTTTCTCTCTAGGGGTCAGCCTTCTGCTAATAAAAGCTACTGGCTGGTCTTGACCTTCATCATTCAGTTGAGACAGTACAGCTCCCACACCCAGCTCAGAAGCATCTGTTTGGACAATGAACTTTTTGGTGTAGTCTGGACTCTGTAAGATGGGGGCAGTGCACATGGCCTGCTTTAGGTCTTCAAATGCCTTTTGACAGCTAGCTGTCCACTGAACCTTTTTTGGCATTTTCTTAGAGGTAAGATCATTCAAGGGGGTCACTATAGATCCATATCCCTTGACAAACCTCCTATAGTACCCAGTCAGGCCTAAGAAGGCTCTCACCTGTGTCTGGGTGGTTGGAGCAACCCATTCCAGTATGGTTTGGATTTTGCTCTGCAAAGGTTGAACCTGGCCTCCACCTACAAGGTGGCCCAGGTACACAACCTGACTCTGCCCTATCTGGCACTTGGTGGCCTTGATAGTGAGGCCTGCTTTCTGCAGGGCCTCCAAAACATTTCTGAGGTGGACCAGGTGATCCTGCCAGGAGGAACTAAAGACAGCAATATCATCTAGATAAGCTGAGCAATAAGTTTCCATCCCTGCCAGAACTTTATTCACCAACCTCTGAAAAGTGGCAGGTGCATTTTTCAATCCAAAGGGCATCACCACAAAGTGGTAGTGCCCACCAGGGGTCGAAAATGCTGTTTTGGCTTTTGCATCATCAGCTAATCTGATTTGCCAGTAGCCAGCTGTTAGGTCAAATGTGCTTAGATACTTGGCTGAGGCCAAAGTATCAATCAGCTCATCTGCCCTTGGTATGGGATAGGCATCAGTCCTAGTGACTGCATTGAGGCCTCTGTAGTCTACACAAAACCTCATTTCTTTCTTACCACCCTGGGTATGAGGTTTGGGTACCAGGACTACTGGGCTAGCCCAAGGAGCTATCTGAAGGCTCAATCACGCCTAACTCCAACATTTTCTGGACTTCAGTCCTGATACAGTCCCTGACATGGTCAGGTTGCCTGTAGATTTTATTCTTGACAGGCAGACTGTCCCCAGTGTCCACCTCATGGGTGCACCAGGTAGTCTGACTAGGGGTCAGGCTAAACATATGTCTAAACTGTTGCAGAACTTGTCTGCACTCAGTTTGCTGATGGTCAGTGAGGCTGCTTGCCAAAGCAACACCATCTACTGACCCATCATCGGGGTTCTGAGAGAGCAGGTCAGGGAGAGGGTCACTCTCCTCCTCCTGGTCCTCATCAGTTGCCATGAGCAAGCCCATGTCAGCCCTGTCAACATATGGCTTTAATCTGTTGACATGAAGCACCCTTAGGGGGCTCCTGGGAGTTCCAAGATTCACCAGATAGGTGACTTCTCCCTTCTGTTCAACTATTGTATGGGGGCCACTCCATTTGTCCTGGAGGGCTGCTGGGGCCACAGGCTCCAACACCCACACTTTCTGTCCTGGCTGGTATACAGTCAGCACAGCCTTTGGTCATGCCAAGCTTTTTGCAATTCTTGGCTGGCCTCCAGGTTTTGGTTGCCTTTTTCATGTACTCTGCCATCCGGGAGCGGAGACCAAGTACATAGTCCATCACATCTTGTTTGGGGGCTTGAGAGGTAACTCCCAGCCCTCTTTTACCAAACATAGTGGACCTCTCACAGGATGCCCAAACAGAAGCTCAAATGGGCTGTAGCCAACCCCCTTCTGTGGAACCTCTCTGTATGCAAACAAAAGGCAAGGAAGAAGAAGGTCCCATTTCCGCCTAAGCTTCTCTGGGAGTCCCTTAATCATTCCTTTCAAGGTCTTGTTGAAGCGTTCAACTAAACCATTGCATTGTGGGTGATAGGGGTGGTGAACTTATAAGTTACACCACACTCCTTCCACATTGCTTTCAGATATCCTGACATGAAGTTGGTACCTCTGTCAGAAATGACCTCCTTTGGAAAACCCACTCTGGAGAAAACTCCAATGAGGGCTCTTGCCACCACAGGTGCTGTGGTGGTCCTCAGGGGAATTGCCTCTGGGTACCTGGTGGCATGATCCACTACCACCAGGATAAATCTGTGCCCAGATGCAGTCTGAGGGTCAAGGGGACCAACAATGTCAATCCCTACCCTTTCAAAGGGTACCCCCACCACAGGTAGTGGTATCAGGGGGGCCTTTGTTGTGCCACCTGCCTTACCACTGGCTTGGCAAGTGACACAGGAGCGACAAAACTCCTTTGTGTCCTCTGACATATGTGGCCAATGAAAATGTGGAACAAGCCTGTCCCAGGTCTTGTTTTGGCCCAAGTGTCCTGCCAAAGGGATATCATGTGCTAAGGTCAAGAGGAACCCCTAAACTTCTGAGGTATTACCAACCTCCTGGTGGCTCCAGGGGCTGGGTCTCTACCCTCAGAATATAGGAGTCCCTCATCCCAATAAACTTTATGGGACCCACTAGCACTCCCAGCAGCCTCAGCAGCAGCCTGCTGTCTGAGGGGTTCAAGAGAGGGGCAGCACTGTTGCTCCTTGCTCAGATCCTCCCTGGAAGGGCCCCTGCCCCCAAGAACTCAACCTGGTCAGGTTCAAGTTCCTCTGGGGCAGTTCCTTCTTCAGGTTCTGCTTCACCTCCCTCTGGAAGTGAATCCTTGATCTGAGACAGAGGGGAAGGCACTGCCTTTACCCTACTGCTCCTCCTCTTGGGAAGCATCTGGTCCATTGTTCCAGGATCCAGAGCTGGTTCAGTGTCATGCATTCTTGCTTGTGACCTGGTCACAGCAAATACCTCTGCAGGGATGCCCAACATCTCAGCATGAGTCCATAACTCTACTTCAGACCAGGCTGAAGTCTCTAGATCATTGCCCAATAGACATTCTACAGGGAGGTCTGCACTAACTACAACCTTCTTGAGGCCAGTTACCCCTCCCCAGGAGAAATTCACAACTGCCAGACTATGGTTGGTCTGGACATTGCTTGCATTGGTCACCTGGTACATTTCACCCAGGATGATCTGTCCAGGGTCCACTAGGTCCTCTGCCACCATGGTGACACTAGCACCTGTGTCCCTAAATGCCAAAGCCTGTTTGCCATTTATCAAAGGCTGCTGTTTGTACTTGCCCAGATTACTGGGGCTTACTAGGAAGGACATATCAATGTTTCCCTCACAAATCAGCATTGCCTGAGTGGTCACTCTGACTAGGTCAGAATCCACTTCAGAACCCAGGGTCAACCCTACTACACCCTTATTCTGAGTACCACCTCCACCAGTAGCTGAGCTAGGGGGCACAGTTGCCTTAGGGGCAGGAGTGGTGGTGGTTTGGTCTTTGGACTTGGTACAATCAGAAGTCCAGTGCCCTTTCTGTTTACAGAATTTGCACCAGGGCTTCTTTTGGCCTTTTCCCTTGTTGGACTGTGACTCCCCACCAGATGCAGATTTTTGGGGCCCTTGTGAAGACTTCTGGTCTTTTGACTTATCCCCACCTTTCTCAGGGCCTTTAGGATCTTGCTTCTTAGTGTCACCCCCTTGGTTCTGGGTTTTCTGCCTCACCCTGGTTCTGACCCATTTGTCTGCCTTCTTTCCCAATTCTTGGGGAGAGGTCAGATCAGAGTCCACCAGGTACTGATGCAACAACTGGTTCTGGCAATTATTTAGGATCTGTTCTCTCATCATCAGATTATACAATCCCTTGAAATCAGTAACCCTACTGCCAACCAGCCAACCCTCTAGAGCCTTGGTTGCACAATCAACAAAGTCAGTCCAGTCCTGAGTCTGTGCCTTCTGGGTATCTCTGAACTTTAACCTGTACTGCTCAGTGGTTAAGCCAAACCCATCTATCAGTGCACTCTTCAGGACCTCATAATCATCAGCATCCTCCTCTCTAACAGTGAGGAGCTTGTCTCTTCCTTTATCTGAAAAGGAGAGCCACAAGATTGCTGCCCACTGCTTTTGGGGGACCTGCTGTACTCTACAGGCCCTCTCCATAGCAGTTATCCACTTGTGGATATCATCCCCACTCTGGTAGGGAGGAACAACCTTGCTCAGGTTCCTATGGTCAGGAATATATTCTCTGCCTCTAGGGACACTGTTGCTGCCACCAGGGGTTCTAACCCCTCTTTTCTAGAAGCTCTCTGGATCTCCAGGGCTTCCCTATCCAGTGCCAACTGCTTGGTTCTGAGGGCCACTCTGGCTTCCTCATACTGGAGCAGTTTGCACCTTCTCTCAGAGGAGGTCTCTCTTAAGGAAAAGTATGAGCTCCTCTGCTGGACAAATTCTCTGCCAGAGTGATAAGAGTGGTCAGATTCCCTGGAAGGGGATCTGGGCCTCTCCTCCTCTCTGTCAGTTCTCTTAGGGAGAATTCCTCTGTCCTTTTCAGGCCCCTTGGAGCCTGGCCCTTCAATCACAGAGTCTTGGTCATTCTGATTTTCATCATCTGACCCAGATACTATGACTGACCCACCCACTGATTCAAACCCTTTAGCTCCTAGAGCCAATCTAAGGTCATCTGCTGTTAGCAGATCTATCAGGTGCAGGGTTGAGGGACTCTGTCCTATCCTCAGGTGTCTGTCAACACACATGGCTCTCAAGTCAGAGAAAGCCATGTCCTTATACTGAGGCTGAGTGGATCCACTGGGTCCACCCCTTAAGGACATTCTAGTGTTGTGCAGTGTTGTACTACCTACACTAGTTTGTGGCCTACTGCTCCTAGCTTGAGCTGTGGAAAGGGTGTGCTATCCCTTGGCACACAGCTCTAAGTTCAGTAGAACTTATTGATACTAAGCTTGACTTTATATGTACCTTGAGTACCTATAATGGTTTTCAGTTAGTAATTCAAATAGAGATTTTCTGGTAAAACAATGGCAAGCTGGAATCCCACACGCTGCCCACCAATGTGAGAAGTTGGCCTGGTATATGCTGTTCACTAATTAAAGTGGACACCTTGCACCAGGGCAAATCGACTCTTATGGTAGATAGGTTTAAGACAACCTTTTAAAGAAAGCTATCCTAGTGGTAGCTGTGGAGAGCAGCCTTCAGGCTAAGTCTCGGAGGGATGTAAAGCAGCTTGTTTTACCATATAATCTCTTGAATCACCAAATGAAAAGACACCACACAGGTATATATATCAAATATATATGTATTTATTTCTAAATAACTCTCTACTAATCTCTTTATGAGATTAGAAGACAAACATATGCACAAATCAACGTTTCACAATAAGTTAAGCACAAAATATGGCTGGGGCCCTAGGGGCGTACCAGACCATATACTAAGTAAGAGACTTAGAAACAACGACTTGCAGGGAGACAAGGCCTAGGGCCTTCAGAAGTGCTGGGGCCTCACAAAACCACCCAAGGCAGGTAAGTAAAGGACCCACGGGGGACGCGTGCAGTGTGGATACACAGGCGCGAATCGCCGTTAACTTCAATGGGGCAAGTCGCGGTTGGAAATAAGGAGTTTTAGGATACTTCGGGAGAACCTACAAGCAAGTCACTTACAGGGTAAGTAGTTCTAGGGCCCACACCCACAGGAGCACCGTAGTGCTGGAGTTACCTCACCCAGGGAAGCCGGGTGCACAGGTGTCCTTTGGTGTCGGGTCGCGGCGTCGTTTTCAATGGCGGGCAAAGAAGACTTGCTGCTTGCGGGAGCTGAAGAAGTGTCCGGTGGAATCCAAGCCTGGATTCTGAAGAAGGATGACCTGAAAGCAGAGGGGACAGTGTTCAAAGTCACTTGGCAGTGACCCGGGGCAAGGAAGATGGATGCCCACCGTCGTCGGTTGATTCAGGTCGGTTGCGGGTGCCTTGACTCTTCAGCCACGTGGTCCAGGAGGCGTCGACGACGACCAGGAGCTGGATTCGGTGTGTCCCTCGACGTCTGCAGCTGACTGCGGTGTCGGCAACTCGATCGGAGCCAACAAGCCTTGGCAGCCGCAAGTCTCGGGGAGATGAAGAAAAGTCGATGGCACAGACCAGCAAGGTCTGAGGGACTCACCCAGCGAGGGTAAGTCAGGGCAGGCCTGGAGCAACCAGGGGAGCCCTTTGGTTTCTTTAAGAAGTCTTCTGGGGACCCACAAGCCAGCGGGCAAGGGATCGCGAAGACACCTCGGGCGGAATCACTCAACAGGGGCCCACGGTCACTCGGGACGGTGTAGGCCTCTGATCTTCAGAGGGATTCCTGCTGGAGGTCGGGACCACACGTGGTCCAAAGCACAAGTTCGTAGAACGTTGTGAAGGGGTTGCACTCGACAATAGTGCACGGTACCCAGGGGTCGCGGTTCCTCGTTACTCGTGGGGTCCACTTGCCTCAGCTTCGCTGGGGACTCACGATGGCCTGGGAGAGGTCAGGAAATCCACTTCTTGGGCTGCAGGGACTTCGGACTCCGGCGGGAGCGGCGTAGTTTGCGACCGTCGTTGTCGTTTTTGGTGCCTGCCAAGCAGGGGAGCCACTCCTTGACTCCAAGGGAGATTCTTCTGTCTTCCAAAGGTAGTGGAACGTCGAAGGGCCAGGATTCTTCTGTAGAGCGTCGTCCAGGGGTTATCTGCTTTGCAATGGCAAGGTTCCCCCTCTTATACTAAAAAGAGGGGATGGACTAGCTCTATGACCCCACCTATGGGAGGGTCAAGGGAGGGGTGGCTACACCCACTTCCCTTTGTCCAGTTTCGCGCCAGAGCAGGGGCAGGTAGCCCCTGAGCTGGTTTGAACTGGCATATGCACAGAGGAGCCTTCTGCTCCCCCAGTGCAGGACTTCAAAGCACTCTAAGAGTGCACCCACCCAGCCCCAATACACTAAACCCTGTCTGGAAGGTGGTTACACCTCCCTGTGACAGGATGCCTATTGTTGGGCTTCCTCCACTGCGAGTTTCGGTCATCAGCAGGAGGGCAGCCCAGTGTCTGTGACTGGTGGCATCCATTTTGTGATGCCAGGGCTCTTTAGGATTCTACCGCGTTTCCACAGCAGGTACATGTCTTATCCCTCTAGAAGGGTGGAATGCTACCCCCGCCGCCAAGATTGGCGGGGGGTAGTATTCCAAGATGTTTGACACCAAACACGACATGTTTTGATGCAGCCATTCCAAAGTTAGCATTTACCGCGAGGATATAATGCACTTAAATAGTATATGGTTTAACCGCATCCACAAACAGCACCAGAGAATGGACTCTGAGAACTGCAGAGGGGCCCTGCTCATGCAGAGGCACCCCCTCACATAGAAGCCAAGCACCCTGCCCTCAGGATTGATAGGGCCTGCCTTAGGGGTGACTGATAGGTTTATATGTGTGTGCAGGAGAGATATAGGAAACCTATATCTCAGTGAGGGGTGCTAGCACCACCTCACCCAGGCTGCAGTAGCAGGCCTGTGGTGTCAGATTTAGACTGCTTCCCAGGGGTGGCATAATATATGCTGCAGCCCCTGGTAGGCCTGTGAAGTACCTATGCCCTTGGCACCTAAGGTACCATATACTAGGGACTCATAAGGCACCACAGTATCCAATCACTAGTGCACCTAGAGTGCACTCCATGTCGTTTAGAGAGAACAGAGAGGCTGGGGCCCTGATTGGCAGGGACCCAGCCAGACTATAGCCAGAAACCAGTGCTAACATCAGAAAAAAAGTGGGGGCAACATAAGAGGCAGATCCTACTCTCCTACAGGCAGGGTTAGAAATTCAATCTCTGCGAGGTAGTCATCAATTTGGGTGGGATTCGCCAAGGGTCGTTCGTCATACAGGGCAGTATAATATCTCGCTAATTCCTTTAGTATTTCTCTGTCTGGGGAATATAGAGTGCCCTCGTACCCTGTATCTGGGATATACACTTGACCGCGACTTCTCGTCGGCTCAGCCAGGCCATCAGTTAACAGGCTTTGTCGCCAACTTCATAGAGGCGATGTTGTGTGGCAAGCAAATGCTGGAGAACTGCGTCAGTGGCCAGTTCGATATAGTCCGATGTCAGGATGTCGATCCTTCGGATAATAACGGATGTTTAACTCACATTTTCAAGCATTTAAAAGATCTACTACTCTTAAAGCATTGGGGTGGAGAGGGTTCAAGTGTGGTGTTAATCTTTATCCCTTTCACACATTTCTTGTGATATTGCTTCATTTTCCAATTTTTACTTAATGTGTTCCATAAAGATTTGTTAATATCTACCCTAAGATCCCAATGGACTGCTATCCAAGCTTTCCGTGAGCACTGGTGGCTTTGGAAAGGATAATATGCAAATTTCAAGGCTACTAATGTGTTTTGCTAACTCCAGAACATGCAGTAGACCTTCAGTTCCCTTCTAGGATATTCTTTTGATGATAAAGGCGTTACACAGGGTCCCCTTTGCACCTATGCCTGCTGTTGACCTTCAATACTTGACAGTGAAGGTTGCTTTCTTTCAAGCTATTATCTCCACTAGAAGGTTTGGTGAACTGGGTGCTATCTAGTGCAACTATTCTTTGCTTTCTTTTTTTAGAAGATGGTGTGATTTTAAGATCTAATCCTGCCGTTCTACATAACATTTCTTCTAAGTTTCATAGAGATCAATGGATTTTCTTACCAAATTAATTTTTCTCCAGCCTCTGATGAGGAAAAGAAACTCCATCTGTTGTATGTCAAATGATCTCTTGCCATCTATTTGGATCGTTCTAAATCTTTCAAGAAGTCTGATCATTTACTAGTGGCTTTTTGATAACTCCAACCAGGGAAATTACAGCTTCCAAAATGACTATAAGCAGGTAGATTCACACTGCTATTACTGTGGCTTACTCTCTGTCTGGAATTCCTATGCCAGAAGACACTCGTGGAATATATATCAGGGGAGTGGCTACTTCCTGGGCTGAATGTCAAGGGGATTCTTTATCAGAGATATGTAGAGCAGCCACTCGGACATCTTCAGATACTTTGCTAAATATCACAGAATGATAATGTGAAACCTGAAGGACATTCTTTCCGTGAAGGAGTTTTGAGTGCTGTTTCTTCACAAGTGATTACCTATAAACACTAATTGATTGGTGTGGATATTCTTCATACTCCTATAGTGAAAGTCAGTTGGCTTTGGTGTACTCAAAAGTAATGACTGGGACAAGGATGGAGGGACGCAGGCATAATGCCAGGTTACTTACCAGCAATCGTCATTATTCTTGGTCCTGAGAGATCCTCATCACAGTCGTTACAACCCATACCCCTGTGATACCAGCCTTCATATGAGCTTGGTACTTCAGGAAGCGACAGAGTGAGGGCTATAAAAGGGCCGGGTCCCTCCGGGTCTCAGACCCGGTAGTAATTAAAAACAGACATTGAAACGGGTTCTTTTTGGGCCCTGTATTCATGTCATTAACTTTACAGGCAAAATCACTGATTGATTTCTAAAAAATGAGCGTAAAAACCGGTAAGGGAATCCATGTTGTTCCTGCTTACATTTCACATGTTCTACTTAATCTTGTATTCCTTAAGAGTGTTTGCTTTTTCCAGGATGCTGTGTTCAGGTATACTGTTTTTTACAAGCAGCATATTAATCTTGAATAGTGTATACTTTTAATTGAGTCACATCAAGGTGTTGATAATAGAGTACGATGGAGTTGTGGCTGAAGGCAGTGCGAGTTTCTCTCAGTGCTTGTCAGGAGGTCAACAAGGTGTTCAGAATACATGGTCATTCAATCCTTGGCCTCTCTGCAAAGCGCACAGTGCAATGGTCGCATATGCCAGTTGCAATTGTGTTCCTTTGTAAATGTATGGACAAGGTGGCACTCTAAGGAAATCTTAGTTTAGATGTTTAAGCCACGCTCTTAATTATATAGGCCACGCCCCTCTCAGGGACCCCGCCACACACATTTTTTTTCATCCACTTAAAGCCCTACATAGAGTAAGTGAATCTTATAAACCCAGGGGTGGGTAGGGCGTATCTTACATCCTGTTTATTCTTTCTCCTGTGAGGGATAGGGCCCACTTCAAAAGTAATGTCTGTGATGAGGACTAAATATAACGAAGACTGCCAGAAAGTAGCCGGGCATTATTAGCCTTGCCGCTGAGGGTACGTGCTGGAGTCCGTGCTGAGAGTACGTGCTGGAGTTCATGTGTGGCAAGGAGTCAGCATGCGGTGTAATGACTGGCAACGTATATAACATCTGTCAGGGAAGCGCAAGCAGTTTCAATGTAACCGAAATGTATTATTTAAAGTCATTTACATGTGGCAGGCTGGCATGTGTATTATTACCAAGCTAAGTACTGCAGATCCCCTCGCATTTCACCGGTTGACAGATAAATAGCAGATTATCTATTTTCACCATGCTATGCACGACTAGAAACAGGATAAGAATATTGATTACATCTGTAAACTGAGTAAAACCCTCCAAACTCTGGACGCTCACCTTGTTACAGGCGGCCGTCCCTTCACCCACCAGACTCGGAGCCCTTTCCAGCCCAAGACTCACCTCCACTGAACCCTTCCAGGACATTTCTCTCCAGTGATTCTTGAATATGTTTCTCTTCAGGGACCTCCCGCAACGATGCCGTCTCTCTGGCAGACTTTCTAAAATGAGGAGGTGCTGAGGTTTAGCGAGCCCTGAAACAGGAGAGTTCCTCCTTGTGAGCCTGGTATTGCGATAAAAGATACCACTTTCTAAAGGGCATTCCCAAAGAAACACTAATCCGTAGGACAGGTTCATCAACAAACCACGAGAGCATATTCCAAAGTGAAACACTAATCGCCAGGACCTGCTCACTGCGGTCATCGAGGCGGAGCGCGTGCGCGCACGCTGACGTCTTATTTCCTAGGCTATGCATAATGCGCATGGTACAAGTGCAGAAGGAAATAAAGTGAGCATTTCTCTGTTAAGACTCTGCTCACGAGGCGGGATACGGGAAGGAAGATATATGTATAAGTGGGGATTTTCAAACTATGCTAGGAATTGAGAGAGACCAGTGCTCTTTTCGCTATGCTCTTCAGAGGGAGGCAGAACGGTGGTTGCCTAAACCCGCGCTCGTTCACTACCGAACCGTGCTTATGTGTATGCAATGTCTAAACGAAAGTACACACTTCGGAATTTTCAGAATTAATGCATGAATTTCAGACAGCGCTGTTAAAGAAACTGAAAGACACTGAGCTAGCACAACTAATCATGATACGGCCCTCATTTCTGTCTTCGAGTCAGCTCGTTCCTTCATGCAGTCTATGAGGTGATGATAGAAGTAAGGGGTTGGTCTGAAAACTTTGCTGTTCATAGGATGTCTTGTTCTCGGTATTTGGAAGATAGCAAAGTGCTGCAAACTTTTTAGTGTAATATAGTGGCGGACTCAGTGCTTTAAATGGGCCGGTACTCACCGGTACTGAGTACCGGCACTTCTTTTCCCCCCCCCTCTGAGTACCGGAACTTCTCCGTGCCCAGGGAGAGTACCGGTACTCACTGCAGCATGTTGGGATTTCCCAATGATCCCAAAGAAATGGTCATCATGAGAGCATGCACAGCATTAGTGCCATTATCGGCAACTTCTCCCACCCCCAGTCTGAGCATGCAAGAATGAATAAATACACAAGACAACTTTTGTTATGGGAAAATATTGCTGCAGGTTTATTCCATACAAGAGTATGCAATATGTGGGTTATCTTACGGGCGATCCAAGGGCGGGCAGCTGTGCCAACCTATGCTGCCCCCGCCCGCCTGGTGAGCCAGCACTGTGGGTCACGCCGTCAGTGCTACCTTTGATGATCCTCTTCCGGATCACGTGACACGTTGGTCTCTTCTACTCACGCCCTTTTCAGGGCAGAGCGTATCAGGGCAAACCCCGGTTGGTCAGGCCCCCAACCGCCCGAAGGACTAACGGGGCGCCGTCGCGGTTTTCCAGGAACCTGCCCTGAGGCTCCTGGTCTTTGGCTCTGGCACCCCTACTGTGCCGCGCAGAGGTACCCTTACTGTACCGGTCTGCCGCAGAGGTACCCTTACTGTACCAGTCTGCTTCCAGATCGCCCTGTAACTCCGCCTGCAACACAAAAGGAAAACATTAAAACATTCAGAGTACCCTGTCCACCAGCCAGGACGCCGGGTAAGAGGTGGGGTGGGAGACGGCGTGGCTGGCGAACAGAGACCGCCAGGAGGGGCGGGGGAGGCTTATATGCCCTCCTCCCATTTGGCGCACCGGAAGGATGCCACAGTGGCGACCTGGCTAGAGGGCTCCTACAGAACCCCCCAACGACTAGAGCGGGTGGGCGGTGCCCAAAATGGCACTAAAGGGCCGCCCTGCTGAATTGGCCCCCTGCGGGGGCCGCGGACAGCCGCATAGTGCCATTATCGGCAACTTCTCCCACCCCCAGTCTGAGCATGCAAGAATGAATAAATACACAAGACAACTTTTGTTATGGGAAAATATTGCTGCAGGTTTATTCCATACAAGAGTATGCAATATGTGGGTTATCTTACGGGCGATCCAAGGGCGAGCAGCTGTGCCAACCTATGCTGCCCCCGCCCGCCTGGTGAGCCAGCACTGTGGGACACGCCGTCAGTGCTACCTTTGATGATCCTCTTCCGGATCACGTGACACGTTGGTCTCTTCTACTCACGCCCTTTTCAGGGCGGAGCGTATCAGGGCAAACCCCCGGTTGGTCAGGCCCCCAACCGCCCGAAGGACTAACGGGGCGCCGTCGCGGTTTTCCAGGAACCTGCCCTGAGGCTCCTGGTCTTTGGCTCTGGCACCCCTACTGTGCCACGCAGAGGTACCCTTACTGTACCGGTCTGCCGCAGAGGTACCCTTACTGTACCAGTCTGCTTCCAGATCGCCCTGTAACTCCGCCACAGTTCTGGAGGGGGCTCCCGTCGTCGCCAGAGCCCCCCCACATGCGAGCTATACTGTCACCTACAGCCTGCTATTTCCAGTGCCTCCTGCAGGTCAAGCAGGAACAGGTCCATCCCCACCGGAGATAAGTGGACCCCATCATTCTCAAAGTATCCCTCTACTCTGGACTGAATCAGCTCGTGCCTGATGAAACCCAGGCCCCTCTGGTCTGTGAACTTGCGCATGGCACCATTGACCCTTTTACGCGAATGTTCGGCCGCCACGCTAGACCTGGCCCCGTGCCAGTTTCTGCGAGGGATGATTTCCGACCACCAGAGTTCGCATTGACCCATGCGTTTGCTGATTTCACCCAAGTCATACTTCATGGTTTGTAATAGTGCCCTCCTCCCCATGGGAATAAGGTCGTTGCCCCATTACTTGGGATGGCAGCACACTGTTGGCTGACAGCATCACCACCCAGCGAGGCATCTATTACTCACCGGGCGGGCGTTTGCGCCTAACTGCAGGATCATATCACCTGCCCTTGGTTCTGGGGTGCACTTATTTCGCCCCGTTGCCCAGAAGGATGCACAAACCCCTTTGCTTGCTACCCTGGTGAACACCTTAATGGTATCAAAGCTGGTTTGAAACAATATATGCCTTGCGCCCACTACTGGAGACACCTCACCCTTTCGTGCAATTACCACTTACGCAGCGCACCCCGCTTGCCTAACTGCCCTCGGATCACAGATGCACAGTACCTACTGTCCATCTCCGACCCTGGATGCTTTAAACCTGCCAAAGTGACAGAAACCAAGCTTCCCAGTTCCCTGTTTAGCTGCAGTACACCTTCAGTGGGTCCGCTAGGAGATACCACAAACCGCATTGGTCCTGCAAACCTTAAGTACACAATTTCCACCTGGGCGTACCTCTAACTGAGACAGGCTCGACACAGCTGTAAGGCCAGAGACACACATAGTATGTGCACTTGGGACAACTCACCCCTTCGTGGAGTGACAACTACACAGGTGCCTACCCAAGTCACCCAACAGACAAGTTGGCCCTGACTACCTTGTGTTCTGGTGCCAGATTTGGAAAGAGCCTTGCCTTTACTTGCTGCCCCCCTGGGAAACACCATGACCGTGCTCTGGCCGAAGCGATGCCCTCATGTAGCATCGAACCCCTGGTCAAATAAGAGTGACAACTCCATCTACTTAAGACTACACCATGACCATGGGTGGAGTTTAGCTCTTCCCCAAACTTCTGCTAGTGTAACCCACGGTCACGCCTCCTGTTCAGTTCAATTTAGTAATTCATGGCACTGACCCACTAGGGCCTAATACTGGGCTGTGTAACGCGGCCCAAGGGTGACCTTAAACAATCGGCTTGGTGTGGATGGGTGCTAACATTACCTGGCTTAAGTGCCATCCCTTTGACAGTCACTCCTGACAAGATGTGCCAATGCAGGTAGAAGCAAGAGTTATCCAGCCCGCCTTACTTCCTGTCCCAGTTGTCTGTGGAAATTAGTGAAAGATGCGCGTTTGAACTGGCAGCTGATACTGTTACTTATGCCTGCAAATGCCCTGCTCAGGGCAGCCCACTAGACAATGGCTTCCATTGAAATGCGGTGCCAACAGACCTCCCAGCACTTAAGGCGGTCCCTCTGAGTAGGGCTCTAATCTAACAGCTGCCCCTTGCATCGGATATCGCCTCTGGCTGTAAGCCGCTCCGTGCTACTGATGCCTGGCAGTCATATTTAACCTTGATATCCTTACAGCATAGCAACACTCACCGCTGCCAAATGCCTTGGCGTGAGAACATCCGCTGGTCGTACTAGTCAATACATCTATTATTTAAATTAATAATACTGTGCATATGAATAAAACTATGCACCGGCAGCTGAAATTTTCACACGTTAGTAAATGTGAAACCTTTGGATTTGCCCATCGAATTAAGCCAGTCACCACCCTAGGTGAAGTCTAGCCCTCCTGAACTTCTGCTAGTATACCAGGGAGCATACAAGACCGTGGGAACATGAGGGGACAATATGTATCAATCCCTGCCCTTTCTTGAATACTGGGGTTGCCAAATGTTCCTTAATACATTGTAGCTGGTTTGTGCTTTGACTTTAACTTTACTGCTCCAACCCAGTTTGACCCCAAAACTTTGGAACACCCTTCGCAGTAACCTGCCCTTTCGTAGAACATGCCCTTAATGGTACATGACCTTCTACAAGCACTGCGCAGAAATCCCCCTCTGACCTGCTCGAGCCTGCAGCCATTCTGCTGAAAGCCCTGTGTGCCTGGGGGAGGGGAGTGCTACTAACCCTCAAGTCCTCAGGAAGCTCCCTCACTGCTGCAAGTGCCCCAAAGCATTTATTATAAAACATTTAATGGATAACAACCCGCTTTGCGCCCTCCTTAATGTGCCAGGCTGTGAGCAATTAGGTACCTCACATATCACTTCCCTATGAAACGATGAAACAAACCGGCCAAAGCACAATGCACAGGCAGTGAGTGTGCCCAATGAGACACCACCAGTTCTGTGTGATACAAACCCTAACGCACCGTGTGCCAGTTTGTGCATATCATTCTGGGGTGACTAAGCCCTAATGTGCCCCTTTACCTGGATGATCCCCAGTACGAGGGTACAGACTGATGACCAAGTGCTGCACCAGCCAATAACATGTAGACATGGAGTGAATTTACGCTATCTCATGCCCTACAAGGCCGCTCGGTGTGCCACCTCGCCTAAACCAAGACATGGGTGGATCACCATGCCCTTATAGCCTGCAAACCCATCCGTCATCTGCACTGACGGATGCTGTGCCGCCATGCTGGCGTCCCTCCCCCAGCATATGTATCCCATAACAGTGCCAAGGTATCCCAGCGTGCCAAAAAGTTAGCCAATGTATTTGGATATGAGGACATGGAGTACAACATGAGCAACTATGCCTGCCCCATCAGAAATAAAATGCCAACTGCACTGGTGATTGTCGGCATTTGTGCCCCAACCACATCTTCCCAGGCTGTTGAAAGACTGCACACCTTTTATGAAGCTCCTGGGATGGTGAGAACGGAAGTATATCCCCATAACATGTGTTTATTGATACTCAACTTAATGGTGATCGACCTCAGGAGGATGAGAAGCTAGGTGAGCCTGCCGGGAATGACCTGTGACCATGGGTAAAGCACGTACCCCTACAGGGGGTGCCCTGACCCGCTAGCCACTAGATTCATGTCTGCCTTTTATACAGGGGACTAGTGTTTTTTGTATTTTAGCACAGGAATATCCACGCATGCCGCGCTCCATTATTACTGAATAATTATCTACACTGGCAAGTTATAACTGGGAGGTATTGCCTGCAAAATGCTGTTGCTCCATGTGAGGCTAACCTCGGTGTCATGAAGTGCTCATGAGAAAATCAGAAATGTGTGCATTCATGGACACTAGCTTTAAACACATCTGTGCCGTAAGAATCCCCGAAATCAGTGCCATATGGTGGCCTAAACACCTACAGCACCATAGAGGGTAAAGAATCTGATAGGTCCGTGCTTTCCTTGGAACACAATAAAACCAGCGGAGGTGTTCTCTTTCCATCATTCCGAAACTTACAATGCGACTTTATTTAGAACCAACTAATTAATATACAGTGATGGTAATTTGGCAGTTTACTCCCTGCTGAGCCGTCTCCCTGTACACTATGCCACATTTGGCCCAAGAGCCTACACCGCATTTTCCATACGGAATGCCTATTTTTATAATGCCAGGTTCAAGCATCATAAAATATAACTAGCGTGCTTGCTGGTAGTTGTAGGTTAAACATAGTGGCGTAAAGGAATGCATATGTGGGCGAGGGATCAACGCAAATGAGAGTCAAAGACAGCGCGGCATAAGGAATATCGTAAGCAAGCGCGCATGGGACCAACGGAGGGCGTGGGTACCAAGCAAAACCGATGTGATATGTCCCCAGCCAGACAATAGACTTCTTGGAGTAGGCACTAGTTATTTTCAATGTACACTGAATTAACAACAACCTTGTGCTCCATCTTCAAATCACACAAACAAATCGCACAAACCGCGCCACCATGTGGCCACATTCATAAGTGCCTGCGACCGTGCCAAGCGCTACCAAACCATCGGCTCGAATTAAGTGCTGCGAAAATACCGGCGAGGCAGATGAGGGCCTTTGTCTATCTGATGGCGACATGTGCCCCAGCACGCAGCTCGCCCCAGGGGATAAGCATAAGATACCAGGGCAGCCCAACAACCCAAACATCGATCAGCAACTACGATAGAGACTCATCAAAATCGAGCTGTACTGCATAAATGTCTTAGACTCTTGTCGTCTCTTAGACAAATGGCAAAACGGGCTGAAGGAATCACACAGGAATAAGGTTTGCTTCTCAACTCCCCCACAGCCAGGTCTTCCCCGGAGGTGCTTTTCCTGCCCAATGCACAACTTCTGTCGGACACTCTGCTACCTTAACTCCTGCAGTGTCTTCGCATCGCGCTCAAGGCATATTGCTGTATGCGAGACACTTCCGCCAGAGCCCTGACCCTGGCCCCCAGCGCCACTGCTCTTCTCGAGGACGAAACGCACTACTCAGCGAGATACAGTAAGAAGTGTTGGGCGCCAGAGACCCAATAGAGGAGTTGGTTCCTGCGGCCGAATTCTTACACCGCTAGCGCTACTTAACATCTGGACTATAGGAACGCCAACCCTGAAGGGGGGAGGGGGAGCCACGCGGCGCTCGCTGCCCTCCCCTAGCGCAAACCACCGGCTCCGTGCCCCCCCTAACTGATGAGTAGAGGCCTGACTGAACTGGGGAAGGAGCCCCGAGACGCTCACTGCCACCACAGATCGCCGCGGGAATGCAGACCCCCCTCCCACCCGTAATCTCAGGCCTGCGCGGGCCGGGGTCCGAGTCCCGGTGCCGACGCCCACTCGGCTCATCCTCTGCAAGAGTCGTGTCGGACTATACATTAGCACCGCTTGAAAATCCTGAGCCGCAACTGTCCGGCGGCGAGCCGCGGGTACTCATGAGAATATAAGTGAGGAGGGAGCACCACCACACCGCCCAATATCAGTCTCGCTCCGCTACCGCCCCCCCCCTCATAAGCCACGCCAGAAGGCCGTGGCTGCCCGGCCACGGGTCCAGTGTGCACCGATGTCAACAACGTAAACCTAACCACTGGGGCACCAATCGCAAGCAGGCCACTACACCCTGCAACGCTTCAGCTGCTGTGACACTGTTGCAGTGTAACCAGAAAAACCTCACCGCAACCGCACTTAAAACCCATATTGTGGCCGGCCCTTTTATGCACCGAGCGGGCCCTACATCTGAGCCCGTTTGCGGACTACCCAAAATTCTGCCTCACTAAACACAAGGACCCTGTTCAGCTGCAGGTTTTTTCCCCGATATTGTTAAAACATAGCCGGCAGCGCTACTCCCCGTCAGGAATGCGAGCCCGGCAGCTACCTGCGGTGGTTAGCACACACTGGGCCTGTTCTGCCAGGTGTTCTCCTGGAGATAACCCGATCGAGCAACCGCCTCCAAATGTGGGGGGTTAGGGCTAGCGGAGCACCGGCCACGCAGGCCCAACCACCACAACCAAAGACGCACGACTGGAGCGTCACACGACCGCCGCACCGGACACTGATCACAGCAGTGAGGGGGGTGGGGCGCTCGCCCGCCGCATGCAGCAACCCCCATGCACTCACCTCAAAACCAAAGAGGCCGGCCAACAACGCCACACGCATTCTAAACGGTGGCGTAATTGCAGTTAGTGATGCCAAGTTTTGGTCGACTGGGACACTAATGCGAATTTTACCTAGGTCTATAGCCTGGCATCGAAACCCGCGGGGAGTGTTGCGCATGTTAATCCAATCTGCATACGTGTGCGCGCCTTGCTATCCATGAAAGCAGCTGCCTGCCGCGCGACGACTAGCGGACAGAGCTGCCGGCCGGCAGTGTGCCGCGCCGCCATTAAAACTGCGGCGCCATTGCCCATTACTCTCCACAACGCGCCCTTCCCCCCGCCACGCAGGGTAACATCATCCCACGTAAGAACAAGGGAGAGCGACGACGAAGAGCCCCAAAACACAGCAATGAGGGAGGCCATCCTCTATCCAGCTGGCACTCGGCAGGACGTGCCCCCCCCTTCCTTTCCGTCCGCATGGCCTCTGCCCCCACATTAAGGAAAGCCAACGAAGCCCATGCCACTATCTCGGGGCCCCGGCTGACCCACGGCAGGCTGCCCCGGCATCCCAAAAACCCCGTTGGGCACAGGCACACCCAGGCCGCGGGCCCCCATACCTGGCGTTCTTTTTGCCCCCAAATCGCCGGGAAAACAGTACATCAATTTGGCGGCCGCTGGCCCCGGCACGGGCCCCTGTCCAAATCCACGCTACCCCGTCCTGCAATACAACAAGAACCATCATTCAATTTACGATTGGCATTACATTTAACGTGCGCAGTGACCCTGCAGCAGGCCTACGCACTCGCGGTCAGCGGCAACCGAGTGACACTGTGACCATTGCTCCTGCAGACCGCGGCTAGCTCCGTGGTACGTTTACCTCGACAGGGCCCCCCAACCCTCCTGCCAACAATCGGCACACCACAAAACTATGCTGCTCTGTACCCAGCCACGCGCCATGCCCCCACCGAGCGGCGTACGGCAGAGGACTCCATTAAACCCTCCCGGACCGCAGAGTGCAATGTGCCATCTGGGGCATTACCACAACAAAGGTACAGGCACAAGAGACTCAAACGACATTGTCCACGCCGATAATCACTTCATAATCGGCTAATGATCACCCCTTATCTCGCGGTCCTTCACCACCGCCGCTTTCCCCTTTTCCGGCCGCTTCCTAGAACGAGAGTCGGGAGAGAGGGCTGAGGCTGGCCTGTTAAGTGAGCAGCTTAAACCACTCAGGTTCTCCCGGTGAGGCACGAACCCCCTACCTCGGCATGGCCCGGTGTCAGTACTCCTGTATGAGTACCGCACCTAACCAATTGCCCACGTGAGCTCACGAAACAGGACCCCCCTCGCTCCAGCCCCCAGCCCGTCATTATGCCGCACCACCGGCCCCGCAACCCAGCGTTCCTCCAGCGGGGCTGAGGCGAGAACACCAGGGGGGTGGGTACGGTGAGGCCCACAGCTGGTGCTGGATACAACTGGCCGGTAGGCCAAGACAGGACCCCCATCGCTCCGGCCCCCGGAACACCAGAGTTAAAGGTGGGGGGGAGGGAATAGGGGGACCGACTCACCTCGCTATACAGAGCTCTCCCGCCAACGACAAACGACGGCGACGAGCAACGACCCGACAAGACGGCATGGCTGGCGAACAGAGACCGCCAGGAGGGGCGGGGGAGGCTTATATGCCCTCCTCCCACCTGGCGCACCGGAAGGACGCCACAGTGGCGACCTGGCTAGAGGGCTCCTACAGAACCCCCCAACGACTAGAGCGGGTGGGCGGTGCCCAAAATGGCACTAAAGGGCCGCCCTGGTGAATTGGCCCCCTGTGGGGGCCGCGGACAGCCGCATTCTACTCTGCAGTGCATGCTCACATGATTAGCATTTCACACTGGCAGTGGCAATCATCTTGCCATCAGCAACAGTGTGAAGTCACCACTCCGTAGCTGTGTGGCGGGAAGGAATGGAAGCCCTTTAAATATGCAGTTTGCAATGGCTTTCCCTTCCTTCTTTGCCATACAGCAGTGAGGATCACGGACCAGGAGCACGTCTGGTGCAGCGACTGAGTATCAGATTTCACTCAAGGCCCACGCAGGGGGCCCAGGACTGTATTCCTGCATCCAGCGCCATCCGGGACCCAGGAAGCAGCAATCAGATTCCTGCAGTTTGGCCCCCCATCCATACAGCGTCGCTGAGGACGCAGGACACCAGGTGGGCCATTTTAACCCCTTAGCCTGCCTGACACTAGGGTCTGACAGGGTCTTTCACCTACTTCATTTGCCCCCTGCTGAGCTGCGACATTGAGCCCATAATGGGCGAGGAGGAGCTGGCGAGATGGCCTGAGCACCCTCCCTGGAGTCCAGGTGAGATTGGAGGAAGCCTCTACCCTGGTGGAGACTGCATATGCTCGGGACCCGGCAGCGCTCAGTCTCTCTTCCACTGAGAGTTCTCCGGCCGTGGGGCATTCTGATCCCAATTGACTCTGCCTGCTACAAAGGGGGAAAGAAAAAGGGAAGTAAGACTCGCCACTTTCAGCGATGCCAATGCTGATGCTCAGTGAGCACAATCTGTTACTGTCAGGCAGATTTTTTTTTTTTTACATTTGTTTGTAGCTGTTAAAATACCGCACTCGAGTTAAGATGAAAGAGCAATTAGATGCCTTTAAATTTTGTGTTTTCTCTTGCCACGGAGGTTGAATGTCAGGCGATACCATCCGACAAATTGCTGCTAATTCTTTTAACATGGAGACTGATGTTTACTTTTCTTTCCCTGACTGCAGGGTGAGAGCATTTTTGAAAGTTTGCAAACATAAATACCTGTGAATGAACTGTACAAATATTTCAATTTTGGAAATGGAAAGGACAAACGAAGCAGCTGTTTTGTTATTCTGAAGTGTCATGGAAGAATTTTTTTTTAATTTTTTTTTTTTTATTGATATTCAGAGAGACATTATACAAATAATCATATACTAAATTAATCCATTTGTTATACATTATCATTAGTTATCTTTAAATCCAAATTAATATTGTTACAGAGAGACATTAAGCAACAAATCAAATATAAAATTAATCCATAATTAAACATTTGTCGTTAATTATTTTACAATCCAAATTAATATAGTTACATAGGAAAAGGCATTACTCTGGCACAAATTTGCTCTATATACATTACCCTACCTCTTTTAACCATTTAGTAACCGGAGCCCATAATTTAATGCCCCATTTTTTTGCCTGATTTCCCTTACAAATGTATAGTGCCTGTTCGATATTATACACAGCTATAAAACGAGCCAGGTATTCGTGAAAGCATGGGGGCATTGTATCCTTCCATCTAGTTGCAATGAGTAACCTAATTATACTAACTGAAATAAAAATGATACTGATCTGAGTTTGGTCTAAATCGTCATGACTATCATATCCAGTCATCATAAGCGTAGGGGTAAATACCACTGTTTTACCCAGGATCCTCTTCCAAAACTTAACCAAATCGGTTTTTATCAGATCCAGTTGTGGGCACCCATAAAACATATGAATCTCCTCAGCTGGACCAACCCCACATCTGGGGCATTTGTCATCCTCTCTTTTCCCCCATTTGAATAATTTGGCTGGAGTAAAATAAAGATTATATATCGTTTTATAATGTTGTGATTTCAAATTAGCAGATAGGAGCGTTTTCTTTACTAACCGTAATGACATATCAATATCGGTATCTTCATTCTCTAATCTACTGGCCCATTTACTTTCAGTTTATTCCATATCATCCGGAGCTTGCTCCATCATCATGCTATATAAATGTTTGATTTTACAGACAGATCTCCCCATAGTTTCAAACAATGCAATTTTAGCACTAGAGATTGCCAGTCGTCTTTTGAACCCTCCCTTTATTTGCAAATATTTAAGATAATGTCCATCCGGAATTCCGAATTCACTTTGTAGCTCCCTGAACAAATATAATTGGCCATTTGGCTGAATATCTCCTACTATACGCAGGCCGAGTTGCTCCCATTGTTTGGCTATAGCATCATAAGAAGCGGAGGGAAATAAAGATGATCTCCAAATGGGTGTATACTTAGTTACCTTCTCGATATTCATGTGTTTTTGTATCCTTCCCCAAACTTTCCATGCATTCAATATGACCTTAAATCGAACCTTCTTATAGTAACTAGATTCCAGCTCACGTAAAAACAGTGCTCTTGCCCTTTCCCCAAGTGCCAATTCATAAATTGTTGGGAGATCCTCCCCCTGTACCCTGCTAGCTCTGCCAGTATTTTCAAAAAATAGTATATTCATTTGTCGTAACAGAGCTGCCCAATAATAAAAAGTAAGATTAGGAGCAGCCCACCCTCCCCGTGCTTGAGGCAATGTAAGGAACTTTAAAGATCTCCTGACTTTGCCATATTGCCATATAAACCGTATGAATAAAGAGTCTAAAGCTTTAATTATAGATCCTTCGATTTCGACCGGAAGTGCCCTGAATAAGTACAGCACTTTAGGGAGCATTACCATTTTTAGAACGTTAACTCTCCCTATAAGAGTTAAATGAAGTAAACTCATTCGCCCCAGATCTGTAGCTATTTTGCTAATCATAGGTTTAAAATTTATTTTGGCGATCTGACCAATGTCCGGAGTGATCTTTACCCCAAGATAGGTAGCAATGCTAACACATCGGTTATCAAGATAGTTGAAATTTTTGGTGCAAAGTATTTGAGTCTTGGATTTATTCAATAAATACCCCGACTCCTTTCCAAACATAGTGGCAATAGTTTCAATCTCCCTCATTGCTTCCCCGGGTTTTAGTGTTAAGACAGCAACATCATCCGCATATGCTAATACTTTGGTATTGAATCCCTGTGTCGTCACTGGTACAATTACCTGACTATCTATTATAGATTGGATAAATGGATCAATATAAAGGGCGAATAAAATTGGGGAGCAAGGGCATCCCTGCCTTGTTCCCCGTGACACCCTTATCACATCAGATTCTTGACCCATCACCTGTACCTTAGCATAGGGAGCCCTATACATTGCCTTAATTGCGGTAATGACCCGGGGACCAAATCCTTTAGCAGCCAGAACACCCCATAGATACTCCCATGACACACGATCAAATGCTTTTTCCGCATCCAGAAGGATCATAGCCAAATATCCATTAGTCTCCCCCATGATATCGAATAGGGCCACTGCTCGTCTTACATGGTCAGTTGTATCTCGACCTGGTACGAAGCCATGCTGCCAAGGTGACACAAGACTGGCTATGACCCTCTGGAGGCGGTTCGCCAAAATTTTAGAGTACATTTTTGCGTCTGCGTTTATTAAGGAGATGGGCCTGTAAGAAGTGGGTTGATCCAGTGGTTTATCTTTCTTGGGAAAGATGACACTGTTAGTGCCCTTCCAAGACTCTGGTGAATCTCCAGAGTATTGTACCCCTAGAAATAGGTCCCAGAGCAAGGGAGCCAGCTCTTCTTGAAAGATTTTATAAAATTCAGATGGAATCTTATCAGGGCCAGCTGCCTTGCCCGAGGCCAACTGCTGAATAGCTGTTTGTATCTCCTCCAGTGTAAATTCGTTCTCCAGCCTCTCGCTCATGCCCTCCCCCAACGTCCTATATTCTTTACTGCCCTTCACAAAGGCGTCCCCCTGAGGGCCTTGCTTCTCCTCCATATAGAGGTCTTGATAAAATTTATGGAACACTTTAACAATATCCCCTGGCTCGGTATATGAGACCCCCCCACTAATTATTGAGGATATCTGGCTCTTCATTACCTTTTGTCTTGTCTTTAAAACAAGTAATTTGCCGACTGCTTCCCCATACTCATAACTTTCTGCCCTATAAGTCTGATATCCAGCGGCCACCTTTTGAGAATAGTACGACCCTATCTCTGCTTTAACCAAAGTAATATCTAACTGTGTTGTGGCGACCTCCAACCCCTGTGCTATCTTACCCAAATGCTCTATCTCCAAGTTACAAAGCTTGGCATGTAGTTGCTTAATCTTCTTCCCTTGCTGTTGTCTTAGGTAAGATACAAAGCTTACCATCTCCCCCCTAACTCCTGCCTTAAATGCATCCCAGACCATATTACGTGAGGCACTATATCTATTCAAGTTAAAAAATTATTTGATCCAGATTCTAAAATGGCAAACATATTCATAATCGACCAACAATTTCCGATCAAACGTCCATTGTGGCTGATTGGTACGGATTTGTGGCAATCTTAACCCTAACACCAAGGGATTATGATCAGACATTACCTTGGGCAGTTTTTCTATCTCTACTCCTCCTAAAATCTGTTTTGAAATAAAAAAATAATCCAACCTGACATATTTCTGATGGGGGTGAGAAAAATATGTATATCCTGGATCAGAGGAAAACTTGGATTCCCATACATCGATTAACCTGTGGCTTTTTATCACTGATGTTAATGCTCGGAAAGTCTTAGGCTTCCGCCCTTGATACCTATTAGAGGTCACATCGCCTGCATTCAAATGTATGTTAAAATCCCCACACATGATTACTGGTGTGGGCCAAATCGCCAGCTCGGTTTCCAAATCTTCGAATATTTTGGGCTCGTCCTGATTTGAACCATATACCGTGACTATAGTTATTCCACATTCAAGCTCCACCAAAGCCCACCTTCCTCCGGCGTCCCCCAAAGTCCGTCGAGCAGATCCTATTCGATTCTTAGCTAAAATTGCCACCCCTCTAATATTAGAAGTTTGTGTAGAGCTGACCATTAAAGAATAACCCTTAATCATAATTTGCCCCCGCTTATCCCAAGGTATATGTGTTTCTTGAAGTGCAATAATGTCGGGGTTGTTGAATTTCAACATTTCCATGGTCCGGTTCCGCTTACCCTTATCCCCTAATCCACCGATGTTAACCGAACAAACAGTCACCTTACCCATTTTGCTTTTTGTTTTTGGCCCTTTCCTCCTTTAACCCAAAGTTTAGCCAGATATAAAATAAATTGCTCCTATTTCAGTCGCTGATCCTATTATTTTAGAATTTTTTGATATTTTTTACCCAGTATCTCTCTGAATTTTTTCACCCTACTTTGTGCCCCCACCCAAAGCCCCCCACCCCCCAGGCCCTCCCAACCCCCTCCCCCCTGATCCCAGCCCTACCCCCCTACCCTACCCCCCTCCCTCCCTCTCTCCCATCTTCGGGAAGTGCCCAGATCTGTAGGCAGAGATGATGAGCGGTTTGCCAACACCGTGAATCCTTGTAAGCACCATGCTACCTTTTTGGGGGTTTATCAAAAAGGGAATATCTTTTAAGAAAAAAAGGGAGGACATGAGGAAAAGATACCTTTTAAATAACTTTTTCACTTAAAGCTCAGATATACTAGATACAGAGCCTCGATATCCCACCCCCCCCCCGACATCCTTCTCCCCAATCCTGGGGCACTAACGCTATAGCCCAGCCAGAAACTCTTGAGCCTTAACTTCGGATGTAAAGAACTTTGTTGACCCTTGCCAGACCACCTTCAAGGAAGCAGGGTTATTCAAAAACACTTTCGCCCCTTTATCCTGAAAGGGTTTTATCAACTGGCGTAACCGCCACCTCCTCTCAACTGTGACATGGCAAAAATCGGGTCTTACAAAAAGGAAACATCATCGACACTTCTCCTAGCCTCCGGCCTAGCTTTTTCAAATACCGCCTGTCTCAAGAGAAAGTTGCCAAAAAGACCAATATGGCTCTTGTCTTAGAGCCTTCCCTAATTGGGTTTCTAAGAGTAAAGGGGGTCCTGTGTACTCGTTGAACCTCTTGTTGCCAATTCCAGTCCTGGAGTTCCGGGAAGGCGCGTTGAAAAAGGTCCAATACATACGCCCGGATATCTGATCCCTCCTTCCCTTCAGGAACTCCCAGGACCCTTAAATTATTTCGCCGCTGACGGTTTTCGCTTTCTTCCAGTTTCCATTGAATATCGGTAATTCGTTCTTCTTGTGCCTTGGATTGGGTAAGTTTTTCGGTTACCTCTGTTTCAACGTTGCTGACTCGGTAAGCCGTTCGCCGATATTGTTACAAGTTTTAGTCAGCTTCCTGACAGCGCCCTGGACTTTCCGTGCAGCACTCTGCGCTTTACGGGCATCAGCCCGTGTCTCGTCTCGATGTTGCATTATTGTCTGCAGGACAGTTTCCAATGTTGGAGCCTGTATACCAGAAGTAGCCGGGGGTGCTGCGTTTGGAGTGGGATTAATTGAATCAGTTAATGAATAATCCCATTTCAAGCTTACGGACCTCTGTGTGCGGGGCCCAAATTTCTTACCACCAACCCGACGGGCAGTCATATAGAGAGAGTCTCCTGCTTTCTCCAGATCGCTTTCATTTTCCTCCTCGCTTGATATAATTGAAGATCCAGAGTCGTTACCTGACCACTCCGGGCCGTCAGACAGAGAGAAAAAACCATCATTGGGATCATTTTCTATTTCTGGATTTATACTTAATGGCCCCGGCTTCTGTACTTGGGAGTTGGATTGTATCGTTGGGCTCTCTGGTACTGCTACTGTATCTGCCCCTGTCTCAGGCCTGATATCCTTAATAGTTTTGATGGTCGTCCCTTGACTGATCATCTGTTGTCCCTCATTTTCCACATTTTGTTCCAGCACCCTCCCATTACTCCTCAATTCATTTTCCCCCATGTCCTCTAATAGATTAGCGTGTTGCCTGGGCTCAGAACTTACTGTTATTGTCCCTGGTGAGCCATCCACTCCAGTCGCTGAATCACTCCCCCGTCCAAATTCATGGGGATGAGCCTCCTCTTTGTCCTCGATAATGCCTGCAGACGTTATGGTATCCTCAGCCTGTTTAGCGCTGGAAGCGCGCAACATTGCAAGCACTGAACCTCCCGGCGTGCGTCGTCCAGACGAGGTCTCGCCCCTTCCTCTGGCTGGAGCCGGAGCCTGCTCTCTCTCCTTCCCGGAAGCTGACTGTGTTGTCCGCGGCGTCTGCTGGCCGCCCCGTTTCCCCTCGGAGCCGACCGGATCCACACCCGTCTTGCCCCTTGCGTTGCTGACCAATTTGGGAGCCATTCGAGCAGTCCTTTGCCGACAGCGCCAACAGCCTGCAGACGCTAGAGCTCGCTCCACCAGCCTCCATAGGTCCGTGCTATATTCCTGCGGCTGTCTTTCCCCGAAGCCACCGCCGGGTCGTGAGCCAGTATCCGCGGCAATTCCAGAGCCGCCAACGTCGAAGAACATCAGGCATGTAAGTATGCACCGTCTCCCCACTCGGTCAGAGACTTAATTCACGGTGCTAGTTGGCAGTCCGCTCCCAACAGCCTCAAGCGGCCACCATCTTGCTTCCTCGTCATGGAAGAATTTAATAGGATACTTTACTGGGTGATGCCCGAAAGCTAAATATTCTCTGGAGCCAGGGGTCTAGCTTCCATAGGTGCAGCAGGTGCAGAGGCCTGGGGTCCATTGAAACCAGATTATTGCTGTATTTCACAGATCAAACAGGGGTTAGTGATCCATTTCCTTCCGTGCACTCAGGCCCATGGTACATTGGATATGTCACTGGCTGGTACCCAATTTCACACATTATCCTTGGTGCGCTGCATAGTTTTTGTCAGTAAAACTATGTCTGTGTAAATTTAGTGGTATTGACAATGGAAAATGTGTTGTCTCTGAATCACAGTGCACTACCACACTATGCACCAACAGTTACATACCACACCGATTCCTGTCAATTTTGGCCAGTAGCCCCGCCCCTGGCCCCACCCCTAAGCCCGCCTCCTTGCCCGCCCCTTCGGTCACAGCTCAATTTAGTGAGTACCTGCACTTTTTCCCCCCCATTTAAAGCACTGGTGGCGGTGCGTCCATTAGGGCGCTGTAGCGTTGCCCCACAAGCCGCCCACGCCCGCAGCTCCCTCGGCGTCTCTGAACTTAAGTAAACTCTCAGTTTACTTAAGTTCAGAGACGCGAGGGAGAACTGACAATCATGTCAGTCAGCATGACGTCGGACCGCCCACCCCCTTCAGAGTCTGAAGGGGGTGGGCGGTCTGGCGTCATGTTGACTGACATGCATGCATTGTCAGACCAGGGGCAGGCAGCAGCACAAGTGCGCATGACTGGTGAAGGTCGGCGAATTTTTCTGACCAGCCCAGTCATGCGCACTAGTGTCTGCTGCGGCTGCGCATTAGGAGAGCGAGGGTTGAGCAAAGGCTCAAACCTCGGTCTCCTAATGGGCATGCGGGCGGCGAGCAGCCCTGCTAAGCCAATCCTGGTGCTGCTGGAGCAGCGCCAGGATTGGTTGAGAGGGTTTGCCAGCAGTGACGCGGCTGTTTGTAGGCGCCAACCAACAGGACCCCGGAGCAGAGGCGACGCGGACCCGGTCAGGTAAATTTTTTATTTTATTTTAAAACTCCCCCCGGCCCTGCCCCCACCCCTGCGCGACCCCCCCCCCCGCGCGAGTACTGCGAGCCGCGACTGATTAAGATACCAGTGGCAGGTGGTCTTTGCTTTGCAGCTAGGGCTGATTTTGGTACAGCTGTGTTTGATTCTGTCATTGTGCAAGCGAGTGGGCTAGGAGTGACTTGCCCTAGTGAGCGTTCATCCACACAGTCAGTCTTGTCACCACGTCCCATGTAGGTCTGCTCACGGTTGGTAGCCATGCGCTCTATAAGTGTAAATTCATTCATTCATCTTCCACAGCTCGGGCCTTGTCAAAGGACGGGTTCGGCGACGACATCAGTGACTGTTAATTGAATCCCCCTTCAGACTGACGCCACAACCCGGGGTAATTTTACGTGTTTTTTTGCACACTCAAGTGTTCCTCGGGAGACATACAACGACATCATCTGTGGTCGTGATTTGAAGGCTCCCTTCAAGGTGGAAGTTCACCTGCAGATTGATGTCACAATCAGTGTTAAATGGTCATGTCCTGTGCTCACTGGTCGGGCCCAGCGGAGTCAGGAAGAGGTGCCCAGAAGGTCTGTGCTACAGAGAAGGGAGCTTTGCTAGGGAGGAGGGATTTTTCAAGGGAGCAGTAACACGGAGCGGGGCAACAGCGCGGTTATTGTGAGGGGGGACTCAAACAGGAAGACGAGCTGTGCCGGTGGGTCATGACAGAGAATTGAGTTGTGCTACTAACAAAGCGAACAAAGCTGTGTGAAGAGGTTTATCGGCAACGGAGCTGTCCAAGTAAGCGGAGATGTGGGAGAGGGCGGAGGTGCCTAAGTGAGGCGAGGTATGATAGAGCCAGGGCAGGGGTTGTTTAAGTACTCGGACCTGTACCAGAGCAGAGAGGCTAGGTTAGTTGTGTCGGCGGAGCAGCTTTGTCAAGGTCGAACTGGGTGCCCCCTCAGCACCTCCTGCACGCTATCCTGCTCGGTCGCGGTGCAGTGTCCTGGTCAGCAGGAACGCCATCTCTCCCTGTGCTAGTGCTTAGCTGCCACACCACAGCGCCTGCGAAGACTGGGAAACGGCCTAACAGATTAGTAAAAAGAGAGAAGGCCATAGTTCGATGTAGAGAGATGAGGACAGCGGTGGCACGTAAGAAAGAGTGCACGAGGACAGAGAGAGGGAAAAACACCAATAAAGGCAGCATAGAAAGAAGTGAATGGAGGACAGAAAAAGCACAGGAGAGGGAGTGGAGAGAGATAGAGAACAGACAGAGGAAGGGGAAGAGGAAAAAGAGGAGAGAAAGTGCAAAGAGAGGAGAGAGAAGATGACCGCTATAAGGAGGACACAGAAAGGAGGCATAGAAGGGCGACAGAGAGAACACAGGGTAGAAAGCGGAGGGGGAAGGAGAGGGAATAGAGCAGAAAGTAATGAGGTGGGAGAAGAAGAGCGAAAACAGAAGAGAGAGGCTACAAAGAGGAGAGAGGCATATGTATTATGAAGGGATTGGATGGAGGGCAAAATAGAGATGTGGTACATAGATGAGAGGGAGGGAAAAGAAAAAGGGGGTACAGAGATGGGGGGAGAGAGAAAATTAGAGCATAGATACTCAGTTGAAAGAGGGAGAAAACGACATGAAGGAAGAGGACTGAATAAAATGTGGTGGGGTGAGGAGAAAGCAGGCCAATAAGATAGCTATGACAGCACAAGAGAGGCATACAGGCACTACTCACAGTGTGTGTCATTGTGGGTCTGCGTTACATGTCTTTATTTACTCCATTGAGTTAATAGTCAGTCGCATGGTCGCTTTGAGCGTAATTGTGTATTTGGGGTGATTAGGTAATGTATTACGGTAGCACGACAGTAAATGAGCCTTCTACAGCGGACCTCTGTCGGGTGACTCATGGCGCCTCTCGAGCGCGCGCGCTTTAGAAATGTTGAACATGCATTGAAGGTACGCGTTCAAAGTCGGCTTTCTGTTACTGAAACCGCTCAAAGCTCGAGGCTCTTTCTATTATCGCACGCAGTAAGAGCACGAATTCCCTCACAAGAGCTGCTCTGCCTTTTGTGCTCGTTCTTCTGGAAGCATTTCTCAGGATTTGCTATTCTTGGGCGTCAGCCACGCACTTTCTGATGTCTTTGTGGGGGAAATACTTTTTAGGGACGAATGTCGGATCAAGCCTCAGGACGCTAAGAAACCGTTTTTGTCATGACGTTCTTTAGCAGCCTCACTCTTGGGGTATTGGAAAAGGTGCTACATACTGCATGTCACTCCGGTATCTATCTTTCCAATGGTCATGGAAATTCTTTATTTTCAAAGTAAGCTTTCAAAGACCTCGTGTGGATAAAGTAGGCTGTGTATTGTGTAACCATCGAAGTACTTGGTCTTGTGTGTGTCCGTCATAAAAGGCACACCGTTGAGCAGCAGAAATGTAAACTGGATTTTTTTTTTATGACCGAGGATGTGGTAAATAAATGAGGGACTGTGAATTACAAGAGGCTGATTCTTGATGCGTGCTCGATAATTAGTAAGTCATTTACCCAGGCCTTTAAGTGACATTGTATTTCTCCTCTCTAGTGTATTTTTGATAGGAATTATAAAAATATTTATAGAATGAAAGCATGTTACAGCATTTGATGATTTAAATGTTCATAAGTCATTCGCAGTAATGTTTTATGCATCCCAGTTATATTCTGTGCATTCAAACCACGTACAAAGCTTTCTTTGCCCTTAAAGTATTCTGCAACCCTGTCGTATGCTATGCATTCAAGATACTTACAGCGCTTTGATTCTGACTGCACCCCTGTCATAACTTTTGTATCCAAGTCATTTACAGCGCTTTCTAGTAAAGTATTGTGCATTTCTGTCATATGCGATGCATCCAAGTCATTTATAGCTCTTTTATTCTGCACCCCTGTCATAAGTTATGTATCCAAGCCGTTTGCAGCAGTGATGGCGCGTGAACAATCCAATGTGTTTATGTCACCCAACACGAGCAGTTCAGACTTTATTAATCCCAGAAGGATGGTAAACCTGTAACATTTACACAGATTTTTGCAGAAGGCATTCATTCGAGCTGTATGGGAATTTTCATGTGTAATCTTGGGGAGCAATTTACATATTACAGTAACTGTTGAACAAATTAATGCAAGAAGATACGGGGCAGTTTTTAATGTGTTTAATATTTAAAGACTATACGTTCCCACTGCTTAGTGAGCCTTGCTTTATCGCTGCATTCATTTGCTTTAAAATGCGCCATTTGCCAATCTTTTTTAAATTTCTTTCTCAGTAGAGGGCCTCTCCCTAGACCCCAGATTTGTCCATTGAACTTGTTCACATCGCTAACTAGTGTTTTCTATTGGAAAGGGTAGAGCCAAAGCAGTCTTGCTTAGTACCCTACCCCTCTTCAGAAGTCAGACTTGCTTGGCAACCCAGAAATTCTCTGAAATAATGTATGAGTTTTCTTTTATGAATGCCTAGAAGAACTGAATTTTTAGTCCATTTATCACAGAAATAGTGCTGAAAATCGCACCAAAAAGTGCCAATTTGTAAAAGAATTCTTCACGGGGGGAGAACCCCCCCAAACCCCCCTTATTGCCGTCGGGCTCGCTCGCTGCGCTCGCTCGCATACGTTCATTCGGTCTCCATACCACCCACCAGTTTCAAATTCCACCAGCCGCCACTGGTGTGACTGCTTTTCCTTCTTTTTGTAGTGATACTATCGCCTGCCTGCCCCACGTTCGCGCTGCCCAAGTCTCTCTGCATTAACGCCGTCAAGGCCCGTGCCTTCTCACCACATGATGATGTCACAACGCGTGACATTGCATGTGACATCACAGGAAGTGACCTCACTGGAAGTGACATCAGATATTAAGAACTCAGACATTTGATTATCAGGTAAATCATGAGTACATTAGCTCATTATGAGATTTAACAAATGAGATTTGGTGTCAGGGTTGTGCCAAAAAAGTGGCGCAATTCCGATGCAAAATCTAGGCCTCAACTAATACATTTATTTTTTAAGCCCTGCCACAAAGAAATTGGCAACACAGAGAAGTGTGGTAGATCTGTTATGCTTAATTTGTTGCAAAGTCTAAATTTAAAATATTTGATTGGGTTAAGGCATCTGCTGTAAAGGTGCCTAATAAATCTCTGGGAATAGTAATAATGGTGAGATAACTCTGGAGTTTAACGCAGTTGTTGGAGAGATCTGTGTTTTGTGAAGTCCCAGATTTGTATCAAAGTAGTATAAGGTTAATGTGTCTTCTGCAAAGCACATCATGTAACATGCAGATGACAGATTTTTCTTTTATGTAAAGTGGGTTACTGCTTTTAATACAGAGATCCTTTTGTTACCTGCAGTTTATAAATTGTAATCCTTGTAAAATAGCACAGTGAGCTATGAAGGACATGTGACTCCTACACCTTGTAACCCTGTCTCATGTAACTCATCTTGTACATTGATTTACACATGTACATGACTTATTGTCAATGTATAATGTGTATGTTCCGTAAAGAGCTCTGACACCCTGCATTGGGTTGGGTAGTGCTATTAAAGAAATGAAATAGTGCTCTTGAAATTGTTATTCGTGTAAATACTGGGACAGACCAACACATCTGACATTCTTACAGTGCACGCATGCATCTTTTCTATGCATGTACTGGACAAAGGCAAAAGCATGCCTCTATTAAGTACCTGAAGGCACAGGTTCAAGACTGATTTGCATATAGCTGTGTCTGAACTGGGGTGGCAAAGTGAGCTAAAGAACGATGATGGATTCAACCCAGATCTGTGACTGGGGGTGAGTGTCTGAAAAGTTTCAGCACTCCGTCCATCCTCTCCTTGTGTTTGCTTTGTTCGCCCTAAGTTGGCAGGGTATGCCCAGACGTGGGTCCCTTGCTCACTTTGCCACTGGATTCAAGCTAGCCTGGCTGATGAGGGCTGTTCGCCCGAAACCGGTCCCAGGATGCTTGTTTCCGGTCCAGGGAAGACATGGCTTGGCAGTTCGGGCTGGACTGTTCCCATGAGGCACAGGTTCAAGACTGATTTGCATATAGCTGTGTCTGAACTGGGGTGGCAAAGTGAGCTAAAGAACGATGATGGATTCAACCCAGATCTGTGACTGGGGGTGAGTGTCTGAAAAGTTTCAGCACTCCGTCCATCCTCTCCTTGTGTTTGCTTTGTTCGCCCTAAGTTGGCAGGGTATGCCCAGACGTGGGTCCCTTGCTCACTTTGCCACTGGATTCAAGCTAGCCTGGCTGATGAGGGCTGTTAGCCCGAAACCGGTCCCAGGATGCTTGTTTCCGGTCCAGGGAAGACATGGCTTGGCAGTTCGGGCTGGACTGTTCCCATGAGGCACAGGTTCAAGACTGATTTGCATATAGCTGTGTCTGAACTGGGGTGGCAAAGTGAGCTAAAGAACGATGATGGATTCAACCCAGATCTGTGACTGGGGGTGAGTGTCTGAAAAGTTTCAGCACTCCGTCCATCCTCTCCTTGTGTTTGCTCAGTTTTCTTAACCAGCTAACAACCTTTGCCAAAGCCAATAGTCTGACTGGTTTAGGTGTACATCATTTGTTGTGTTATATAGATGCAGTAACAGAAAGCTCAGAGAGGAACCAAAATACCAGTTGGGTGGCGCACTATGAGAATCACAACTGTTTAAATGTTCAAACCACTCCTTTGATTGCATAGGCCATGCCTCCTTTAGAGACTCTCCACTTTTTTCATCCCGCTTAAAGCCTTGGTTTTAGACTCTGCAAATGTAAATACATGTGCCCAGCTGTACGCTGAGTCAGGGCAGATGCTTATAATGTGACCCAAGAGCACACATTTCCTCTGAGAATACTATTTATTTATTTATGTGTTTTTATATAGCGCAAACTTTACCCGAAGGCGTCAGAGCACTTTACAATAGGACCAGTTGCATTACATAAGGATTTCAGAGTACATGAATTACAAAAAGGATAAAACACAGATAAACTCTAAACTCACATAGGAATGGTAGTAAGTACATGTCTACTATAGATACTAGTGGTTAGAGTTACATATACACAAGTTGCAAATTCACTCAATTACATTTTAAGAAACGTTGAAGAGATTATGATTGGACAAATATATATTACTTATTTACAGAGCATGATCTTCTTGCCATTGCTGGGGTTCTTGTGGTGCTCATTCAGCCTGGCCTTCAGGGTGCTGTTGCACTCACGGGTGGTGATCTTGGGCATGGAGGGATCCCCGAACTGGTGATGCCCGTAGGGGTAGAAGGCCGGGTGGTGGTGGGTGAAGGCGACATGCTGGAGCCCGGGTCTGTTCTTGAGCTTGTGCAGGCCACCAGCCAGGACAGGGCACAAGTCGGGAGTACACGCAGGTACACGGCGTCCACCCACTATTTACACAGGGTAGATGCCGCCCCCCCTGCCAAGAAGTTGGGCCCCACAGAAATATGCTGAACGTGTCCCGGTGTAATTTTCAGACACCAGGACACGTTCAGCAGCATCTGTACGTTGTCTGCTTTCCATTCCCAGCAGCAACGTGCAGGGAGCGAGGGGGCTTTTTTTTCCAACTCCAGCTGGGCTGAAGTTAAGCGGCCATCAGGCCTCCTTTTGTTTGAATATCCTGACTGGAGGCGGCCTGGAACCTCACACTTCAATGTAAATGCAATGGAGGGGAAACAAAGGCACACAGCTTGTTATCTCTTGACAGGTACTTAATAGAGTAGTAAAAGACAACAGGAATATAACCCATAGACCAGGTTGAGATCTGGGTAAGTAAGCGAAATTAACAACAATGTCTCAACCGGATTCAATGAGAAAGGCAGATACAAGTGTATGTACACAACATTACAAGGAAGAAACAAAATAGGGAGACTCCTGGTAGTTTTTCAAAAGTGCTCATGGCATCATATATTTAAAACCACAGTTTATACAAAACAGTTATATCAGCACTGTGAGCATAAATTGCGAAGGCAACCCAAAGGAACTTGGTGCACGTTGTGCTCGTGATGCAATGAGTGACGGCGCAAGTGGCAAGTGATAAACACAGCGAGAGACGTAAGGTGACAAGGTGATGAAAAATATGTACAAGGATCAATGGTTCAGCATGAATAGTTGTTTACAGTGATTGAATAAGATTTTAAACTTTTTTTATGAACCAAAGTAGAATGTGCGCCGTGAGTTGCGCTGTTAGATCGGTCAACGGCGTTTCGATCCTATTTATTTAGGATCATCTTCAGGACCGGGTTGCCAAAATTGGGGTGCTGTAGGTCAAGGGTAGAGGGCTGACAGGTATGTCAACTGCTTGGTCAAAATCCCAGCGTGTGTAGTTGGACCGTGGACACGGTCCGCACGAAGTTGGGGAAGGTGTAGCACTGTCCCGGAGGGAAAGAAGTACCGGCGTGAGTGGGATGAAATCACGGGTAAAGCGGAGCGAGAGAAGGCATCTGGCAGGGGTGGACTGAGCAATCAATTTACCATAGTATCCACCGATGTGGAGCTCGAGGGTACGGGTAGCAGGGTCTGGTCCCCGATCCACTGCGTAAGTCCTGGAGAGGGTACCGTTGTGGAGAAGAACTTCGTGAAGGGAATTAATCCAATGGCTGGAGGGGTCCTGGGTTCAGGTCCTAGCCGCTACGTACGTGTGCGGTCTCGGCCGGTATCTCGAAAGGAAGTTCTTCTCCACAACGGTACCCTCTCCGGGACAAGGAGAGGATGCACTCCGTCCATCATCTCCTTGTGTTTGCTTTGTTCGCCCTAAGTTGGCAGGGTATGCCCAGACGTGGGTCCCTTGCTCACTTTGCCACTGGATTCAAGCTAGCCTGGCTGATGAGGGCTGTTAGCCCGAAACCGGCCCCAGGATGCTTGATTCCGGTCCAGGGAAGACATGGCTTGGCAGTTCGGTCTGGACTGTTCCCATGAGGCACAGGGTCAAGACTGATTTGCATATAGCTGTGTCTGAACTGGGGTGGCAAAGTGAGCTAAAGAATGATGATGGATTCAACCCAGATCTGTGTCTGGGGGTGAGTGTTTGAAAAGTTTCAGCACTCCGTCCATCATCTCCTTGTGTTTGCTTTGTTCGCCCTAAGTTGGCTGGGTATGCCCAGACGTGGGTCCCTTTATCACTTTGCCACTGGATTCAAGCTAGCCTGGCTGATGAGGGCTGTTAGCCCGAAACCGGTCCCAGGATGCTTGATTCCAGTCCAGGGAAGACATGGCTTGGCAGTTCGGTCTGGACTGTTCCCATGAGGCACAGGGTCAAGACTGATTTTCATATAGCTGTGTCTGATGTGGGGTGGCAAAGTGAGCTAAAGAATGATGATGGATTCAACCCAGATCTTTGACTGGGGGTGAGTGTTTGAAAAGTTTCAGCACTCCGTCCATCATCTCCTTGTGTTTGCTAAGAAAACTGAGCAACAACAATGATTTTGTTGTAAAATAATTAGTATTGAAAATGTTTAAATTCTGAAATTAGGGGCGTGGCCAAGATGGCGGCGAGGTAGGACGCTGGTTCCTTCACTCCTGCCCGTCGCCGGCCCTAACTGCGATTTCCACGGGGCGATCATAGCACAGAGGATCGAGCCTCGCCTAATTTCGGCTCCAGACTAACCTGGAGCAGTCTGGAGGCCGGAGCTGCACCAGAATCGATCTGGGGAGTGCCCGCTGCAGAACGGAGCGGCTCCGAGAGATCCCTGGAGCCGGAGCGCTCACAGCTACGGACCTGCGTAGCTTCACTCCTCCCGACGGACCCCGTCGCCAGAAGGCAGGCGACAGACCTGACCGAGCTGCATCGTTGGGCCCCCGCAACACGAGGAAGGTAGCTGAGCTGGCTGCACGATCTCGCTGACCCCAAGGCCTGCGGGCTAGAGCTGTGGTCGAGAGATCCCAGCGAGGCAAGTCTGGAGGTGGAAGACGCGAGCACGGACCGCTCGCGGAACGGGAGCGAACGGCCGCCCAGCCGAGAGTCCGGTCCAGGCTGCCTTTGGGGCGAAAGACAAGCGACCCCTTCAGTGGCCGAGGAGGTGAGCGGACCATTGCCGGCCCTACAGCGGCCCAGGCTGTGATGAGGGGGAGGACGTGTGGCACCAGAGGCCCTGCAGTTAGTGGGGAGGCGTGGGCCCCCTCAGCAAGATAAGAGGAGGATCGCCTAGAATTAAACCACAAAGGCGGCTAGAAGGGTGAGATAGGCCTGGGTCCCCCTCCAACACGTAGCTGTGACCGATATAGGTCCCACGGGGCCGAAAGTAGTGTTCTCTAGAATTGATGGGCCTACCAACAGGTAAGTCCCAGGCTCCCCAACAACACATCATGCGCTAGTCACCCTCGGACCCCGTTAGGAGAGCAGTGTCTACCCCCTGAGCACTCGGAAATCCCAGGGTTCCACCAATTACGCTGTGGGGTTAACTGAACTCAGCAGACCCTGGTTGCGGCGTACTGCCCTCTGAGAGGTCGTCACGATCCACACACAGCGAAGAAACAACGGCCCTTTGCAGGCCCTGTTGTTGAACCACGATTGGTGAGGAGGCCCAGATCCCCGCGCCTCAGAACTAGCCCTGGGGAGAGCGCATGAGTAAGACTGAGACTGGGCTAGAACACGCAGAGGTGTCGTGACAGACAAGTACCCGAAGTAGGTGGGGCAGTAGGTGGGGCAGTGACAAGCATAATCCGCGCTAGATTTCCCTCCCTTAAAAGGACGTCGGCCTGGAGTAGAACGGAACTATGACCTCTACCCGAGGGAAGAAAGACAAAACACTGAAAGAGCTGTTTCAACGTCCTCAAGGTAGCAGCCCAATGGAACAACCAAGTGCAGGAGACGCAACAATAGTGCAGACGGAGAGCCCGAAGGAGGAACCAGTGACGCGCGCTTTTTTGGAATTGCTTACGATACTCCGAGAGGACTTGCAAACAGTCAAGAGAGACTTAACATCCGAAATTATAGACATCAGGCGCGACGTCGATGAAATTGGGGTGCGGGTGGCCTCATTAGAGGAGAAAGGAGACAACAGGGACACTGAAATGGCGGCCTTACAACAAGAGGTAATCCGCCTCCAAGATCAGCGCATAGATCTGCAGACACACCTTGAAGACCTTGAGAACCGTTCCCGCCGACACAACATCCGCATCAGAGGGGTGCAAACTAAAGCGGAAGGAAGCAACATCTTCGCCTTCACCAGGGACTTATTCAACCACATCCTCAGTAACCCCCCCAATACGGATCTCCAGCTGGACAGAGCACACAGGGTGGGTCCGCCTCGCCCAGACAGCGCCCCGCCGGCGGATATGTTAGTCTGTGTACAGGACTTCCAAACAAAAGAAGAGATCCTTCGCAAGGCCAGGTCTATGCACCCTATCACTTTCAGAGATCAGACCCCGGTACTGTACCAGGACCTAGCCATGCTTACCTTACAAAAGCGAAGAGACTCCCTTCCAATCACTGCAAACCTGCGCCAACGGGCCATCCAGTACTCGTGGGGTCATCCGTTCCGTCTCATCTTCCGGCTGGAGGGCAAGCTTCACCAGATACAATCGCTGTCGGGCTGCTTATTAGGCGTGGAACTCCCTGAGGAGGACGAAGAAAGGGAGAACTCCGCTTCTGGCACAGGCGATCGACACCCGCGATGGTGCCACCAGGGCCGCAGACGACACCCGAAACGTCCGGACCAAGCAGAGATCTCGAAGGGTCAACAAGCAGCACTGGAGTCCATCCGGCGGCCCTGGCAAAAACACAAGCTTCGTGAGCATATAATTGGATGTTAATCCTTTTTTTCACTTTGAAGGGGGGGGTGGCGGGCGGGGCGGAGGCCCAGCACTTGGCCACATTATGGACCCCGTAAAGACTTCCTGCCAGTCACTTATGACTGACGGACTATTTTGGTACTTTACAGTATTTTTCTGCATGCATGTTTTACCTGTTCAGAGGGGTTTTCGTTCATTGGGGTCTTTCGTTCACAGTATCATTACACAAATGACTTCACGACAAGTTCCAGGTGCCTCCCAGCGGCCGAGATCCGGTTCAGAAATGATAGCCCTTTTCTTTGGCCGTTTAGCTACACTCCCTGCCATTAGGCCCACAAATGTCTCCCACTAATCTTAAAGTACTTTCACTAAATGTGAGAGGCCTCAATAATCCGATAAAGCGTAGGGCGATTCTATCCTTCCTGGAGAGCACCAAAGCTGACATCTGCCTCTTACAAGAGACACACCTACTCACACGTGACTGTCACCGGCTCAAGTCTCGCATGTTTCCTACACAGCTGTTTTCTTCTGGCCCTACTGAAGCGGCAGGGGTGGCCATTTTAATATCCCGATCCTTTTAAGGTAAAGTGGGGCAGAAAGTGGCAGAAATTAGAGGGAGACTGTTATCCTACCAGTTCACCATTGGAGGGCACACACACTGGTAATTGGGTCCCTCTACGCACCGAATGAGGGTCAGGAGAGATTCTTACACAAAGCCCTTACCGAGGCAACGGCGACCACTGAACGTGGGATACTCCTAGGGGGGGACCTTAATCTAGTAATGGACAACACTCTCAATAGGTCCACACAGCGCTTTGGCCCGACAGGAGCGCTCTCGACTGAAGGGTTAAACAGATTGAGGGACCTGGGGTTGATTGACCTTTGGAGGAGCTGCCACCCTCACAGTAGAGAATACTCTTTTGTTTCAAACACACATAAGACTTATGCCAGGCTTGATTACTTGCTCCGCTCTGGGACACTCCGTGACCTTACCTCAGAGGTAGAAATCCTAGTGGCGTCCTATTAGACCACGCTCCGGTGGTTGCCACCTGTAGTCCGCCCTGAGCGGCAATGGCGCCTCCGAGATACGCTCCTACTGCGCCCAGACATAGTTGCACAAATACAACAATCCATCGATGAGTACCTCCTACAAAATGATAATCCTGATACACGTCTGTCGACACGGTGGGAGGCACTCAAAGAGGTGGTCAGGGGAGAACTAAATAGCGATCTCGGCAGCGGACAATGCTGACCGTAGAAAGAAAAGGGATGACCTGGCCCAGAGGATAAGGGAGTTGGAGCAAATGCACCAGCGAACGGGGGCGCCTAGAATCTGGCGACAATTGAACACATGCAAAAACAACAATTGATGGACAGAATGCAGAACAATGTCATACATTCACCCCAGTACAGAGATCTGGGCCTAAATCCATCGTTTTTTTGCTCACCATGCCATTCCAGTTTGGACCCAGCCATATGCAAATCAGTCTTGACCCTGCGCCCAATGGGAACAGTCCAGCCCGAACTGCCAGGCCAGGTCCTCCCTGGACTGGAAACAAGCATCCTAGGACCGGTTTCGGGTTTTCAGCCCTCATCAGCCAGGATAGCTTGACTCCAGTGGCATGGAGAGCACGGGACCCACGTCTGGGCATACCCGTCCCACTCGGGGTGACAAATGCAAAAACAACAATTGATGGACAGAATGCAGAACAATGTCATACATTCACCCCAGTACAGAGATCTGGGCCTAAATCCATCGTTTTTGCTCACCATGCCATTCCAGTTTGGACCCAGCCATATGCAAATCAGTCTTGGCCCTGCGCCCAATGGGAACAGTCCAGCCCGAACTGCCAGGCCAGGTCCTCCCTGGACTGGAAACACGCATCCTAGGACCGGTTTCGGGCTTTCAGCCCTCATCAGCCAGGATAGCTTGACTCCAGTGGCATGGAGAGCACGGGACCCACGTCTGGGCATACCCGTCCCACTCGGGGTGACAAATGCAAAAACAACAATTGATGGACAGAATGCAGAACAATGTCATACATTCACCCCAGTACAGAGATCTGGGCCTAAATCCATCGTTTTTTTGCTCACCATGCCATTCCAGTTTGGACCCAGCCATATGCAAATCAGTCTTGACCCTGCGCCCAATGGGAACAGTCCAGCCCAAACTGCCAGGCCAGGTCCTCCCTGGACTGGAAACAAGCATCCTAGGACCGGTTTCGGTAGCTGTGTCTGAACTGGGGTGGCGAAGTGAGCTAAAGAACGATGATGGATTCAACCCAGATCTGTGACTGGGGGTGAGTGTCTGAAAAGTTTCAGCGCTCCGTCCGTCATCTCCTTGTGTTTGCTTTGTTCGCCCTAAGTTGGCAGGGTATGCCCAGACGTGGGTCCCTTGCTCACTTTGCCACTGGATTCAAGCTAGCCTGGCTGATGAGGGCTGTTAGCCTGAAACCGGTCTCAGGATGCTTGTTTCCGGTCCAGGGAAGACATGGCTTGGCAGTTCGGGCTGGACTGTTCCCATGAGGCACAGGGTCAAGACTGATTTGCATATAGCTGTGTCTGAACTGGGGTGGGGAAGTGAGCTAAAGAACAATGATGGATTCAACCCAGATCTGTGACTGGGGGTGAGTGTCTGAAAAGTTTCAGCGCTCCGTCCGTCATCTCCTTGTGTTTGCTTTGTTCGCCCTAAGTTGGCAGGGTATGCCCAGACGTGGGTCCCTTGCTCACTTTGCCACTGGATTCAAGCTAGCCTGGCTGATGAGGGCTGTTAGCCCGAAACCGGTCCCAGGATGCTTGTTTCCGGTCCAGGGAAGACATGGCTTGGCAGTTCGGGCTGGGCTGTTCCCATGAGGCACAGGGTCAAGACTGATTTGCATATAGCTGTGTCTGAACTGGGGTGGCGAAGTGAGCTAAAGAACGATGATGGATTCAACCCAGATCTTTGACTGGGGGTGAGTGTCTGAAAAGTTTCAGCGCTCCGTCCGTCATCTCCTTGTGTTTGGACAATTGAACACAGTCAGAACACAATTAGCAGCAATTGATCAGGATCGGGCAGAGTACGCAGCCATGCGGCTACGCCACTCGTTATATGTTGGGGGTGACAGATGTGGACGCCTTTTGGCGCACAAGCTACGCGAGACTAGGCAGCTACACGGGGTCTACGAGTTGACGGGCCCAGCAGGGAATCTGATATCGGAAGACGCTGCTATTGCTGAGACCTTCCGGGAATTCTGCGCCCAGCTATACTTGGGACAGGAGTTTGATAGCATAGACGGGGCCACCTACTTGGCAGAGACACATCTCCCTACATTAACGCCAGACCAAGCTGAACACCTAGAGCAAGATATATGAGTAGAAGAGGTCATAGCGACAATCTCACGACTTAAACTGGCGAAATCCCCTGGACCGGATGGCTACACAGCAGCCTTTTACAAAACGTTTTGTTCTACTTTAGCCCCTCTGTTGGCTAGACTCTTTAACACTTTTGCAACCTCGGGGGAAATCCCAAATTCAATGCTGAGGGCTGCGATTGTAGTCGTCCCTAAGCCGGGGAAGGACAAGGCTAAATGTGGGTCCTACCGCCCGATATCACTCCTTAATATAGACGTGAACCTGTATACGGTAATATTAGCGCACAGGCTAGCTGGTAATATGCCAAGCCTGATAGATCCTGACCAGGTGGGCTTTATCCCCCAGCACCAGACTAGTGATAACACCAAGAGGGTCCTACATGTTATCGAAAAGGCTTCAAGGACGCAGGGAGAATACATGCTCCTTACCATCGACGCCGAGAAGGCCTTTGACAGGGTCCATTGGCCATATCTCGAACAGGTGTCGCTCGCTGGCCTTGGCGAAAAGATGAGGACACAAATTTTAAACTGCTACCCCCTCCCAACTGCGACAGTCAGAATTAATAGGTATACATCGACCCCTTTCCCCATAGGTAGAGGCACGAGACAGGGGTGCCCTCTTTCGCCCCTGCACTTTGCGCTCTACATGGAGCCCTTGGCGCAAAGAGTTAGATCGCATCCCTCCATCACCGGGGTCCCATTTGGCGGAGATGCACACACTATAAGCCTATATGCAGGTGATATATTGGTGACACTGGCAAACCCAGTCACAGTTCTGGGATCCTTCTTAACAAAGTTGGAGTCCTTTGGGAGAGCTTCGGGATTCAAAGTCAATGTGGAGAAGTCGGTGGCGCTCAGTCTCTCCCTGTCGCCCCAAGTCCAGACAAGCTTACAGACCCAGCACCCTGTGCAGTGGTCAAGTGACGCAGTCCCATATCTGGGGATCCTACTAGCACCCACATTACAAACTGTAGCTTTGATTAACTATCATAAGCTCCATCCTCAGGTTTGCTCAGACTTGCGACGTTGGAAACACTATCCTATTTCCCTATTAGGGAGAATAGCCGCAATCAAGATGACGGTCTTGCCAAAGATTCTCTACTTATTTCAAACACTCCCTTAGCGACCCCCCACTGGACTGCTACATCGGATACAAACGGAGATCTCACAATTCATTTGGCAGGGTCGTAAACCACGTATGAAGAAAATCATCTGCTTTTTGCCTCCGGGAGAGGGCGGGCTGGGGATCCCCGATCTCCAGCTTTACTACTATGCAGCACAACTACGGCACCTAGTGGAATGGAGCCGCCCTGAGTCTGAGAAACATTGGTTGTTTCAAGATCGGGCAGTAGGGGGCACATCTTTGCAGAAGATTCCATTTCTTAAAAAATCACATAGACCCCCCAATCTGTACGCATCTCACATAACGCATTCGACTCTAGAGGCATGGGACCATACCAACACCAAACATAACTTGACCACCTTCCCCTCCCCTCTTACCCCGCTCTTCGATAATCCAGAGTTTAGCCCAGGGATAGGTGAAACAGCTTTCATGCAGTGGTGCTCTTCGGAGTGCCGTGCGCTAGGACACCTCTTCGATGTGGAGGGAGTGCTCTCTTATACACAGATCAAGTCTGATTATGGGATCCCCGAGTTGGAAAGATTAGGTTATCTACAACTCCGGCACTGGGCTTTACAGCCACACTATAGAGCAGGCGCACAGAGAAACCTTACGAAAAATGGCTCATAACTAGGACTTCAGACAAGAGGCTAATTTCGGACCTTTACAAGATGTTGCTAACACTGCACACACACTCATACAATGCAAGACGGGCACGATGGGAGAGGGATCTAGGTAGGGAACTGAGTAGGAAAGAGTGGGAGGGAGTGTATCATAGGGCACGACATACAGCAAGCAACACAGGTCTGACTGAAACAATGACAAAGGTAGTTACCTATTGGTATTATACTCCAGAGCGATTACATAAGCTAGACCCCACCCACAGCGCAGACTGCTGGCGAGGATGTGGAAAACAGGGAACACTGGTCCATATACTATGGGAATGTGAACACCTAAAAGAGTATTGGTCTCAAGTATTTGACGAGATCGATAGACACTTAGATAACCTTCTGCCAAGATTTCCACCAAGATTTCAAAGCTACGTACTATTAGGGGTACCAAACCCTTTAACATATCCCCTCAAATCAAGGAGAGGACGCCAAATTGCAATAGCCCTGGGATCAGCGGTTCAAAATATTCTAATCCACTGGAAAACTCCCCGGATCCCCGCACACACGGGCTGGCTTCAATCCTTATGGCATGTATTGGGGATGGAAAAAATGACCCTAACACTGGCAGGGAGGGGCTCTGCGTTTAGAGATCTCTGGCAGCCTTTCCTAACACTGCTCACTCCGGAGTTCCGTGAACTCACATGTCCCAAATACCTTCGCCTATTACGTTTACCAGAAACCAATAGCTCAGTGGCCCTAATCGAGGACCAACACGAAGCGACGCATGTCTGAGCACTGGATCTATGGTCACTACAGTGAACAAGGACGGGGAGAGGGGAGGGGGTTTGTTTTTGGTCCTCTCTTCTTTTCCTTACTTTTTTGTTTGTTCTAACCTGTATGTTAATCGCACTGGGCTACTCGTAGTCGTAGCCATTGTCAAGGTGTATATTTAATTGCAGTATTGTTTGTTGGTTGATACACCCTAATAAAAAGATTTAAACCTAAATTCTGAAATTACGAGACTGTGAATTAAACATTACTGAGGCCTGTTGCAGGTTTGTGATCTTCAGAGTCGCTCAATCAGTCCGGTTATGTTCACTGTATGATAGACGTGTGCACTTTTCGCTCCACATCTCGTCCATCTACATTTCTTACACCTCATCTCTTACCTTTTCAGCACACTCTTTTCACTGTCTCCTGAAAGCACTTCCTCACATCTCATTCAATTTACGACACCCCAGAAACACACCGACCCACCGGTAAGCACTGCATTTTCTTTTACTTTTACCTTGCTAATATTTTGCTAACCGTGTACTTTTAACTGCCAACAAGTTAGGGGATAGGTAACCCGAAGATGGACAGTGCTCTTCCTGACAGTTTGCCGAGGTCCAAGCAAACTGCTTGTGCATGCCACATGTGTTGCAGTCGAAGTACAGAACCAACGCTTAATGCATGTTTAGTCAAAGCGCAACTCTAGCCACTGTAAAGAAGTTAAAAATGACAAAAGCATTGCAAAGAAATCTACATTTCGGTGACCGAGAACCTGCTGAACAGACCGTGCATAAAAGTACAGCGCTGCTATGCGAGATGTAGCTATTACAAAAAAGGGCTACCCAATCTACCCTTGTGGGCTTGGGTAATCAAATCTAAACAGGTAACAGTGCCAACAAGGGATATTGCTATGAAACACTCCGTTTATGATTTTCTCCTATTCAGTGATGCCTGTCACTTGCATCTGAATATAATTCAATGTCAATGCAATAACATAACATATTCATAATCAAAAAGCCAAATTATTATTACAGATGTATCCACTGAAAAAATTGTATTTAACATAGAATATCAAAACAACATTTTTAATTCAACATTCATAAAGATATTGTCCAGGGGTTCATCTAGAAGAAAGTTTAAAATACATTGATACTGTATAGTCCGTTACACCCGTTGGGTTGATGTTCTTAAACAGACGTCGATGTACCAGATGCCCACTTACTATGAATATCTTGAATATGAATGTCTGATGGACATTGCAAACCAGCTCTAATGGATATATCAAAAGAAAGATGGGAAATGCGTTGATGTTTCAGTCTCAAAATGTTTTCATCTCCAAGACCATCCTCAGGACTACTTCGTTTGTATGAAAAAAAAAAAGCCCCCTATGAAAATTAAAATAAATGATATATTAAAGAAAGGGGATACACCTGAAATCACTTTAAAAAGACAAAGAACACAAAGTGGGTAGCTCCCGATGCAAGGGCCACCAACGTGATAGAGTGAAAGGAAATGACTTCTGTCATTCACGATGTGCAAGTGAAAAAGAAAAAGACATCATGCATCAAAGTATGGGTGCTCGAATACTACTCCAAAATATAAGTGTGTGCCAGGCAGCAGTTGCACTTACTAAGTAGATTTGAGAGCACAATGTCTAAAATGTTGGCAATTAAAAGTCTTCCAGATAAGCAATGATTTGCATCAGGGTGGAATGGGTTCGGATTCGGATCTAGGCTCCTGCTCGGAGATTAATTCAGCCTAGGAATAATAATGTGAGAAACATCAAAGAGAGGGACTAAGTCAGCCAATGTCCTGTCAACTCATCGGTGGACTGATTAGGACACCAGTAGTTAAGAGGTGTCGTAATATGGATCGTATCTAAATCAAGGGGTCAAAGGGTAAACAACTTCTGTTCACAGTAATTTACCAGGTGGTCCTATCGTCCTTAGCCCGGGTATTATGTGTAATATAGTACTCATTCCTCCTGTGGCTCCACAGGCTGCCGTTAGCTGACTCGGCAAACAAGAATCACGCTGGAAAGGTTAATACAAAGCATACGTAAACCTGCTGTGTTTACGCCAGGTGAGTGAAACTGACTAAGTCAATTAATGTGGCTTTAATCAAGAGGCCCAACTCAAAACATAGCTAATGTGGGACCACAAAGCCACAGAATCTCGATCAAGAGACCAAACAAATAAACTCACATAATCTGGGTGAGTCGCAAAATTTCGATGGTTCCGGTGTAGCGTGTCCATCCAGTACTGCGCTTGGGACGTGTGCCCTTGCATCAGCCTTATAAACTTACGACTGCCAGACGGCATCCGAGTATTTAGCTATATTGGGAGTGAAACGGGAGGTATAACAAAATAAATCCCGGCTCTAAATTGAGTCCGAAGGCTTAGATGGAAAAAGGTATGTTGGGATCATTATTAGGGGTGGGCAGAGTTGACGTAGCGCCACTACGCGGATTTCCACGGAGTTATGGGAAAAATCTGTGGAACAGGAGCCCATGTCCTGCGGCCAGCTGAGTGTCAGTGTGCCCGGGACGGGGGTCCCTCGTGCCCGGGCAGGCTCCCAGATCTCCCCGGCCTGGCTGGGTTGAGAAGCAGGGACCGGGACCTGGGTTTCGGGCAGGGCCTGAGGTGTGGGAGCCCCCGTCCTGCGGCCTGCCAAGGGTCCATCTGCCTGGGACAAGGGTGCCTGGTGCAGAGCCCCCGAGCCCTCCAAAGGGCAAGTGGGAGCTCTCCAGTGAAGGCTCGGGCGGGCAGATTGGCATCCTTCGGGCCCGGCCATCTGGTCGTGCCTTTCCCCTCTGCCATCTGGTCGTGCGCAATGCTTTCCAATGGGGTGACCAGATGGCCGGGCTGCCCTGGAAGTCCCGATGAGGGCTCGTTTGCCTCCCCGATCCCAGCAAGGGCTCCAGGAGGTCGGGCGCCCCCGTGCCATGGGTCCCCTCCGTCACTCGGTGCGCACGGGTTACCAGAAAGAAGGGTAGCTTTTCCTCCGAGTTACTAGGGGCAGGGTATGCCGGAACCGCCCCCCCACCCCCGGGGCTGGCTTTTCTCAGCCGGGGACCAGATGGGCTAGGCCCGGACAACACCTCCCCACTGCCCGGGGCTCCCTCCTCCGGCCTGCCACGTGGCAAAGTGCCCGGGACGGGCTCCATCGGTCCTGGCAGTCCTCCCCTGGGCATCTGGGCCCGAGAGCACTGGCCGGGTGCTCCCACCCCAGGCTCCATCCCACGTTCCGGGTGGGCCTTCCCCAGCTTGGATGGGTTCAGGAGCATAGGCCCGGGCCCTTGGTGGCCCGACGCAGGCCCGTGGAGGCCTCCCCCGCGTGGCCTGGCCCGGGACCACCGGGTGGGCCCAGGGATGGGTTAAGCTCTGCCATGGGCCCAGGTCGGTGGTACACCGGGGACCCCCATTCTCAGCCCCAGGCCTGATGCCCAGCTGGGATCTCCGAGCCCCCCTGGGACTCAGAGCCCCCGAGCCCTTCATGGGCAGGCGGGAGCCCTCCGGAGAAGGCTCTGGGCGGGCAGATGGGCATCCTTTGGGCCCGGCCATCTGATTGCGCCTTTTCCCCTCGGCCATCTGGTCGCACGCAATGCTTTCCAATGGGGCGACCAGATGGCCGGGCCGGCCTGGAAGTCCCGATGAGAGCTTGTGTGTCTCCCCAATCCCAGTAGGGCTCCAGGAGGTCGGGCGCCTCCGCGCCTTGGGTCCCCTCTGTCACTCGGTGCGCACGGGTTCCCAGAAAGAGGGGTAGCTTTCCTCCGGATCACCAGGGGCAGGGTATGCCGGAACCCCTCTCGGGCTGGCGGTTCTCAGCCGGGGACCAGATGGGCTAGGCCCGGACAACACCTCCCCACCGTCCGGGGCTCCCTCCTCCGGCCCGCGGCGTGGCAAAGGGCCCGGGACGGGCTCCATCGGTCCTGGGCAGTCCTCCCTCGGTGTCCGGGCCCGAGAGCTCCTGCGGGCTCCCCGTGCCTGAGGCCCAGCCGGGGTCTCCGAGCCCCCGGGAAGCAGAGCCCCCGAGTCCTCCAAAGGGCAGGCGGGAGCCCTCCCGCGAAGGCTTGGGGCGGGCAGATGGACGTCCTTCGGGCCCGGCCATCTGATTGCGCCTTTTCCCCTCGGCCATCTGGTCGCACGCAATGCTTTCCAATGGGGCGACCAGATGGCCGGGCCGGCCTGGAAGTCCCGATGAGAGCTTGTGCGCCTCCCCAATCCCAGCCAGGGCTCCAGGAGGTCGGGCGCCTCCGCGCCTTGGGTCCCCTCCGTCACACGGTGCGCACGGGTTCCCAGAAAGAGGGGTAGCTTTCCTCCGGATCACCAGGGGCAGGGTATGCCGGAACCCCTCTCGGGCTGGCGGTTCTCAGCCGGGGACCAGATGGGCTAGGCCCGGACAACACCTCCCCACCGTCCGGGGCTCCCTCCTCCGGCCCGCGGCGTGGCAAAGTGCCCGGGACGGGTTCCATCGGTCCTGGGCAGTCCTCCCTCGGTGTCCGGGCCCGAGAGCTCCTGCGGGCTCCCCCTGCCTGAGGCCCAGCCGGGGTCTCCGAGCCCCCGGGAAGCAGAGCCCCCGAGCCCTCCAAAGGGCAGGCGGGAGCCCTCCCGCGAAGGCTTGGGGCGGGCAGATGGACGTCCTTCGGGCCCGGCCATCTGATCGTGCCTTTTCCCCTCGGCCATCTGGTCAGGCGCAATGCTTTCCAATGGGGCGACCAGATGGCCGGGCCGGCCTGGAAGTCCTGATGAGGGCTCGTACGCCTCTCCGATCCCAGCCAGGGCTCCAGGAGGTTGGGCGCCTCCGCGCCCTGGGTCCCCTCCGTCATTCGGTGTGCACGGGTTCCCAGAAAGAGGGGTAGCTTTCCTACGGATCACTAGGGGCAGGGTATGCCGGAACCCCTCTCGGGCTGGCAGTTCTCAGCCGGGGACCAGATGGGCTAGGCCCTGACAACACCTTCCCACCGTCCGGGGCTCCCTCCTCCGGCCCGCGTCGTGGCAAAGTGCCCGGGACGGGCTCCATCAGTCCTGGGCAGTCCTCCCCTGGGCGTCCGGGCCAGAGAGCTCCTGCGGACTCCCCTTGCCCGAGGCCCAGCCGGGGTCTTTGAGCCCACGGGAAGCAGAGCCCCCGAGCCCTCCAAAGGGCAGGCGGGAGCCCTCCTGCGAAGGCTCGGGGCGGGCAGATGGGCGTCCTTCGGGCCCAGCCATCTGGTCCCGCCTTTCCCCTCGGCCATCTGGTTGCGCGCAATGCTTTCCAATGGGGCGACCAGATGGCCGGGCTGCCCTGGAAGTCCCGATGAGGGCTCATTTGTCTCCCCGATCCCAGCCAGGGCTCCAGGAGGTCGGGCGCGTCCGCGCCTAGGGTCCCCTAAGTCTCGCGGTGCGCCCGTGTTACCAGAAAGAGGGGTACCTTTCCTCCGGATTACTAGGGGCAGGGTATGCCGGAACCCCTCTCGGACTGGCGGTTCTCAGCCGAGGACCAGATGGACTATGCCCGGACAACACCTCCCCACCGTCCGGGGCTCCCTCCTCCAGCCCGCTGCGTGGCAAAGTGCCCGGGACGGGCTCCATCGGGCCCCGGCCGGTCCTCCCTTGGGCGTCCGGGCCCAAGAGCTCCTGCGGGCCTCTCCGTGCTTGAGGCCCAGCCGGGGTCTCCGAGCCCCCGGGAAGCAGAGCCCCCAAGCCCCCCAAAGGGCAGGCGGGAGCCCTCCCGCGAAGGCTCGGTGCAGGCAGATGGGCGTCCTTCGGGCCCGGCCATCTGGTCGCGCGCAATGCTTTCCAATGGGGCGACCAGATGGCCGGGCTGCCCTGGAAGTCCCGATGAGGGCTCATTTGCCTCCCCGATCCCAGCCAGAGCTCCAGGAGGTTGGGCGCGTCCGCGCCTAGGGTCCCCTAAGTCTCGCGGTGTGCACAGGTTACCAAAAAGGGGGGTACCCTTCCTCCGGCTTACTAGGGGCAGGGTACTCCAAAACCCCTCTCGGCCTAGCGGTCCTCAGTCGGCAGCCGGACGGGCCAGGACACCCCCCCAGCCCGGGGTCCGTCCTCGGTCCTGCCGCGTGGCAGGGTGCCCGGGACGGGGTCCCGCGGGCCTGGGGAGGCTGCCCCTGTGCCTCTGGGCCCGGGAGCCCCGGCTGGGTCCAGGGGCCCGCCGGGCCCCAGGTCGGGTGCTTTAGCCCTGGGCCCCGTCCCCCGGCCTGCTGCTCTGCCAAAGCCTTGAGACGGGGTTCCGTTGTGCCCGAGGAGCCTCCACCTGCTTGGCTTGGTTCAGGAGCTCCAGGGGCCCCGGGGAGGTCGGCCTCCCCACCCCGGGCTCCGTGTTCGGTCCTGCCGCATGGCAGGGTGCCCGGGACGGGTTCCTGTGGGCCCGGGGAGGCTTCCCCTGCGCCTCTGGACCCGGGAGCCCCGGCTGGGTCCAGGGGCCCCGCCGGGCCCCGGATCAGGTGCTTCAGCCCTGGGCCCCGGCCTGCTGCTCTGCCAAAGGCCCGAGACAGGGTTCCGTCGTGCCCGAGGACCCTCCCCCTGCTTGGCTGGGTTCAGGAGCTCCGGCCGGGGCCCCTGAGGGCCCCGGGGAGGGCGGCCTCCCCACCCCGGGCTCTGTCCTCGGTCCTGCCGCGTGGCAGGGTGCCCGGGACGGGGTCCCGCGGGCCCGGGGAGGCTTCCCCTACGCCTTTGGGCCCGGGAGCCCCGGCTGGGTCCAGGGGGCCCCGCCGGGCCCCGGGTCGGGTGCTCCAGCCCTGGGCCCCGTCCCCCGGCCTGCCGCTCTGTCAAAGGCCCGAGACGGGGTTCCGTCGTGCCCGGGGAGCCTCCCCCTGCTTGGCTGGGTTCAGGAGCTCCGGCCGGGGCCCCTGAGGGTCCTGGGGAGGGCGGCCTCCCCACCCCGGGCTCCGTCCTCGGTCCTGCCGCATGGCATGGTGCCCGGGACGGGGTCCCGCGGGACCCGGGGAGGCTGCCCCTTCGCGTCTGGGAGCCCTGGCTGGGTCCAGGGGCCCCGCCGGGTCAGGTGCTCCAGCCCTGGGCCCCGTCCCCTGGCCTGCCGCTCCGCCAAGGGCCCGGGACGGGGGTCCATCGGTCCCGTGCAGGCCTCCCCCGCTTAGCCTGCTTGTCAAGGTGTCCGCGGGCACCGGGTCGGAGGGCCCGTCGGCTCCCCCTCACAGCCCCCATGGCTGAGGCCCAGCTGGGGCCCGGGCTTCCGGCCTCCCATGCCCCGGCACCCGCTCACTCTTTCGTGAGTATACGTAGGGGCAAAGGTCCCAGAAAGCAACCATATACAGATTCAAAACAATTATTCAAATCAGAACATAGAACACAGGGTGTTTTGTTAGACACAGTGTTTAATTCACACTGAGCAATGTTCTCTTAATGAAAATATTTACATATTATTATATGTGACAATGTCCCAAGGCGGGAAAAGGGTGAGGGACGGGAGAGGGGAGGGTCGGGTAATGGTGCTTCAGTGAGGGTAGGAAAGTGATTGAGGGATAAAAGTGCCAATCAAAAACAGTATGTTATTTACGATACATGAGGCTCATTCCTTGAGCCAATCAATCTCCACTTCAATATAAACATTATAAAGCCATGTTTTCAACAGTTGCGCAGTATGAAATATCTGTTGATTGCTGGCTCGAGCAGTAAGATGTCGACGTTTCGACCCTATGGAACTGTAGGTGGTTACATCCCTTACATCAGGGTCTTCTTCAGGACAAAAAAGTGGGGGTGGAGGGGGTGATCTAAAAAGACATGAAGGTAGCCTTAGAAAAATGATTTGTGTAGAGCGAAGTTAAATTGCTCCAACCAGGGATTAAAGCCCAAAGTCAAAATTACCATAGTGCCTCTGCCCTTAGGCTAGGGGCGTAGATGGGCGCGCTGGCTCCTGTGGTGAGAGAGAGACCGAGGCACCTAAAGGGATTAAGGTGCAGAATCAGTAGGGACCAATCATTTGTGTCAAGAACTAATAATAATACCAAATTCAACACAAGGACTCTTACTTCCTGTATTGAAAACTTTAAATTGTATCTCAGGTTGTGCTGATAAAAGAAAGGATCTGTAGGAATGGAAAGAACAGGACCACTAGTTGACAGGAATGAGCGAATTAACACCGCCTAGTGCAATTATGTTCAAGACATAAATGAGAAAGAAAAATGCGCGATAAATAGGGATCAAATACCTTGTTACTCGGTAAATGAAGTATCTGTAAGTCAAGGGTATAATAATATATTTAGAAAAATGCACTATAAAGAGAGGCAATGGCAGGGTGTGAATACAACAGCTGCTAGCTTGACATGTCAAGTGGAATTACCTGATTAATGGAAAAGGGCCTCTCGGCTCCAAAGTATCTTTACGTCTAGAGCAGTGGTTCCCAAACTTTTTTGACCCGTGGCTCCCTTGACCTAATTGGCAGTTGGCCGTGGCTCCCCACCATTTTTTTACCGGCGCACCGGGGTGCCGCGGCGCACACTTTGGGAACCACTGGTGTACATGAAGAATCAAGCCTAGACGTGATGAAGGATTCAGAGAGTAGCCATCACCATCATAAAACTTTATTTGCAATCACAAAGATCTTATAAAGTACATCTCAATGCTAGAGAAAGGCTCAAGGAGCTCTGTGGCGTTACAAGAAGTTTACATGGGGTGGGCTCTGATGAACCCAAGATGGCTCACCAGATCCCATCTACCCAGTGTTTTAAGTGGGCTGGGTCCTGCCGGTGCAGTTCTAAAAAGCAGGTGTCAAGATGGGTCCCTATCGGGCTCTCCATTTTTGCCTTCAGCCTCAGGATGAAAAAAAATCTTAACTCTGTAGCAGTCACTTCACTGCCTTTGAGGTAACTTCAAAGAGACTTGTTATAGTTCTTTCACAGTCTCATCATTTCAGAACTGAATCATTTTCAATATTATATACAACAAAGCCATAGTTGTTGCTTATTTGTGTTATGCAACTAAGAATCATTGGCACTGCCAATAGTCCTGGCTTGTTGTAGGTGTAATGTTGCTTGTTGTATTATATATCTGGATGCAATGACAGAAGCAGCAAATTACCAGTCAGGCAGCACACTATGCTGAGCACAGATTAAGCCACGCCCTTTATTGCATCGGCCACGCCCCTTTGAGAACCCCAGTTTTTCATCCCACTTAAAGCCCTGCATTTACATAAATGTAGGAGTTACTTCACCCGTCATACTAGCTGCATGAGTGTTGGCTCATCCTCTTCAAAGTCGTATTTTTCCTCCCACCCCACACCCCTTTTCGCCCTCAAATTCTTGGTGTAATGATTATTCACTAACAATTTGGCAAAATAACTTCCAAGTGTAATTGTGCTGAACTGTAATGCGAAACCAGAGCTACAGGGTCCCTTTGAAACAGCAGCACGGCCTCAAACAGATCGATGCGGTGCAACGCGCACCACAGTCAGAATTAATTTAAAGCCCCTCCAGCTGTTCTCCACACATTGCAGCCTTTTATTGCATTTCCAGCACGCTCGCTGTCCAAGTTAATGCTTCAGGACGCACCGCTCTTTCTCCCAGCCAAATTCACTGTGATGCGATAGATTACAAGATTGAGAGCAGGAAGTGGACAGAAAACACTCTGCGTCAATGTCTTAAAGCACGTACGACGCGTGTTGCGCTGCGGCTGCAATGTCCACGACCCACATCCTGCGCGGCGGCGCGGCGCCCCTGGCTTCTCATCACGGCGCACCGGGGTGCCGCGGCGCACACTTTGGGAACCACTGGTCTAGAGAATAAAGACCGGGAGAAAAGGAATCAGTCCTACCGAGTGGCACATAATCAAATACCGTATTGTTTGAAAGGGATGGACCGGTGCCAGATAGAGATTCACCTCTGCTCTTGTTGAAAGCCTCCGTTCGAGTAGAGCGAACCGGAAGGCTGGGGGACAGCTGTTTAAATAGAGCTGTCACTCCCACGTGTCAAAAGGGAGCGTGCAGGCGCTCGATGCCTCGCAGCCAACGCGGACACGGGTAGATTCAGAGAGGAAAGACTACCCTCGTAGTTTTGAAAAAAACGGGTGGTGGCATGCAATAGAGACTTAAAAATTTAGCTAGAAAGTGTACTCAGGGTTACAATAAAGACAGAGATAATGCTCTAAAAACGCTTAAGTTATTGGTATAGACATGCATGTGATTAATGTCATTGTGGAAAAAAGGCCGAGATTGGTATTAGGCCTATTATGCAGATTGATTTACGCATTATGCACCCCTTAAAGAAAGCCCACATCTCCTTCCTAGCACAGCTTTTTAGTACCACAATAGATATTAGTATACAGCCAGCTTGGTACAGTGGTATGGAGCAGTTAAAACGTGCCCCAGAGGAATTAACATGTTGATGGGTCCAAAGGCCCACAGTCACTAAGATACATCCCATTGTGAATACCATGTAATAGCCTTCCCAATGCATTTAGCTCATTATACACATAGATTTGCACATGGGAACTAAACACCTCATGACTACATCTTATGTCAACCCCAGAGATATTACAACAGTAGAAATATTCATTAATCAACAATCGGCCTAGTACAGTTACAGGAATGAAGATACATTCGGGTATTACATGCTGGTGCATATGGGTCCTTATAGAATGACATTATGTACATAGGATGCGTACATTGTATTCCAGATGGAGTGTTGATCAAGTGTGAACAAAGGGACGAAAGAGCCTTTAGATATTACAAGCTGGTGCAAATGGGTCATTTTAAAACAAGTAGAGCGACATCATATACATAAGGTGCGTACATATGAAACCAAACAGAATTTAGTCAAAAGACAGACAGGCAAATTGAGCATGGCTAATTTCAGATTCGTTCAGGCCATTCCTAATAGAGTCAAGGTGTGACATCCACTTACATTCTCTCAGGTTAAGAATGTCCCCAATGTCTCCTCCCCTTGGGCCTAGGGAAGCTTTCTCTAGTACTACCCATTGTATCTCATCAGGATTGTGGTTCTTTGTAGCGAAATGTTCCACAAGGGGTGCTCCCTGCATTCCACATCTTATCCGGCTACAGTGCTGGAGAACCCGGGCCTTGATCTTCTGTTGGGTCTGGCCTATGTAAATGAGATCACATGGACATAGAATTCCGTAGATTACATTATTCGTGTTACAGTTGGAAAAGGTTTTGAGAGGGATCACGTGGTCCCTATAGATGAATTCTTTCGTTTGAATTGTGGTAGGGCATGCTTTGCACTGCCCACATTTGAAATGGCCATGAATAGGTGGTAGATTCCACATGGATCTGACTGAGGGTGTTTCAGGAGTCTCTAGAAAGGAACGGACGACGTGTTCCCCGATACTTTTGGCTTTTTTAAAGGAGTGCATAGGAAGACTGTCTTGCTCTATTTCGTCTGCTATTAAGCCCCAATGTTTGTTGAAAGTGTTCTTTATGGCATGACTTTGAGTCGAAAAAGTCGTGACGCAGATCATCCTCTCCATGGGTCCTGTGTCTTTCTCCTTAGGTGTGAGTAGGTTCTCACGTGGGCTGTACCAGGCCCTCTTCTGCGCCCTCTTAGTGAGCCTCTTTATGTAACCTCGTTCCATCAGACGGTTCCGCAAATCCTCTGACTGTACCATGTAGTCACTCTTCTTCGAGCAATTCCTGCGGATGCGCAGAAATTGCCCGTATGGAAGGTTGTCTCTTAATCCTCGCGGGTGGTGACTATTGTACCTCAGGAGGGAGTTCCTCTCGGCGGGTTTACGGTACAAAGTAGTGTAGAGTTGGTTGTCCTCTGCTTTAATGGTTATGTCCAAAAAGTCTATGTGGCTCTGGTGCACTGGGAAGGCTATTACATGGTATTCACAATGGGATGTATCTTAGTGACTGTGGGCCTATGGACCCATCAACATGTTAATTCCTCTGGGGCACGTTTTAACTGCTCCATACCACTGTACCAAGCTGGCTGTATACTAATATCTATTGTGGTACTAAAAAGCTGTGCTAGGACGGAGATGTGGGCTTTCTTTACGGGGTGCATAATAAGTAAATCAATCTGCATAATAGTCCTAATACCAATCTCGGCCTTTTTTCCACAATGACATTAATCACATGCATGTCTATACCAATAACTTAAGCGTTTTTAGAGCATTATCTCTGTCTTTATTGCTAACCCTGAGTACACTTTCTAGCAAAATTTTTAAGTCTCTATTGCATGCCACCACCCGTTTTTTTCAAAACTACGAGGGTAGTCTTTCCTCTCTGAATCTACCCGTGTCCGCGCAGGTGCGAGGCATCGAGCGCCTGCACGCTCCCTTTTGACACGTGGGAGTGACAGCTCTATTTAAACAGCTGTCCCCCAGCCTTCCGGTTCGCTCTACTCGAACGGAGGCTTTCAACAAGAGCAGAGGTGAGTCTCTATCTGGCACCGGCCCATCCCTTTCAAACAATACGGTATTTGATTATGTGCCACTCGGTATGACTGATTCCTTTTCTCCGGGTCTTTATTCTCTAGACGTAAAGATACTTTGGAGCCGAGAGGCCCTTTTCCATTAATCAGTTAATTCCACTTGACATGTCACGCTAGCAGCTGTTGTATTCACACCCTGCCATTGCCTCTCTTTATAGTGCATTTTTCTAAATATATTATTATACCCTTGACTTACAGATACTTCATTTACCAAGTAACAAGGTATTTGATCCCTATTTATCGCGCATTTTTCTTTCTCATTTATGTCTTGAACATAATTGCACTAGGCGGTGTTAATTCGCTCATTCCTGTCAACTAGTGGTCCTGTTCTTTCCATTCCTACAGATCCTTTCTTTTATCAGCACAACCTGAGATACAATTTAAAGTTTTCAATACAGGAAGTAAGAGTCCTTGTGTTGAATTTGGTTTTATTATTAGCTCTTGACACAAATGATCGGTCCCTACTGATTCTGCACCTTAATCCCTTTAGGTGCCTCGGTCTCTCTCTCACCGCAGGAGCCAGCGCGCCCGTCTACGCCCCTAGCCTGAGGGCAGAGGCACTATGGTAATTTTGACTTTGGGCTTTAATCCCTGGTTGGAGCAATTTAACTTCGCTCTACACAAATCATTTTTCTTAGGCTATCTTCATGTCTTTTTAGATCACCCCCTCCACCCCCACTTTTTTGTCCTGAAGAAGACCCTGACATAAGGGATGTAACCACCTACAGTTCCATAGGGTCGAAACGTCGACATCTTACTGCTCGAGCCAGCAATCAACAGATATTTCATACTGCGCAACTGTTGAAAACATGGCTTTATAATGTTTATATTGAAATGGAAATTGATTGGCTCAAGGAATGAGCCTCATGTATCGTAAATAACATACTGTTTTTGATTTGCACTTTTATCCATCAATCACTTTCCTACCCTCACTGAAGCACCATTACCCGACCCTCCCCTCTCCCGTCCCTCACCCTTTTCCCGCCTTGGGACATTGTCGCATATAATAATATGTAAATATTTTCATTAAGAGAACATTGCTCAGTGTGAATTAAACACTGTGTCTAGCAAAATACCCTGTGTTCTATGTTCTGATTTGAATAATTGTTTTGAATCTGTATTTGGTTGTTTTCTGGGACCTTTGCCCCTACGTATTGTCTTGCACTCAGGTCCCAGAGACTATTTTTGGGTATACCCTTCTTAGGTAACTCTCTTAGAGCAGGTGCACACCTGCGAGGTTATTTTATTGTTGATTCAGTCAACATCTTGTAAATATGGTTGAGAGTGAGACCCTTTCATACACAGAAGAAATCAAATCAAAATACGCTTTATTCGATTTTTGATGCAATACAAATCATAAAAGCACAGAAATATAAAAGAGTAAAGCACAAATTACACCATGATACAGAATATTAAAGCGATACATATCTATCCTCACAACCACGTACTATAACATTAGTCTAAAAGAGCACTTTACATTGTATTCCTAAACCTGATCACGGCTCTTAAAAAGCAGAGATAGCTATAATAGTTTGTTCATTTTCCAAAGATTGTAATCTTAAAAAGCAATTCTGCATTGTCTTAAGCCCCATTTTCTTAAAATTGATATTAAAAACTTTTTCCTCGGTAAAACATAATATTTACAAAACAGTGTACAGTGCATAGTCGATTGTGCAGAAATATCATCACATGGGCATAGGGGCACATTTTTCGACCAATCGTTAATTTCTGGGAAGGTAATCAACCTGAAAAATGAACCACCTCGAAAGCGGGTTAAAAGCATACAGCAAAAAATACTCTGTACCTTTACCAAGTACGGTTGTATTCCTAGACAAGTTGTCATCAGATGGTTCTCCATTACCGTTTGTTTCTCTCTTTCTATGCACCATCGTTTATCCGCTAGGTGGTTCAAATAACACATTTTTATAATTTTTCTAGGTATCGTTTCCATACAGGTTGGGGAATCAAAATATTCTGGATGGCCAATCTCATACGACATTCTTTTTATATAACTAATCCATGGTATACTTGCCGCCTTATCTAATTTAATACAGTCTAAAATTACGTCTCTGTTAAAACCTGTTTCCACAGATGCCCATACCTTATGCCACAGTAGGAGGGGATTAATTTTAATTATGTCCGTGATGTAAGTAAGACCAAGTTCCCTATGGCAATTATATGTGGCAGTAGAACTGGGGACCGCCAGTAGATAGCGGATAAAAGCGTTTTCGCAGAGTTGAATGTCTTGTGACTCTGCGATACCCCATATACCTGCCCCATATGTCGCGGTTGTAATACATTTAGATTTATAAATATCAAGTAGCTAAGGGACTGGTCTACAGCCTATTTTTTTCAAAAAATTCATAACCGCTCCTATTGCTCTTGAAAAGGTAAGCTTCCTTGCCTTAATGGCCGGTTTCCATGACCCCTTCCTATCAAAGTTAATTCCCAAGTAAGAGAATCTGTCCGTATTTTCAATTTTTTTATTATCAATAAAAATGTCACATTTTTACTCTTCTTAGTTCCACAGCTCATTGTATATGTCTTTGTGATGTTAACTTTTAAGCCCCTTTCTTTCATATATGAAACAAAATTAGTCACAGTTCTTTGTAATCCTATCCGCGTCCAGCGCCATAATAACTGCGTCGTCCGCATACAATAAAATGGGAACAGGGGTATTTTGAATAATAGGATAATCTTGTCTATGGTCAATCAAAAATTGTCCTAAGCTATTAATATATAACGAAAAAGAAAAGGGGCAAGTATACACCCTTGTCTAACCCCTTTTTAATACAAAACTTAGTTGAACACTCCCCTGTCTCCCATATCGCACCCTCGCCCCTGCCCCCTATACAATTCCTTAATAAATAGTAGCAGGGGTGGATCAACGTCCATTTCTTGAAGGATGCTCCACAACTTTTCATGTTTGACGCAGTCGAATGCGGAGCTTAAATCGACAAACGTTAAGAAGAGCTTGCCCTCCTTTGCTAAAGTGTATTTCGCAATAATTAATGATAAATTTAGCCCCTGTTCAATCGTACCGAGACCTGTACGAAATCCATATTGATGAATCGATAGCACACCTTTTTCTTCAGCCCATAACTGTAATTTATTTAGGATGACCCTCCCTGCAATTTTCATAAAGGCATCCAATAAAGAAATTGGGCGGTAGCAACTTGGGTCATTTCTGTCTCCTTTTTAAAAATAGGGATCACTACTGCATCAGTCCAGGTAGAAATAAACTTATAGCGATTGCAACTATTTAAAACATTCGTTAAAAGCGGGGCCCATAACGCTAGGTTAGATTTATAGACATCAACTGGGACGCCGTCCGGCCCTGGTGCTTTCCTGAAGCACTCTCGGTTATAGCCCTACTAACCTCCTCAAGGGAAATATCAATAACTATAGGAAATATTTTTGGCTGCGGATCTTCTTCAGTCCCCATTTTGGCTAAGGCTATCTTATTAGAATCAACAGTCTCATCATTATAGAGACGCGAAAAAATTCCACCCATTTCTGCTCAGTAATAGCTAAATCTATAATATCGGTCTCCCTATTTGCATAGAAGGGTGCATTAACCGCTTTCCAAAAACCAATGGTATCTTTCTTTAGGCATGCTTGATGCAAAGCCTGCCAAGCTTCCATTTTTAATTGTGTCTTATGTTTTTTTTGGGCTAATCGATATGCAGCTCGTGCCTGTCTTACTTCTTCTTTGCATCTATTCCTACTTTGGAGGACATTTTTCAAGTGAGAGTGGGCCTTGCTACAATCTCTGTCAAACCAACCCTGTCGTTTATTCATTCCTTGCCGCTGTTCCTTCTTTAATAGATCTCGGGCCTCCTCAGTTATCTTGATAAAAGCATTCAAAATTTCTGCATCGTCTCTCGTCTGTGATAGGCAAGTTTCAATGTCATCTAATGACCTTTTAACTAATTGATTAAGAAAGGCCACAGGATCCACTTTTTCCCAATTCAATGTATATCCATTTGTACTCGCTTAAGTTAATATTGTAATTATAGTTACAAGTGGTAACATTACTCATAGTTGTTAATAAGCATTTCATATTAAGATCCAATCGAATTGGGTAATGGTCACTCATTAGAATGTCAAGAGTTTCACAGGAGGAAATAGTACTCGAATATCTTTTGACATTATAACAAAATCAATTGTAGAATTACAACCTCTCCCATTAAAAGTGGGCTCAAAAGGTATGGACGGTCGGCATAGTTCGTTTGCGTATCCCAGATCGAATTGAAAAATTATGTCATTTAGCAAATCCCCTACAACTGTATGTGAAAAGTGTGTCGGAAGTTCTTCCTTGTAGTTACCTAGGCCACAGATTCCCTGCTGGCTATGTTGGCATAAAAGCAATTAAAATCACCCACCCATAAAATAAACATATCTCCAGGCGTTTTTCCCTCTATACTTTTTAAGATTTGACAAAAATCCAAAATGACATTTTTCATCTGAGCTTTGGGAATATTGTTATAAAAATGTATTAGCATTACAACCCCTTCTCCCCCTATACCCATCATTAATATCTGATAATAATCAGATGTATTTACAAGTTTCACATTGGTGAAACCTGCTACATTAGAAATGTAGGTACATAAACCCCCTTTATTTCGCCCCTGGTTACTATTAATGGCTGGTGTATTAAAAGTTTGAAAACCATTTATATGATGTTCTCCTGTTACCCAGGTTTCTTGGAGGCAGATTACAGAAAAATCATTAATAAAAGTTAACCACTCTTGATCTTTTACTTTAGTGGTTAGTCCCGCGATGTTCCATGTTAAAATTTTATAAGACATGATAGTATTTAGTTGTATCTGCCCTCCTCCTAATTCAGTGAGGGTCAGTCTCTCCTTTGGCTTTCCCCTTGCGTGATTAATGTTCTTATTTCACTAGATCCCTTTCCACTATTGTCTTGTACCGTGTCGCAATTTCCATTTCTTTCCCCTTCCTCTTCATTTGGGCACAGCGTGTAATCACTTTCTACCTCTAACGCGGTATCAGTAACATAATCATGTACAAGCGGGTTCTCGCCCAATATAGGTATCAAATTCACCTTAGTTTGACCGTCCTCTCCCCCTTGCTTTACTATTGGTCAATCTAGATCTTCCATTGAGGTTAACAGATCATAACGATTATAAAGTGGAATACACCTTGGCTTTGTTAAGTCAATACGAGAATCCCCTACATGGTTACCCGCAGAGGTCTTGGGGATAGAAAGCCCCTAGTGGTAGGACGTTTATTTCATTGTCTTTATAAGATACATTTCCTATCCTAGCAAGAATCGCATGCACTAGCATCGGGTCACTGAATGTCAAAACTATACAATCTCCATGTAGAGCTTTTCGACCCTTTCCCAGCCACCTAACTCTTCTTGCCATTTTAAAATATTTGAACAAAGCATCGTTAAAACCAAATTGTCTTCCTAACCAATGCAGAGACTTATTTCGAAGCTCCTCCCAAGGTTCAGATTCTAAGCTATGTCTCGTTGGTACATTCGCCAAGATTACTACATAGGGTGTGGCTGCTGGTGGTAAATCAAGGCGATCGCCCTCTGTGCTCTCTAGATTTGACCTTGACCTTGACCTAGTTAGAAATACCCCTCTGTTAGTATTGGTATTTGTTCTACTCTTCTCTGATTCCACTCTATCTACACCCTCTATTGAGTGGAAATTGTTCCTTGGGTGGATAGGTCTTTCAGGTCAATCAATCAATCAATCACGGCATTTATAGAGCGCGCTACTCACCCGGGAGGGTCTCAAGGCGCTGGGGGAGGGGGTAAGTTACTGCTCGAACAGCCAGGTCTTGAGCTGCTTCCTGAAGGCGAGATGGTCCTGGGTTCGCCGAAGGTGAGTGGGGAGGAGTTCCAGGTCTTGGCCGCCAGGTAGGAGAAGGATCTTCCTCCGGCGGTGGTTCTGCGGATGCGTGGTACGGTGGCGAGGCGTGGCTGGTTGATCGTAGCTGGCGTGTGGGCGTGTAGAAGGACATGCGGTCGTTGAGGTACTTTGGGCCCAGGTCGTGGAGGGCCTTGTGTGCGTGGGTGAGGAGTCTGAACGTGATTCTCTTGCTGACGGGGAGCCAGTGCAGGTCTTTCAGGTGTACGGTGATGTGGCTGTGTCGGGGGATGTCCAGGATGAGTCGTGCGGAGGCGTTCTGGATGCGCTGGAGTCTCTTTTGAAGTTTGGCTGTGGTTCCGGCGTAGAGGGTGTTCCCATAGTCCAGTCGGCTGGTGACGAGTGCCTGGGTGACGGTCTTCCTGGTTTCAGTGGGGATCCATCTGAAGATCTTGCGGAGCATGCGCAGGGTGTTGAAGCATGAAGATGAGACGGCGTTGACTTGTCTGGTCATCGATAGGGAGGAGTCCAGGATGAAGCCCAGGTTGCGTGCGTGGTCCGTTGGCTTGGGTGCGGTGCCCAGGGCCGGGGGCCACCAGGAGTCGTCCCAGGCGGAGGGTGATGAGCCCAGGATGAGGACTTCCGTCTTGTCTGAGTTCAGTTTAAGGCGGCTGTTCCTCATCCAGTCGGCGACGTCTCTCATCCCGTCGTGCAGGTTGGCTCTGGCGGTGGTGGGGTCGTTGGTGAGGGAGAGGATCAGCTGGGTGTCGTCGGCGTAGGAGATGATGTTGAGGTTGTGTCGGCGTGCGATGGCTGCGAGGGGGCTCATGTAGACGTTGAAGAGGGTCGGGCTGAGTGAGGATCCTTGTGGAACGCCGCAGATGACTTCGGTGGCTTCGGATCTGAACGGGGAGAGGCGGACTCTCTGGGTTCTTCCGGCGAGGAACGAGATGATCCATTCCAGTGCTTTCTCTCGGATTCCGATGTTGCTGAGGCGCTTCACTAGGGTGCGGTGGCAGACGGTGTCGAACGCCGCGGAGAGGTCCAGGAGGATGAGGGCAGCTGTTTCCCCGTTGTCGGTTAGGGTTCTGATGTCGTCGGTGGCTGCGATAAGGGCGGTCTCGGTGCTGTGGTTGGCCCGAAACCCGGACTGCGAGGGGTCGAGGGATCCATTCGTCTCGAGGAAGGCGGCAAGCTGTCTGTTGACGGTCTTCTCGATGACTTTGGCCGGAAACGGAAGGAGCGAGATGGGGCGGTAGTTCTTGAGGTCGGTGGGGTCCGCCGTTGGTTTCTTCAGGAGGGCGGTAAGCTCGGCGTGCTTCCAGCTCTCCGGGAAGGTGGCGGTGTGGAAGGAGGAGTTGATGATGTCCCGGAGATGGGGTGCGATGGTGGCGTCGGCTTTGTTGAAGACGTGGTGTGGGCAGGGGTCGGTTGGTGATCCGGAGTGGATGGAGTTCATCGTGCGGGTGGTGTCTTCGGTGTTGATCGGGGTCCAGTTGCAGAGGGTGGTGGTGGCGGGCATTGGTTCGGCGGTAGGGTGCGTTGTTTGTGCGTCGAAGCTGTTGTGTATGTCGGTGATCTTGCGGTGGAAGAACGCGGAGAGTGAGTTGCAGAGGTCTTGCGAGGGGGTGATGTCGTTGTTTCCGGCGCTGGGGTTGGAGAACTCTTTGACGATGCTGAAAAGTTCCTTGCTGTCATGGGCGTTGTTGTGATAATCTAGTTGCAACATGGATAGTACCACTATTAAGGGTAGGTCTAACATTCATTTCAGTGGCATTATTCGTTTGTCTCTCTGTATGTATAAGCTTTGGTGTATCACTACCTCGCAAAGGCACCCCCTATGATCGATTTATTCATTCCACTTAGATGTCCTTCCAAGTTTGCTACTCTATCTGTTAAATTTCCTAGGGCTCCAACCATATGACAGTACACTTCTTCTATTCTCTTAGATATTTTTTCCAATAACATGGTTTGAACATCAATTTGGCTACTCAGGGAAGGTATACCATTGCTGGCAATATTTTTGCAATCAAGTTGTTTTGATAAATGCTGTTTCCCCTGTGATTTTCTTTTCTTTAATGTTAGATTTTTTTGCCGACTAACCGGACTCTTTCCCACCGATTTCCCACGCGCATTATCCTCCATCATATCTGGGTTCTTACTTCGCTTCAGGGGAGGTTGACAATCATCTCGTAAATCACTCACATCTATGCGCTCAGAAAACTCTAGTCTACACCCATTTTGCACACCCTGTGCAGTCTCGCTCTCACTTGGGTTTATACCAGCTGTAATCAGTGCACTATTCTCTTCCATTAACCTGCCCTGCCTTCCTTTCGTCCCTTTTGTCAGTGTTTCTTCTACCGTGTTAATTTGTTCTTCAATTGCCCCCATAGCACCAGTCAAATATGTCAGCAATGATGTTTGACCCGCCAATTTTAAATCGGAGTTTTCCCCCGAAACTGTATGGCCCAGCTTTCTTTTAGTCATTTCCTTTGTTTTTCATAAAGCCCCTCAGATAATAAAGAATAATATGTTAATCTATGGGTACTTGCGCATATAATTATCCATATGTCACTGTATCCACATTAGGGGGGTGGCCCAGCCCAGCCTCTGTCGGTCTCAGACGGGCTAAGACGGGCCCGTCTTGGCCCGGTCTTCGCCCGGGCGCGTCCCGCGCGCGTCCCGCGACGCGGGACCGCGGGGCGGGTCTTTATCGTGTTGCAGCCCCTCCAGGGGCTGTGTGCAAATCGCAAAAGTTACCAGGGATCAGGGCAAGGGACAGCAGCAGAGTTCTTCGCCAATGCGGTCTCCCGCTCACCGGGACCGCGGGGCGGGTCTTTATCGTGTTGCAGCCCCTCCAGGGGCTGTGTGCAAATCGCAAAAGTTACCAGGGATCAGGGCAAGGGACAGCAGCAGAGTTCTTCGCCAATGCGGTCTCCCGCTCACCGGGACCGCGGGGCGGGTCTTTATCGTGTTGCAGCCCCTCCAGGGGCTGTGTGCAAATCGCAAAAGTTACCAGGGATCAGGGCAAGGGACAGCAGCAGAGTTCTTCGCCAACGCGGTCTACACAGAAGAATATATCAATCAGTTGATACAGGACCCTACGAATAATTTTCTGTCTGCAACCACCCCCAACATTGACTTTACGCTTAATGACAAGATCGCACGTCTAGAACGTCTAGAGAAAAAATTGGTACGCACTCGTCTCCATGGGCACCTGCTTACCAAGTATCTACAGGCTAACATTATTCCAGTGGGTTTACAGGTACGCAACGAACCAGCCATCTTCGTAGATGTACCCAAGTTCAAGGAGGGCTTCAGTTACGTGGCCAACAACTGCTCCCGGCACTGGATGGTGCTGGGAGTAGAGACAGCAGCTGAACAGGTACAGGTTCTGCTTAGCCAGATCGCTGCACTTAAAAATGAGATAGCGGGTGATTCCACACTTGCTAACGCTAAAGACGCTTTGGAACACCTTGGCAAGACTCTATAAGACTTAGAGACAACCGCCCAGACCAGGAAACTTGAGAAATTAGCAAAGGATATCCGGTACTACGAGAAGAAGAATACCTACCCGTATCTTCAAGAAGATTACTATAAACAGGACGGGCAGGGAAGGTTCAACCAAAGAGGACGTGGAGGCTACCGCGGACGCAGGAACTTCACAACCTTTTCGGATTCATCCTACAGTACCGACAGCGACAGTGATCGACCAGGAACAAGTGGGAACTCTGGTTACCAAGATCCATGGTACCCAGCCTAAAGAGCCTACCAACCCCAAGGACCCTACCCTCCTCCTTTTTTAGGGGAGGGCCAATGGAGACCACCCAGAGGTCGAGGCGGGAGTTGGCCCAGAGGTCAACCACGTGGACAGCCGATGAACAACAACAGCTGGGACAGAGGCCGGGGCAATGCACAGAAGCAGGTCACGTTCCAGCCGGAGAACCACGGAGAGATACACACCCGACGCAAGACCTACAGGTGGTAGGAAGAACGGAGAGCCCTATTGTTAACATCTCTTCCTACACGCTGAGAGACGAGGAATCCGCTATTTTGAGTAAAGGCCTTTCCTTTGTACCAACAGCCCGCTTTAATGAATTCGCACTCAAGAGTGAACTCCACCGGTTTTTCAGGAAAATCCGTCTGAAATATTTTTTCAAACAGTCACCACCACCGGGTGTAACCTCCCAGACGGGTCTGAGGATTCCTTCTACGTTTGTTCCACCAGCAAACCGTATGACTAACAAGATCCTAACATATGAGAGCGTTGTCTTGAGAGACATATCTAAGATACTGAAGGAACATAAGCACACCAAGTATAACATCACCAAGCTGGAGAAGGATGCTTTAACAACATTGAAGAATAACAAGGACATAGTTATTAAGCCGGCAGACAAGGGTGGGCCCATTGTGGTGCAGAATGTCAACGAATACAAAGTTGAAATCTTGAACCAACTCCAAGACGGAGTGAGCTATATCAGGATCGGTGCAGACCCATCTAAGGACTTAGCTCAAGAGATACTGACAATTACCACTCGAAGGTTTGGAAGATGGCTATCTAACAAAACATGAGTTTATGTATCTGAATCAGAAGAAACCTCATTTACCCACATTGTATACACTACCGAAGATACATAAGAATCCCCTGCAACCACCTGGCCGGCCTATTGTCTCAGGATGTGGTTCGATGCTGGAGCCTCTGAGTCGGTATATTGATATTTTCCTTAAACCCATAGCAGAGGCAACACAAGCATACCTTAGGGACACTATGCAAACTATCAATCTTGGGACGGACGCCCCTTTGATCCCCAGAGCCAACTCCTGGTGACCTGTGACATTGTGGCCCTATACACAAGCATACCACAACAAACTGCTCTTGAAGTTATCCGCGAAGCCCTTGACCAACGAGTGGCACCAATGACAGTGCCTACTGAGTTCATACTAGACCTTCTTTCCATTGCCATGATGAAGAACTTTTTCTTTTTCAATGGATGCTTCTACTTTCAGACGAAGGGAGTGGCAATGGGGGCTGCCTTTGCCCCAGATCTGGCCATTATCTTCATGGACAATTTTGAAAGAGCTTTCATATTTGGTGAGACAAATCCCTACCTGGAGAAGGTAGCCCTATGGAGGCGGTATATTGATGATATACTGTTGATCTGGACTGGTGATCCCACAGAACTGGGCCTTTTCCACTGCTGGCTCAATGAAAGAAGCGCCGACATCCAGTTCACTATCCAGTCCGACCAGAGCCACATAGACTTTTTGGACATAACCATTAAAGCAGAGGACAACCAACTCTACACTACTTTGTACCGTAAACCCGCCGAGAGGAACTCCCTCCTGAGGTACAATAGTCACCACCCGCGAGGATTAAGAGACAACCTTCCATACGGGCAATTTCTGCGCATCCGCAGGAATTGCTCGAAGAAGAGTGACTACATGGTACAGTCAGAGGATTTGCGGAACCGTCTGATGGAACGAGGTTACCCCAAGAGGCTCACTAAGAGGGCGCAGAAGAGGGCCTGGTACAGCCCATGTGAGAACCTACTCACACCTAAGGAGAAAGTCACAAGACCCATGGAGAGGATGATCTGCGTCACGACTTTTTCGACTCAAAGTCATGCCATAAAGAAAACTATCAACAAACATTGGGGCTTAATAGCAGACGACATAGAGCAAGACAGTCTTCCTATGCACTCCTTTAAAAAAGCCAAAAGTATCAGGTAACACGTCGTCCGTTCCTTTCTAGAGACTCCTGAAACACCCTCAATCAGATCCATGTGGAATCTACCACCTATTCATGGCCATTTCAAATGTGGGCAGTGCAAAGCATGCTCTACCACCATTCAAACGAAAGAATTCATCTATAGGGACCACGTGATCCCTCTCAAAACCTTTTCCAACTGTAACACGAATAATGTAATCTACGGAATTCTATGTCCATGTGATCTCATTTACATAGGCCAGACCCAACAGAAGATCAAGGCCCGGGTTCCCCAGCACTGTAGCCGGATAAGATGTGGAACGCAGGGAGCACCCCTTGTGGAACATTTCGCTACTAAGAACCACAATCCTGATGAGATACGATGGATAGTACTAGAGAAAGCTTCCCTAGGCCCAAGGGGAGGAGACATTGGGGACATTCTTAACCTGAGAGAATGTAAGTGGATGTCACACCTTGACTCTATTAGGAATGGCCTGAACGAATCTGAAATTAGCCATGCTCAATTTGCCTGTCTTACTTTTGACTAAATTCTGTTTGGTTTCATATGTATGCACCTTATGTATATGATGTCACTCTACTTGTTTTAAAATGACCCATTTGCACCAGCTTGTAATATCTAAAGGCTCTTTCGTCCCTTTGTTCACACTTGATCAACACTCCATCTGGAATACAATGTACGCATCCTATGTACATAATGTCATTCTATAAGGACCCATATGCACCAGCATGTAATACCCGAATGTATCTTCATTCCTGTAACTGTACTAGGCCAATTGTTGATTAATGAACATTTCTACTGTAGTAATATTATCTCTGGGGTTGACATAAGATGTAGTCATGAGGTGTTTAGTTCCCATGTGCAAATCTATGTGTATAATGAGCTAAGTGCATTGGGAAGGCTATTACATGGTATTCACAATGGGATGTATCTTAGTGACTGTGGGCCTATGGACCCATCAACATGTTAATTCCTCTGGGGCACGTTTTAACTGCTCCATACCACTGTACCAAGCTGGCTGTATACTAATATCTATTGTGGTACTAAAAATCTGTGCTAGGACGGAGATGTGGGCTTTCTTTAAGGGGTGCATAATGCGTAAATCAATCTGCATAATAGGCCTAATACCAATCTCGGCCTTTTTTCCACAATGACATTAATCACATGCATGTCTATACCAATAACTTAAGCGTTTTTAGTTCATTAACTCTGTCTTTATTGTAACCCTGAGTACACTTTCTAGCTACATTTTTAAGTCTCTATTGCATGCCACCACCCGTTTTTTTCAAAACTACGAGGGTAGTGTTTCCTCTCTGAATCTACGCGTGTCCACGCTGGCTGCGAGGCATCGAGCACCTGCACGCTCCCTTTTGACACGTGGGAGTGACAGCTCTATTTAAACAGCTGTCCCCCAGCCTTCCGGTTCGCTCTACTCGAACGGAGGCTTTCAACAAGAGCAGAGGTGAGTCTCTATCTGGCACCGGCCCATCCCTTTCAAACAATACGGTATTTGATTATGTGCCACTCGGTATGACTGATTCCTTTTCTCCGGGTCTTTATTCTCTAGACGTAAAGATACTTTGGAGCCGAGAGGCCCTTTTCCATTAATCAGTTAATTCCACTTGACATGTCACGCTAGCAGCTGTTGTATTCACACCCTGCCATTGCCTCTCTTTATAGTTCATTTTTCTAAATATATTATTATACCCTTGACTTACAGATACTTCATTTACCAAGTAACAAGGTATTTGATCCCTATTTATCGCGCATTTTTCTTTCTCATTTATGTCTTGAACATAATTGCACTAGGCGGTGTTAATTCGCTCATTCCTGTCAACTAGTGGTCCTGTTCTTTCCATTCCTACAGATCCTTTCTTTTATCAGCACAACCTGAGATACAATTTAAAGTTTTCAATACAGGAAGTAAGAGTCCTTCTGTTGAATTTGGTTTTATTATTAGTTCTTGACACAAATGATCGGTCCCTACTGATTCTGCACCTTAATCCCTTTAGGTGCCTCGGTCTCTCTCTCACCACAGGAGCCAGCGCGCCCATCTACGCCCCTAGCCTAAGGGCAGAGGCACTATGGTAATTTTGACTTTGGGCTTTAATCCCTGGTTGGAGCAATTTAACTTCGCTCTACACAAATCATTTTTCTAAGGCTATCTTCATGTCTTTTTAGATCACCCCCTCCACCCCCACTTTTTTGTCCTGAAGAAGACCCTGACGTAAGGGATGTAACCACCTACAGTTCCATAGGGTCGAAACGTCGACATCTTACTGCTCGAGCCAGCAATCAACAGATATTTCATACTGCGCAACTGTTGAAAACATGGCTTTATAATGTTTATATTGAAATGGAGATTGATTGGCTCAAGGAATGAGCCTCATGTATCGTAAATAACATACTGTTTTTGATTGGCACTTTTATCCCTCAATCACTTTCCTACCCTCACTGAAGCACCATTACCCGACCCTCCCCTCTCCCGTCCCTCACCCTTTTCCCGCCTTGGGACATTGTCGCATATAATAATATGTAAATATTTTCATTAAGAGAACATTGCTCAGTGTGAATTAAACACTGTGTCTAACAAAATACCCTGTGTTCTATGTTCTGATTTGAATAATTGTTTTGAATCTGTATATGGCTGTTTTCTGGGACCTTTGCCCCTACGTATTGTCTTGCACCCAGGTCCCAGAGACTATTTTTGGGTATACCCTTCTTAGGTAACACTCTTTCGTGAGGGCACAGACCGACCAGATGGCCTCCCTTTCGAGCCCGGCCATCTGGTTGCGCCTCTCCCCTCGGCCATCTGGTCGCTCCTATCCCCTCGGCCATCTGGTCACACGTAATGCTTTCCTATGGGTCGACCAGATGGCCGGGCTTCCCTGGAAGTCCCGATGAGGGCTCATTTGCCTCCCCGATCTCAGCGAAGGCTCCAGGAGGTCGGGCACATTCGCGCCTTGGGTCCCCTCTGTCACCTTGTGTGCACGGATTACAAGAAAGGGGGGTAATTTTCCTCCGGATTACTAGGGAGAGGGTCAGTCAGACCTCCGTGAGGTCAGGCGATTCTGAGACAGGGGAAGGCAGAACCCGGGCCTGCCCGCCAGGGCCCCCAGGGGCCCGGGTCCGCACCTGCCTCTCAGCCCCTTCCTGATGGTCCTTTCCTCCCAGCCTGCTCAGTCAGACCTCTGTGAGGTCCGGCGATTCTGAGACAGGGCAAGGCAGAACCTGGGCCTGCCCGCCGGCACCCCAGGGGCCCGGGTCCGTGCCTGCCTCTCAGCCCCTTCCCTATGGGCCTTTCCTCCGAGCCTGCTCACCCCGGGAGCAGGCAGGGACGTGAAGCCGGCATCCCCCACGTAGGGCGGCCTGCCAGGGGAGGCCCTGGCCGTACTCCGATCGATTGGGCACTCTCGGTCCGTTTAGGGATGGACTGCTTGGCCAGCCTCGGGTGTTGTTTCAAGCAAAGAGCTTCCACCCCACATGGACTGTCCGACTAGAGGGCCTGCCGCACGGTGGCAGGCCCTTCACCCTACCCAGCAGAGCGAAGGCCGAGCGGCCCCGGCAGCTCGTGCCCCCCAGTGGTCTGACCCGAGCAGAAGGGGTCGGGTGGCACTGGGGTGCGGGAGCCCCCCGTCCTGCAAGCCAGCCGAGGGTCCGGGCAGTGGGGACGGGGGTCCACCGGGGCCCAGGGAGGCTCTCCCCAGCCTGGCTAGGGCTCGGAAGCTGGGACCTGGCCCAGGGCTTGAGCTCCGTCCGGCGGGCCACGGGGTGCGGGAACCCCCGTCCTGCAAGCCAGCTGAGGGTCCGGGCGCTGGGGACGGGGGTCCACCGGGGCCCGGGGAGGCTCTCCCCGGCCTGGCTTGGGTTCGGAAGCTGGGACAGGGCCCGGGGCTTAAGCTCCGTCCGGCTGGCCCTGGGGTGCGGGAGCCCCCTGTCCTGCAAGCCAGCGGAGGGTCTGGGCGCTGGGGACGTGGGTCCACCGTGGCCCGGGGAGGCTCTCCCAGGCCTGGCTAGGGTTCAGAAGCTGGGACCGGGCCCGGGGCTCGAGCTCCTTCCGGCTGGCCCCGGGTTGCGGGAGCCCCCCGTCCTGCAAGCCAGCTGAGGGTCCAGGCGCTGGGGACGGGGGTCCACCGGGGCCCGGGGAGGCTCTCCCTGGCCTGGCTAGGGTTCGGAAGCTGGGACCGGGCCCGGGGCTCGAGCTCCGTCCGGCGGGCCCCGGGATGCGGGAGCCCCCGTCCTTTAAGCCAGCCGAGGGTCCGGGCGCTGGGGACGGGGGTCCACCGGGGCCCGGGGAGGCTCTCCCCGGCCTGGCTAGGGTTCGGAAGCTGGGGCCGGGGCTCGAGCTCCGTCCGGCGGGCCCCGGGGTGCGGGAGCCCCCCGGTCCTGCAAGCCATTGGAGGGTCCGGTTGCTGGGGACGGGGGCCCATCAGGGCCCAGGGAGTTTCTCCCCGGCCTGGCTGCGTTCAGAAGCAGGGACCGGGCCAGGGGGTGGGGGTGGCTGGCTAACTCCGCTCCGCCAGCGGAGCGGAGTTCTCTGCCCACCCCTAATCATTATATGGGAGCAAAAAAAGAGAATTGTTCTCAATCTGATCAATTATCCCAGTGAGAAAACCACCTAGTGACACACAACAAATATATTGTACCAATGTGTCGGCCATATTGAAGATGGAAAAAAAATGATAGTGAATGAGGAAAAGAAGTCCATGATAACAGGTTTCGTATTTTTAAGTGAAATAAGGTACATCATAGCAATTGCCACTTTCAAACAGGAACATCAGTGAATAATGGAATGACTGAAGATGGAATGAATTACATATCATGATATAATTAGATAAATAAAAACTAATATGCGTTATTAAAGTAATCAATATTTTCTGTGCCTTAAAATACGATCTGGTCCAACAATAATTTTGCCATAAAAAAACAAATAACAAGGAGCAATGCAGAGATTGACTACTGAACGTTATAAGGTGGTTTGTGATGTACATAGAATATTATTAGACAATACTCTCACTATGCAACTTATGATAAAGATAAACAAAAGCAGAAGTTATTGGCAAAAAAGTAAATCTGACCGAAAAGCTGGTCTATTCTTCACATATGTGAGTCTCAGTGGAAACCAGGTAATCTCCATATTTCTGAATTGAAGGTTGACCCTATAAGGTGGCTAATATCTGTCATTCAACAGAGATATTAAGACCTTTTTTGACACTGTCCAATTTACAAATCCATCGATTCCCTTTAATTGTTAAAATGTGATCTATATTGGCAGATCTTATTGAGGGTTTTACAATTTCTATAACCCACCACGTAAAGTCCTTCTCTGTATGTTTAAGTTGAATAAAGTGTTCTACCAACAGGGCGTGTTCTACTTTACATCTTATGCATGATAGATGTTGCATAATTCTTTTTCTTACAGGTTGAGTTGTTTTTCCACCATAGAGCAGACCACAGGAACATTCAATGCAGTAAATTACATTTGGGGTGTTGCAGTCAGAAAAGTGTTCGATGACACAGTGAAGATCATTCATGTCAAAGTCCTTAACTGTTTAGTAGTGTTACAGGCCACACAGTTATTACACTTGTAGTGGCCAATAACTGGTGTCAGGTGTAGCATTTGTTGGATTGTGGGAGTAGATGGTTCTATGTATGCTTTGACCCAACAATCTTTTAAATGAGAACCTCTCTTAAAAGCAAATAGTCGTTTCTCGCTAAAGATGGAATCTCCAGAAAGAATGTTCCAGTATTTTTTAACAATCTTTTTGATTTTGTAAGAATGTGTTCCAAAAGTTGACACACATACTGGATGGGATTGTTTAGGTCTGACTCTTATTTGCAGTAATGCTTGTCTGTCGTTATACCAGGATATTTTCAATGATCTTCTCAGGAGTCTTGAGGGGTACCCTCTTGATCCTAATATGTCTTTTAATTTACGGGCTTCTGTGAAATAATCTTCCTTCTTAAAGCAGTTTCGCCTTAGATGGAGAAATTGCCCTAATGGCAAGTTTTCTTTAAGGGCGGGGGGTGGTGACTATCAAATCTGAGGAGAGTATTTCTCGCTGTTGATTTTGTAAAAAGAGTTTGATACGATTTGTGGTCTTCTTTTTGATGGTGACATCAAGGAAGTTGATACTGGTTTCATTATATTCAATAATACATTTCAGATTTGGGTTCTGTACATTTACCCATTCATGAAACTGAAAGAAACTTTGAGAGTTACCTTTCCAAATCAAAAACACATTGTCGATATACCGCATCCACGTAATAATCTGTGACATATGGATTGATATCAAAATCTATATACTTGGCTTCAAAGTTGGCCACATAAATGTTTGCCATATTGGGGCAAAAACTTCCCGCATAGCTACTCCTTTAATCTGCTCGTAAAATTGATTGTCAAAAACAAAGAAATTTTGATTAAGGGCTAATTCAGAGCTCTCAACAATAAAAGAAGTAGGAACGCAACGTGGGCGACCCCTCGTGTCCAATAAGTTGTGTAATATGTATCAGACTTTGTGTTGGGGAATGTTAGTATACGTATCCTCTATGTACGTAGTCACTAGTAGTTCTTCTGGGTTGAATGGATGATTTTCTACACAGTTGATGACCATTGTTGTGTCTTTTGTATATAAGTGGGATGATTAATGGCAAATCGACGCTGAACGAAGTCGATCGTCCTCTAAATCATTGTCAAACAGTTCTTCTGTATCAGTATTAAGTGAAAGCGAAGAAAACGATTGTGCCATGTCGATGTTTACCTCAGAAAAACGTGCGCATGTTGGTTTAGCCGCTTGTGAATACAAATGTCAGTTAAAGAAAGATCGACATGTGAACGCACCACAGTCATTCAAACATTGTCCAAAGTGCTCTTTTTGCAGTGATCAACCAGATTTCCCCTACCATTCCAGCAGCAGTCACCCTGCTAGATGCCGAAAAGGCATTCGATTCTCTCGAATGGTCCATTCTTCATGCCACTTTAACAAAATTGGGAATCCCCAACGGCTTCTGTAATCTGATCCGTCTGTTTTACCAGGATCCCTTAGCCCATCAACGGTACGCTCTCGGAGCCCTTCCTCTTAACGCAAGGCTCACAACAGGGCTGCCCGCTCTCTCCCCATTTATTTATTATTGCCATGGATCCTTTGGTCCGTCATTTGCAGGAGCAATACCTTCAGAGGGGCCTTAGATTCCAGTGTGGGACACCATTAGCTTCCCTTTACGCACATGATATATTATTGTTTGTGATTGACTCCCGTCAATTTGCCTTCGCTTGTTTGAGAGGTACAGCGGTTTGGCATTTTTTCCAGATTACTAATTAACTGGTGCACATCTGAATTATTCCCACTTACAGATGCCACTATGGCTTGCGATCTTGAATTTGCCCTACAATGGTGCATAGACTCCACCAAGTACTTCATTCACATTCTTTGAGATCGCTCGGACGTAGTTTGTCGCAACTATGGCCCTGCCATGGATAAACCTGAGATGAAAGTGGAGCGATGGATCAATCTCCCATTGGGCATGGCTGGATGTATAGCCATCATAAAAATCTTTGTACTGCCATGTTTTCTTTCTATGTTTTAAAATATTCCTATCATGCTCACTGGCAGTTTTTTTGCCACTCTGCCCGGGTTACTCATCCAGCTTAAATGGGCCGGACTCCTGCCTATTATCCGCTTGAAGGTCCTCACACTTCCCTTTGAACGGGACGGCTTTGGTGTCCCAGACCTCCAACTTTATTATTATGTAACCCAGACTCATTATGCTTACTATTGGTATCATTGGATGCCCGTTTACCATTTCTTAAACCTGAAGGGGCACAACTACTGCATCTCCCGTTGTCCACTATACTGCTACAGGGCCTCCAGCGTGACCCAAATACAATACTGATACTTGCTGCTACTAGCTAGGCATGGTTCAAACTCCGGCGCTTCATAGGTGGGGATGCTCTCAATTCCCCACATATTCCACTTATAAACAACCTGTGGCTCCCACTTACTCTAGAACGCCTGGTACAGCGTTCCCTTTGCTCAAATGACTTACGGGTCACTGGTGATCTGTTTACAAATGGCATGCTTAAACCCAGCTCCGCTATGGCTAGGGGAAGTCATTCGACACATATGGAGGGGTTCATGTTCCATTGTTTACGTAGCACACTGTGTGAGGCATTACCCGCTCTTCCAGCTGAACCTAAAGACTTCCAACCATTTACATTGGTGATCACCTCCCCAGACAGCGGGCACATCGTTTCTAAGTTGTATCACACTTCCTTACAACTGAAGTCCACTGGCAAGGAAAAAGTCAAGGCTGCATGGGAACGCGACCTATGTGTCTCTATCCTGGATAAGACTTGGTATTACTGTTGTACGCAGACTAAACGTATTTCTGGTAACCACCACTATAAATTGCTACATTATAAGTGTCTCCACAGGGCTTACATTACCTCTCAGGCTCTGGCCAAATTTGTACCCAACAGATGATGGATTCCCTATCTTGTGAAGAATAGTGTAGAACTTCAGGAAAGGAAGTTTTAAATAGGTAAAACATCAAGTGAATAGGTAAAAAGCAAAAACATAATTATTAAAAAGTTGCTAGAGGGCTTGGCCTGCAAGATGGCTGACTAGGTCGCATACTCTGCAAGCTCTGCTGGGTCGCTTTGTATCCTACCAATGGCCATCCAGGCTTACAGCCTGAATCTAAACTTGGAGGGGGTCGTGTCGCAGACCCCCACGGACACTGAGGTGGCTTCCTGGCACTCCGTGGGGCCCATGAAGAGGAGGTGGCTTGGATGCTCTGAAGGCCCTGAGATTGTGGCGAGGGGGTGAGGCTACCAGGAGTGAGTCACGCTGGGAGGTAGCGAACCTGCGCCACAGAGTTCGGACCTGACATGCAGCAAGACCAAGTTAGGTGGCCACCCCCTCCTTCTGCCACAAGTGAATCCAGGCGCTGCGCTGCCATCTTGGCAGGGCCCCGGCATGCTGCGTGGCTGCCCTGGCTCTGAGGACAACGGCGCTTTCCGGCTCCCCGGCCTGGGGCAATTGATCCCTTGTACTGCAGGCAGGCCCGGGGGAGGCTGAAGCAGTGATTGCAGTGGCCGATTTCCCCCTTTGAATACCCCCCCGGACCCCTGCTGGACCAAAACTGTAGGGGGGCCAGTACAGGCGGGGACGCCAGATTGGAGATGGCGCGGCCTCTGCCTTGGGCCCCCATCCCCTCTTGTGGTGCTGTGCCTGGTGGTTATTGCGGCAACAAATGATGGACAGAATGCTGAATAGATCAAACATTCACCCCCAGTCAAGAGATCTGGGTTAAAGTCATCATTCTTTTGTAGCCTACGCCACCCCAGTTTGGACCCAGCTATATGCAAATCAGTCTTTGACCCTGCTCCTCATGGGAACAGTCCAACCCGAACTACCAAGCCGGTCCTCTTCACCGGAAACAGGCATTCTGGGACCAGTTTCGGGGTATCACCCCTCTTCAGCCAAGTTAGCTTGAATCTAGAGGCACAGTGAGCAAGGGACCCACGTCTGGGCTTACCCATCCTACTTAGGGTGAAAAATGCTGCGTCAACAAATGATGGTCAGTATGCTGAATAAATTAAAAATTCACCCCCCAGTCAAGAGATCTGGGTTAAAGCCATCATTCTTTTGCTCACAATGCCACCCCAGTTTGGTCCCAGTTATTTGCGAATCAGTCTTGACCCTGCTCCTCATGGAAACAATCCAGCTCGAACTGCCAAGCCGGGTCCTCCCTGAACCGGAAACAAGCATTCTGTGACCGGTTTCGGGGTATCACCCCTCATCAGCCAGGCTAGCTTGAATGCAGTGGTACAGCAAGCAAGGGACCCACCTCAGGGCATACCCGTCCCACTTAGGGTGAAAAATGTGGCAGCAACAAATGATGGATGGAATGCTGAATAAATCAAACATTCACCCCCAGTCAAGAGATCTGGATTAAATCCACTGTTTTTTTGCTCACTACGCCACCTCAGTTGTGGACCCAGGTATATGCGAATCAGTCTTGACCCTGCTCCTCATGGGAACAGACCAGACTGAACTGCCAAGTCGGGTCCTCCCTGGACCAGAAAAAAAGCATTCTGGAGGTTGCGGCTTCCCCCTCGGCCCCTGGACTGGAGTGGCCCTAAGCGCTTATGGAAGTACCGCTGGGGGGCAGCCCGGCCTAACTACATAAGGAGCCATACTCAATGATGCAGGCAGCACACTAGGGCTAAATCACTGCCGCTTGCTGATCCTTACACGGTCCTTCACCACATGCCCTGAGGGCTCTGCTGCATGATGGACAGTCATGGACTCCTCCCCACACACAGGTGAGAGGCACAGAGCTTACCCAGGACTCCAAGGTAGTCTGACACAGCTGTCTGGGGCACATCCTCTGACGCCTGACTTTCTCCTCCTGAAGCCTGTGTCCTGTAGCATTGATTGGCGTTTCACCCGACTGAGATAAAGTTTGGAATGAGACGCTGTACGTGGTCCTTCTATTTTGTCCTGAAAGCGAGTACGCTGTTCAAAATCGGTGGAGTCCGCGCCGTGTTCAGCATCATGAACCGGAAGCCTGTCACGCCAATCAATGCTACAGGACACTATTTATATAGAAAACCGATTCACTCAAAACGAGGCAATTTTTGACATTAGAACAGCCGGGTCAGAAGTAGAACCGGCAGAAAGGATAAGAGTAATAAGAGAATAGAGAGCCTGACAGCCCTGAAGAAGTAGTGGGGTCTTCCCCTATCGACGAAACACGTGTTGGCTGGGCATTTCAAATTAGAGACAAAGAAAAGATTATAACAAACTACTCTCTTTACTGTTGTATAACGAACGTATGTAAATTTTGTACTAGCTATGTGCGTGTGCAGAGGATAAGAATTACTTTGTTAAAGACCTCTAAGTCGGAATATTAGAGGGTCTAGGGTGTTTCCCTCGCCTCTAGCACCGCTGGAATCGCTATTTTCCTACAGACGCAAATTTACAGGCGCCAAATATAGCCTGTAACTAATGACACCTCAATAGAACAGTGTATCCTGAGGTGCCCACTTGGAGTGGACTGAGGGGCATTTCGGCGTCTCCTCCTTGCCGCAGTGGTGCACCATAGCCATTAGTGCCACATTTACCCTGCCCCTCTGCGGTGCCTCCTTCTTTTGGAGAGCAGCAACTTCGCTGTTGCCGTTAACCGCTGCCTCTCCTGCCAAGTCATATCTCGGGGTGGACAAGCTGATCCTGAGCCCTTGGAGTGTTGTGTCTCCCCCACCGATACTGTGTCCCTCCTACTGCAACAGTTATGGCTAAAGACAAAGAACCCAAACCTCCCAGACAGGAGAAGATGGACCATATAGGCTAGAAAACTGACACTACAAGGGGCATATGAGGAGTGCGTGGCCCCCAGGCCGGACAATGTGGGGCTCCTACTTGCGATCCAATCTCCCCTAGAGTAATACCTTAGTCCTTACATACCGGGCTTTTCAAGGTATGGGTCACTGGAAGGAAGAATCAGTTCATTCAGAAGTCACACTGCTGCGACAAGACCTTTGTAATGTCTCGGCAAGGGTCACAACGGCTGAAAACAGGATCTCGGAGGTGGAGGACTCAACCGGGTCCTTCGCAAAGATGTAACGGAACTCACTACCACCATGAGGGAAATGGTCTGCAGAGTGGATAATGCAGAAAATCGTGCAAGACGGAACAACTTGTGCTTTGTGGGCTTTCCATAGAGAGTCGAGGGAGCCAACATGGTGGTGTTCCGGGAGAGCTGGTTGAGAGACACGCTCCCCCCAGAACAGTTCTCCTCCTGATTTGTGGTAGAACATGCACACAGAGAGCTGAATGAAAAACCTCCCTGGGGGGCTTCGGCGAGGCATGTGATCGCCCTATTTCTGAACTTTCGTGCTAGAGACATGATCTTTTAGGAAGTGCACCGGATGGGTGAGATCCAGCTTGACCATTCCAAGATCATGGGGTTCCCTGATTATTCTCGGTAGGTCCAGAGGCAACGAAGCACCTTTGACTCGGTCAAAAAAAAGCTGAGGGCCCTTCAGTTACAATATATGCTGCTATTCCCAGCTAAACTCAAAATTATTTACCACTGAAGGGCCCTCTTCTTCCAGTCCACTGAGGAGGTATGGGACTGGATTGAAGAATGACCCCCACGACGGACAGAGGGGGGGGGGCAATGGGTTGACCTGTGGCACTGGAGGAGGGGGCAAGACCTAAGACTTATAATACGAGGAGGCACCGCGGTGGCACCTCGACCTGGAAATCCAGTGGTACACCTCTGTCAGCCAAAAGGCAGGAGATCCATCCCGAGCACTCCTCTGATACCAGGAGTGACTTGATCCGATCGTCCAAGAAATTGAACCACTGCACCACATTAAAAACTGCCATGTCTGACTTATCAGAGAGGAATCAATCGTCTGACTGGGAGGGGGCTCACTCACTGATGGTGGACATTCCCAACTTTGAGCGTGACTTTCCGGGCCAGACTTCCCCGACAATCGTCGGAGGGAGCCTGCAGGATGGTCCAGTCATCTGAACATGGATATTTGACCCTGGCGGAGCTATGGAAGTGAGCTAGAGTTTTACCGACCCCCACGACACCCTCGCTGCTAGTGGGGAGTTTGTGAGTTCTTTCTCTTTCGCCCCTCCCCACCTTTTTCTTTCTTTTTTCCCCCTTTTTCTTTTCTTTTTCCCTCTCTCTCTTCATTTCTTTTGTTCCAGTGTTGGATTAGTTTCTTGACAGCTATCTCGAGATTTTAATTTCACAAGGGGGCTGACTACAGAGCTGTCATATTCTCTTCAGGCCAGGTTTGGATCAGCTACTTTAATTCGGATCTTTGGGGAGGTACTGGAAAATGGGGTAGGGGGTGTTTGGATAGGGGTTTTGTTTTTCTTTGTATTGTTCATATTATTGATGACAGACAGACATTGAGATAGATCAATGATACACTACATGCACACCAATATTTAGATGCACTTACCACACGTCATATGGGATGGCGCAAACAGCACAGTTAGAGGGTAGTCTCCTCACAGTCTTGACCTAGAATGTCAATGGCCTGGGTATCAAAATCAAATGGGGACTGGTCACGCAATATATTAAACAGTTACAACTAGATGTGGTTCTCCTTCAGGAGACACACCTACAGAGGACACACTGCAGACTCCTTGGCAGGGGGCATATACCCCTCTGGCACATGCTCTTTTCACCACTGGGTCCCGGGGAGTGGCCGTACTGGTGCGGAAACATGCCCCCTTTGAGATCTATAGGACCTGGATTGACCCGGGTGGACATTATGTGGGGGTGCAGGGGTTCCGAGGGTGGACTGAAATGACCCTGATAAATGTGGACGCCCCACCCTGGTTACAGACCCCTACATGGACTAACATTACGAATATTCTTCTGGAATCCACTACATCACTCAATGTAGTGGGAGGAGACTATAGCGATGTGATGATAGTAAACCGAGACCGCTCGGGCCCCCAGACGGCATTCCTCCAGGGGACCCCACTTTTCAATTTGCGGACCGCCTGGGTCTGGAAGATACATGGCGCACGCTGCATCCCTCTGACAGGACCTATTCCTATTTTTCAGGTGCCCACAGGGTCTATTCTAGACTCAACTGTTTTTGTACTGAAGGGCGAAGTTGGGGAAGTGACGCGGGCTGAGTACTTGGCGCGGGCCTCTCGGAGCACTCAACCCTTCTGGTCGGCTGGGTAGGCTCCGGGGTCGGAGTGCCACTAGGTGGAAACTGAATGCATGGGAAATATGGGATCGGATGGTAGCAAGTGGTCTACGGGCAGACAACAAATTGTACCTTTATGAAAATGAGAACTCAGTAGCCTCCAAAATAGTACTCTGAGAGGCATTCAAACTGTGCTACATGATCGTACACAGAATCGCATTGCTCAGAGGAACTCGAGGAGCTTAAGCAGCAGATCCCACACCTCGCAGGGAACCCTGATTTGTTGACGGATCCATTGATTCAGTGGCAGATAACAACGCGGCAGGCAGAATACAGGGACTTAACACAGGGGAGGGCTAAGCAACTGATGCTAGCCTCCCAACATCGCCTATATGATACCGGAGACAAGGCGGGTAAAATCCTGGCATGGGTGAGCCGTAGGGATAAGGAAGCCCGGTGGGTTCACAGCATAGTTTACGTGGTAAAACGGTTTGAAACAGACACCCAGATAGTTCAGGAGTGTGCTGATACTATGCGGAGGTCTATGCAGCTAGACCGCTTTCTGATTCCCCGCTATCATGTCCTATCTGGCCTCGATCCACAGCCCCATATTAGGTGCGGAAGACCGTGAGGCACTAGAAGAGTTCACATTGCCTGAGGTTCCCATTGCCAATGTGAAATCGGGGAAGACTCCGGGCCCTAATGGTATCCCAGCCGAATTCTATAAGCGCTTTGCGAGCCTGTTGGCCCCACACCTACTACCCCTTTTTCAAGAGGTATGGACAAGGGGAAAATTCCTCCTGATCGCCAGAGTGCCACTATTATAGTACTACCCAAAGAAGGGAAACCTACGTACCGGTTGACTCTTTTTGCCCGATCTCCCTTCTCAATGTTGAAACAAAACTCCTGGCCACCATTCTGGCCACGGCTGCAGGTCATCTCACTAATGATATACCAGTCAGGATTTATACCCGACAGATCTACAAGCTACAACGTATCCTGCACGTACAACTGGCTGGCGACGGTCCAGTCCCGGCAGGATCCCCATGTCTTCCTGTCGCTAGACATGGAAAAGGCGTTCAACGCTGTTCATTGGCCTTTTTGGAACAGAAGTTACGAAAGTTCAGATTTGGTCCCCACAAACAAGAGTCTGAATAGGTCGGACTGCCCGAGACATGCATCTCGCAGCAAAAAAAGTCTTACAATGCAGACTTTTCTCCCCCAATTCTATTAATAACTTATTGGCTGTAACCCTTGTTTTCAACCAATATCTGCATACAGTGTTTTTCCCCCTCACAATACATGCCTATCATAAACAAGGTCTTTAAAAAATACAATGCCAGTTTGTAGATATATTTTTTTGGAAGCGCCTTCTCTTTCTGTCGCAGCCCTGAAGACCAAGTATCAAGTTGCTGCTGCAGCCAAGCTGCAGTCCAGAGAACCCAGCGATTTAGCAAGTTAAAAGCACGATCTTGCAGGCCAATCTGGAAATGTTCCACGTCGGAATCAAAAACTACTTTATTATAACTTAAAAGCTTTCTAAACCCTGTCAATTAAACACATTTACACGGAGCGGTTTGAAGATAGGATATCCAAGGAAGCAGAAATGTTATTGCACTTATAATGGCAAGATTAGAATCAGTTTGAAAACAATCATAATTCCGATATTTAGGTAATCATTCCTATTTTCGTGCAGATTCTGATTAGAGTGTAAACTCCCCAGCGCCCGAATCTGGTGTGAAAGTGGTGTGGTATAAGTGCATGCGGGGGATACTTCCCTGCACAGTTTTCATCAATTACCTGTCCCATTCCAAAATGGCACAGAGAGAAGCTTTCCATGGCACCTTCTGATTCCTGGAGGAATGTGGGGAAGCTATGTATAAACAGAATGCGATCGATCATTCACCTGGAGGCTTTTGCCAAGAGCACTCTGAGATTGAGTATTCAGTGACGAAACAGAAATCCTTGAGTATTTTATCCTAATTCGCAGTTGGTAACCACAGCATACACACTTTAGGAAGCCTTTAAAGTAATGATCAGAGGTGCATTTATGACCAAGCAAGGGGGGCTGTAGTATTCCGCTTTAGGTGTCCGTATATAGGCTTTCCTGAAACATGTCCTTATATAGGCACAATTCGCATTGCCCTTATATAGGCATAAAATCCCAGTCCTTATGTAGGCATTAGCCATGCACACCATATACAGGCATGGTCACCGATATCCGTCAACCCTAACGTCACAACGAGTTTTTAGAAATCAGACCCTTAAGCTCTTGGGAGTTCCCCTAGCACAGGATTATTGATTTCTCCAAGAACTCATCTATTATGCATGAACCGCTATTCCTTAAGGGTTCATTCCTGACGTCTTCCTCTGTCCGACTTCACGTCAATGCTAACATTCCAAGGCACCTACCAGGTATAAATATACCTTCCCTTGCCCAAGCAAGTTAGGAGGAGACCTCGACTTTAGAGGAGCCCGTGACCCGGCCTGACGCACTGAGAAGAGACGCTGTCATCCCTGCTCGCAGAGAATCCAGCTTCCAGTGTTCTGACTCCCTTCGCGGGGTGTTAGAGTTCGAAGATCCGGAAAGAGACTCCCACCTCTCTCATTCTCAAGGTATGGAGCTGACTAGAACCTAGAGGGACTCTTGGCATATCAGACTCTTAGTACACCATACTATAGAATACTTCACCTACTTCTTACCTTGTCCTACACCTAGGTTAGGTTAGGTACACTGGGGTAGAACTAGCTTAGAGACGCATCGTATGAGTACTCGCATTTTTAGCTTATGTTATTTATGTATATGAATATATGTGTGATAGCTAAAAGATAATGCTAGCGCAGTATTATTTCTTTCTACTGCTTGCCTGTACATTATATATCTTGCATATTGTCTTGTGATCATAACAGCTCATATCTCTTACACGAGAAACAAGACTGTTCAATAAATCCTTTTATTGAAACGCCCGTCTATTCTTTCTGTGTAACTCTGAAGAAACTAAGCATGCACGATTAGCTGAGTGAAACTGTTATCTATTATTTCCACGATTCTGAGAGTGTTCCGATTCTAAAGGGAAACAAAGTTGTCATGTTTATGCGGTTGCCAGAAACTACTCCCTTCTTGTTTACAAGGAGTTTCTAGTGGCCTCTGAGCTAGCTGGCACAAAGTAATTAAGTTTAATATACTCGATAGGGACATACTGACCTCAGTCCTATGTCAAACCTATAGGGTATATTATTCCAATGCGCAGAGCCTATTAGGGAAATAGGAACTACACTACATGGCGCCCAACCGTTTGGTAAGGCAGTAATTAAACGCTAGATACTGAGTAACTCTGTCGTGCTTTTCTCAGATACCCCTACTCACATACTCCATAAGACGTCTGGAGTGGGTAGGGTTAAGTATCCGCCAAAGCTAAATAGTACAAAAACAAACTACATATTAGCTATTTGGTTTGTTCAACGTTGAATGATACAGTGTTCCAAAATATTGTGCACCTTATCTTTTGTTTCCTTGAAACTTGTGCTACATTTTTCAAAAAACAAATGTCCATACACGGGGACAATGACACCGGGAACGGTGTAGCTGCGGCTCAACCAGTCGTAACAGCTTTTAACTTTACACGTTTAAATGAAACCGAGGAGGGTGTTATAGACATCGCTCCAAACTTAAGAAGAGCCATCACTCTAAAACTTATAAAACACGGCCTACCACCAAGAGGTGGTAGAGCAGTTTTTGTGATAGAGGCACACGAATCCTTTCAGACAGAGGTATTCTATTCATGGATAGTATTCCCAGAATCAAATCCAGTAACAAGAGTGTTTCACTTCTACAAAGAAGATGAACCACCAGAGGAATATATTCCTTTCGAGGATATTGAAATTCCACTCACATACCAGGAGCATAATCTCTGGTTTAAAGGCGCCCTAAAACATGACAGAAACATTACCAGGCTCGGTCCACTAGGTAGACCAGGAGCAACATGGCCGATTCTAGCCGGCTACACTCCTCACCCTGACCTCGATATAATGTCAGACGAGGAATTACTTACTCAACTTACAGAGTTAATAAAAATTTACAATTAGTCCAATATGTCATGCGGACTTTCACAGTCCAACCACCATTGACCATTCCAAATCAAACCCCTCAACAGGGGAATACACTAAAAATTACTCCACAGACTTTATACGCAGTCATGGGTAAAATGCCCACAAAACGTAAGCAAATTCCATTCTGGATAGCTCAAAAAATTACTCAAATCGAAGCAGTATTTCCTAATACTAGCCCTTATGAGAAACACAGAATCCTAACAATCTGTTTACCAATGGGGATCACACCACAACTGGAAGATTGCACCACTTGGGGCGCAGTCTTTGCTGCCATCTATACTAAAACACATGGTGTTCCGTCAATTGCAGTAATACCAGATGTCCTGAAACAAATTCAAAACGAATACGGGGCAGAGCCTGCTCTGAATTTAGGTATGAAATTACTGAAAAACTTCGACCAGGTCTCAACAATAATATTATCTAATATTAAAGGAGAGGTAGCATCAGTGGCGATCCGCCAACGCTTAAGGGAATTTGATGTAACAGAACATCAAACTGAACTACCCAGAATAATTGAACAATCTTATGCAGAATTAGACAGAGATAGTTTGGGTGGAAAACCTTTGAAGCCAAAACGATCTGAAAGTCCTGAGAAGGACTCTATTAAACAAACTCCTACATCTTCTAAAAAGAAGTGGGAAACTAATAAACAAAATTCAAACGAGACACGTTCTCAATCCCGAGGTAGGTCTCCTCAAAAGGAGCCCTCTGAAAGGAGGTATAACCTCAGGAATAGGGATAATTTAAGAAAACCTGACAGGTATCAAGATACTGTTACACGTTCCTCTCGTACCTTTCAGATATCGTCACAGACATTGGAAAGAAGAGGATGGTCAGAACATAGAGAAGAACGTGTGAAATCAAAAGACGACAAACACGTTCAGAAAAATAAATCAAAACCTCAATTCTCAAAAAAGAAGGTAGCAGGTCTGAAGATCAGACATGCCGAGAATACTGAGACCACAGCTCAAGAACGGAGAATGGGCTCAGACAATGCTGGACAGTGCAGCAGAAGTCACAATAGCTCGCCAGAACCTGAAAGAACTTCTGGAGATAGTGGACTTGAATGAGTACATCACAGTAGAAACTGTAGACACCAGGGTTAGTACTCCACAAACGTTATATGAAATAACACTCCGAATGGAGGGAGACATACCAAGAAAGGTGAAAACACTCTTTTGGGAAAAACTTTCAAGGGGTTATGATATACTTCTAGCAGAAAAAGACTGGCCACCACAGTTTGTCAGGGAGTGCCCACATGGCGAGGACATTATTATGCCTGCCTTCTCCAACCATATTCCAATTCACCTAAAATATAATTATGCCAGAAAATGGGCAGTTGGCCAGGCCCCAGCATTATATAAAAATCATGTAGGATGGGATGAGGACTCACCTCACCATAAAATACATCTCAAAAATGAACCTACTGCACAAAGGCAGTACCCAATAAAGCAAGAAGCTAAAAAACAGGTCAGGGAGATCTTAGATCAACTTGAATACCAAGGGGTGATTGAAACATGCACCACCTCAATGAACAATCCTTTGTTTCCTGTATACAAACCAGACAATACATATCGTCTAGTTTTGGATTGCAGACACTTAAACACATGTTCTAAAACATTTGCAGTGCAAAATGCACATAGTACAGCATTAATGAATAACATTGTGCGCAAAAAATATAAAACCACATTGGATATTTCAAATGGTTTCTTTTGTCAAAACATAGCACCTGAAAGCAGGTACTTAACAGCTTTCTCAATAATGGGGACCCAGCGTCAATTTTGTAGACTCCCACAAGGGTTCAAGAATAGCCCGGGGTTATTCTCAGCGAGGGTAACAGAGTTACTACAAATTTATGATAATGAGGCATTGTCATATGTCGATGACATCTATCTGACAGACGATGACCTAGATAGGCACTTGAACAGGGTGAGTACCATTATATTGGGCTTCGCCTCTGAGGGCTATAAATTCAACTTTAAAAAATCCAGAATTGCCCATCTCAATGTCCTTTTCCTAGGATATGAGCTTTCAAGTGAAGGCAAGAGCTTGGCAGCTAACTTTTTAGAAAAGTGTGCGCTGCTCCAACCTCCAAAAACGCTGAAAAATTTACAATTCATCTTGGGTTTCCTAAATTTTGGAAGAACTTACATTCTAAATTACGCAGAAAGGGTTAAACCTCTCTACGAATTAATCAAACCTGATTTTTCAACAAAACATTGGACACAGGAACACACAGAAATCCTGCGTTCACTCCAAGCTAACATGTTAGCAACAAATCCCTTACAAACACGCGTAAATACACGCAATTTAGTGATCCGAATAATTTCGGGTCAATGCGGATTCACCTATTTAACATTTAATGAGGGTGAAAAAGTACCAATAGCATACAAATCACATTTGTATACACAAGCAGAAATGCGCTTCACTTCAATATAAAAAAAAATTCTGACAGCAGTTCAAACCGCTGTAGCAAAAGAAAGAGCTCTAGCCCAAGGAAAACGCATTATTGTCGTAACTCCAGTACCAGCCTTAGAGGCGGTTACAAAGGCGAGCAATCCGAATGCAAAAGCTTTACATCCTAGATGGATACAATGGGTTAATTCTTTTGCTGCAACAGATGTTGAATATGTTTTTGATCCTGATTTAAAAACACAAGCGTTCCTGCAATATGAACATGAATGTCCTCTGCCCATTGAAATTCTGCCTCTCGATCAGTACGAATTTATAATTTACACTGACGGATCAGCACAACCCGCTACAGGGAGTAAACAAGCTTACAGTGCAGCATGAGCAATCGTTAAAGGACGCATGCAAGATGGTAACTTCAGACCAATGGTCACTAAAACTCAATCTCTAGGAGATTGTACAGCTCAGCGAGCTGAACTACAAGCATTCAAACTGGCACTTGAAAATACAGATCGCGAATTCCCCACACTTATAGTGTGCGATTCTTTTTACTGTGTTCAGTCGTATAATGAAAATATACAAAATTGCCTTGAAAATGGGTTCAAAGATGCAAAAGGTGGCACAATAAAGCATAAAACGCTTTGGGAACAAGTAGTTCAGTTAAAAAATGAACTACCAAAAGCTCACGTGATACACACGCTGAGTCATCAACGTGATGGCGTTCACGTTGCAGGGAATTCATTGGCTGACGAAGCCGCAAAGGGGGCTGTTCAAACGGCTTCCGTAGCTGCGATCACTCGTTCAAAAACGAGAATAGACAGTGAGATATTGTTGGCTGTCAATGCTTCAAGCAAAGGCAGTGGTGCAGCGTTACCCAAAAAATTTCCACTCAAGTACTCTTATGTAATTGATGCGAACAACGTTCCTTTTGCTCGAATCCCTGGAGTGGGGGATAGGGTAATTCCAAACATGGAACGTAGAGCAGCTTTGATTTATGAAACACATCTGGGGGAGGGTCTGTCACATCAAGGGATCTCTAAAACAATATTAACATTAAAAGAGATGTACTGGTGGCCTGGAATGAATACACAGATTCACATCTTCATCGATGACTGCATAGACTGCAATATACAGCGTGATGCAGAACGCCATCAGACACCAGACTACGAAGTAGCCTGCCCAGTACAGACACCATTGTTAGACAGCATTAGACTATCTACGCACAGGCGTCCCTATGGACAAATGCAATCCCACAAATACTAAGTCAAGGTTCCTATGGATATGGCCTCAGCGCTCGGCGGACGCTCGAACTGTTATAAAAGATTTGTGAGTCTTTATCGGCACATACGCAATAGGCACACTACATTCTGAACAGGGCCCTGCGTTTAGCTCTCGGGCTTACAAAGAAGCCATGGCCAGTTTGGGCGTTGCATTGCGGTACTCCTCTCCGTTTCATCCTGAGGGAAATTCTGTTGTGGAAAGGAAAAACCGGGACATAAAGTAGTCTATAACAGCTAGAGTATTAGGCTCGGGTGATGGGTGGGTCAAACATCTTTATGGGGTCCAACGCTCATTAAATAATTTGCCAAGAAGTTCTCATGGGGGGTCACTCCATATGAGGTCCTATTTGGGACAAGAATGTGGGTTCCTGATCTCGAATGTAAAGGCACAGTGGTGGAAAATAAACCCTTTGATATCAAAGATCGTTTGGCTGTTTTACAGGATCTAAATGAACTAAGATCGAAACAAAGCAACGTGTTCCTGAAGCCAACCACCAGAAGAGAGAAGATTGCGGACAAGAAGGAATTTGGACCTTCTTACAGACAACCAGTACCTGTCCTAGCCGTCCATGGAACAAGAACAGTACTTCTGCCGCCCCTTGCTGGAAAAAAGGAGAAAAGATTTGTGTCAATCGACCTCATCAAACCACAGTATGTGGCCAATACTAAATAGTAGGCCTCGTGGACTCCGACCTAGTAGCAGATGCACTCCTCTCGCTACTATCCAAGAGGTTCAGACTGAAAGACTCATAACCATCGAGAATTCAGCAGTAACAGATGAAGGACTAAGCAACAATGCTATGGAACTCATCCCTCTTGAAACTCAAGTAACAGTTCGTCCAAATACACCTGTCTACACCAACGTAACAAGTGATCAACTGGTTCCAGCGATTTCAACAAATCCTGATGCAATTCCAACAATTGACCGAACTGCTTCTGGCTATTTCATTAACTTTGATACGTTTTCTGAGGATCCGAGTGAACCTGAAACGACGCCAGCATCAAAGACTTTCAAGCAACAAGTACAAGACCTTTTTCATTTCCTGAAAGAGACTTATCTGGTTTCACCATGGATTGAAATATGGATTATTTCTGGAATATTTTTCTTTCTGCTTTGGCTAGCTTTGGTTGTGACTCTTAGCATGCTCATAAATGGCAGATACATCCGTATGGACACTGAAAGTAAAAATGTGAACTTACTTTTGAAACCACACAAATCTTCCCATCGTGAAACAAGAGACTTGTCAGCAGTGAACATCACAGCCGTTCCAATACAGGATGGTATAGTGTGGGACAAAACCGATTTCGACATATTCGGCCCGACGGAACTTGTGAACATTCCACATTTATTTAAAATTTCATTAAGTGATTTTATTACCTCCAGTACCTATTCTGATGATTGGGACTTTGAGACTGTAAATGATATGATGTCTGATCTAGAAAGGTCTGCTGCGTTCTCTAACAATGAATATTTAGAGGGTTCATCAGACTATGACCAGCTTTATTGTTACAACCACTATGGTCATCATTTCTTGCATAAATCTGCAACACCTAGAAATGTTTTTATGTTTAACCAATGGGAACATTGTCCTGCACCACCAAAAGGTATTTCAAAAACGTTTGCTTAAAAGTTTCCCTATTTTTCAGGGTACAATACATCTGATCCAGAAACATTTTTCTATAAGAATGTAAACAAAACAGGTCAGAAATGTATGTTAACTAATACAAAACAGATTTATTCTGCAGCCTTTACTACCCAACTGTCTAGACAAGGATTTGACTTTTGGAAAGACACAATAGACACAAAAACTGTCTGGGGTTCTAAAGATTGGCAAGTGCAGGGTATTGAAGCTTTGTTTAGAGCATGTATCATCCCACGTCAAATAATGTTTTCGAATGACACTAGGCAACAAACGTCTTGCCTTGGTTTAGCCAAGATCAAAGACATGAACACACCTTCTGTGCCAACACCTGCAAGTAATAGCACTACACAGGGAGCGGTCACAGTAGACACAATACTACAAAACAACAGAACTGATCCTGATTGGAAAAAATGGTTACTCTGGCCCACAGACACAAACATCTGTCAAGAAAGATTCCTGAATAAAACACAGGGCTTTACAATCCATAGGCCAGACCCATGATATGTTCAAAGACAACATCCAGGGGTAGTAACAACATACAGTGTAGGAAAATTGTGCCTCGACTGCTTACAAAAATCTACACTCGAGGATGTGAAACAACACTTATCTTTACTTAAAGAAGACGCAGACCTTAGGGAATTCTTGCTAGGACCAAGAAAACCACGTCAAAAACGTTTCATATATTCCGGCATTTATGCTGCTTATAATGAGATATGGAAGGTTTCACAGGCAGAGGCCGCAGAAAGAATGCGTGAACTTGATCGTATTAACTTAGAAAAATCTCTCACTGTGGTCGACAATGAGTTAACAACTTTGTCATCCAGAATTTATTCATTGGACAACATTGTATCCTCTGCTATTGACATACTGGAACAAGATCTAGCCATGTTACAACAAGGCCAATCTCAGTTACGTTCTATTATGTTATTAAGCTGGACGCTGCAATTTTTGCGTGCGGGCTATGTGCCTTGGCGTTTTATCAACACGTCGTCTCTGTTTTCGGAATACAATCTAACAGATAAACAGATCGAACTGGCACAAAGGGGAGCAAAGTATACAGTGTTGAGCATTGAAAAACTGGAAAAATTACCATTCATAGTGGCAGAAAAACCAGCTACAGAATGGCTTATTCATGGCAAAATAACTCTGCCTGTCACTACTTTTCAGTTTCAGTATTGCCTCAAACAAATGCAAGCAGGCAAATATGAAAGGTTGGGTAAAGAATACATTAAGACATCCTGGGATTTACCTTACGAATACAGATGTTGGAGTGGGGATCGTGAAGGGTTTCTAAGTGGTACACACTGTGAAAATGCACTAAGCGGTTCACTCATATGTCAGGACATTTCTTTGCACGGGGCTTGTAATGGTTCTGTGGCAAATTTATCCTGTCACCTGCAAGGTACACCAGCTGCTGTGGTTAATCAAACGTTTGGCCAACTTTCTAATGGGAGTTACCTCATGTTGAATGATCAGAGTTGCTGTGGCATGTTGCCAGGAATCCCATATCTGGTAATGGTCGACTCCAGGGTCACTTGCTGTATGCAAGTATTGTTCCCCCAAACAGAGACAGTCAGGGAGTCGCCTCTATGGCCTTCATTGAATGTTTCTTTTATATGTTTTGATACTTTAAGCAGAATGAAAGCCATGCTTTTGCAACAGACCGTGCCTTTGACCTCGGCCAAAGAAACCTATGATTTACAAATTGCAAGGACTTCGGCTGAGATACAGGCATTAATTCGTACAAACTGCCCTATACATTTCGCAGAAATGATGGGACGTATCTTAAACATGTCTGATACGAGCGGGATTGTACATGTATTTAAGACCATCTGTTCAGGACTGTTAGCACCCTTCCAGGCAGTCCTCGGAATCATCCCAAACTTCGCACATTCTGTGTTTGGTGGTGTGCCATTAATTCTAGCACTTGTTGCAGGAATCCTGTTTCTATTCCTACTACTACGCTATGGCAAGCCTATTCACCGGCATCACTCCAAGCGATGTGGAGAAAGCTCTCCTAGAACGGAAGTGCCGTGAGCGCATAGTGCAACTTTTTGGCATACCTCGTCTACGGAAACTTAATACAACATGGTTTCTGTCGTTCAGACCAATCTGGCAAGATTGCATCTTACCTGATCTATGCTGCCTGCTTTGCGGTGAAGAATGCGTGCTAGACACCTGTCTAACACTCCCATCAGTCATGCCAACGGATATCGATACTCTGCTGGACCCGATAATGGCCCATGCTCTGTGTTGTCCCCAGAGGCTACCAATCCTGATGACGGCATTCATTGAAATCTCACAGACGCTTCCTGCTGAGGTACGAGATGGATCAACAGGCACACAGGTAACAACGGACACGGACATTGCTGCGGCATCCTATGCTGAAGGCGATGCTTCTCATCTCTGTGCAGTTAACCTTCTGAACGAGGTATTCCAACTGTCACCGACATCGGTAGACGATCTTTTGTCTACAGAAATAGGTGATTTCATGTTTACACCAGACCCTTACACTGACTTTGATTCGGCTCACAGTGTACCAGGGACGCAATGAAATTTGGCCTCCATATTTTCAAAGCAGAACAAAACTTGGATCTCTTCCTAAAATTGAACTTTTTCTTTTTCTCTATTTTTTGAAAATACATGGCAACTCAATCTGCTTACAGTAGAACTATTCATATAAAACAGACTTTTTTGAATACTTCCAGGGACACATTGTCACCTTATTTTACTATAATTTCATTTTAGCATCAAGTTATGAAATGGCTTTTGATTTTTGAAAAACTTGTCAACCATTTCGTATATTTCTGTTTATTCATTCATGTTGCATTTTATTTATAATATATGCTTAGAATGAAAAAAGCTTTAAAATGTACAGTACCTATTGCATTTAACAGTTTATTTTAAACTTCTTTTAATATGCTTTTAGAAATGTTTTTAGCAACATGTGGTACTCAATTTAATGTTTAGCATTTAATGTTTAGCATTTAGTATTATCGTTCATTCGAAAGTGGAGTGGGTGTTGTATTCCGCTTTAGGTGTCCGTATATAGGCTTTCCTGAAACATGTCCTTATATAGACACAATTCGCATTGCCCTTATATAGGCATAAAATCCCAGTCCTTATTTAGGCATTAGCCATGCACACCATATACAGGCATGGTCACCGACATCCGTCCACCCTAACGTCACAACGAGTTTTTAGAAATCAGACCCTTAAGCTCTTGGGAGTTCCCCTAGCACAGGATTATTGATTTCTCCAAGAACTCATCTATTATGTATGAACCGCTATACCTTAAGGGTTCATTCCTGACGTCTTCCTCTGTCCGACTTCACGTCAATGCCAACATTCCAAGGCACCTACCAGGTATAAATATACCTTCCCTTGCCCAAGCAAGTTAGGAGGAGACCTCGACTTTAGAGGAGCCTGTGTCCCGGCCTGACGCACTGAGAAGAGACGCTGTCATCCCTGCTCACAGAGAATCCAGCTTCCAGTGTTCTGACTCCCTTCGCGGGGTGTTAGAGTTCGAAGATCCGGAAAGAGATTCCCACCTGTCTCATTCTCAAGGTATGGAGCTGAATAGAACCTAGAGGGACTCTTGGCATATCAGACTCTTAGTATACCATACTATAGAATACTTCACCTACTTCTTACCTTGTCCTACACCTAGGTTAGGTTAGGTACACTAGGGTAGAACTAGCTTAGAGATGCATCGTATGAGTACTCGCATTTTTAGCTTATGTTATTTATGTATATGAATATATGTGTGATAGCTAAAAGATAATGCTAGCGCAGTATTATTTCTTTCTACTGCTTACGCTGTACATTATATATCTTGCATATTGTCTTGTGATCATAACAGCTCATATCTCTTACACGAGAAACAAGACTGTTCAATAAATCCTTTTTATTGAAACGCCCGTCTATTCTTTCTGTGTAACTCTGAAGAAACTAAGCATGCACGATTAGCTGAGTGAAACTGTTATCTATTATTTCCACGATTCTGAGAGTGTTCCGATTCTAAAGGGAAACAAAGTTGTCATGTTTATGCGGTTGCCAGAAACTACTCCCTTCTTGTTTACAAGGAGTTTCTAGTGGCCTCTGAGCTAGCTGGCACAAAGTAATTAAGTTTAATATACTCGATAGGGACATACTGACCTCAGTCCTATGTCAAACCTATAGGGTATATTATTCCAATGCGCAGAGCCTATTAGGGAAATAGGAACTACACTACATGGCGCCCAACCGTTTGGTAAGGCAGTAATTGAACGCTAGATACTGAGTAACTCTGTCGTGCTTTTCTCAGATACCCCTACTCACATACTCCATAAGACGTCTGGAGTGGGTAGGGTTAAGTATCCGCCAAAGCTAAATAGTACAAAAAAAAACTACATATTAGCTATTTGGTTTGTTCAACGTTGAATGATACAGTGTTCCAAAATATTGTGCACCTTATCTTTTGTTTCCTTGAAACTTGTGCTACATTTTTCAAAAAACAAATGTCCATACACGGGGACAATGACACCGGGAACGGTGTAGCTGCGGCTCAACCAGTCGTAACAGCTTTTAACTTTACACGTTTAAATGAAACCGAGGAGGGTGTTATAGACATCGCTCCAAACTTAAGAAGAGCCATCTCTCTAAAACTCATAAAACACGGCCTACCACCAAGAGGTGGTAGAGCAGTTTTGTGATAGAGGCACACGAATCCTTTCAGACAGAGGTATTCTATTCATGGATAGTATTCCCAGAATCAAATCCAGTAACAAGAGTGTTTCACTTCTACAAAGAAGATGAACCACCAGAGGAATATATTCCTTTCGAGGATATTGAAATTCCACTCACATACCAGGAGCATAATCTCTGGTTTAAAGGCGCCCTAAAACATGACAGAAACATTACCAGGCTCGGTCCACTAGGTAGACCAGGAGCAACATGGCCGATTCTAGCCGGCTACACTCCTCACCCTGACCTCGATATAATGTCAGACGAGGAATTACTTACTCAACTTACAGAGTTAATAAAAATTTACAATTAGTCCAATATGTCATGCGGACTTTCACAGTCCAACCACCATTGACCATTCCAAATCAAACCCCTCAACAGGGGAATACACTAAAAATTACTCCACAGACTTTATACGCAGTCATGGGTAAAATGCCCACAAAACGTAAGCAAATTCCATTCTGGATAGCTCAAAAAATTACTCAAATCGAAGCAGTATTTCCTAATACTAGCCCTTATGAGAAACACAGAATCCTAACAATCTGTTTACCAATGGGGATCACACCACAACTGGAAGATTGCACCACTTGGGGCGCAGTCTTTGCTGCCATCTATACTAAAACACATGGTGTTCCGTCAATTGCAGTAATACCAGATGTCCTGAAACAAATTCAAAACGAATACGGGGCAGAGCCTGCTCTGAATTTAGGTATGAAATTACTGAAAAACTTCGACCAGGTCTCAACAATAATATTATCTAATATTAAAGGAGAGGCAGCATCAGTGGCGATCCGCCAACGCTTAAGGGAATTTGATGTAACAGAACATCAAACTGAACTACCCAGAATAATTGAACAATCTTATGCAGAATTAGACAGAGATAGTTTGGGTGGAAAACCTTTGAAGCCAAAACGATCTGAAAGTCCTGAGAAGGACTCTATTAAACAAACTCCTACATCTTCTAAAAAGAAGTGGGAAACTAATAAACAAAATTCAAACGAGACACGTTCTCAATCCCGAGGTAGGTCTCCTCAAAAGGAGCCCTCTGAAAGGAGGTATAACCTCAGGAATAGGGATAATTTAAGAAAACCTGACAGGTATCAAGATACTGTTACACGTTCCTCTCGTACCTTTCAGATATCGTCACAGACATCGGAAAGAAGAGGATGGTCAGAACATAGAGAAGAACGTGTGAAATCAAAAGACGACAAACACGTTCAGAAAAATAAATCAAAACCTCAATTCTCAAAAGAAGGTAGCAGGTCTGAAGATCAGACATGCCGAGGATACTGAGAACACAACTCAAGAACGGAGAATGGGCTCAGACAATGCTGGACAGTGCAGCAGAAGTCACAATAGCTCGCCAGAACCTGAAAGAACTTCTGGAGATAGTGGACTTGAATGAGTACATCACAGTAGAAACTGTAGACACCAGGGTTAGTACTCCACAAACGTTATATGAAATAACACTCCGAATGGAGGGAGACATACCAAGAAAGGTGAAAACACTCTTTTGGGAAAAACTTTCAAGGGGTTATGATATACTTCTAGCAGAAAAAGACTGGCCACCACAGTTTGTCAGGGAGTGCCCACATGGCGAGGACATTGTTATGCCTGCCTTCTCCAACCATATTCCAATTCACCTAAAATATAATTATGCCAGAAAATGGGCAGTTGGCCAGGCCCCAGCATTATATAAAAATCATGTAGGATGGGATGAGGACTCACCTCACCATAAAATACATCTCAAAAATGAACCTACTGCACAAAGGCAGTACCCAATAAAGCAAGAAGCTAAAAAACAGGTCAGGGAGATCTTAGATCAACTTGAATACCAAGGGGTGATTGAAACATGCACCACCTCAATGAACAATCCTTTGTTTCCTGTATACAAACCAGACAATACATATCGTCTAGTTTTGGATTGCAGACACTTAAACACATGTTCTAAAACATTTGCAGTGCAAAATGCACATAGTACAGCATTAATGAATAACATTGTGCGCAAAAAATATAAAACCACATTGGATATTTCAAATGGTTTCTTTTGTCAAAACATAGCACCTGAAAGCAGGTACTTAACAGCTTTCTCAATAATGGGGACCCAGCGTCAATTTTGTAGACTCCCACAAGGGTTCAAGAATAGCCCGGGGTTATTCTCAGCGAGGGTAACAGAGTTACTACAAATTTATGATAATGAGGCATTGTCATATGTCGATGACATCTATCTGACAGACGATGACCTAGATAGGCACTTGAACAGGGTGAGTACCATTATATTGGGCTTCGCCTCTGAGGGCTATAAATTCAACTTTAAAAAATCCAGAATTGCCCATCTCAATGTCCTTTTCCTAGGATATGAGCTTTCAAGTGAAGGCAAGAGCTTGGCAGCTAACTTTTAGAAAAGTGTGCGCTGCTCCAACCTCCAAAAACGCTGAAAAATTTACAATCCATCTTGGGTTTCCTAAATTTTGGAAGAACTTACATTCTAAATTACGCAGAAAGGGTTAAACCTATCTACGAATTAATCAAACCTGATTTTTCAACAAAACATTGGACACAGGAACACACAGAAATCCTGCGTTCACTCCAAGCTAACATGTTAGCAACAAATCCCTTACAAACACGCGTAAATACACGCAATTTAGTGATCCGAATAATTTCGGGTCAATGCGGATTCACCTATTTAACATTTAATGAGGGTGAAAAAGTACCAATAGCATACAAATCACATTTGTATACACAAGCAGAAATGCGCTTCACTTCAATATAAAAAAATTCTGACAGCAGTTCAAACCGCTGTAGCAAAAGAAAGAGCTCTAGCCCAAGGAAAACGCATTATTGTCGTAACTCCAGTACCAGCCTTAGAGGCGGTTACAAAGGCGAGCAATCCGAATGCAAAAGCTTTACATCCTAGATGGATACAATGGGTTAATTCTTTTGCTGCAACAGATGTTGAATATGTTTTTGATCCTGATTTAAAAACACAAGCGTTCCTGCAATATGAACATGAATGTCCTCTGCCCACTGAAATTCTGCCTCTCGATCAGTACGAATTTATAATTTACACTGACGGATCAGCACAACCCGCTACAGGGAGTAAACAAGCTTACAGTGCAGCATGAGCAATCGTTAAAGGACGCATGCAAGATGGTAACTTCAGACCAATGGTCACTAAAACTCAATCTCTAGGAGATTGTACAGCTCAGCGAGCTGAACTACAAGCATTCAAACTGGCACTTGAAAATACAGATCGCGAATTCCCCACACTTATAGTGTGCGATTCTTTTTACTGTGTTCAGTCGTATAATGAAAATATACAAAATTGGCTTGAAAATGGGTTCAAAGATGCAAAAGGTGGCACAATAAAGCATAAAACACTTTGGGAACAAGTAGTTCAGTTAAAAAACGAACTACCAAAAGCTCACGTGATACACACGCTGAGTCATCAACGTGATGGCGTTCACGTTGCAGGGAATTCATTGGCTGACGAAGCCGCAAAGGGGGCTGTTCAAACGGCTTCCGTAGCTGCGATCACTCGTTCAAAAACGAGAATAGACAGTGAGATATTGTTGGCTGTCAATGCTTCAAGCAAAGGCAGTGGTGCAGCGTTACCCAAAAAATTTCCACTCAAGTACTCTTATGTAATTGATGCAAACAACGTTCCTTTTGCTCGAATCCCTGGAGTGGGGGATAGGGTAATTCCAAACATGGAACGTAGAGCAGCTTTGATTTATGAAGCACATCTGGGGGAGGGTCTGTCACATCAAGGGATCTCTAAAACAATATTAACATTAAAAGAGATGTACTGGTGGCCTGGAATGAATACACAGATTCACATCTTCATCGATGACTGCATAGACTGTAATATACAGCGTGATGCAGAACGCCATCAGACACCAGACTACGAAGTAGCCTGCCCAGTACAGACACCATTGTTAGACAGCATTAGACTATCTACGCACAGGCATCCCTATGGACAAATGCAATCCCACAAATACTAAGTTAAGGTTCCTATGGATATGGCCTCAGCGCTCGGCGGACGCTCGAACTGTTATAAAAGATTTGCGAGTCTTTATCGGCACATACGCAATAGGCACACTACATTCTGAACAGGGCCCTGCGTTTAGCTCTCGGGCTTACAAAGAAGCCATGGCCAGTTTGGGCGTTGCATTGCGGTACTCCTCTCCGTTTCATCCTGAGGGAAATTCTGTTGTGGAAAGGAAAAACCGGGACATAAAGTAGTCTATAACAGCTAGAGTATTAGGCTCGGGTGATGGGTGGGTCAAACATCTTTATGGGGTCCAACGCTCATTAAATAATTTGCCAAGAAGTTCTCATGGGGGTCACTCCATATGAGGTCCTATTTGGGACAAGAATGTGGGTTCCTGATCTCGAATGTAAAGGCACAGTGGTGGAAAATAAACCCTTTGATATCAAAGATCGTTTGGCTGTTTTACAGGATCTAAATGAACTAAGATCGAAACAAAGCAACGTGTTCCTGAAGCCAACCACCAGAAGAGAGAAGATTGCGGACAAGAAGGAATTTGGACCTTCTTACAGACAACCAGTACCTGTCCTAGCCGTCCATGGAACAAGAACAGTACTTCTGCCGCCCCTTGCTGGAAAAAAGGAGAAAAGATTTGTGTCAATCGACCTCATCAAACCACAGTATGTGGCCAATACTAAATAGTAGGCCTCGTGGACTCCGACCTAGTAGCAGATGCACTCCTCTCGCTACTATCCAAGAGGTTCAGACTGAAAGACTCATAACCATCGAGAATTCAGCAGTAACAGATGAAGGACTAAGCAACAATGCTATGGAACTCATCCCTCTTGAAACTCAAGTAACAGTTCGTCCAAATACACCTGTCTACACCAACGTAACAAGTGATCAACTGGTTCCAGCGATTTCAACAAATCCTGATGCAATTCCAACAATTGACCGAACTGCTTCTGGCTATTTCATTAACTTTGATACGTTTTCTGAGGATCCGAGTGAACCTGAAACGACGCCAGCATCAAAGACTTTCAAGCAACAAGTACAAGACCTTTTTCATTTCCTGAAAGAGACTTATCTGGTTTCACCATGGATTGAAATATGGATTATTTCTGGAATATTTTTCTTTCTGCTTTGGCTAGCTTTGGTTGTGACTCTTAGCATGCTCATAAATGGCAGATACATCCGTATGGACACTGAAAGTAAAAATGTGAACTTACTTTTGAAACCACACAAATCTTCCCATCGTGAAACAAGAGACTTGTCAGCAGTGAACATCACAGCCGTTCCAATACAGGATGGTATAGTGTGGGACAAAACCGATTTCGACATATTCGGCCCGACGGAACTTGTGAACATTCCACATTTATTTAAAATTTCATTAAGTGATTTTATTACCTCCAGTACCTATTCTGATGATTGGGACTTTGAGACTGTAAATGATATGATGTCTGATCTAGAAAGGTCTGCTGCGTTCTCTAACAATGAATATTTAGAGGGTTCATCAGACTATGACCAGCTTTATTGTTACAACCACTATGGTCATCATTTCTTGCATAAATCTGCAACACCTAGAAATGTTTTTATGTTTAACCAATGGGAACATTGTCCTGCACCACCAAAAGGTATTTCAAAAACGTTTGCTAAAAAGTTTCCCTATTTTTCAGGGTACAATACATCTGATCCAGAAACATTTTTCTATAAGAATGTAAACAAAACAGGTCAGAAATGTATGTTAACTAATACAAAACAGATTTATTCTGCAGCCTTTACTACCCAACTGTCTAGACAAGGATTTGACTTTTGGAAAGACACAATAGACACAAAAACTGTCTGGGGTTCTAAAGATTGGCAAGTGCAGGGTATTGAAGCTTTGTTTAGAGCATGTATCATCCCACGTCAAATAATGTTTTCGAATGACACTAGGCAACAAACGTCTTGCCTTGGTTTAGCCAAGATCAAAGACATGAACACACCTTCTGTGCCAACACCTGCAAGTAATAGCACTACACAGGGAGCGGTCACAGTAGACACAATACTACAAAACAACAGAACTGATCCTGATTGGAAAAAATGGTTACTCTGGCCCACAGACACAAACATCTGTCAAGAAAGATTCCTGAATAAAACACAGGGCTTTACAATCCATAGGCCAGACCCATGATATGTTCAAAGACAACATCCAGGGGTAGTAACAACATACAGTGTAGGAAAATTGTGCCTCGACTGCTTACAAAAATCTACACTCGAGGATGTGAAACAACACTTATCTTTACTTAAAGAAGACGCAGACCTTAGGGAATTCTTGCTAGGACCAAGAAAACCACGTCAAAAACGTTTCATATATTCCGGCATTTATGCTGCTTATAATGAGATATGGAAGGTTTCACAGGCAGAGGCCGCAGAAAGAATGCGTGAACTTGATCGTATTAACTTAGAAAAATCTCTCACTGTGGTCGACAATGAGTTAACAACTTTGTCATCCAGAATTTATTCATTGGACAACATTGTATCCTCTGCTATTGACATACTGGAACAAGATCTAGCCATGTTACAACAAGGCCAATCTCAGTTACGTTCTATTATGTTATTAAGCTGGACGCTGCAATTTTTGCGTGCGGGCTATGTGCCTTGGCGTTTTATCAACACGTCGTCTCTGTTTTCGGAATACAATCTAACAGATAAACAGATCGAACTGGCACAAAGGGGAGCAAAGTATACAGTGTTGAGCATTGAAAAACTGGAAAAATTACCATTCATAGTGGCAGAAAAACCAGCTACAGAATGGCTTATTCATGGCAAAATAACTCTGCCTGTCACTACTTTTCAGTTTCAGTATTGCCTCAAACAAATGCAAGCAGGCAAATATGAAAGGTTGGGTAAAGAATACATTAAGACATCCTGGGATTTACCTTACGAATACAGATGTTGGAGTGGGGATCGTGAAGGGTTTCTAAGTGGTACACACTGTGAAAATGCACTAAGCGGTTCACTCATATGTCAGGACATTTCTTTGCACGGGGCTTGTAATGGTTCTGTGGCAAATGTATCCTGTCACCTGCAAGGTACACCAGCTGCTGTGGTTAATCAAACGTTTGGCCAACTTTCTAATGGGAGTTACCTCATGTTGAATGATCAGAGTTGCTGTGGCATGTTGCCAGGAATCCCATATCTGGTAATGGTCGACTCCAGGGTCACTTGCTGTATGCAAGTATTGTTCCCCCAAACAGAGACAGTCAGGGAGTCGCCTCTATGGCCTTCATTGAATGTTTCTTTTATATGTTTTGATACTTTAAGCAGAATGAAAGCCATGCTTTTGCAACAGACCGTGCCTTTGACCTCGGCCAAAGAAACCTATGATTTACAAATTGCAAGGACTTCGGCTGAGATACAGGCATTAATTCGTACAAACTGCCCTATACATTTCGCAGAAATGATGGGACGTATCTTAAACATGTCTGATACGAGCGGGATTGTACATGTATTTAAGACCATCTGTTCAGGACTGTTAGCACCCTTCCAGGCAGTCCTCGGAATCATCCCAAACTTCGCACATTCTGTGTTTGGTGGTGTGCCATTAATTCTAGCACTTGTTGCAGGAATCCTGTTTCTATTCCTACTACTACGCTATGGCAAGCCTATTCACCGGCATCACTCCAAGCGATGTGGAGAAAGCTCTCCTAGAACGGAAGTGCCGTGAGCGCATAGTGCAACTTTTTGGCATACCTCGTCTACGGAAACTTAATACAACATGGTTTCTGTCGTTCAGACCAATCTGGCAAGATTGCATCTTACCTGTTCTATGCTGCCTGCTTTGCGGTGAAGAATGCGTGCTAGACACCTGTCTAACACTCCCATCAGTCATGCCAACGGATATCGATACTCTGCTGGACCCGATAATGGCCCATGCTCTGTGTTGTCCCCAGAGGCTACCAATCCTGATGACGGCATTCATTGAAATCTCACAGACGCTTCCTGCTGAGGTACGAGATGGATCAACAGGCACACAGGTAACAACGGACACGGACATTGCTGCGGCATCCTATGCTGAAGGCGATGCTTCTCATCTCTGTGCAGTTAACCTTCTGAACGAGGTATTCCAACTGTCACCGACATCGGTAGATGATCTTTTGTCTACAGAAATAGGTGATTTCATGTTTACACCAGACCCTTACACTGACTTTGATTCGGCTCACAGTGTACCAGGGACGCAATGAAATTTGGCCTCCATATTTTCAAAGCAGAACAAAACTTGGATCTCTTCCTAAAATTGAACTTTTTCTTTTTCTCTATTTTTTGAAAATACATGGCAACTCAATCTGCTTACAGTAGAACTATTCATATAAAACAGACTTTTTTGAATACTTCCAGGGACACATTGTCGCCTTATTTTACTATAATTTCATTTTAGCATCAAGTTATGAAATGGCTTTTGATTTTTGAAAAACTTGTCAACCATTTCGTATATTTCTGTTTATTCATTCATGTTGCATTTTATTTATAATATATGCTTAGAATGAAAAATGCTTTAAAATGTACAGTACCTATTGCATTTAACAGTTTATTTTAAACTTCTTTTAATATGCTTTTAGAAATGTTTTTAGCAACATGTGGTACTCAATTTAATGTTTAGCATTTAATGTTTAGCATTTAGTATTATCGTTCATTCGAAAGTGGAGTGGGTGTTGTATTCCGCTTTAGGTGTCCGTATATAGGCTTTCCTGAAACATGTCCTTATATAGACACAATTCGCATTGCCCTTATATAGGCATAAAATCCCAGTCCTTATTTAGGCATTAGCCATGCACACCATATACAGGCATGGTCACCGACATCCGTCCACCCTAACGTCACAACGAGTTTTTAGAAATCAGACCCTTAAGCTCTTGGGAGTTCCCCTAGCACATGATTATTGATTTCTCCAAGAACTCATCTATTATGTATGAACCGCTATACCTTAAGGGTTCATTCCTGACGTCTTCCTCTGTCCGACTTCACGTCAATGCCAACATTCCAAGGCACCTACCAGGTATAAATATACCTTCCCTTGCCCAAGCAAGTTAGGAGGAGACCTCGACTTTAGAGGAGCCTGTGTCCCGGCCTGACGCACTGAGAAGAGACGCTGTCATCCCTGCTCACAGAGAATCCAGCTTCCAGTGTTCTGACTCCCTTCGCGGGGTGTTAGAGTTCGAAGATCCGGAAAGAGATTCCCACCTGTCTCATTCTCAAGGTATGGAGCTGAATAGAACCTAGAGGGACTCTTGGCATATCAGACTCTTAGTATACCATACTATAGAATACTTCACCTACTTCTTACCTTGTCCTACACCTAGGTTAGGTTAGGTACACTAGGGTAGAACTAGCTTAGAGATGCATCGTATGAGTACTCGCATTTTTAGCTTATGTTATTTATGTATATGAATATATGTGTGATAGCTAAAAGATAATGCTAGCGCAGTATTATTTCTTTCTACTGCTTACGCTGTACATTATATATCTTGCATATTGTCTTGTGATCATAACAGCTCATATCTCTTACACGAGAAACAAGACTGTTCAATAAATCCTTTTTATTGAAACGCCCGTCTATTCTTTCTGTGTAACTCTGAAGAAACTAAGCATGCACGATTAGCTGAGTGAAACTGTTATCTATTGTTTCCACGATTCTGAGAGTGTTCCGATTCTAAAGGGAAACAAAGTTGTCATGTTTATGCGGTTGCCAGAAACTACTCCCTTCTTGTTTACAAGGAGTTTCTAGTGGCCTCTGAGCCAGCTGGCACAAAGTAATTAAGTTTAATATACTCAATAGAGACATACTGACCTCAGTCCTATGTCAAACCTATAGGGTATATTATTCCAATGCGCAGAGCCTATTAGGGAAATAGGAACTACACTACAAGGTGTAAAGGCACTTCGGACACACTTGAACACACTTGAGAGAGACATCCAGTGAAAAGAATTAGATTACTTTACATCTGGAAACACCCAGATACTGGTGGACATTAAGCATAAACTAACTAATACAATGAGGTAGATTTCAGAGAAACTCACTATCTATGTAATGAGATGATTGTCAAGAAACACGGAGAAGGAGATAGGACAGGAAAAGCACTTGCTAGATTGCTTCATAAACCCTGGGTCAATGCGTACATTACACAGTTTATAGATGACAATATGGTAGTGCATTCCAACACATGTGACATGAGCAAACTTTATTAGGGTTTCAAACTAAGTTATATTAGATTAACATGAGGCCCACATCAGTCCATATAGTTAAATTACATCCATCTACTGTGGTAGGACAATGCACAAAGACAAAACCTAGATTCCCCCTTTACAGTAGAAGAAATTGTGATTCAGCGTATGCCAGGAGGTTCCGATGGTATGGCTACCTTGTTTTATAAAGAATACGCACATATATTAGCACTGTGCCTGCTGGCAGCCTATAAAGAAGCTCTGCACACTAGTAGCTTGCCACCGTTCCTTCAGGAGGCCTAATAGTCACTATATTAAAACCAGATAAACCCCCTGAAAAGTGTATACTTATAGATACCACTTCCATGATAAACATCAACAGTTTTAATAAACAGAATGGCTAAAATAAAAAAAACGTCGACATCAAGGTCCTGGCAAAATTGATAGCAAATAGAACAGCTCTGTTATTGTCTGATATTGTGAGTTCCAATCTGTCGGTGTTTATACCAGGACACTCCACTACCCACAATTTGCGCACCACGTTTCAGCGTCTGCATTCTCCAAACCCTCAGCTGGAAATGTTCGCTATTTTCTTGGATGCAACCAAAGTGTTTGATTTGCCTGTTTGGAAATACCTCTTCATGATATTGGGGTGCAGAGGCTTTAGCGGCCAATTCATGAATGGGATTAGGCTGCTATATGAGAAGCCCACTGCCTGTCTCCATGTCAACGTAACAGTGCCCCTCCATTCACTATAGACAGAGGCACCAGACAGGGCTGCACTCTCTTGCCCATATTATTTGCAATAGCTATGGAAACCCTGACTGCCAGCCTGCGTCAACACCACTCAGGCAAAGGCCCGTTACACCACCTAGCGACTGGTAATATCAATGTACATGAATGACGTTACAATATATATTAAAGAACCTGCAAACAATATTCCACCAATTGTAAGCAAATGTAATAACTTCGGCTGCCACACAGGAATGACCATAAACTGGGCCAAGTCGGTCATGTTCCTCCTTACTCAGGTTACGTGGAAATGTGATCCTTAATTCCCATTAAGCTGGAGCACAATTGCTAAGTAACTGGGCATATGAACTAGCAGAAATGTAGATGATATATGGTGAGAAAACTATGGGAAAACACTTACATGGCTGGAGAAGCAGGTATCTCTTTTCTCTAGACTGCCACTGTTTATAGCAGCCAGAATCGCAATTGCTAAGATGGTTGTACCCCTCAAGATCCTGCACCTCTTTGTTGTTATTTCTGTTGCACTCCTTAGGCACTTTCTTAATTGTATTTGCTCAGATCTCACTAGCTTCAAGTGGGCTGCTAGACAACCCAGAGTTGCGTGGAAGGTCCTTACACTGCGATTCGACTAGGGCGGAATCTGCGCACCAGTCTTGAAATTGTACTACTGCTGTGCCTACGCACAATTTGCTAACTACTAGCACTATTCTACACCCTTCCAAGTGTGATGGGTTAGCGTGCCAGTTGTTAATGCCGGCGCACGCGCCGGAAATGCACGTCCCCCGCGTTCACGCCGGAAGGTGTAGCGCGTAGTTAAAATAAAGGTGGGCGTGACCGCCGGGGGTAGTCCGCGCGTGAGCACCAACGCTGTGTACGCGTCTCCTCATTTGCAGCACGCACCGCGATAGCGCCCCCGTTAGCTCAGTGCCCTGATATGTAACACCAACCACAAAGGACCATAGAAACTGATAATGTGGCGCCATGCCCACTTAACTGTCATATGCTCCTCTATGATACGCCCTACAGCTGAAATGCAGATTTTCCACAGTTTTAATGGGTAGAAAATCATAATTTTATTAAAGGCACGGAGGCTAATATTATGCATTATACCTTTATTGCTCCCCAAACACAGCAGCAACAAACACTTAGAATTAGAATACACCAAAAAACTCTAGAACGTAGAACATGCATATACTCCTAGAACAGGCAGCCATCTTCCTCTTTAGTAGCTGCGAAATAAACAAAGTCCAAAACTCAAATCCAATCGATGAATCTGTAATCCGAACCATACGATCTTCTCCAACCTTGACCGGCTTACTCCTTCTTAACCTAAAAAATAAAATAAATAAATTATAAATAGGGCGGGCACAGCGGAGGGATAATATTAGCCTCCGTGCCTTTAATAAAATTATGATTTACTACCCATTAAAACTGTGGAAAATCTGCATTTTATGGCAAGGCCCGGAGGCCAATATTATGCATGTTCAAAGTTCATCCAAAACTCTCTCCAACACATTTTCCACAGGTTTAAAATAAAATCTTTTAAAAGTCGAATCTTTTGTCCAATCTGCAGCCCTCAAAATTCCACTCAAACTAAAACCCTTCATAAAGGCCTTACAAGCCATAGCCCCCCTAACCGAATGTGCCCCAAATACACTAACATCCACCCCAGCCTTAAGCATTACTCCTCTTACCCACCTAGATAAAGTTGGGGTTGAAACAGCTTTAAAAGGCTTCATATACGAAATCAACAACTGTGAACAACCATCCTGCCTTAACCCTAAAGTCCTCTTCTCATATTCCTTTAGACAACTAACCACACACAAAATCCTGTTACCCTCCAAAAGTGCGTAAAAAATTGTCCTAGACCATAGTCTTTGTCCTTTTCCTAATATCAAAACAAACACCCTCTGGTTGATAACATCTTGAATTAACCTCCAAAGCCCTTATATCTGAAACTCTTCTAAAGGAAACCAAACACAAAAGCATAGCTAACTTCCAAGACAAAAGTTTCAAGTCCAGTCCTGAATTTGCTCCCCAGCTTACCAGCTCTTTCAAAACCACTGATACATCCCAAAGAGATCCATACTTAGCTTTTGGTGGAAGCACAACTCTAACGCTCTTAACCAATCTTTTAACTAGAGCATGTTGTCCAACCGGAACACCATCGACTAAAACATGCCCTGCCGAAATCGCGGACCTAATCAAATTAACTGTATTATACGCTAATCCACTATTATACTGAACTGATAAATAATTTGCAACCTCCACTATAGGAGCTGATATGGAATCCAAACCCCTTTCAATACACCAATCACACCATCTTCTCCATGCAGACCCATAGACCTTTGATGTTCCCTTAGACCATGATTTAGATATGAGCTCCTCAGCTTCCTTTGATAATCCATGCATTTGCCATATTCTCCTGAAATCAACCATGCTACTAACCTCAGCTGACCTGACACTACCAGATCGTGAACGTTCCCCTGCGCATCCAACAGGATTTCTCTGAAATTCGGCATAATGATCGGGTCTTCTATCAAAAGATTCATCAAATCTGGAAACCACACTTGAGCTCTCCAAAAGGCGTTACCAAAACCAACTCTGCTCGTTCCCTTCTGACTTTCGTCAACACCCTCTGAATCATTGCAAAAGGAGGAAAAGCATAATTCCTCCCCTCCTTCCACACCTGAAGGAATGCATCGATTCCCTTTGCCTCCGGATCCGGTCTCCAGCTGTAAAAATCTTTCAACTGAGTATTCAGTCTGTCCGCAAACAGATCCACCTGCAAAGCCCCCACTTCTGCAGTAACCTCACAAAAACCTCTCTGTTCAACCTCCAATTGCTCACATCCCTGAGGTATCTTGAATACCAATCCGCTTCTACGTTGCTCAACCCTGGGATATACTGTGCTTGAACCATAATTTCTTTCTCCAAACAAAACCTCCAAAACTCCTTGGCTAGTTCCGCTAATCCCCTCGACCGAGGTCCCCCCAACTTGTTCACATACCGAACTGCCGACATGTTGTCCATTTTCAACAGAACACAACACTTCACTTGATCCCTTAAAAAACTCTTTATCGCAAAAGACCCTGCTAAAAGTTCCAGACAATTTATGTGCACTCTTCCTTCTTCCTTCGACCATTGTCCCCCTATCGACACAGACCCACATCTCGCACCCCATCCGTGCAGACTCGCATCCGACTCTATCTCCATCTCCGGCACTTCCCCGAATATCGCCCTTCCGTTCCATGCTTCCAAACTCATTAACCACCAATCCAATTCCTCTTGAGTCTCTTGATTCATCTTTACCCTCTGAGAATACCTCGTATCCTGTCTCAAATGAAAGGCCTTCAATCTCTGCAACGCCCGATAATGAAGGGGTGCTGGAAATATTGCTTGAATCGATGCCGACAACAGACCCAACAACCGAGCCAGCTGTCTCAACGTAATACACTCTGCACTCCTCACTCTTTTCACTTCCTTCCTGATTTTCCTCACTTTCTCCATTGGCAATCTCAATACACATTCCAACGTCTGTATCTGGAAACCTAAGAAATTCATCTCCTGCATAGGTTCTACACAAGATTTCTCCTTGTTCACAACAAACCCCAGATCCTCTATCACTTTCACCGCAAACTCCGTCTGCTCTCTCGCTAAATTCTCCTCTTCTGCCATTATCAAAACATCGTCCAAGTAAATGATTAAACGAATCCCCCTGGACCTCAGCCAAGCTGCCACTGGCCTCATCACTTTGGTGAAACACCAGGGGGCAGACGTCAAACCGAAAGGAAGACTCTTGAACCTCCAACGATTTCCCTTCCACCTGAACTGCAGATAATCCCTTTGCTCCTGACACATCGGAATGGTCAGATACGCATCCTTCAAATCTAACCTGGTCAACCAATCCCCTTTCCTCAACAAATCCCTTAGCATGTGAATACCTTCCATCTTGAAATGATTGTAACCAACCCAATCGTTTAACTCCCTTAGGTTTATTACTGGTCTCATTCCTTTCCCTTTCTTTTCCACCAGAAACAGATTGCTTACGAAACAACCAGGCACCGCTCTCGCAGGTTCTATTGCCCCTTTCGCCTACAAGGCCTCCACTTCCTTTGTCACCAAATCTTCCATTTCTTTTTGAATCTCAAAATGTTGGGAATCCTCCCCTGCACCGGCGTCCTGATAAAATCTATTCTGTAACCTGTCACCGTTTCCAAAACCCATGGATCCTGAGTAATCTCTCTCCATCTTGAAACAAACAGGGCTAGTCTGCCGCCCAATTTTACATGGATAGAAATAGGGTCTTGTAAACAACTTACCTGAGACACCCCTTGTTCGCCTCTCTGATCGCATGCCTCTTGATCTGCCCCTCTGCCTTTGCGGGAAGAAACCTCCCTGCTCAGATCTGGTGTAACCATATCCTCCACCATAACCTGCTCCATAGGGTCTGACTCCTCTACCAAAGTTACTCCTGGTAAAACTTTGACCTCGGCCGGGGAACCGACCCCGCGTTCGCCCGGCCAATCCAAAAACTCTTCTGATATCTTTCTGCGCTTTCTGCAGCAAATTAAATGTACCTACATATTTCGCCATATCTTTGACGAAATCATCCCTGAAAAGCAAGCCTTCACTCTGCTCCCCTAGCTCCTTGCTTGCCAAGTCTGCGAGTTTAGGATCTAGTTTGAAAAGGATACTCTTCCTCCTTTCCATACACAAAGCCGCATTCGAATTACCAAGAAGGCATATGGCTCTCTGCACCCACTGGCGCATCTCACCTACATCCACACCAGTGTTGTTCGTATGCGCCTCCTCGCACATATCAAAGATTTTTGTTAGTGGCCCCAAAACATCCAGCAGCCTGTCTTGGCATCCTTTCAGCCCTTTGTCTAGACCCCTTCTAGGATCCTTACCACTCTTATTAAGGAATGCCATCATCTTATGATCCAATTCTGGTGTGTAGGCCACCTTACTGTTTAAACTAGGTCTAGGACATTCAGATCTTAACCTAGTTCTGACATCCTTTGGGATCTCTCTCCTAATCCAGTACCTTACGTACTTGACCACATGTTCAACTGGGGTCCACTGTGGAGACAAAGGATGTTGTATCAATAACGGGTCGAACATCTCCTCCCTTGAGGATCCACAAAGTCACCTATTTCAAACTTTATCCCTTTGCCTTCTAACTTCCTTTTTTATTAGGAACCTCTTCCACATCTGAATCCTCCAAACTCGAACTACACGTAAGCTCAACATCACCACTTGTTGAGCTAGAGTCACATGCCGCCACACTATGACTTCTCTTACGCGCCTTTATAGCGCCTCCTTTTGCCTTTATAGCAACCCCCTTTTGAACCTTACGTTCATTTCCTTTTACCTGACTTCCCTTCTCATTATGTCTCCTTTTCTGGGTCTTCTTCAAACCCTGGCCAGACATTCCTGCGACAAAATCTACTTCTTCTGTTGTCCAGAAGTCATCTTCCTCACCAGATCTGTGTCTGGTCTCTTTTTTCCTCATACTTTTTTCCAAAGTATTTTCAATCTTTTTATCCAGAGAAGCTGACATTTCCCCAAACATCTTTTCCATATACATTTTCATTCTCTCTTCCATACTAGCCTCAGCCCCTTCCATTGTATGTTTTTAATTAAACACCACAAAATTAGAAAACTCTATATTCTACTCTCAAAAACTTCTTCAACAAAATCTTTGATCTACAATCTAAATTTTACACAACAATTCAATCTCCTTTACTAACTCTCTATTTTTTATCCTCCAAAGCTCCTAAATCAACCTTCCCTCACTTGTCTAAAATAAAATCCGACCTCACGCTGAACCTCCGAACGAAGTCTGACTGAAATTGACTTCGTTCCGAAAGACGCTTCTATTCATCCCAAAATATGGCCGCCTAACTCTCCCTAAGCTAACTAGAGACTAAACCCATTCACCCAAAATGGCCGCCTCACGTAACGTGAATACGGTGGCCCCATCTGGACTCTCTTCATTGAAGTTTCCCCTTCTCGCGCACCATATCCCTTTGAACACGAGAGGAGAAAGACGCGCTCGAGCGCTACTGCTCGAGCGCAAATATCTCGCGCCTACAATGAAATCACCGTGACAACGAACTGCCACACGCACGATGATCTAACCGCTCACTCCAAAACGGTAACCCCCTATATACTTTACGAAACAACAAGTGTGTTTTTAAAAAAAATCAATAAATTATAAATCGATCTCTCCCAAAGCGCTAAGCTTCTTCCATGAATTTATCCCCCATAGCGACATTTAAACATTTTAACCTTTTAAAATATTAAACTTTTTACCCTTAACATTATAATTCCTCATTTCTATAAATTTAAACACAATCAAATTTTTCAATGATCAAAATTCACTAATAAATCAAACATACAACTTTCATCCTAACTAGTGATTTGAAAGTACTTATCTTGTGCATGAGCAGCAACAAAAGAGGAAGATGGCTGCCTGTTCTAGGAGTATATGCATGTTCTACGTTCTAGAGTTTTTTGGTGTATTCTAATTCTAAGTGTTTGTTGCTGCTGTGTTTGGGGAGCAATAAAGGTATAATGCATAATATTGGCCTCCGGGCCTTGCCATAAAATTGACCTAGTGAGGTGCACTGTTTGGGCCTGGAATCGCCTCAAACAGTGCGCAAAACTAGACTGTTTGCTTGCACACAGGATCCCCATTATACAATACCCAGTGCTACCGTTGACTGCAGACTGGAGAGTCTACTTACAAAGGAAGTGTCTGCAGTTGACCACACTGGAAATTATCTCTAGAGGGCACTTTTAACACAATGCACACAATTTGAAAATATCCCCACTGCACACCATTAGACATTTTACTGTATCGTAGACTTTGGCCCACTTGAAAAACAGTATAACCACATTCCCTGATGTGCTCCTGGCGCTTCAAGCACTCGAGGCACTGCTGAGCTCACAGTATCCAAAGAATCTCATCACCCACTTATACATAACCATGCAACTCAAACCGACCTGAACCCTGGGCACACAGAGGAAACATTGGCTGCATTGTTGCACCCAGACGAGTGCACTCTTACCCAATTACAGATTAAGATTAGTACATATTAACTTCCTCCACAGGATGAATTGTACTCCTGTTTCACTTTGTAGGATGGGCCTTGGGGATGACACTTGCTGTTTATGCTGCGGAGTCCTGGACGCTGACTTTCTACATCTGCGTCGGAGTGCTGGAGAGTGGCCGTTGTCTGGACTTTGGTGTTTAATACACTAGACCAAATTATAGACTTCCAGGAGCAAAGAACCTAGTTGATTGCATTACTAGGGTTTGTTGAGGATGTCCCGGCTAGGGTTAGAAGACTACCAGCCCAAATGTTTATATTAGCTAATCGACCAGTGGCAGTGCACTGGGGCTGCAGGACCTCCCCTCAGGTAAAGTGCTGAGAAAGTATGCCTCCCAAGTCGAGACCCAGGGACATCTGGGGAACATGTATCGCCTATTTGACTGTGACAGAATGCTGATTTACTCCGGTTAGTGGAAAATGCATTCCTAAGGAATCTCCTTGTCCTCCCGAAAAGTTGTTCAACTTTGGTTTGCCACTCTGAACTAGGAGTTCCGTATTTAGCAGACGTGATCAAGATCCAGCCAGTTTTGCTCTGGCACAAGATCTGGTCCTCTGAATTCACAGTGCTCAATTGCTCTATCATAGAGGACTGTCTTAGATCTTCGTCTGCTTTTAAAATCCCCTGGCACAAATTTGTGCGTTATGTGTTGGTTGACATTGGCCATCCTGAGTTTTTTGACTACCCTGAGCTTTGATTAGCATCCAAAGGAAAGCTCTTAAATTGACATGTTTATCGCTACTCAAGGAACTGAGGATATCTACAGAGATAATGAAACCTTCGGTCCGGAGGAACCAGCTAATTCTGACCAGTTATGATATGCAACCTTATCTAGCTAATGTATATAATCCACGCCATAGACTTGTGCTGATTCGGTTCCGGCTGGACATTTTCCATCATTTAACCAGGTCCCCACCATTAATAACTGATCGAATGATCCTGTGTTACGCCCATGCGACAATGTTTCCAAGCAGAGTACTATTCATATTCTCTTTTTCTGTACATTTTACTCAGAGTTGAGAATTTTTTTTATTAAGCCTCTGATAAAACAACTTGGTTTTGTGCACTGTCATCCAACTTTTATTTATCTGCAATCGCTTCTTAGTTTGTATATATGTGCTGTATTGTTGCAGTTCTTATTGGCTGTTATAAGATGTAGGAAGCAGCTGTAGAAACTTTATTCACTACAAGGGGATGTCCCTGTTTGTTTTTATCCATGTGTTTTATTTATCTTTTTAACTATTTCTTTTAATTGATTTTTAATTTAGACACTGTTATATTCTTGTAGCTTTTATGATTCACTTTGTGATTTCAAATAAAGCTTATTTGACTTGACTCTGACTGTGACAGAGCAACAGGAACCCTCAAATTCCATGGACGATACTTAATACCGGAATGCTGAATTGGAACTTTTTTTGAAACTGACTATTGGATTTGCTCGTCCCTGCCAATGCAAATATATATAGAACTGCTGACAACAAAGATACATGGCCACACCCATATAGACACTACAATAATAATATAAAACATGGGATTCTGTAATCCCTGCATAAATGCCAGTCTCTAATTTCTTTATAATCGGCGACTTGTGATGCACCCAGTCACCGATTATAAAGAAAAGACGGTCGAACTTGACTATTATAAGTTATTACAGTCGACTTCTGGTGTAAAAATGCTTGCTGCCAGAGGCAGCAGCCCAGCTGAAAGGCAGGTCAGGTCATGGGGCAAAATTGAAGCAGCTGTTTAAAGCAACAAAAATGAACCCTTCTTTTCTATCTGCTGCACTATTTTTCAATTTACAATGACTAGCAAAGAGAACATGTTTATTTTTTACACTCATTAGAGAAAAACTAGAATCTTTCTGCATGTTCCTACAAATTTGAACTAGTGCAGATTTTTTTTAAAAACTTACCTTTATTGAATTGTTTCTAATATCTGTTTGCAACAATTAACTTACCGATTTTTTATATCTTTAATTGTGCACTAGAGGTTTTATTTTTGCTTCTTCATGTTTGCAAACATGGTCGCTCTTTCATATGAAAGAGCTTAGCACTAAGGTTTTAAGTGGATGTAAGAGGATGTGGCCGGATGGCTAGAGCGGTCAACCTGGCAGCTGGGGAACCAGTTTGAGTCTTGGCAGGGACGCTCAACATCCTGTGTTTCTTACCAAATCACTTAATCTCCCTGTGCCTATCAAAAATGAATGTGTTCGTCTGTAACGTAACTGGTGCTCATGTAACGCGCTCTGATACCTTCGGTCGAGTTCGCACTATATAAAACTCCCCAAAAAAGTGGTTTGTGGAAAAGTTGATCTGTGATCATGCATCATATGGGATAAAGTACCCTCTGGTGCACATTATAAGTATATTGCAAGTCACCTCGGAGTTCCATAACCAATTAAAGGAACTCAGCCTTCGGTTTCGTTCATCTATATGGTTATGGAACTCCTCTGTGAATTGCAATATACTTATAATGTACTGCAGGGGGTACTTTATCCCTTATAAAAGGCCCTCCTTGTATAATGTATAGAGGTTATTGATTAAATTGCCTGATCAAAATGTAGTGTGCTATGTGTTGTAAAAAAGTGTATTGTATTATGATAATTAAGGTGCTGCAATTATTTCATGCATAATCTGCTGCCACAGAACCTGTACCTCTCTTGCAACAGTTTAAGATTTTTTTTTTTAAATACAGCCTCTGAGCGAATGGTAAAGAGATTAACTACACTTTCAGAGCCCAGCAATCCTAGAGCACAAGGGCTGCCTAGACAGTGGGTGCCAATGAGCTGATGGGTGCACCTGACTTCTATGTGCCTTGCCTACCCATAAAGTAAGAACTGCTGCTGTTTTCAGCCTGTTACGACACCGCATTGCATTGCAAACAAGCATTTGCAATGCAATAGGTCTCGCATTTGCGAGAGTTTAAGCTATTGGCATTGTAAATGACAATGCCTTTTATTTATATGTTTTGATAATTAACACATAAATAAAAGGCATTGTCATTTACAATGCCAATAGCTCAAACTCTTGTAAATGTGATACCTATGCAAAGAAGCGGCCGCCATTGTACCGGGCTGCTTAGAAAGTGAAAGCACGCATGGTGCGCTGAATGTTGCAGGAAAGCATGTCGTGCCTGCAGTAGGAGAAACTCATTAAAGAAAATAGTGCTTACAGACTAAATAAGACATACCATGTAACAACCGAAGTAAAAGGGCCAGCTCTCATGGGAGGTTACGAATGAAGACAAGGCAGTACTAAGGAGGGACTAACAAGCCTATTAACGAATCAGAAGCCAGCATTTACGAAGGCCAATGACACAAGCCAATGACAAATATGGGCGGAGAGTGGGCGGGCCTTCTATTCCATACTCCAACACAGCATGACTCGCAGAGCAGCGCATGCGCTGCCCAGGCTCGACCTAAAAAGGGGGTAATATATCAAATGGAATGGACAGAACTGCTTTGTTCTACATGTGATATACCGCCACAAGTAATGTATTAGTGTCATACATAAGCGCATAAAAACACGAAAATGTCACAAATAAAACTTGCTAGCTACGTAGGTGGAAATAAGTTTAAATGTGAGGGTAAATCATTGCAGGTCTTACACCAGTGTCAGTCCATTTCAGTGCAGTGTGGTAGAGTGAAGTGAGGTAGAGTGGAGTGGGGTAGATAGGGTTGATTGGAGTGTGGTAGATGGGAGTGGAGTGGGGTAGATTGTGGTAAATTGGAGTGGGGTAGATTGTGGTAGATTCAAGTCGTTAGATTGTGGTGGAGTGGGGTAGACTGGGGTGGAGTGGGGTAGATTGGAGTGGTGTGGGTTAGATTAGAGTGGAGAGGAGTTGGATAGATTGCATTGGAGTTGTGAGTAGGTAAATTGGAATTTGAATGGGGTAAATTGAAGTGGAGTGGAGTAGAGTGGAGTGGGGTAGATTGGAGTCGAGTCGGTACACTGGAGTGGAGTGGGTTACATTGGGGTACATTGGACTGAGGTGGATTCGGGTGGTTGGAGTAGACTGGAATGAAGTGTGGTAGACTCAGGTAGATTGGAGCAGAGTGGGATAGATCTGAGTGGAGTTCCGTGGATTGGGTTGGATTGCGGTAAATTGGAGTGGGGTGGGGTTGATTGGGTTAGATTGAGTGGATTGGAGTAGAGTGGATTGGAGTGGAGTGGGGTAGACTGGAGTGTAGTGGTGTGGAGTGGGGTGGATTGGAGTGGGGTAGATTGGATCAGAGTGGGGTAAATTGGGTTCGAGTGGGGTAGATTAAAGTGGGGTAGATTGAAATGATGTGAGCTAGATTGGGGTTGGTAACCTGGGGTGGGCTGGGGTAGATTGGAGTGGAGTGGGTAGATTGGGGTGAGATAGAGTGGAGTGGGTAAATTGGGGTGGGGTAGATTGCAGTAGAGTGGGATAGATTGGAGTCCCTTGGAGTGGAGTGGAATAGATTGGAGTGGAGTGGGGTAGAGTAGAGTGGGGTAGGTGGTGTGGAGTGGAGGGGCATAAAGTGGAATGGTGTGTTGTGGCATGAGTAGTGTACATTGGAATGACGTGGAGTCGAGTGGCTGTTGTGTCGCAGAGAGTCTTAGAGTGGAGGGGCGCAGAGTGGAGTGGCATGTCGTAGAATGTAGTGGCTTGGCCTAGAGTGGAAGGACATAGAGTGGAGTGGAGTGGAGTAGTGTGGAGTATGCATGGTGTGGTAGCGCAATTTCATTACAGAAAACACATTTTCAATTGAAATGACCATTACATTTGCACCGACATACAGTTTTACTGCACACAAACGATGTGTGCAAATGTCATCACCTAGTGTATTGATGTGTTTTGATTGTATTCAAATATTTGTTTCCACCACACCTCAGAATTACATACAAAAACAATGTGCTTAATTTGTACTAATTCTGAAATATTCTGACACATCAGCACAGTTTATTTTTTGTTGTTGTGTGCTATAAAAAACATTCTACACCCTCTCCTCTTACATGGGTACTCAGCAGGACTATCACAAATTCAGTTTGAAGTCAGAGAAAGAAAAATAAACACCAAGCTCCCTGGGAGAGAGAGAGCCTGACATTTGACCTCTGTCTTTGATTGCACAGCAAACTTGACAAGAACAAGATTTAAAGGCCTGTTTACAGAAAGCGAGTTGAAGAACACAGTAAACAAGGTTTGGGCAACAGTAGGTACAAACCACAAAGACAATGGTAAGCAAGGGGCGGAAGGCATTCCTAGGTTAAATTTCTGAAAGTCACCAAGATGTCTTTAGCAAACCAGACAGCTGTGCTGTCTGGAAGGCTTAGACCTAAAAAGAGGAACATGCATAAGAAATGCATTTATTTCCAGAAGTTTGTGCCCTCAACTTCAATTGATTTACAGTAGGCTGTGCCTCCCCCTTCTATCACAGTTATTACGAATCAGATCACTGTTAGGAATACTACAGGCCTAATATTGTCTGTGAACCGATAACCCAATTAAAGCAATGAGGCCTCCACTCACTAAGCAAGCTGTCATCTAAAGTAACCTCTGCAACGGCGCCATTATGTAATATCATTTTATTTTTTTGGCTCTCCTAAATGGAGGAGCTCCACTTAAGAAGCCAATAGTTAACTTTTGTGTTTATAGAACTGTAAACCTAAGAAAGGAGAAACATGCCAATTTTACTTATGAACAGTCAACCTCAGACAAACTTTAGGCTGAACTCAGCAGATTTGCGAGACAGATCTCTGGTAGTGCGGAGATGCGGAGAAATGAGTTAATATAAACCGAGATGCGTGGCACTTGGCAGGGCTACAATGATAGCATGCGTACTCAGATTTGCCTCTGGAAACCCGTGGTTCTCAGCTTCCCATTCGTACGACAGTCAACAGGAGAGGCTTGTAAATAACTTCACCAAATTAACTTGAGCCTTGCTGGTTAGTGTATTTTGATTTTGACGCACGTTTTAACGCTGGAATGCAGAGGTTATACAAATAAAGAAAATTAAACATTAGATGAAGAAGAAACAAAATGCAGGGAGGAGCGAAACTGACAAATACAAAAAAATGATACAACAGGGAAATAAAAATAAACACAAGATTCAGAGAAAGAAAGAAGACTATAAAAGGCCAGGAGAGAGGAAGAACGTTTTACTCTAAAAAAATAAATAATTTTGTCCTCATTACACCATCAGTGTCTTGGAATGCTGTTGCTTCTGCTGAAGAAACTGAGTAACTCAGATAGCTGTCTCCAGCTGCTGACTCCACCAGCCTAGCCTCTTCAGCTTTTCCATGGTAATCATTGGACAAGACAGATGTTATTGTCTTTCCACATAGCTTTTCCAGACCCTCTCATAGCTGCCCGAGGCGCCTGCGATGTCTACTTGGGTTACACAATTGGCATACTTCTTTAGCTCCTTGATAGAGGGGGAGCTGCTGATTTACATTTCCTGCATATTTCTCGTCTTGCGAGCAGGACTAGGTAAAAAGTGAGCCTCACTTTAGCATAATTTGTTGAGGTTTTTAACATGGGATCTCTCCCAAAGAACACCAGCTGAGGGCTTTCCTTAATTTGATGACCAGATATTTCACTTAGAGTCTTACTCACACTGTTCCAATAGGATGACAATGCAGAACAGACCATGAACATGTGTGTCATCTGCAGGATGTGCTCCACATTTCAGACAGGAGGACGTCTTGCCTTCTACTTTTGCCAGTTTACTTGGAGTCCAGTAAGCCCTGTGGATGGTAAAAAGGTGATGCCTCCTAAGTGGTGCAGATTTTACTACAGAATATAGAATGTTTAATGATACTTGCCACAAGCGGTTTAAATCAGTCTCTATTAGGTCCTCCTTCCAGATCTAAGATGGTGTAGGGAGATATTTATCTTCCGCCTCAAGGAGGTCCCAATACCAAATTGCTACTTTTTTTTTTTTTAACATTCCATTGCTCTCTAACCAACAATCCAATTTCCCTTTCGCCACCTCCACCCATTCCTGTGATATGCACCATGAGTGCAACTGATAGTATTTAAATCTCAAATTTGTTCCCCAAGTGAGTGCAACCATTTCAGCCTATCCAATTAGTCTGGTCCCGTCTCTAAGAGCACTCCAATAATTTAGACCTGCTTGTTTCAGAAGCTGACTCAATGCATCTTTCAGGCATTCTGGTGTCCCATGGGAATCCCAAATTGTGACAAAGGTTGCGTAATAGGAAATATTAAGGGCTCTCCTAATACTCATCCAAGTCTTTAATGCGGCCACAAGTATCTACAGCTTGACTCACTTAAAGTACTTGGGATCCCCAAATGTATACAGGAAGTGGTGGCGTCCTACATCCTCTAACATTGCAGCATATAGGCTGCCCTTAGATGAGTTATCTGTCTCATTAATTAGCAGCCGGATTTTTTTTAAACTAGAACGTATGGCAGTAAATCTGAAAATCAGGGAGCGCCAATCCTCCCACCACTAGCTTCCTACTGAGCTTTTTCCACAAAAGTCTGATGCCCTTCAATGCCCATATGAAGCTACTGACTCTACCTTGGATCTTGCTAAAATATTTTTGGGGTAAAGTGAGAGATATTGTGTCAAATAAGAATTAGATTTTAGGTAAAATCATCATTTTAACCAAGTTTACTCTCCCATAAATTGTTAAAGGTAAGTTATTTCTTTTCCCCAGAAGTTTTTCTATTTCTCCACTCAAATCAAATCAAAATATCTTTATTCGGTTTTACATGAAAACCATAAAAGTACACATTGATAAAAATAACATACAATTATTATCTTGCAATAAAATTGATAAAAATGTAATACTTTAAAAATGAAATCACGTGTCTCAAAGCCCTCCCCAGTGGCTAATCAGAGTTGACTTGAGTATTGTAACAGGTGATTAATTCAGTCAATAGAAGTCTACTTTGTGAACAGGGCCGGACTGGGAACCGAAACCGGCCCTGGCAAACTGCTCGGCTGGCCCCCCTGGGGGGGAGGAGGGGGGTGCGGCCGAGCTGTTTTTTAGGGCCGGTTTCGGCCGATTTTGGTACAGGGGGCCATATTGCCGGCCCCCGGTTACAAAAACGGCCCCCCAGGAGCCTAAAACCGGCCCCAACCCTGGCTGCCAACCGGGGAAACGCCCGGTGCCCGCTACGGCCAATCCGGCCCTGTTTGTGAACCACCCTGCCAATGATTGGTTTGCCTGTTGTTACTCTTGATTAATCCGGGCATTTCATAACTAGTAATTTGATGGTACAGCCATGAAGGTTAAAAAGATAAAACATTAAAAACAACTCATCCTTTGTAAATATTACAAGGTTACCTTTCTAAGTTGTAATCCCTACCAGCAGTCACAACCTCACATGTTTTAGATAAAATTCACAGTTCTGCGCGATCGGACTGCAGCACAAAGAAAGCGAATTAAAGCAGCACATATTTCATCGTCTAAAAGACCTTGTAATACGAGAATGGCTTGAGCAGTATATCTTATGTTTCTCGCTTTCATTAGTGGGATCAAGAAGATTTTAGTATATAACATAAAAGTTACAAAAAAAGAGGAAGTGGCTCATGGACTGCTTGGCATCGTCTCTGCACGGGCATGCCATCACGTCTAGATTAGTCTGATATCCTATTGGGAAGCACAGTAAGTATTTTACTGTGTCTGCCCTGAACCTAAATAATAGGGAGCACTCCTAGGTCCTCATAGGTTTCTGTATGTAACTAACTCGTGTAGCCTCTGCATTCCAGGAAAGGTATTTCTCGTTCATTACTTTCTGCGACTCTTCCATAACCCTCTTATTTTGTAATCGTGCTAGTAACATTATTGAAATTTCCTTTTTACTGATGGATGCACATGAAGTGGGTTCGGAAAAAGCGTTTAAGCCAATCTCGTTGAGGAGGCCTTCCACATAGGTGAGTCATGGGATTGATATTTTTCCACTCATTTTCTTCAAAATTACCAAAGGGATATCTACTAGGCTATGTACTACTGAGAAGGCTCCATTGATGGTTGCGCCCTAGAAACCGCAAAGGCGTTTGATAGGGTCAACTAGGATTACCTATGGTAAGTCCTTAAAAAAATTGAATTTAGGTATAAAATAATTGGGACAGCCCAGAGTTTATATAAATCACCAACTGAGAGAGTACTAGTAAATGAGGATTTGACGGACAGCTTCAGTATAACCAGGGGCACTAGGTAAGGCTGCCCCCTCACCACTCTTGTTTAATCTTTATATAGAGCCGTATGCGCAGCAGATTAGGTCGGACCACCTCTATTAGTCCATTCAGTGTTCCTGGTTTTGAGGTTAAAATGGCACTATATGCAGACAACATCTTGCCATATACCAGTAACCCTATGCCTTCAATATCCAAGGTAGTGGAGCATGCAGTAGGGTTTGGAAAGATGTCAGGTTATAAAATAAATGAGGATAAAACCAAGATAATGGCATGGTTGATGAAGAGCGGGGTACAGCACGCCAAACTACAGATGCGATATCTGGGGATCCAAATCATACATAACTTAACATTTTACTTACCTTCATTAAGACAGTGATAAACATGACCATTGAAACTGGAGCAGTGCAATTTAGGCCCCACCCTTAACGTCACAGAAATGCAATTATATACACGCATTTGACATTATATTCCCTGTGTGCCTTAACTTCACTAACATGTGTGAAACATATAAACGTATCAATGAAATGTATTCACTGTAGAGACTAGAGATTTATACACTTGTGCGTCAATGTTCAGTTTAAATATGTAAGCATGTATTCTTTATTCATATTTTACACTTACACTTTAAGTTATATTTGCATATGTAAACATGTGCTCTTTTACTCACGTTTTACATTTATTCTTCAAGTTACACATGTGCATGCATGTGTTCGAAGTGCACATTAAATCCACGGTTAAATTAGCCTTACTGCTAGCCTCAGTTGAAATACATTTTGCTTTGCCAGCATACTCTTTGTTTCTTTCTTTGCAAGTATTATAATGACTTGTGTTAGCTAGAGAAAGGCTTAGGGGCCGATTCCGATCTCGGCCGGTAGTGCTCCGAATCGGATTCGGATTTACCGGATCCGATTCGGAGCCCTGTTTCCCGACCGAATCGTAAGCGGGTCCGGCCGAGCGAGTACGATGCAGGCACCCGCGAAATCTCCGACCGACTCGAACGCGGCTTCAACACGCTCCGACCGACTCGCATGGACACGACTCGCACCGCGCCATGGAGACGTTTCCCGGCCGGGTAAGTACGATGCGCGCCGCGACCACTCCGATCGACTCGCGCCGTCCGGCTCGAAAAAGCTATCGGAGCCGAACTTTGGGGGTCTGCGTCGGACCCCCCTGTATGCGTAGGCGCGCGAGTTGCACACAGGGGGGACCCATGGGTCCCCCCTACCTGTGCATGTACGCCGCGATGCGCATGGACGCGTACACGCTGTAGGGGGCGCCCTTGACCGCCTCGCACCCATTGAGTCAATGGGAGCCCGCGTACGCGTCGTACGACAGGCTCCCATTGACTTCAATGGGAGTCCGACCGAATCGAGTCCGATAGCATGCGAACGCATCGTACTCGTTCGGTCGGACTGCTAGGGTCCGATTCGGTCGGAATTCTCTCCGGGTCCGGCTCGGTCGGAGAGAATTCCGGCCCGAATCGGAATCGGCCCCTTAATGTCTGGATTAGACTGCTGATAGAGAGGCCTGGAAGTAAGAAAAAGGCAGTAAACGTGGAGAATCAATGGTCAAAATAGGCCTTCTGTTTATCATATACCAGGATGGCAAGACGTTCACGGTTGAGAACTGCAGTCCCAGTGCGATGAGATGCGAAACTGATGGAATGTTGCAGGTGCACTTGAGTAACAATTTCATTGGTCCCTTAATAAATAATATAGTTCATAAAAAATACAAAACTACATTGGACATTTCCAATGTTTTTTTCTGACAAAATATAGCACCTGGAAGCTGGATTTGGCCACTTTCTTAGTGTTGGGAGCACAATGAAGGTTTCAGTCACCTCGCACAAGGCTATAAGAACAGTCCAGATCTGTTTGATGCTCGAGTGACGTTAATTTTATAAGAAATTGACTCAGAAGCATTGTCTTACGTTGATGACATTTACATCACAGACAATGATTTAAACGCACATTTGGCCAGAGTGGATCGCATTATTCTGAGATTCGCTGACCATGGCTATAAATTTAATTTTCTAAAATCTAAAATTGCCTTTCTCAGTGTTCTATTCTTAGGATATGAATTATCGAATGAAGGCAAAAGTTTCACACCACATTTCTTAGACAAATGTGCACTATTGCAACTACCAAATACCTTAAAAAAGCTTCAATCGTTTTTAGAATTTCAGATTTTGGTGGAACATATATATCAGATTATGCACAACAGGTTAGACCATTGTACGATTTAATTCGTTCAGATTTTTCTAATAAACATTAGACTACTGAACATACTAATATTCTCTGGAATTTACAGGCAGACATGCTTGAGTCTAAATACTTACATACTTGTGTCAACGCTACTAATTTAGTGATTCGCATATTTGCTGGTTCCAGTGGTTCCACATATGTTTTATTTAATGAAGGAGAAACAGTGCCAATTGCTTATAAATCGCCTTTATATTCCAATGCGAAAATGCGTTTTGTATTGACAGAGAAAATATTTACTGCAGTTCAAATGGCTATGTTAAAGGAACGTCCATTGGCACAAGGGAGACATATAATTGTTCTGTCTCCTGTTCCGGCTCTAGAGGCTGTCACCAAGGCCAGCGTTCCTAACGCAAAAGCCTTGCATCCTAGATGGATCTAATGGGCCACTTACTTACAAGTTACTGATGTAGATTACATTTTTAACCCTAATTTGAGAACACAGGAATATCTCCAGTATGAAGAGGAATACCCCATGTCTACTGACCTTTTGCCACTAAATGAGTATGCTTTCGTAATCTATACTGATGGTTCAGCCCATCTGACGATCGGTATAAAGTACAAATACTCCGCTGCATGTGCTGCAGTTAAGGGTGTCATGAAGGATGGAGTTTTTCAGGCACAAAAAACATATACAGAAACTTTAGGTGACTACCGCTCAGCTGGCTGAATTGAAAGCTTTAGTTCTGGCTTTGCATAATACGGATTTAGTATTCCCCACACTTATAGTGTGTGATTCCTACTAATGTGTCCAGGCCTTTAATGATAATTTATCTTATTAGCACTTGAATCGATTCAGAGATTCTAAAGCAAATACTATAACGCATAAGCTTCTTAGGGGAAAAGTGACGGCACTGAAAGATGCTTTGCCACGGGATCATGTAATATACACATTGAGTCATCAACATGTTGGTGTATACATTGCAGTGATTTAATTGGCTGATGAAGCTGTCAAGGCAGCTGTTCAGGCTGTATTTGTGGCTGCAATTACTCATTCAAAAGAAGAACGGATGATGGCTTTATGGCTGCGGTCACTGTCATTGCTAGTGACGAGCCCTTACCTAAAGGCTAGTCAGTTAAAAACTCCTATCTGTTAAGTACTCAAAATGTTCCCTTTGCCCTCATTCCTGAGGTGGGTGATTGAGTGATACCCAACCGGTACCATGGTTTACAGTTAATAATACCTGCTCATGAGGGTTTTGTGTCTGCCCATGCAGGTGTGGCGGCTACGGTTTCTTTATTACAGAAACAATATTGGTGGCAGGGTCTTTATCAGCAGACTAGAAGGTTTGTACTTTGTTGTGACATTTGTAAATAAATTAAAGGTTCCACTGTTGCACACCCACCACAGACACCACTTTTAGTTCCAAATAAGCCATTACAATGTGTCTATTTAGATCACTGCGGACCACTCCATATGGATAGTGTCTTTAAATATATCTTGGTGGCTGTTGATTCTTGTTCTCGATTTCTATGGGTATGGCCACAGGGATCGTCTGACGCTCAAACTGTTATTAAAGATTTGCAAGTCTTTATTGGTACATATCCACTGGCAGCATTCCACTTGGACCAGGGCCCAGCTTTCGCTTCAAAAGCATACCAGGACATTATGGGCACACTAGGTGTTGCTGTGCATTATTCCGCCTGCTATCATCCGGAGGGAAATTCAATAGTGGAACAGAAGACCTGTGACATAAAGCAGTCCTTGACAGCTAGAGTATTAGGTTCAGGTCGTAGCTGGATTCATCACCTGTATGTTGTATAGAGAGCTTTAAATAATCTACCTTTGCAAATGTTGGGTGGTTGGACTAAATACGAGGTATTATTTGGGGATTCAATGTTTGTACCAGATCTTGATAACTCTGACACAGTGGCAGATGATGCACTCTTTGACATCAGTGAATGTTTCTCTGTCTTACAGGAACTACAAAACTTCCAAGATGAACATTCGAATTTAAGTTCTAAACAAACTGTCCCTCACGAAGTGAAGATGCAACCAGTGGTTGCTGGCTGGATTCCCAAGGTTGTAGATCTAGTCCGAGAGAAGATTGCAGATAAAATAGAGTTTGGCCTGTCCTATCATGCAGTGGTGCCTGTCCTTGCCATTCAAGGTACTCAAACTGTGATTTTGCCACTGGTTGCTGGATGTAAACAAAAACAACACATTTCCATTGATTTGATCAACCTACACCATGTGGCCAGTTTTCCAAACAAGAGTTTCTGGGTAGTTCCTTGTCACCTCTCTCTACCCTGCAGGAAATCCCTCTACATGCAATAAGTAGTCCTAATCTTGCTACTCCCCGACTGGGGTCTTCAGAAGCTGAACTTTTAATCCTTCAGATTGATAATGGAAAAACAGGGTGTGTTTCTGAAGTGAGTTTGCTGTTTTCTACTGCTGCTCCTTGCAATGAAGTTGTGTATTATCAACTGCCTTTGGAGGTGTCTACTGGATCTACTTCACGTGAAGAGGTCCCTGTTTTTTCTCAGTCTGCCTCTGGTTATTTTGTCAACGTTGATTTTTCTTCAGACTCTTCGCATACCTTCATGCGTGGTGATTGTGGACTATTTCTTTGGCTGAAACAGACTTTCCTGATTCCTCCTTGGTCCTACTGTAGGATTTTTCTTTCATTATTTTTTTTCTTCCTTTGGATTGGATGCGTTACAGTTTTCTTCCTACTGTTGAATGGATATACTGATCATACTTCTCCAGAACTTGTAGCTGAGGTGCTTACTCCCCATTTTTCATCACATAAGGTTCAGAGAGACTTGCCCCTTGTGAACATTACTGCATTCCCTGTCCATGATGGTATTGTATGGGATAAAGTTCCCTATTATATTTTTGGTCCCACAGAAACATTGCAAATTCCACGTGTATTTGAAGTTGCTTTGGATGACGTTATTACCACAGGTTCCATTTCAGATGAATGGTAATGGCATGACTGTTACTAATGTGCTATCTGAATTAGAATCATTCATAGTATTTGAAAGTGAGGATTTGTATTTGAATTTTGCAAATTGTAGTGAAATGTTTGGTTACCATCATTATGCCCATCACGTTTATACAGAGCTAGTACTCCACATGCTATTTTTCATTATACACAGTGGGAACACTATTTTACATCGCCTGCAGGTAATCTGAATACATTGAAAAAATTCCCTTATTTTTCCAGTCATGATCCTACAGACTTGGTTTCATATTTGTATCCGCTTACGCATTCCCCACTGAAGAAAAATATGCTCACGCAAACAAAGTTGATTTAAACAGATTCATTTATTTCACAACTCTCCCTACAGGGTTATGAGCATTGGAAAAATAATATTGAACTTAAGTCTATTTGGGGAACGTTATTGGCAGGTCCAGGGCACTGACGCTTTTTTTAAGGCCATTTCTGATCCCTTGATAAATGATGTTTTTAAACAAAACAGTACAACAGACTACATGTTTTGGATTTGGCGGTGTAAAAATTTAAATACGCCAAGCATTTCTTCTATTGCATGGTTTAATAACTGGCAATGGTTTGTTAATTTACAGAAGAACAACCTTATGAAATTGTATGGAATGGAATGTACAATTCTACAATTTCTGGTTCAGATGGGTGGTTATTATGGCCAGTTGATACCAATGGCTGTAATGCTCCTTTTTTAACTCTTCTCAAGGTTTTGAAGTGAACAGAGTGTGTAGGGAAGTCCCGGCTGCTGTCAATGGATTTAAGAGGTTCCAACAAGCTAATTACTGGCTAGTGATAAGCTGCTTTGGTCATAGTCTGGCCTCCTCCTCAGGTGCCGGCGCCTTACAATGGACGTCCGCAGGTCCTCGGGCTCCAGGGAGTCACCTTCCCCTCCGAGACGCAATAGTAGCAGGGAACCCAAGCTTACCAGGAAGCGTGACCTGCAAACCCCCAGCAGCGAGGAGCAGGACAGGAAGGGCTTCAAGTTTGTAAATACTCCAAACTGCAACCACTACCTTTCCAGTGAGCCCTTGACAATGCAACCTAGCGTGCACATTGACAGCGAGCATAGCATGGCACTATGGGTACTCATAGCAGCTAAAGTGTCCCATGTCGTTTCAGCCTCTCATTTTCCCAGTCCTGGCTTTTACCCAACAGTTGTCCACAAGATAAGATTTGGTTGAAAAGCTATAGTTATGGGTTCATGTAGCACTCATTACATAATGATCCTTGGCAACAGAATGACTACCAATATTTTAACCCTTAAGCACTTTTTGCAGCACTTTAATTGCAGATGAGGGAGTCTACCACTGTTGAAAGGTTTGTAGGATCCAGCAAGAAGACTGACACCCTATTCTTATGCTGAAGTAACAAAGAGTTTTTAACCAGACTAAGAATTTGTATGAAGTGCCTTTTGATCTTGCTTTGTATCACCCTGCCTGGTCTACTCAGCCTGCATTGATATTAGTACTATATTCCCTCCTCCACTAGCTGTCAGATGGGACACGCCCCTGGGATAGTAACACTTTGCTGACTCTTAGCCAGTCAGTAAGGGACAAGCAAAATGACCACGTCTTCCTAACCTTGAATCCATCAAATTTAGAGTATGCAAAGCCACAAAGACTAGTAGTGAAGTTGAAAATGGCTTAACACGCCATACAGGCAGTCCTAAGGAAAATTGTGGAGAGGACAAATAATCATATGCAGTTCACAATGATGTCACCTCTGATGCTTTCATTATGCCGTCTTTGACACTGTATGTATCATGTTGCCGATCTTAATCACACACAATTTCCCAATCTACAATGGCCATGATGTGTGCATCAGAAGCAGGTTTGCAGCGCTGATATACATGGCCAGTTCGTCTTCAGTTTCCATGGGCAAAGGGGCCTCCAGTCTGTGCCTCAGGGTGCTGCACTATCATTCCCTGCTTCTAAACACCCAGGCTCTGCCCCTCCAGTTGCTTCTTGCATCGCTTTTTCGCCAGCGGCTCCTGTCCTCCCTTGTGTTGCACCTCAAGGCAGTTGCTGCCTTCTGGTAAGTGGCACAGCGTGAGCCGATCTGTGTTCACATGTCATCCGCACTTGTGCGGAAACGCCTCCTACCCATGTGCAATCAGGAGGCGACACACAAGTGACCATCTGTAGACGTTGATTTCATTCAACTCCAAGGCACAAACATACCACTCAAGTCTCATGTCAGCCTATTTGGCTTCGTCTTTACCTTCCAAAAAAGAAAACAAAAATGCTCCCCAGAGTCTCGGATGGGATCACCTGCCCTAAAAACCATGATCGCTCTCCCAAATTGCTTTACTGTCCATTGATTTTATCTAGCACACTCTCCAAAACAGATCTCGCACTCATGGGATATTTCAAAGGTACGATTAGCCACTGTTTCCCTTCACTCCCCCATTCAGGGATCTGACTGCATCTCACTACTTTTAATTGTACAGTTATTTATTTCTTCTCTGATCCGGTGTCAAAGTTCTTGTAGCTCTGACCTTGGCTTTGGTAAGGCTTCTGCCCAAGTGTCCCTCGTGAGCATTCGCTGCAATCCTAGTCCACAACTTCATCGGCGGAACCAACCCGTCTCCCCTCATGACTTTATTGTTAGAAATGCTTAATTCATGACGCACAACCCAATAATCCTTAAGGTTATCACTAACTGTACCAGGTTTAACGGGCCAGCCCTGAATGATCTTGCTTTTGACTTGTTCTAAGGTCTCATCACCACCCATCTCCGATTCCCACTCTTCCTCAGATATTCCTGGAATTCCCACTGAAGCCACAATCTCACGACTCTCAGACATGGCATCACTCACCGGCTTTGCCTCATCACAGGGTAACCGTGAAAGACAATCTGCAACCCAGTTCCTTTTACCAGGCACATATTCAATAGTGAAATTGAATCCTTCCAGACCTAAGAGCCATTTGGAAATCCTGGGGGTCGTGGCAACCCTCACTTTGATCGAGAACATGTACATCAATGGCTTGTGGTCAGTGCGCACCACAAATGGAAGACCCCATATAAAAAATAAAAAATGGTCAATAGCCCAAGAACAAGCCAGAGCTTCTCTTTCAACTGTATAATAATTGCACTCAGCCTCTCTCAAAGCTCTAGACGCGAAGGCTACAATCACTTCCTTACCGTCTAATACTTGCGACAGCGTCGCACCTACACCGACACCACTAGCATCTGTGGTCAAAATAGTTTTGCGCTGTGTATCAAAACAGCCCAGAGAGGGAGCATTCGAAATGGCCTCCTTGATAGCCTCAAAAGAACTCTGACAAACCTCCTCCCAGAGAAAAGGGATTTTTTTTTAATAAACTCCTTAAAGGTGTTTGTAACATCTGCAAAATTCCTGTCAAACTTATTCATATATTCTGTGAACCCCAAAAGCACCATAACTCGTCTTTATTCTTTGGGGAAGAAGCATCTCTCACAGCTTTGACCAAATCTAACTTTGGCTTAACTCCATTCTTTGAGATGGTATGTCCCAAGTAGTCTACAGAATCTACACCGATTTTGCACTTATCCTTACTTACTGTGAAGCCAGCCTCTTTGTTAGCCTCAAGTACAATTCTCAAAGTAGCTGCGTGTTGTTGTATAGACCCCCCATGAATTAGGATGTCGTCCTGAAAACAAAGGACGTTGCCAATTCTCCCCAAAATGCTCTGCATGACACGCTGAAAGACAGCAGCAGCTGAAGCTAAGCCGAATGGCATGCAGAGAAATCTGTACGCACCAAAAGGGGTAATAAACAATGTAAGCGACCTAGAATCAAGGTGTAACTCAATTTGATGGTAGGCAGACGCTAGGTCGATCACACTGAAAATCTCTGACTTACCCATCATACTGATCATTTCATTGATGCGAGGGAGGGGAGATCTGTCTACCCAAATGTTTGTATTCAGATCCTTCAGGTCCACCCAGAGACGCAATCCCCTTCCCCCAGATTTCTGAGCCATCACAATTGGAGCAAGCCACAAAGAACTTTCAATGGGTTCAATAATGCTCAGTGAAACCAACCTGTCCAACTCTTCCGTCAGCGGTGCTTGCATGAGGTTGGGAATGGGACGCACTTTATGAATTACGGGGACTGCGTTATCTTTTACTCTAATTCTGTGCTGGAAGCCTTTTAAATGACCCAGATCATCACAGAACACCTCCGGGAACTCATCTCAAGTAGCATTGAGCTCCAGTTTCCCCCCTTCTAGAGCAAACACAGGTTAAACTCTGTTAGGATCAAGCCTAATGCCCAACTCTTTCTGGTGAGCACATCCCAACAAACATGACCCATTTCTTGTAAGGTAAACTTTCCCTTGTGTCAAACGTTCCTTAAATGTATTTGCATACACAACATTCCCACCAGAGGGATAGGATCCTTATTATAACTTTGTGGATTTATATCAGGTGAGTTCAACGTGTAATTCCTGCCAAGGAACTTTTCCTTAAAAAGTTTGTAAACGATTAAAGTATTTGGAGAGCACGAGTCAACGAGCACATTAAATTCGATATCATCAAGTGAAATAATGCATTTAGGGTAGTCCACACCCTTGCACAAGGTGTTTTTTTCAATTTGGAAAATATACATACTGTTGGTTCCTCCAGCAACCTCATCGATTGCATGAAAGTTTTTCCATTCTGAACATGCATTTTTGCAAAGTTTCGCAAAGTGTCCTCTTTTATTACACTTCCTACAGACTATGGATCGAGCAGGACAACTTGGACTGTTTGCTAAATGATTGCAATTACCACAACAGTAACACCTTAGCCTTTCACCCCTCCTATCCTCTAAAAACTTGCTACTAGAGGGTTCACCAATTTCAGGATTAACTTTACTCTTCACCACCTGCATTGTCTCGTTCCCATTAGAATGCTTGATTTCTCTAATACACTCAGCTGTATGTTCGATACTTTTAGCTATTTCCACAGCAAATTTTAAGTCAGGGTTCCCAGTCAGCAACTTTTCTTGGATTTTTGGGTTATTAGTGCAGCGAACGAGCTGATCTCTAATAAGAGAATCACCTAAGGCGCCAAAGTCACATAAGTTCTCCAGACCTCTCAACACAGCTATGTAGGATGTAACTTTTTCTGTTTTTCCTTGCGCCCTGCAAAAGAATTTATGTCTCTCTAAGACGACATTCACTTTTTGCCCAAAGTGTCTTTCCAGCTTCCGTAAAGTCGCAGAGTAGACATCATGAGAGTCTTCACCCTCTGAACCGCTATCAGAATCTGACAGATTCTCATAGACTTTTCTACCTTGGATACCAATATTGTGTAACAGAATATGCTGTTTTCTTAGTGGAGAAAATTTCTCACCCCCAATTGTGATGAGATAGGAACTGAATAATTTTTCCCAGTCTTTCCAAACAATAGTAGTTTCACCCACTTCATCCAAGAAGGGTGGAGGTTGGTTCATGTTAGATCTAGTCATAGTGGAAAGATTAGAGAAAGGTGTGAAGAAAGGGTATCTAGTACCACAGGTATGCTCAGCAGTGTGCAAGGACACAGTAACAAATCCACGCAAACTTTTTAGATGCCACACAGTTACAAAAAATGCCTCATAATGAACTCAGGTTCTCGCAGTGAAGCGGCAATAAATTGAAAAACAATGTCACTGCTCCCAGATTTATATTGCTAACAGGCCACAGAAGTGGGGAAAAACACCAACAATTTACTTCCTTCTGAGCTACACGAGGTGAACATGTGTACCGTCTAATTTACAACTGCTGTGCCCATCAGCGTGACAGGCTTGAGAAATGACTTAAGGATTGCGTTAGATAATAGTGAACAAAAGTTCCCACTGAGTAAAATAATTTTGAATTAGCGTGTACTCAATTCCATTCAGCTGTGCCTATCAGCGTGTGAGGTACTTCGTCACTTGCTTGGAAGAATTTTGCTAAGCTGTGCCCGTCAGTGTGATGAGCAGAATTGGTTCAGAGGCAATGTTTGGATCAGGAGCGAAATTTAATTAAATTAGAAGCGGAAGACGGTGGGCAGGCGAACGTGACGAAGCGGGACACAGTCCCAGAAGATGGCTGGGCAGACGACACACACTTGACTCGACGTTGCCCACCACTCGGCTCCTGACCTTAGGATTCTGTTACCTCAACACAGTAAGTAGCAGCTCACTCGAATAATCAGGACTGGGAGTACAGGCGGCTGCGGTGAAGAAAGGATTCGGGGAGGAGGCTGGCTGTGCTGTCTCCGACCAGCAGCAAATCGTCGCCAAAATGTTGAGATGAAAAGTCAAAGAATCGTGAGTAAACTAATGTATATTAGTCTCACAGCCTCCAACAATCGCCGCAGCTCAGGAAACCATCACCAACAGACATGGAATATTGGTGACAGCAGGAACAGCTCGCGGCAGGCGAGGAGAAGGAACCATAGCGGGATATGGGGTTGGGAAAAAAAGGACAACAAGGTGAGGGGAAAGGCAGGGGAATACCCATTACAACACTATCTGTAGTAAATAAAAGATGGTCCAATTCCATGTAGTTTCTCCAAGTAGATTTATTCAGGATCAGATGTTAAGATGTAAAGCAGAGCCCCACCAGGAGCAGCCTTCCTGCTGCTCAGCCCATCCACCAACTGACTCACCACTCACCAACATTCCACTCACCAACATTCTGTCACCACAGTCACACTGGCTGAGCAGCAGGTATAACACATCTCCTTTCTTTATATTAATTACAAATGAACTCTAAATAGAAAGACAATGAAATCTGATGCAAGCAAAAGATGACATAGGAACAATAGCATGCAACAGAATGATATCAGAACCATTGCCACAAATAAGCAACATAGCAACGATCTGAAACGTCAGCATGAAGAGAAAAGGTGGAAAATATAATGCACACGAAATAAATAAGAGAGAGAGGAAAAGGGAACACAAGTGCTATAAGAAGAATACACTCATGCACCATCTCCCTTTCTACCACAGCAAAATCCATGCACTACCACACCACAAACTACAAACAAACCCAGATACCTAAAACATGCTAGCTGGCCAGGCAAACATGAGAAAAGTAAAACGGGTGCCAACCACAAGGTGTAGAAGAGTACCATCCAACAACAACAACTGAAAAACAGTAAGAAAATGTGGAAGACCGCCCCACATTGAACAAACGACATCAAAGATGCCCTCCACCCTTACCCGTAGTAAGGATGGTATGTGTGGAACACGACTCCACACGAAACATATGGCATGAAAATTGCCCTACATCCAAACCCAAAGTTAGGGTGGTACGTGTGAAAAAAACGCTCCACATGGAACCTGTAAAATTGTACAACTCTTCATCAAGCAAATAGTAAGAGGAACAGCAATCAGTAGAAAAAAAAACACCCACTCATCAAAATCTGGCTTAAACTCAGCCCGTCACCCAAACCCGAAGTTAGGGTGGTACGTGTGGAAAGGCAGTCCACACGGAACAAACGACATTACAGCTCCCTTCACCCAAGCCCGAAGCATGGGTGGAGAGTGTGGAATAACAGTCCACACAAAGCCCAGAAAAGAACATCAATCACTAGTGGTAAAACTCACACCACATGCAATCTCGTAAAAACTGTAGGAATACCAATAGAAGGTTGAAAAGACACTCACACTCTAACAACATGCCTCACCTTCTGCCCTTCACCCTGACCCATAAGCTGGGTGGAAATAAAATACGAAAACTCTATGCACTGTGGCTTCAGGCTGCCACGCAACAGTAACAATATTTGGCAAAACCACTGCCCTTCACCCTTACCCTAAGTAAGGGTGGTAAGTGTGGAACGAATCTCCATACCAAACATAAAGCACTCTAAACCTGACAAACTTCACGTCCCAGGCAACACAACTCAAAGTACACACCACTACACGCAGCACAATGATACAAAACCCTATAACTCAGTACTCAGTAGATAACATCATAATGCAGTACCAGTGTTGTATTCCGCTTTAGGTGTCCGTATATAGGTTTTCCTGAAACATGTTCTTATATAGGTGATCCAGCGCGATATTAGCAAACAGCATTCATACACCAGATACTCACTTGGGCCCATACATTCATACTACGCTAATACTTACGCTGGGTTTTATCAGTTGTTACTCTTTATCAAAATCCCTGCTACCAATTACCTTCCGAATGAAGAGTAATGACTTACCAATGAATCCTTTGCTAATTGGGAAATTTAAAATGAGTGATATTCATTATAGTACATAATCCTGAAATAACCACTGAGTCAGGAAGTTTTAAAATGTTTATCTAAAGATTTAGCAGAGTAAAATACAGAACCACACGGTACTTAATCGCATTACCCAAGATGAAGCATAGAATAACTATTGCTAATCAATGACGGTCCCTCAGAAAAGGAGAGGATAGAGACAGCAGCGCAACTAAAGGTTGCATTATATTTACCTAAGTGCAAGAACCAAACCCCTTGGCCAAGGAGTTGGAAAGAATAGGACCCAGGAAGGATGAAGAGCAAAGACCTCCTCCAGGATCAGGACAGGACCGGTGACCTCTCTACAACGACGCCTGCGTCGCTCCCCTCTCTGATACTCGACTTCTCCTCGATTCGCCCGTGTCTTCCTTCTAATGGACTCCGCCGCCCCCTCCTCAGGACCTCTCTGGATAGGGAGTCAGTCTGCAAATCGATCAGCTTGGCGATCTGGAGCTCTTCTTCGCGTTCTGTGCTAAGCTTCTCCTTCTCTCCAGACTAAACTAATTAGCTAATTCTATATCTATTATACCCTTCTACACCCATGTACCTCCCCTTAATGTTGCTAAAATATGGGACCACTACTTCTGATTGGACAGGGACAGGGGGTGGATTCTCACACCATATTGATTTGTCTTGTATTTCTGAAGCCTATTGTTTTTAAACTACCGCCCCTTCAATTTAATACATTTGCTTTATTTCCCACCCGTCTCATGACAAAATTTACAATTTATTCATATAAAATGTTTCTTTTCGACAAGAACATCTTGGTATGTAGTGGTGTCAGCCAGCAGGTCATGGCCTTGGGTGATGTCCAAGTTGACTTCATCTTTTTCTTTCTGGTCTGCCTCTCAGGGCGCATGTGCAGAATCTTTGTCACACGAGCTTTCAGTTCACCAAAACCCAGGCCCAAGTTTACGAACTAATAAAAGTCAAAGAAGAAAACATTAAAATCACAAATAAAATGTTTCACTGTATGCCCACTCTTTCTACTCTATTCCCATTTAATTATAAATTCTATCCCGCATTAGTAGCGTTAGAGAAACGACAGTTTAATAATGACATGAGAGCAAGCTGAAGCATGTGAAAACATCAAGCAGCCATTTTAATGCACACTGCGCAGAAGCAGAAATTTCCCACCAAGCAAGAAGAGACGTCACAACACGTGATGTGGTTGGGACACGCGCAGTAGGGTTCCTGCGTTTTAGCGGCCATTTTGGATTACGGACAAGCGTTATTCATTAATAAAACACATAGGCAAGCATCCTTACTATTCGTGTAGTGTATGCAAGAATTAGTAGAGACAATACAAATTTAATAAATTAATACTGTGAGGAGACTGCATTCGAGCAAGTCTCATTTGTGAGTCCTTGCTCCATCAATCCCTCTCTGATGGCGTTTCTGAGCCATCAAAATACTACCCACAATCAGATGCCAACTTCTAGCAAATAGTTTCATTCTTATTTTTACATTTTCTATTTTTACCATCCCCTTTCAATTTCTTGTATAATTCACTTCTCCATTCTTCAAGTTCTATTTCATCTAATTTTCTCTTCTTTCCTTTTCCTGTCACATTATATGTTCCATTCTTTCTACAACATTTGCACCATATTATTATTGTCAGTGCTATTATTGCTATCCCTGCTAAGGGTACTAATATTTGACCTATAAGTCCTTTTCCTACATTAGCAAACCAGGTACCAATTGACGCAATACTACTTGTCAATCTTTCCCATACACTATCAACTTCCAGTGGTTTTAGTTCCTTCTCAAGTTTAGTTATATTCTGTATATACGTTCCAATTTCCGCACTCTTATCAGGAATATAAGTGCAACAGTGTTTTGTCTTCAATAATTTACAGACTCCGCCCTCTTTTGCCAATATAATATCAAGAGCAAGTCGATTTTGCATCACCATAGATCTAATCGCAACCATCTCCGCATTAATCATTAGAAAACCTCCAGCAGTATCCGTTGATAAACGATCAACCACCGTAGACAATTTACATATTTTCCTTGAGTTCAGAATTATTCCCACTGAAGGTATCAATGCACCAAATATTTCACCTACAATTTCAGAAAAACTAGCTCTTTTACTACGTGTTAATTCGCTATTGTTTTCATTGCTCCCAGTGTTTCTTTTTACGTGGTATATCTTTGGAAATACTATTCCAAAATAACAACTTCCATACCACCGTGCAGGAAGCCTAAAGTAAGCCTTATTCCCACACACATAATAGATTCCAGGAAAAACTGAATCTGTTCCTTCTTTGATACCCCAACTTCCAAGAATTAAGAAATTATGTTCACATTCACTGGTACCGATGAAAACATTGTTATAATCAGTTTTTAACCTATGTAGACACATTTTCCCTGTCTTTACAAAATCCAGAGCCATAGCAGCTTGAGCCTTGCCAGGTGTGTAACTCCCTTCTTTCTCAGCCCAAGGTGGCAAATGAGCCTTATGCTCAGAAGCTTTCTTTTGGAAATCTTGTCTTCTATCTTCGACTAAATTCAAAAATATCTTTTCTTCTTCATGTAGAGAACATGTTAGATTGTGTCTATGTGCATGTGTTATGTCTATTGATTTCATTGTTAAGAAAAATTCTCCCATAAACTGTGCGTCTTGACTACTAAGCACTGAATTCATACTCTTTCGAATCGGAACCTCAGAAAATATCACTTCTATGTTTGAATAATAATATTGAAGTCTCCCTGTTCTATAAAATAAACTAGACAAAACACTACATGATATGCCATATGTCAGTGGTAAGTGATGATATGTTAATCCTTCTGCTACTGATTCAGGTAACTTCATACAGACATAACAATTACTAACTTCCATGGTATCTACATACTGAAATAATAACTTTGTGAAAACATTTAAACTAGTGTCGTTATCAGTTATTTCATGATGAAATTCGGGTTCATTTTCTGCCATTAGTTCTACTCTATTGCCCTTCATGTTTGCTGTCCTCTCCTTAGTTTCATTATTAATTCTTTTATCCATTATCATAAGGTAAGGAATTGCTACAATCAGGACTAACCATACTATAAGCACCATTACTAGACTACATATGCATATTGCACAGCATCTTCTACAACATCTCTGTTTTGGTCTCCCAGCAACTCTATCGTCAGGCATTTTCGACAAGGAAGATCGCTCTCCTTATCTATTTCCTTTTTTTTCTTTCTTTATATGACTCTTTTGCTTAGTCAAGGTGGTCTTGCTTCTTTCTCGTACGTTAGTTCTGCACTTGTTCCTTCGTCACCACTTTCACTTGACTCTGAACTTTCGTAATCTTCAAGAATGATGCAAGTCCAATCAGGACCCTTGAATTTGTTATTCACAAGTTTCAGTCTTTTACTTCTTCTTTTCTCAGTTTTATTCTGTTGTTCAGTTTGGCTTGTTACTTCATTTACTTGATCTGGATCGTCACTTCTGGTTTTTATGTGGTATTTTACTCTTTTAATGACACTCGGCCAATGATCTCCTTTTCTTGTTTTCTTTGTTTGCACTGTTTCTTTATCTTTGTCTTCAGAAATCTCTTTATTTTCACTTTCTGACCCTTTTTCGTTTTCTGCAATTACTGTTTTTCTTTCTTGCTCTTTTTCAGGTCTGATTTGTTTTTCTTCAGCAGCTCCACTGTGAGTTTCCAATAATTGACCTTGTGCTTGATTTATTTCTTCATGTTCATTTTTCTCGAGATCTTTTTCTTCTGTGTGATTTTCCTGATCTAACTGGTTCTGATCAGGGCTTATTGCACTTTGTACTTCTGCAGCCTGACCGGATTCTTCTAAACCTGTCTGTTCCTGCTCAAAACTCGTTGGTTCTTCGTTATTTTGAGCCCAGTTTCCTTTCCCTATCTGGTCCTGCTCAGGTTCTTTTATTGTATGTTCTTCGTTTTCCTGAGCTGCTTCTTCTTCACCTATCTGATCTTCTTCGATTTCCTCAAATCTTGTTTGACTTCTTGTTCTGTGGTAAACTTCAGGAATTTCTACCACCGGTATCCAGTCCTGACTTGTGCTCGGTTGTTCTACTTCAGCTTCTCTTGAATCTCGAGCCTGAGATTCCTCCGCTGGGCAACCTTCAGCTTCCTCAGTGATTGATGCTGACTGAGGATTTTCTTCTTCAGGGTCTGGTACTCTTTTGGTGTGGCTTACGTGAATCCAATTAGGAAATCCTGCACACTTCACTGCTGTATTTGTGGTCAGTATTACTTGACAAGGACTGCCCCATCTAGGTGATAGACACGTTTCTCTGGTGTGATTCTTCACTACCACCCAGTCACCAGGATTCAGATCATGTTCCTGTTCAGGCTGCCTGGAAACTGCGTCTTCTCCAACCTGGTGAGAGACAGAACGCACTAGGTCAGCCAGTCCTTTACAATAGTCCAGAACCATATCATCAGATATATTCAGCAGTTTGTTTGTGGGAACATGTGTTTGTCTCATTGCTCTTCCCATCATTATCTCGTGTGGGCTCAATCCTGTATTTCTGTCAGGTATGCTTCTGAGTCCCATTAAAACAAGTGGCAATGCATCTGGCCATTCTAATGATGTTGATGCACACATTTTTCCCAATCTTGATTTTATAGTGCCATTCAATTGTTCAACCACTCCAGAAGCTTCTGGACGATATGCACAGTGTAGTTTCTGTTTAATTTGGAATGCTTCACAGATTATTTGGATCACTTCACTGTTAAAATGTTTTCCTCTATCTGATTCCAAAGTTACTGGGAAACCAAACCTAGGAATGAGCTCTCGTAGCAACAGTTTTGCGACTGTAATGCTGTCATTTCTCCTGGTAGGGTAAGCCTCCACCCACTTTGAAAACAGACACACTATGACTAGTACATATTTCAGCCCTCTACATGGTGGTAACTGTATGAAATCGAACTGGAGTCTTATAAAAGGACCCTCTGCCTTTCCAATTTTTCCAAACCCAATTATTGTCTTCCGCCGTGGATTATGCATCTGGCAAGTTAAACATCTCTGGCAAAGACTCTCTGCAACAGCCCTGAACTTCGGATTGTACCAGTTTTGTCTAAAAAGCCTAATCATTGCATCTCTCCCTATGTGTGCGTCTCCATGATACATTCTGGCCATTTGTGAGAGTAAACAGTCTGGCATGACTGGTCTGCCATCAGCACTGATCCACACTTCATCATCTCCTATTTGGGAACAACCCACTTTGATCCACAAATTCTTTTCATTTTCATCAACATCATCTTGTAATCTCTTTACATCATTCCAAGTTTCAGGTGGCATATACAGCATAAGTTGGCAGCTGATTCCCATTCTTTCCACCCTCTTATTGACTGACAATCTATTTTTGGCACAATGTTGGGCCACCAGATCTGCATATCTGTTGCCGACTACCACCCAGTCATCTCCTGACTGGTGTGCGGCACACTTCACCACAGCCAATTCTTTTGGTGATTGTATTGCTTCTAGCAATTCCCTTACAAACTGTCCATTTTTAATGGGGGATTCTGAAGAAGTCAGGAAATCCCTCTGCATCCATAGTTGGCCAAAATCATGCACAACCCCGTAACCATATTGGCTATCTGTAAATATAGTTACTTTTTGATTCCTCCCAATTTTGCAGGCTTTTATCAATGCAATCAATTCAGCTACTTGTGCAGATTTGACTCCTGGTAAATAGGATGCTTCGACTATTCCAGTTAATTCACATACCGCATAGGCAGCAGTTAATTTACCATCATCATGTCTTTGACATGAACCATCAACAAATAGCTCCCTGTCTGGCTTTCTGAGGGGCTGTTCTTCTATATCTGGGCGAGGTTTCGTACATAACTCTGTAATCTGTAAACAATCATGTTCATTTTCTTCGTCATCTTTAATTTTCTCATGATATGGGTCTGGTAGTAAGGTTGCTGGATTTATTATAGTACACCTTACCATGGTCACATTTTCAGCACCCATTATTATTCTTTCATATTTAGTCAGCCGACTAGGAGTAAGATGTTGTGTTCTGGTTCTTGTCAATAGAATCACAACAGCATGTGGAACAAACACCTTTACAGGATGTCCCATCACAATTGACTCACTTTGTTCAATGCTCAAACAAGTAGCTGCCACTGCTTTTAAGCATCCTGGCAACGCGGCTGCCACTGGGTCCAATGTAGCAGAAAAATATGCTATAGGACGTCTGTCTAAACCGTGTCTCTGGGTTAGGACAGAAAGTGCACAATTTTCTCTTTCATGACAGAATAATGCGAATTCTCTTTTATAATCCGGCATGCCTAGGGCTGGTGCTGAGCACAGAGCATTTCTCAATTTTACAAAAGCTCCTGCACTCTCATCATCCCAATCAACTGGGTCCTTTGCTTTCTTTCTTGTCATTTGAATTAGGGGCTTCGCTAACAAGGAAAATCCTAGTATCCATTGTCGACAGTAACCTACTATTCCTAGGAACATTCTCACTTCTCTTTGGGTTACAGGCATTTGCATTTTCTTAATCAATTGTACTCTTTCCGAGGTTATTCTTCTTTTTCCCCTCTCAATTTGGTGTCCCAGATATTTAACAGCTGTTGTACAAAACTGCAATTTTTCAGGTGAGACTTTATGCCCTTCTTCGGCCAAAAGATTTAATAGTGCTATGGAATCAACAACACAGTCCTCTCTGGTGTTCGATGCCACCAATAAGTCGTCGATATATTGCACTAGGACTGAGCTTCCTGGCATCACCAGTTTCTCAAGGCACGTTTTCAATATCTGATTGAAAATGGAAGGACTTTCCGTGTACCCCTGAGGAACACGATTCCACACATAAACTTTGTTCTCAAATTTAAATGAGAAAAGATACTGGCTATCCGGATGCAATGGTATTGAAAAGAATGCTTGACATAAATCAATTACTGTGAACCATCCTGCACTCCAAGGAATTTGGTATAGAATTACTGCAGGATTTGGCACTATAGGACAACATGGTTCCACTAATTTATTTATTTTTCGCAGGTCCTGAACAATCCTATATTTTCCACCAGGTTTCTTTAGTCCCATGATTGGTGAATTACATGGGCTACTCATTACTTCTTTTAGTATGTTTTGTTCAACCATTCGATTAATTTCTTCAATGACTCCTGCCTTTACTTCTGCACTCATTTTGTACTCTCTGGTATTTGGGAAAATCGCACCTTCTTTTACAGTAATTTTAACTGGGTCTATTTTAGCCATAAGTCCTACTTCTTTTCCTGTGAAATCCCATACTGTGGGGTTTACTGTACCTTTTAATTCTTCTGGCAACTCGTCTTTTGTTAATACCGAAAACATCTCATCTACTTCTGTACCATGTTTTGCAATCATAATTTTATATACATGGTCTTCATCTGGTGTCTGAACTGCCACACCATCCGGTGTGCAAAATATTGTGCAGTTCATTTTGCACAACAAATCCCTGCCTAATAAGTTTACTGGGCTAGAATCGCATACTACAAATTGATGCATTTCTCTGAAGTTTCCGATTTTAACTTCCATTGGTTCGGTAAGAGGTGTTCTAATCCTTTGATTAGCTACTCCCACTACTTGGATATTTTCACGAGAGAGAGGAAGGTCTGGAATGTCTGCTGTTCTTACAGTAGACCGGGTAGCACCAGTATCCAACAGAAAAGTAATATCATTACCTTTCACATTTCCTTCCACGTATGGACCTGACTGATCTACCGATAAGGATGCGCCAAGTACGCACTCCTTCTCCCCCTCTCTTAGGCACCGTCATGAACTGTATTGACAGAAATCGTCCTGTAAAAGAAATTGTGAGGTTATATAATCATTCTTACCACTTCCTCCTTGATATCCGATGTCTGTACCGTGCTTTGCTCTGCTTACATTACCCTGAATAGGGGCAGGTGGCAACTGACTCTGAGGATTTACACTCTGCTGTGAGTCATTCTGCGTCTGTGGATTTAAATTTTGATTTGGGCCATTATTATTCCGAATCTTTTACATTCATCCTTCCAATGCCCCAATTTTCCGCATCCATGACAAGGAAATTTCTTTTTAGCTTCTTCTCTACTCATTCGTCCTCTCACTTTTCCACCATTCCCAGTATCACCACTCGTTCCAGAATCCTTCCCCTGATTTTCACTCGGATTTTCCAAATTAATTCCCTGTTTCTCGGCCATTTTCACCTGTGCCCACATTACCTTCTCCTGTAATTTCTTATGCCTATCCTCAATATCATCTCCACAATATTTTGCATATTTCAAAATCTCGTCGATAGGTTTCCCTTGCCAACACAGCATGTGTTGTTTAATCATCTGACAAATCTCCGGCTTCAAACCGTAAACAAATCGATACACAAACTGACTCATGTTTTTGTCTCCAATGTCCTCAAATCCACTATACTGTTTAAATACCTGCAATAAACGCTCATAGTAGGAATGTACCGATTCATTAGCTTCTTGTGTAGTTCGGTCTATTTTCACCCAATCGGTTTCTTTCGGTGGTATTTTCCCTTTCAGGTAAGTTATCACCTGCTGATACTTTTTCATCACATCATTTGACGGGGCACCTGTTTTCGGATCTCTAGGATACTCGTCACTTGGCCAATCAACTGTAATTTTACAATCTGTCCACAAATCGGCAGGTACCACTATGTCAAACAATCCATCTAAGTCCTTTAACAATACCTTTGACACCTTCATAAACCTTTCAACCTGTTTGTACCATTCAATTGGTTTTTCTCTCAACTTTGGAAAATCATTCGTAAATGACAAAATATCCTGTCTGCTCCATGGGACATGTATATATCCTCCTCCCGCAACTTCTCGCATTGGGTACATTTGGTCAGCTTTCCCTGTTTCTTTCATCACATATTCCGATGCTGATCTACTGGATCGTGCTTCTTCCTTTTCTTGGCCCATCTAGTTCTCCATCTATCTAGGTCTCCCCATTTTTGTAGAACTATCATTAATTCCCTTACTTGTAATTTTCTTCCAGAGGCATTCATGTTTTCTAAATCTTTTTCTGAAAATTCTGCTCTATAGGGTTTCTGCAACACCTTTGATCTCCCTATTTCTATTCCCATCTGTAGTGCTAAATTGGATAATTTTTCATGGAATAATCTTACATTTCTTGTAATACTCCTGCACATAAATAATAATTCTTCATCATCATAGGTATTTAAGCGATCTAGTCCTATATTTCCTGCTATTAATTCTTCTAATTCGACTTTCAATTTATGAATGTCTATTATTTTTGGAGGTGTGCACTGCTTATCTGATTCTTGTGCCCACCTTTCTAAGTCTTCAGGGGTGACTATTGTGGCACTTTTCGCTCCTAATGAAGTTACTAGACTTATATCTTTTGAACACCCAGGTGTAGTTCTCTTGGGAGTAATATTGACAGAATCTCGAATGGGTAAATCCATCAATGATATTGTGGATTCGCTGTCACTAAAGTGATCTTCAACCATTACTACTGCTTCAGGTTTTGTAGCGTTTACAGGAGTAGGTGCAAGTATCGGTGGAGGACAGTTTCCCTGAGTACCATATAATGGAACTACTGGACCAATTGTTACAGGTTTGGTCAATGAATCAGGATGTACTTTTATCTGTGTTATTTTCTGTATTAATTCTGCTCTAGTCTTTTCTAGGGCTTCTCTTTCTTTGTCATGAAGTATTCTACTAGGGGTGAATTCATGCATTACCTGTGGTACTAATGGGGTTTTTTTTTTTTTAACAATTCTTTTTATTAAACAGTTACTGGTGAATGGTACAGTACAAGAGACCAGGTAGTTTACTTTACTCAGTACGCATGTATGGGGGAATAAACAGACAGTACACATGTGAGGAACATCATTAAGGAAGAGGATCATCATAATCAACAGTACAAGGTGGCGTACAAATCTCTCCTCTATACAAATTCCACGGATTCCAGACTCAACTCCACTTCCTTGGGCACCCCCTTGCCAAATACACCGTCTTTTCCCTAAACATGCACCAATCAAGGTTTCTTTCCCAGGCCTCCAGCGTAGGTGGGTGTGCCGCCCCCCAGAGTTGCGCAATGTTTCTCTTCGCCAGCATGAGCCCCAGAGTGACCCATTGTGTCTGAGAAGTGTCCAAGTCTGTTGGCTCCCAGATATTAAGGAGGCATCGTCTAGCCTCGGGACGAAGGGAGATTCTCATCACCTGGTTGATCGTGTCGTGTACTTGACGCCAATAAGAATTGATATGTGTGCATTCCCAAATGATGTGCATAAACGTTCCGATCTGGCCACAGCGTCGCCTGCATTCCCCTGTCTCCGACCACCCCATGTGTATTAATCTAGGGCCCGTTATGTAGATCCTGTGGAGGATCTTCAGCTGAACCAGTCGCAAACGTGCCGGGATAGCCACCTCTTTGGGGGAGGATACTGCTGTTTGCCATTCTTCGTCGTCCAGTTCTATCCCATCTTGCGCCCACCTATCTCGCAGTGTCCGGAGGGGTTTGTCATGTGATTAATTAGTTTTTTATAAATTAAGGATATCGTTTTGTCAGGGAGATGACCATCTAAGATTCTGTCCTCCAGAGGGGAGACCTCCGGGGGATCCGCCCCTTTTGGCCATAAAGACTGAAGTGAGTGTGAGACCTGTAAATATCGAAAAAATTCGGTATCCGCCAATTTATATTCGCCCTGAAGCGTGCTGAAGGGTTTGGGCTCCCCTCTTCCCCAGACATCCCTAACAGCTGAGATCCCAATAAGGTCCCACCTATCGAAGCCCCTTGTCTTCCACAGGTCGCCCAACTTCTCCGAGTCCCAAAGAGGGGTAGCCAATGTGAGTTTGTGTCTCCATCCAAGATAATTAGTGGCGTCATGCCAAATTTGCACTGAGTGCTTCGTGGGGCCAGTTAGTTTGAACCGGTTAGGTCGGGAGTATAACGCCCTACCATAAGTGCCCCCGGAAGGAGCCATCTGTCCATGGTGTAGCCCGGGTCATCCACACGGCCATATGTGCCATGATTAATAGCTGCCAGTTGGGAAGCCCAATAGTATTTCTTGACATCAGGGAGACTGATGCCTCCATCATACCAAGACAACGTTAGTTTGCTCAATGCGATCCGGGGCCTGCCGTCCCATAATAGGTCTCTTTGCAGGCCCTCCACCTCCCGAAAGTAACGTGCTGGGACTACATCTAAGGTATTTTGTAGGGCGTATAAGAATCGCGGCAAGGCCATCATCTTAAACAGAGTGGCTCTACCCAGGAGTGAGATAGGGAGTGTCTTCCAGTTATTAATATCACTCTTAAGTCTGCGAAGAGGGGGAAGAAGGTTTTGGGCATAGCGAACCGAGGGTCCAGTGAAATGTATATCCCCAAATATTTGAATCCAACCGAATTCGTTTGTATTGGACAGTTCCGGGGAGGGACAGGAGGGTCTCCCCTTAGTACAAATAATAGGGATTTTCCCCAATTAATAGAAAGTCCAGAGAATCGACCGAAGACTGCGAGGATATCCATCACCACTACAAGCGAGCTCCTAGGGAGGCTAAATAAAGTAAAATGTCATCCGCGTATAAAGATATACGGTCCTCCCATCCGGGGGACCACCGCAGACCCCTTATCCTTGGATCCCAGCGTATCCATGCGGCCAGGGGTTCCAAGGCCAAAGAGAAAAGAAGGGGGGACAGAGGGCAACCCTGTCGAGTTCCCCGACTGAGCAAGAACGAGGCTGACACCTTGTTGTTCACCACCACTTGAGCCAGAGGTTCAGAGTATATGAGACGCACCCACTGAATGTATTCCGGCCCAAATCCCAGCTTTACCATAACTGCCCATAGGTATGGCCATTCGATAGTGTCGAAGGCCATTGTCGCGTCCAGAGACACAATTACCGCCGGCTCACGAAGGGTGCCAGCCCTATCTATCACCCCATGCACTCTACGGAGATTCAAAGCTGTATTTCTATGAGGCATAAACCCGGTCTGATCTGGATGCACCAGGCCTCCAATCACCTTCACCAAGCGGTTGGCTAAGAGCTTGGCTAAAATCTTGGGTTCGGCATTTAAAAGAGAGATGGGCCTATATGAGGCACATTCCGCCTTATCCTTTCCTTCCTTGTGGATGGTGACAATAGTAGCCATTCGTTGTTCTCGGGGCAGCATTCCCGCCTCCCTAGATTCCAGAAACATAGCGTTCAAGTATGGGGCTAGTTTATCTGGTCTCAACTTGTAGAGCTCGATGGGAAGTCCATTCGGGCCCAAAGCTTTCCCAGAGTTCAAGGAACGGATCGCTTGCGCGGTTTCATCGGCTGTAAGGGGGCTATCCATATAGTCTTGATCCTCACGGGAGAGGCAGGGAAGCTTAATATCCCTCAACAGCTCCTGAGAGTCTGCTTCAGTGTGAGGGGAGACCGCCGTATAGATCGATTGGAAATGATCAGCGAACCTGTCCGCTATTTCCTGTGGTTCCGTGACCGAAACGCCTCCCTGTACATTGAGCTCCGGGACCAGCCGACTCGCCCACTCTTTCTTGTCCAGCCACGCTATGAGCTTCCCGGCCTTATCTCCCTGGTCATAAAGCCTGCCCTGCTGCTCCCTACTCAGGGCCCTGGCCCTATCCGAAACCAACGCTTTATAGTCGTGCTGCTTCATACTCAGCAAGTGGATCTTCTCCGGCGTAACCCCAGATTCCAGTTCCCTTTCTAGATTATATATGTCTGTCTCAAGTTCGAGGACCTCCTTTTGCTTGTCTCTCTTAGAGCTAGATATTAAAGACAGGGCTTGTCCCCGGATTACTGCCTTGAATGCTTCCCACAAGGTCCTGGAAGAGGGCACCGATCCCACATTATCGGAAAAATAGTCGTCAATAGCTTTGATAAGCTCCTGACGGATCTTGGGGTTACGTAAGTACCAAGGGTTAATTGGGGCCAATCTTCCCACTCCGCCCATACCTACGGACAGATGAACCCAGACAGGTGAGTGATCCGAGATACCTCTAGCTAAGTGTTTGATGTCGTGTATATATGTCGCTTGCGCAGCTGGTACCAGGCAGTAATCTAAACGGGAAAGACTGTTGTGTGCCCCGGAGTGGAAGGTGTGTTGCACCTGGCCCGGGTGGTACACTCTCCAGCCATCCACCAGTCCCATCGCCTCAAGGAAATCAGGCAACCATCGGGCAGACGGTACTATCTCTCGAGGGGGATATCTATCTAACGTACCCGAAACCACTGCATTGAAGTCTCCTCCCAGGACCAGGAGCCCATCCGGAAGGGCGAGCAGGGCTGCGCCCAAATCAGCAAACGTTGTGCCCTGTAGGCCTGGGGGAACATAGACAGACATAAAGGTAATGAGCCGGCCCTCCCACATCCCGGAAACACCAACGTATCTGCCTCTATCATCGCCCCATGTGGCGCTAACCGCCAGGGGAAGTTGTTCCGAGTCATAATACCCACACCCCTGGAACCCGAGGTGAAACCAGAGTGGGCAATCAGTTTATACCCCCTCTGTGCATTGCCTTACATAGATTCCCAACCAGATGTGTCTCCTGGAGTAAGACCACATCGGGTGAGTGCCTCCTGATGTATTGAAGTACGACACTTCGTTTGATTTTGTCCCCTAACCCGTTAACATTCCAGCTCATAATTTTTACCTTTTTATCCCCCATCATGCCTGTACTTCAGAAAATAGATCCCGCAATTCCGGGCTTGTACTCTGTCAGCAACTCTATCGCAGTTGTATATAGCCATTGCACCAATAAAACAATTATAACAAAGAACAGAAAAACAAATTGTCCCACCCCAACAACCCCCCACCCCGCTGCCCTGCACTCTAGGCTTAGAACTGCCCATCGAAAACTTGCAGAGTGCCTGTCGCCCTAGAAAGAAATTCAGAGAAAGAAAAGAAGGGGAAAAGTGAGCTCCATGTCCCCACCCCTAACCAGGCCGAGTGTAACACCCCTGGCAGGTAAATGTCAAGAAACATATATGTCATCACCAGTCCCCATATTAAAGCGCAGATATCCCGCCCACCCCAGCCCATCTCACATCGATGACCCCGTTACGTAGTTCAAAGCCGCAATCCTCAGAGATCTACTTCAAATCGGTGAAATGTCCGCCTGTGTCCCAGCGCCGTGATCCGCCCGGCCCTTTGCTCCGCGATGCTCGATCCACTCTGCCACTGCCTCGGGCTCGTCGAAAAACCATGCCCGTCCCTCGGCCTCCACCCGGAGACGCGCCGGGAACAGCAGTGAGTACTTCAGACCCCTCTCTCTCAGGCCACGCTTCACAGTGAGGAAAGACCGTCTTTGCTTTTGTACTCTCTGTGTGAAGTCCGGGAAGAAGGAAATGGCAGCATTTTCGTATCGGAGGGGTGCCCCCGCTCTAGAGTTCTGAAGAATAGTGTCTCTGTCCCGATAGTTCAGGACCCGAGCCAGCATGGGCCGCGGGGAGCGCCCGGTTTGGGACGGCCGCCCGGGACCCTGTGAGCGCGTTCAATAACAAAAAATTTGCTGAGGCCTTTGGGCTGCAGGTGTTTAAGAATAAGGTCCTCGACGAATAGGTCCGGGGACTGCCCCTCCGCTTTTCCGGCACTCCTAGGATGTGGAGATTATTGCGCCGGAGCCGACCTTCATAATCATCCAGCTTGAGGTCCATGTACTTGTGTGAGTCCTGGAGTTCGTGCATCTCTCTTTGTAATTGTGTGACATCCCCAACGAGACTGGTCGTCGTTATCTCAACCTGCTTGACTTTTTCGTTAAGTTTCCCCAGGTCGGACCTAATAAGGTTAATGTCAATCGCCATGGTATCCATTTTGTGCTCGAGAGAAGTCTTAACTCCAGCAATCGCCCCCATGACATCCGCGAGAGATAGCTCTTGTTCCTCTTCCCCTGGGTGTCCTTGATTAGTCTCTGCAGACAGTCGGCTCCGCTGAGGGTCCTTAGTGACTGTGTATCTGTCCAGTTTGTTAGTCTGCACCTGTTTCGCCCCACGGGACCCGGTCCCCCTGCGATCACCGGCGGCTGCCATCGTACTCAGCCAACTGGGATATTGGAAGCAGGCAGAGGCACCAACCACACGGTGCCCACCAGTAAGGTTTAACAGGTAGGACACCGGCAGCTATGGCGCAAGCCCCAGGGGTCTGAGAGCAAGTCCTGGGGGGGGCAACCAAACGCCGCTACGGTACCTGTGTGCAGCGTATACCGTCCCCGGGATCACAGATGATAGGGGGGTTCCCCTCACTCTGAGCGCATCGCCGCCATTACTCCGTTCCCGGCCCAGCGGTCAATGCGGGGGAGCCTTGTCAGCTTCAGGGCCCAGGGGCAGTCACCACCTCCGCCGCCGGTATCGACTGTCCCCCGTAGCCCCGCCTCGATCTCGCACGGCGTCACCTCCGCCACTCAGGTCGGGACTCCCCTTCGGTGCCGCCGTTCACTGTGGGCCCCGGCGCTCAGAGCTCCGGAATAAGCGGGCCGGGGACCGCTAGCACTCCGCTCTCGGGGGTGTCGACTGGCGTCACGGATGTGTCCGCAGGATAAACGTGAGGGGTTCCCCTCAGGCGGAGCGCATCGCCGCCATTACTCTGCTCCCGGCCGGTGCGCCTCACCCAGCGGTCAATGCGGGGGAGCTTTGTCAGCTTCAGGGCCCGGGGCAGTCACCTCCTCCGCTGCTGGTATCGACTGTCTCCCCGCAGCCCCGCCTCGATCTCGCACGACGTCACCTCCGCCACTCAGGTCGGGACTCCCCTCCCGGCGCCGCCGTTCACTGTGGGCCCCGGCGCTCAGAGCTCCCGCAGGCCGCAACACTCCGGTGCTGTTATCTCCCCTGTTGGGGCTGCTCGATGCGCCGGAACAGGCGGGCCGGGGACCGTTAGCACTCCGCTCTCGGGGGGTGTCGACTGGCGTCACGGATGTGTCCACAGGATAGACGTGGGGCAGGGACACTCGGCGGAGCTACATCACTACGCGGCCATCTTCGATCCGCGCTTGGCCACGCCCCACTAATGGGGTTTTTAACGGTGGTGCACTTGGGGTGCATCCACTTGTTCCTTCTTGATATGGTGGGGGATTCCTTAACATTTCTTCCATAAATTCGTCTTCAGAATCGTCACTTCTCATTAAATGTTTTGTCTTTTCTGTACATTTACTTCCTAATTTTTCCTCTGCTGTTAACAATGGATATAGTCCTTCTGTAATCATTGCCCTTCTCCATTGTTTCATCTGACCGTCCCTAGACTCATGTTGATATCTGGGGAAAAATCCTCGATAACCCCTATTACTCCTGGATCGGTCACGCTCAAATGCCTCGGTTTCCCATTCCTCTAAGGCTTCGTATTGAGCCTAGGTCTGGGTTCTAGGTCATTCATCCTCAATCTCAAATTTTGAAGAATTCTTCCATTGAAGGTACCATTCTCGGGAAATGCTTGTATTCCATCATTTTTGGTATATTCTATCCAATTCTCTATCCATACACAAGTATGATAACCTCTCTCCATCATCATAAATGAAGCGGGCGTTTTAGCTGGTGGAATGATAATTCCTTCCCTAGTTTTGATTGGTTTATCCTTTTTAAAATAGTTCTTAATCTTTTGCAGAAAGGACATTTTTCTCTTTTCTCTGTACATTCTATCTAATCTTCGGTGTATAAAATTATATTCTGCAAAACCTAGGAATCTCCTATCCGGACGAGTTCCTGTTAAAGTTGGATCGCGTTTTAACATGCAATCTCTACCCACTAAGATTTTAGCTTCTAGAATATCAACCAATCAAGTGTCTGCTATCTTTTATTCCCGAGCCAATCCTTGCGCGGCCTTTTGGTGACGTTTGTCTGTCAACCCCTCCTTTACAATCTGCTCTTCACTGTCCCTCGCTGTTTCAACCAATCCCAGCGCGGTACCTGTGACGTCAGTACTACTCCTGACTACTGACCCCTCCTTTACAAAGGTCTTTCCACACCCACTGTATCAACCAATCCCAGCGCGGCGTTTGTGACGTCAGCTCCCTCTCCGGCAACTGACCCTCCCTTTACAAATTCGTACGCAAACTTATTTTCTCTATAATTCTTAATTAAAGTTCAGTAACAACATAAAACATTCGCTATCGTGCCAGTTTCTCTAATTTAGAAAAGATAGTTTTCTCTCATACTTAGTAAAACCTTTCCGTTTACTAAACATACACTACGAGTAAAACCCTTCCGTTTACTCTTCAAACAAGCTCCAGAAGTACCTGTTACTTCTTCAATGTTACCCTTTCTAGGTGATATAACATCAAATTTTCACCAGCGTACTCCTTTGCTATTACTCACACGCATAGATTCCCTAACCAGTACTGATAGTCCTGCTTAACTTTTCAGCACTATTTCTGCCTGACAGATAACCTCACTGCAGTATGGCTTCCACTTACCATCCGCTATTCAATTTTCCCCGGGGATTCTGGACAACATAAAACAAACTTTGAATACACGGATGTTAGTTCATAAAAAATAAAATTCTCATTACCCAATTAACAAAGAGTAACCATCCTCTGATTACCAGAAAACTGATCCAGCGCGATATTAGCAAACAGCATTCATACACCAGATACTCACTTGGGCCCATACATTCATACTACGCTAATACTTACGCTGGGTTTTATCAGTTGTTACTCTTTATCAAAATCCCTGCTACCAATTACCTTCCGAATGAAGAGTAATGACTTACCAATGAATCCTTTGCTAATTGGGAAATTTAAAATGAGTGACATTCATTATAGTACATAATCCTGAAATAACCACTGAGTCAGGAAGTTTTAAAATGTTTATCTAAAGATTTAGCAGAGTAAAATACAGAACCACACGTTACTTAATCGCATTACCCAAGATGAAGCATAGAATAACTATTGCTAATCAATGACGGTCCCTCAGAAAAGGAGAGGATAGAGACAGCAGCGCAACTAAAGGTTGCATTATATTTACCTAAGTGCAAGAACCAAACCCCTTGGCCAAGGAGTTGGAAAGAATAGGACCCAGGAAGGATGAAGAGCAAAGACCTCCTCCAGGATCAGGACAGGACCGGTGACCTCTCTACAACGACGCCTGCGTTGTTCCCCTCTCTGATACTCGACTTCTCCTCGATTCGCCCGTGTCTTCCTTCGAATGGACTCCGCCGCCCCCTCCTCAGGACCTCTCTGGATAGGGAGTCAGTCTGCAAATCAATCAGCTTGGCGATCTGGAGCTCTTCTTCGCATTCTGTGCTAAGCTTCTCCTTCTCTCCAGACTAAACTAATTAGCTAATTCTATATTTATTATACCCTTCTACACCCATGTACCTCCCCTTAATGTTGCTAAAATATGGGACCACTACTTCTGATTGGACAGGGACAGGGGGTGGATTCTCACACCATATTGATTTGTCTTGTATTTCTGAAGCCTATTGTTTTTAAACTACCGCCCCTTTAATTTAATACATTTGCTTTATTTCCCACCCGTCTCATGACAAAATTTACAATTTATTCATATAAAATGTTTCTTTTCGACGAGAACATCTTGGTATGTAGTGGTGTCAGCCAGCAGGTCATGGCCTTGGGTGATGTCCAAGTTGACTTCATCTTTTTCTTTCTGGTCTGCCTCTCAGGGCGCATGTGCAGAATCTTTGTCACACGAGCTTTCAGTTCACCAAAACCCAGGCCCAAGTTTACGAACTAATAAAAGTCAAAGAAGAAAACATTAAAATCACAAATAAAATGTTTCACTGTATGCCCACTCTTTCTACTCTATTCCCATTTAATTATAAATTCTATCCCGCATTAGTAGCGTTAGAGAAACGACAGTTTAATAACGACATGAGAGCAAGCTGAAGCATGTGAAAACATCTAGCAGCCATTTTAATGCACACTGCGCAAAAGCAGAAATTTCCCACCAAGCAAGAAGAGACGTCACAACACGTGATGTGGTTGGGACATGCGCAGTAGGGTTCCTGCGTTTTAGCGGCCATTTTGGATTACGGACAAGCGTTATTCATTAATAAAACACATAGGCAAGCATCCTTACTATTCGTGTAGTGTATGCAAGAATTAGTAGAGACAATACAAATTTAATAAATTAATACTGTGAGGAGATTGCATTCGAGCAAGTCTCATTTGTGAGTCCTTGCTCCATCATAGGCACAATTCGCATTGCCCTTATATAGGCATAGAATCCCAGTCCTTATTTAGGCATTAGCCGTGCACTCCAAATACAGGCATGGTCACCGACATCCGTCCACCCTAACGTCACAACAAGTTCTTAGAAACCAAACCTTTAAGCTCTTGGGAGTTCCCCTAGCACAGGATTATTGATTTCTCCAAGAACTCATCTATTATGTATGAACCGCTATACCTTAAGGGTTCATTCCTGACGTCTTTCTCTGTCCGACTTCACGTCAATGCTAACATTCCAAGGCACCTACCAGGTATAAATATACCTTCCCTTGCCCAAGCAAGTTAGAGGAGACCTCAACTTCAGAGGAGCCCGTATCCCGGCCTGACGCACTGAGAAGACGCTGTCATCCCTGCTCGCAGAGAATCCAGCTTCCAGTGATCAGACTCCCTTCGCGGGCTGTTAGAGTTCGAGTCCGGAAAGAGATTCCCACCTCTCTCATTCTCAAGGTATGGAGCTGACTAGAACCTAGGGGAACTCTTGGCACACTAGACTTAACATACTCTTAGTATACCATAGTAGAGAATACTTCGCCTACTTCTTACCTTGCCCTACACCTAGACTAGGTTAGGTACATTGGGGTAGAACTAGCTTAGAGACGCATTGTATGAGTACTCACATTTTTAGCTCATGTTATTTATGTATGTGAATATATGCTAAAAGATAATGCTAGCGCAGTATTATTTCTACTGCTTACGCTGTACATGATATATCTTGCATACTGTCTTGTGATCATAACAGCACATATCTCTTACACGAGAAACAAGACTGTTCAATAAAACCTTTTTATTGAAACGCCCGTCTATTCTTTCTATGTAACTTTGAGGAAACTAAGCATGCACGATTAGCTGAGTGAAACTGTTATCTATTGTTTCCGTGATTCTGAGACGTGTTCCGATTCTAAAGGGAAACAAAGTATTCATGTTTATGCGGTTGCCAGAAACTACTCCCTTCTTGTTTTCAAGGAGTTTCTAGTGGCCTCTGAGCTAGCTGGCACAAAGTAATTAAGTTTAATATACTCGATAGGGACATACCGACCTCAGTCCTATGTCAAGCCTATAGGGTATATTATTCCAATGCGCAGAGCCTATTAGGGAAATAGGAACTACACTACACCAGGGAACGTGACCCTTAACTCGCAAACATACAGCACCCAAACTACACTACATGGCGCCCAACCGTTTGGTAAGGCAGTAATTTAACGCTAGATACAGAGTAACTCAGTCGTGCTTTTCTCTCAGAGACCCCTACTCACATACTCCATAAGACGTCTGGAGTGGGTAGGGTTAAATATCTGCCAAAGCTAAATAGGACAAAAACCCTATATATTAGCTATTTTGGTTTGTTCAATGTTGAAGGATACAGTGTTCCAAAATATTGTGCACCTTATCTTTTGTTTCCTTGAAACTTGTTCTACATTTTTCAAAAAACAAATGTCCACACGCGGGGACAATGACACCGAGAACGGTGTAGCTGCGACTGAACCAGTCGTACAAGCTTTTAACTTTACAGGTTTAAATGAAACCGAGGAGGGTGTTATAGACATCCATCCAAACTTAAGAAGAGCCATCACTCTAAAACTTATAAAACATGGCCACCACCAAGAGGGGGTAGAGCAGTTTTCGTGATAGAGGCACACGAATCCTTTCAGACAGAGGTATTCTATTCATGGATAGTATTCCCAGAATCAAATCCAGTAACAAGACTGTTTCACTTCTACAAAGAAGATGAACCACCAGAGGAATATATTCCTTTCGAGGATATTGAAATTCCACTAACATACCAGGAGCATCAGCTCTGGTTTAAAGGCGCCCTAAAACATCACAAAAACATTACCAGGCTTGGTCCACTAGGTAGACCAGGAGCAACATGGCCGATTCTAGCCGGCTACACTCCTCATCCTGACATTGAAGAGATGTCAGATGAGGAATTACTTATTCAACTTTACACCACAGACTTTATACGCAGTCATGGGTAAAATGCCCACAAAACGTGAGCAAATTCCATTCTGGATAGCTCAAAAAATTACTCAAATAGAAGCAGTATTTCCTAATACTAGCCCTTATGAGAAACACAGAATCCTTACGATCTGTTTACCAATGGGGATCACACCACAACTGGAAGACTGCACCACTTGGGGCTCAGTCTTTGCTGCCATCTATACTAAAACACATGGGGGCCGATTCCGATTCCGGCCGGAAATCTCTCCGACCGAGCCGGACCCGGAGAGAATTCCGACCGAATCGGACCCTAGCAGTCCGACCGGACGAGTACGATGCATTCGCATGCTATCGGACTCGATTCGGTCGGACTCCCATTGAAGTCAATGGGAGCCGGTCGTACGACGCGTACGCGGGCTCCCATTGACTCAATGGGTGCGAGGCGAACAAGGGCGCCCCCTACAGCGGGTACGCGTCCATGCGCATCGTGGCGTACATGCACAGGTAGGGGGGACCCATGGGTCCGAATCGGATCCGGTAAATCCGAATCCGATTCGGAGCACTACCGGCCGAGATCGGAATCGGCCCCATGGTGTTCCATCAATTGCAGTAATACCAGATGTCCTGAAACAAATTCAAAACGAATACGGGGCAGAGCCTGCTCTAAATGTAGGTATGAAATTACTGAAAAATTTCGACCAGGTCTCAACAATAATATTATCTAATATTAAAGGGGAGGCAGCATCAGTGGCGATCCGCCAACGATTAAGGGAATTTGATGTAACAGAACATCAAACAGAACTACCCAGAATAATTGAACAATCATATGCAGAATTAGGCAGAGATAGTTTGGGTGGAAGACCATTGAAGCCAAAACTATCTGAGAATCCTGAAAAGGACTCTATTAAACAAACTCCTACATCTTCTAAAAAGAAGTGGGAAACTAATAAACTAAATTCAAGCGAGAAACGTTCTCAATCCCGAGGTAGGTCTCCTCAAAAGGAGCACTCTGAAAGGAGGTATAACCTCAGGAATAGGGATAATTTAAGAAAACCTGACAGGTATCAAGATACTGATACACGTTCCTCTCGTACCTTTCAGAATTCGTCACAGACATCGGAAAGAAGAGGACGGTCAGAACATAGAGAAGAACGTGTGAATTTCCAAAGACAACAAACACGTTCAGAAAAATAAATCAAAACCTCAATTCTCAAAAAAGAAGGTAGCAGGTCTGAAGATCAGACATGCCGAGGATACTGAGAACACAACTCAAGAACGGAGAATGGGCTCAGACAATGCTGGACAGTGCAGCAGAAGTCACAATAGCTCGCCAGAACCTGAAGGAACTTCTGGAGATAGTGGACTTGAATGAATACATCACAGTAGAGACTGTAGACACCAGGGTTAGTACTCCACAAAAGTTATATGAAATAACACTCCGAATGGAGGGAGACATACCAAGAAAGGTGAAAACACTCTTTTGGGAGAAACTTTCAAGGGGTTATGATATACTTCTAGCAGAAAAAGACTGGCCACCACAATTTGTCAGGGAGTGCCCACATGGCGAGGATATTATTATGCCTGCCTTCTCCAACCATATTCCAATTCACCTAAAATATACTTATGCCAGGAAATGGGCAGTTGCCCAGGCCCCAGCATTATATAAAAATCATGTAGGATGGGATGAGGACTCACCTCACCATAAAATACATCTAAAAAATGAACCTACTGCACAAAGGCAGTACCCAATCAAGCTAGAAGCTAAAAAGCAGGTCAGGGAGATCTTAGATCAACTTGAATACCAAGGGGTGATTGAAATATGCACCTCCTCAATGAACAATCCTTTGTTTCCTGTATCCAAACCAGACCATACATATCGTCTAGTTTTGGATTACAGACACTTAAACACATGTTCTAAAACATTTGCAGTGCAAAATGCACATAGTACAGCATTAATGAATAACATTGTGCGCAAAAAATATAAAACCACATTAGACATCTCAAATGGTTTCTTTTGTCAAAACATAGCACCTGAAAGCAGGTACTTAACAGCTTTCTCAATAATGGGGACCCAGCGTCAATTTTGTCGACTCCCACAAGGGTTCAAGAACAGCCCAGGGTTATTCTCAGCGAGGGTAACAGAGTTACTACAAATTTATGATAATGAGGCATTGTCATATGTCGATGACATCTATCTGACAGACGATGACCTAGATAGGCACTTGAACAGGGTGAGTACCATTATATTGGGCTTCGCCTCAGAGGGCTATAAATTCAACTTTAAAAAATCCAGAATTGCCCATCTCAATGTCTTTTTCTAGGATACGAGCTTTCAAGTGAAGGCAAGAGCTTGGCAGCTAACTTTCTAGAAAAGTGCGCGCTGCTCCAACCTCCAAAAACGCTGAAAAATTTACAATTCATCATGGGTTTCCTAAATTTTGGAAGAACGTACATTCTTAATTACGCAGAAAGAGTTAAACCTCTCTACGCATTAATCAAACCTGATTTTTCAATCAAAAATTGGACACGAAAACACACACAAACCTTGCGTTCACTCCAAGCTAACATGTTAGCAACAAATCACTTACAAACACGTGTAAGTCAACGCAACTTAGTGATCCGAATGATTTCGGGTCAAAGCGGATTCACCTACTTAACATTTAATGAGGGTGAAAAAGTACCAATAGCATACAAATCACATTTGTATACACAAGCAGAAATGCGCTTCACTTCAACTGAAAAAATACTGACAGCAGTTCAAACCGCTGTAGCAAAAGAAAGAGCCCTAGCTCAAGGGAAACGCATTATTGTCGTAACCCCCAGTACCAGCCTTAGAGGCAGTTACTAAAGCGAGCATTCCAAATGCTAAAGCATTACATCCTAGATGGATACAATGGGTTAATTCTCTTGCTGCAACAGATGTTGAATATGTTTTTGATCCTGATTTAAAAACACAAGCGTTCCTGCAATATGAACATGAATGTCCTCTGCCCACTGAAATTCTGCCTCTCGATCAGTACGAATTCATAATTTACACTGACGGATCCGCACAACCCACTACAGGGAGTAAGCAAGCTTACAGTGCAGCATGCGCAATCGTTAAAGGTCGCATGCAAGATGGTAACTTCAGACCAATGGTCACTAAAACTCAATCTCTAGGAGATTGTACAGCTCAGCGAGCTGAACTACAAGCATTCAAACTGGCACTTGAAAGTACAGATCGCGAATTCCCCACACTGATAGTGTGCGATTCTTTTTACTGTGTTCAGTCGTATAATGAATATATACAAAATTGGCTTGAAAATGGGTTCAAAGATGCAAAAGGTGGCACAATAAAGCATAAAACGCTTTGGGAACAAGTAGTTCAGTTAAAAAACGAACTACCAAAGGCTCACGTGATACATACACTGAGTCATCAACGTGATGGCGTTCACGTTGCAGGGAATTCATTGGCTGACGAAGCCGCAAAGGGGGCTGTTCACACGGCTTCCGTAGCTGCGATCACTCGTTCAAAAACGAGAATAGACAGTGAGATATTGTTGGCTGTCAATGCTACAAGCAAAGGCAGTGGTGCAGCGTTACCAAAAAAGTTTCCACTCAAGTACTCTTATGTAATTGATGCGAACAACGTTCCTTTTGCTCAAATCCCTGGAGTGGGGGATAGGGTAATTCCAAACAAGGAACGTAGAGCAGCTTTAATTTATGAAGCACATCTGGGGGAGGGTCTGTCACATCAAGGGATCTCTAAAACAATATTAACATTAAAAGAGATGTACTGGTGGCCTGGAATGAATACACAGATTCACATCTTCATCAATGACTGCATGGACTGTAAGGTACAGCGTGATGCAGAACGCCACCAGACACCATGCTACGAAGTAGCCTGCCCAGTACAGACACCATTGTTAGACAGCATTAGACTCTCTACGCGCAGGCGTCCTTTTGGACAAATGCAATCCCACAAACACTAAGTCAAGGTTCCTATGGATATGGCCTCAGCGCTCGGCTGACGCTCGAACTGTTATAAAAGATTTGTGAGTCTTTATCGGCACATACGCAATAGGCACACTACATTCTGACCAGGGCCCTGCGTTTAGCTCTCGGGCTTACAAAGAAGCCATGGCCAGTTTGGGCGTTGCATTGCGGTACTCCTCTCCGTTTCATCCTGAGGGAAATTCTGTTGTGGAAAGGAAAAACCGGGACATAAAGCAATCTATAACAGCTAGAGTATTAGGTTTGGGTGATGGGTGGGTCAAACATCTTTATGGGGTCCAACGCTCATTAAATAATTTGCCAAGAAGTTCTCTAGGGGGGGTCACTCCATATGAGGTCCTATTTGGGACAAGAATGTGGGTTCCTGATCTCGAATGTAAAGGCACAGTGGTGGAAAATAAACCCTTTGATATCAAAGATCGTTTGGCTATTTTACAGGATCTAAATGAACTAAGATCGCAACAAAGCAACGTATTCCTGAAGCCAACCACCACTGGGGAAAAACCGGCAGTCCCAGCAAGGCCTGTCTGGATCCCAACAGTTGGGGATCTAGTCAGAGAAAATTGCGGACAAAAAGGAATTTGGACCTTCTTACAGACAACCAGTACCTGTCCTAGCCGTCCACGGAACAAGAACAGTACTTCTGCCGCCACTTGCTGGAAAAAAGGAGAAAAGATTTGTGTCAATCGACCTCATCAAACCACAGTATGTGGCCAATACTAAATAGTAGGCCTCGTGGACTCCGACCTAGTAGCAGACGCACTCCTCTCGCTACTATCCAAGAGGTTCAGACTGAAAGACTGATAACTATCGAGAATTCAGCAGTAACAGATGAAGGACTAAGCAACAATGCAATGGAACTCATCCCTCTTGAAACTCAAGTAACAGTTCGTCCAAATACACCTGTCTACACCAATGTAACAAGTGATCAACTGGTTCCAGTGATTTCGACAAATCCTGATGCAATTCCAACAATTGACAGAACTGCTTCTGGCTATTTCATTAACTTTGATACGTTTTCTGAGGATCCGAGTGAGCCTGAAACGACACCAGCATCAAAAACTTTCAAACAGCAAGTACAAGAGTTTTTTCGTTTTCTGAAAAAGACTTATCTGGTTTCACCATGGATTGAACTATGGATTATTTCTGGAATATTTTTCTTTCTGCTTTGGCTAGCTTTGGTTATGTCTATCAGCGTGCTTATAAATGGCAGATACATCCGTTTGGATATTGAAAGTAAGAATGTGAACTTACTTTTGAAACCACACAAATCATCCCATCGTGAAACAAGAGACTTGTCAGCAGTGAACATCACAACCGTTCCTATACAGGATGGTATAGTGTGGGACAAAACTGATTTTGATATCTTCGGTCCTACGGAACTTTTGAACATTCCACATTTATTTAAAATTTCATTAAGTGATTTTATTTCGTCCAGTACCTATTCTGATGATTGGGACTTTGAGACTGTAAATGATATGATGTTTGATCTAGAAAGGTCTGCTGCATTTTCTAACAATGAATATTTAGAGGGTTCATCAGACTATGAACAGCTGTATTGCTATAACCACTATGGTCATCATGTTTTGCATAAATCTACGACACCTAGAAATGTGTTTATGTTTAACCAATGGGAGCATTGTCCTACACCACCAAAAGGTAGTTCAAAAACGTTTGCTAAAAAGTTTCCCTATTTTTCAGGGTACAATACATCTGATCCGGAAACATTTTACTATACAAATGTAAACAAAACAGGACAGAAAATTATTTTAACAAATACAAAACAGATTTACTCTGCAGCATTTATTGCCCAACTGTCTATACATGGATTCGACTTGTGGAAAGACACAATAGACACACAATCTGTCTGGGGTTCTAAAGATTGGCAAGTGCAGGGGATAGAAGCTTTGTTTAGAGCATGTATCATCCCTCAGCAAATAATGTTTTTGAATGACGCTGTGCAACAAACGTCTTGCCTTGGTTTAGCCAAGATCAAAGACATGAAAACACATTCTGTACCAACACCTGCCAGTAATAACAATACACAGGCAGCGGTTACAGTTGACTCAATACTACAAATCAACAGAACAAATCCTGATTGGAGAAAATGGTTGATCTGGCCCACAGACACAAACATCTGTCAAGAGAGATTCCTGAATAAAACACAGGGCTTTACTATTCATAGGCCAGACCCACGATACGTCCAAAGACAACATCCGGGGGTAGTAACAACAAACAGTGTAGGAAAATTGTGCCTCGACTGGCTACAAAAATCTACACTTGAGAATGTGAAACAACACTTATCTTTACGTAAAGAAGACGCAGACCTTAGGGAATTCTTGCTAGGACCGAGAAAACCGCGTCAAAAACGTTTCATATATGCCGGCATCTATGCTGCTTATAATGAAGCATGGAAGGTTTCACAGGTAGAGGCCACAGAACGAATACGTGAACTTGATCGTACTAACTTAGAGAAAACTCTCTCTGTGGTCGACAATGGGTTAACAACTTTGTCATCCAGAATTTATTCAGTGGACAACATTGTATCCTCTGCTATTGACATACTGGAACAAGATTTAGCCATGTTACAACAAGGCCAATCTCAGTTACGCTCTATTATGTTATTAGGCTGGATGCTGCAATCTTTGCATGCGGGCTATGTGCCTTGGCGTTTTATCAACACGTCGGCTCTGTTTGCAGAATACAATCTGACTGATAAACAGATCGAACTGGCACAAAGGGGAGCAAAGTATACAGTGCTGAGCATTGAAAAACTGGAGAAATTACCATTCATTGTGGCAGAGAAACCAGCTACAGAATGGCTTATTCATGGCAAAATCACTCTGCCTGTCACTACTTTTCAGTTTCAGTATTGCCTCAAACAAATGCAAGCGGGCAAAAATGAAAGGTTGGGTAAAGAATACATTAAGACATCCTGGGATTTACCTTACGAATACAGATGTTGAGTGGGGATCGTGAAGTGTTTCTTAGCTGTATACACTGTGAAAATGCACTAAGCGGTTCACTCATATGTCAAGACATTTCTTTACACGGGGCTTGTAATGGTTCTGTGGCAAATTTGTCCTGCCACCAGCAAGGTACACCAGCTGCTGTGATTAATCCAACGTTTGGCCAACTTTCTAATGGGAGTTAACTCATGTTGAATGATCAGAGTTGCTGTGGCATGTTGCCAGGCATCCCATATCTGGTAACGGTAGACTCCAGGGTCACTTGCTGTATGCAAGTATTATTCCCCCAATAGACACAGTCAGGGAGTCGCCTTTATGGCCTTCATTGAATGTTTCTTTTATACGATTTGATACTTTAAGCAGAATGAAAGGCATGCTTATACAACAAACAGTGCCTCTGACCTCGGCCAAAGAAATCTATGATTTACAAATTGCAAGGACTTTGGCTGAGATACAGGCTTTAATTCGTACAAACTGCCCTATACATTTCGTAGAAATGATGGGACGTATCTTTAACATGTCTGATACGAGCGGAATTGTACATGTATTTAAGACCATCTGTTCAGGACTATTAGCACCTTTCCAGGCAGTCCTCGGAATCATCCCAAACTTCGCACATTCGGTGTTTGGTGGTGTGCCATTAATTCTAGCACTTGTTGCAGGAATCCTATTTCTATTCCTACTATTACGCTATGGCAAGCCTATTCGCCGACTTCACTCCGAGCGATGTGGAGAAAGCTCTCCTAGAACGGATGTGCCGTGAGCGCATAGTACAACTTTTGGGCATACCTCGTCTACGGGAACTTAATACAACATGGTTTCTGTCATTCAGACCAATCTGGCAAGATTGCATCTTACCTGTTCTACGCTGCCTGCTTTGCGGTGAAGAATGCGTTCTAGACACCTGTCTAACACTCCCATCAGTCATGCCAACGGATATCGATACTCTGCTGGACCCGATAACGGCCCATGCTCTGTGTTGTCCCCAGAGGCTACCAATCCTTATGACGGCATTCATTGAGATCTCACAGACGCTTCCGGCTGCTGCTGAGGTACGAGATGGATCAACAGGCACACAGGTAACAACGGACGCGAACATTGCTGCGGCATCTTATGCTGAGGGCGATGCTTCACATCTCTGTGCAGTTAATCTCCTACACGAGGTGTTCCAAATGTCACCAACATCGGTTGATGATATTTTGTCTACGGAAATAGATGATTTCATGTTTACACCAGACCCATACACTGACTTTGATTCGGCTCACAGTGTACCAGGGACACAATGAATTTGGCCTTCATATTTTCAAAAACTTGGAACTCTTCCCAAAATTGAACTTTTCTTTTTTACATTTTTTTGAAACTACATGGCAAATCAATCTGCTTACAGTAGAACTATTCTTATAAAACGGACTTCTTTGAAAACTTCCAGGGACACATTGTCACCTTATTTGTCTAAAATTTCATTTACTTGCATGATATGAAATGGCTTTTGAAATACTTATCGATCATTTCGTCATATGTATATATTACTGTTTATTCATTCATGTTGCATTTATTTCCAATATATGCTTAGAATGAAAACAATGCTTTAAAATGTACAGTACCTATTGCATTCAACAGTTTGTTTTAAACTTCTTTTAATATGCTTTTAGAAATGTTTTTAGCAATATGTGGTACTCAATTTCATGTTTAGCATTTAGTATTATCGTTCATTCGAAAGTGGAGTGGGTGTTGTATTCCGCTTTAGGTGTCCGTATATAGGTTTTCCTGAAACATGTCCTTATATACCTTATATAAGCACAATTCGCATTGCCCTTATATAGGCATAGAATACCAGTCCTTATTTAGGCATTAGCCGTGCACTCCAAATACAGGCATGGTCACCGACATCCGTCCACCCTAACGTCACAACGAGTTCTTAGAAACCAGACCCTTAAGCTCTTGGGAGTTCCCCTAGCACAGGATTATTGATTTCTCCAAGAACTCATCTATTATGTATGAACCGCTATACCTTAAGGGTTCATTCCTGACGTCTTCCTCTGTCCGACTTCACGTCAATGCTAACATTCCAAGGCACCTACCAGGTATAAATATACCTTCCCTTGCCCAAGCAAGTTAGAGGAGACCTCGACTTCAGAGGAGCCCGTATCCCGGCCTGACGCACTGAGAAGACGCTGTCATCCCTGCTCGCAGAGAATCCAGCTTCCAGTGATCTGACTCCCTTCGCGGGGTGTTAGAGTTCGAGTCCGGAAAGAGATTCCCACCTCTCTCATTCTCAAGGTATGGAGCTGACTAGAACCTAGAGGGACTCTTGGCACACTAGACTTACCATACTAGAGAATACTTCGCCTACTTCTTACCTTGCCCTACACCTAGACTAGGTTAGGTACATTGGGGTAGAACTAGCTTAGAGACGCATCATATGAGTATTCACATTTTTAGCTCATGTTATTTATGTATGTGAATATATGCTAAAAGATAATGCTAGCGCAGTATTATTTATTTCTACTGCTTACGCTGTACATGATATATCTTGCATACTGTCTTGTGATCATAACAGCACATATCTCTTACACGAGAAACAAGACTGTTCAATAAAACCTTTTTATTGAAACGCCCGTCTATTCTTTCTGTGTAACTTTGAGGAAACTAAGCATGCACGATTAGCTGAGTGAAACTGTTATCTATTGTTTCCACGATTCTGAGACGTGTTCCGATTCTAAAGGGAAACAAAGTAGTCATGTTTATGCGGTTGCCAGAAACTACTCCCTTCTTGTTTTCAAGGAGTTTCTAGTGGCCTCTGAGCTAGCTGGCACAAAGTAATTAAGTTTAATATACTCGATAGGCACATACCGACCTCAGTCCTATGTCAAGCCTATAGGGTATATTATTCCAATGCGCAGAGCCTATTAGGGAAATAGGAACTACACTACACCAGGGAACGTGACCCTTAACTCGCAAACATACAGCACCCAAACGCAGAACAATTCAAGTAGGCTAAAGACAATGATAGGCAAACAACCCCTCAAAACAGTACTGGGATACTCAACTCTACAACTCCATACTAAAGTACAGAAACCTCACTACATAACTTCCCGCACCCAAAAATCAAGATGAGGGTAATACACAGCAACAAGGATGTAAGGTAAACAAACTCCTTATCAAAACAATACAGATTTCACATGAAATCCTCAACAAGAGGAAAAGGAAGAAGAAAAAAAAAACGGCAGTGGAAATATATACTCCGGTGAGCGATCTCTCACCCGAGGTCCTCCCCGATACTGAATACATGTCGACAACCACATGTTGCCGCTGCCACACAACACGCCTTAGTGGAGAGTCCAAGACGAACAGAAAGTTCAAGTTTCACTCCGCGTGCGACGAACAACTCCAAAATGTACATTGTCCTCTTGCCGAACAGCGTCCCCACTGGCACATTAACGCTCCGGTAATCTTCCTCCCACAAAGTAAACCAAATCCGGATTCCATGGGGACTGCAATGTGACCAGTGTCCCCCCATTGTGTTGAAAGCGTCACACTGGGACAAAACGATCCGGCCCGTCCGCTGGCAAAACCAAAATGGTGGCGCGCAGAACGACGTGGAGCCGGGTGGCTCCAGGCACGTACGTGCAGTACTGTGGAAGGCTCCTCCCCTCAACCGGAATCTGATGTGGAGGCTCGCGCTGGAGACACGGCGCACAAGCCAAACGGTTGAAAACAGGTGAGCCTAAAAAAAACATTGAACTCCTTGTTTTTTTTTTTTTTAAACGTGGTGCAACAGTCACTAGTGTAGAGCACCACACACAAGACTAAACTCGGTAATACAGCGGGTCCAAAAGCACACGTGAGGGTGTCGACTGCCACGTTCAATAAAGATGCTCCCAACCCAAAAACTGCGTTGTAGATTCACTCAGTTCGTCAGGGATGAGGTTAAGATCCTTCTGTGCTGCGGACACAGCAAACGTGCATGACACAATTCACTATGCCAAATACATATTAGTGGTGAAAATAGGTTATCATTTGCAAGCATGAAAGGTACATGCAGACAAGTCCTCCCGCACTGGGGTTAAGGCAGACCAAGCAAAGGTCGTAGGTGAGCAAGGAGACCACCAAACCAGCTGAATTCACGACAGGACCACTCCAACAAGTCCCAGATGACATACAGCAGGATCTGGCACGCCCGGCTTGGGGCCGACCGATCTTAAGGTCACTGGTGGGGCTGAGGGCTGCCAGATAGCTGTTAAAAACACTGATCTTAGTTAAATAGAAAATCCTTTACCAAGAAGTTGCTTCAGTCTTCAAGTTTCAAAGGATCCTTACATTTATTTTCTTCTCTCAGTAGATTCCTCAGCTTTGTTTCATGTAAGTTTCAGTTCGGATAGTTTCCTTTCTCAGTCGAGTTGCACACGTAGGTCTTTTCAAAATCGTCGCCAAAATATGTAGTAAATAAAAGATGGTCCAATTCCATGTAGTTTTTCCAAGTAGATTTATTCAGGATCAGATGTTAAGATGTAAAGCAGAGCACCACCAGGAGCAGCCTTCCTGCTGCTCAGCCCATCCACCAACTGACTCACCACTCGCCAACATTCCACTCACCAACATTCGGTCACCACAGTCACACTGGCTGAGCAGCAGGTATAACACAATACTATCGCATTTTTTTTCCACAACATATTTTATTAAATTTTGCCATAGCAGTGCTCAGCCGGGCGTTCATATATATTTACAAGTAGGCTTGGAACATTGGCTTATTTTCACAAAATAGTATTATATGGACTGTACAATATAACAAGCTGCGAAGGAACTAGTCCGTCTCCAGTTTCAACCTCAAATAATTCCTTCTTCCACCAAAACTGCTGGTAGTTCGTCGTGTTATACCTCTTGTCCATATGACCGGATCTCTGAATCTAATGTTAGTCATTGATGGTGGTGAGTCTATAATAATGCCTCTATATTCGGCCCAATATTTCCAAATGCATTAGTGTTTTTGAGGACACCCCCTGGCTTCAAACACTGGCTTTTCCAGCCCCATACAAAAATCCATACCCCTTTTCCAAACACCAATGAGAGGCGGGGTTTCTTCCCTCCATAATCGGGCAATGTCCCACTTAGCAAGGCTAAGGCCTAGGAATAAAAGATGGCGTTTGTACTTGTTGCCTCCTATGTCTTCCGAATTGTGCAGTAATGCTAGCCTAGGCGATCTGGGGATCAGCACCTCCATCAAACATGTAAAGACCCCCTTCCAGAATCTGTTTAGTTAGGGCAAGTCAATGCAGTATGTAATAAGGTACCTTCTGCCCTACAACATCTCTGACATTCTGGAGATGCTAATAGTCATGCCCTCCAGAGCCTATGGCGTGTATAGTATGCTCGGTGTAGGTATTTGAACTGTATTGGGCGCAGACGAGACGAGATTGTCGCTCCCCAAGGGGATTCAAGGGCTTCCGTCCAATCATCATTGTCGATGGGGCCTAGATCTGTCTGCCACGTCTCTCTAAGTGTGTCTAGTGTGGATGCACAATTGGTAACTAGTGTTTGATATATTTTGGAAATTTTATGATCTTCTAGGTCTCCCATTAGGAGTTTGCCTTCAAGAGGGCTAAATTCAGGGAGGGTCATTATGCTCTTAAGGTAAGGCATCAATGCGTGATGGAACTGCAGGTATTTATAAAATTGGGTACGAGGCATGAAAAAGTCTGCCTGCAAGTCTTGGAATGACTTGAGGGTACAACCATGGAGAACATCTCCTAGGGAGGATATCCCAATCTGGTCCCAGCACTGAAAGCCCTGTAACTGCTTCAATTGAGGAAGGAGTCTGTTGTGCCACAGCAGGCCTCCTTTGTGAGGCGGCCCCACCAACCCATTTGACGGAGAGACTGAGGCCATGCGATTGTTACCGACTTAGTAGCTGGGAGAAGGGCCTGTGTGTTGGAGGTATCATATAAGTATGTATGTAGCGAGGGTCTCCTAATAGCCATCGTTCCACGGCATATGCAGGTTAGTCTCTGGAGCTGTACCACCAATTGTTCAGTACCTGAAGATGTGATGCCGCATAGTAGGACTGAAGGTCTGCTGCTATGCCCCCGCAGTATGTGGAGTGGAAGCATGAGTGTAATGCCACTCTAGTAGCCCCGCCACCCCAGAGGAACCGGCCCAGCATGGAATTAATCTGTCTAAACCATGTCAGTTGGATAGGGTATGGGTGGTTTTGCAGGTGATAAAGTAATCCTATTCGAGTGGTACGCCTATTTAATAAGTACTATGCGACGGACCTGACATTTAGCGCTGGGAGGCCCGAAGGGTAGCTATGCGCTTTATAATTGCTTAATATAGTATTAAACAGCTGTTGTATTTTTATTTTGTTACATCTATGATAATAATACCTTCATCTCAATTATTTTCAGAGAGAAAAATGGAAGTACTCCCAAGGCCGGGCTTATATCCCCCCACCTGCCAAAAAAAGTAACATAATGGGGAGCTGCGGCCAACGGCTAATAGGTCAAGGGCGCCACAGATCCAAAACGTTTGGTAAACAGTGGCTTTGGCAGTTGCCGATATTGGGATGACCACATTGTCAACCCATTTTTATTGAATAATACTGTTTTATCTGCATTTGATATCATATAAAATGACATGTCTGTGCTTCAACATGGCCAGTCAATAGTGATCGATTTTGCAATTGAGTTGGACTTTACATGTTTTGAAATCGAATAGGGTGCCATGGAATTATTTGAATGTGACTGAATTGTTTCTGCCTTATAATTTGTCATGTATGCAAAAAATAATGGCGAAAAAAAGAAGAGACCTGCACCATGCTTTGTATCGAACGTTTACAAAAAGTTCACTTTCCAGTTGCGGAAACTCCCTCTGCAGTTTGGTTAATTCATGGTTTCATTTCTTTTCCGATTTCTATGTTTCATTTCACATCAAGTCTTCGGCATTTTCAAATATGCAGATATGAAGGGATTGGCACACATTTTTTACACAAAGACTGGTTCCTCCCTTTTCAGTACAGATGCATGCATGGGAATAAAGAAGCTTTTGTTAGTCTAAGTGACTGTGGAGCTTCCTTAGATCACTCATTGTCTGCAGAGAGATTACATTTTATGGAGTTTGTAATGTATCTATGGATAACTAGGCATGTTATTTGAAATGTGTAGGAGGCTGGCTTAGTATATGGAGCACATTTATTTAAGTGAAGCACCTTGCACTAATCCAGACAACCCTTGTGGTGGTTTTAGTGGTCTTAGACAACCTTAAAAAGCTCTCTAAGTGGTAGCTGTGGAGAGCAACCTTCAGGCTTAGTGCAGAAGGAGTGTTAAGCAGCTTGTTTTACCAGATCTAATCATGTAGTATAGGTTAAACGAAATCGAACCACACAGTGTAGTTATAAAAATAGGTCTATTTATTACACAACACTCACTAACACATTGGTATATCTCCTACCTAGAGATATCAACACAAATACACAAGAATACTTCAAGTGCAAGAAGTAAGAAGCACAATACACAGTGGTCTTGAGGGGAGGACCAAACCATATGCTAAGAAAGTGGAATGCGAACTGCAACGGAAGTCGGGACTTGGACCAGGGGACTCAGAAGAGCTGGGGACCCAAGTAACAACCCAACCCTTCGGAGGCTGTGTGCAGAGTGGAAACACAGCTGCGTACTCAATAGAAGTCAATGGGAAAGTCGCGGTTGCAGTTTTGAAGAAGAAGGACCCTTTCCAGTGGACCCTGAAGAAACCCAGTGGAAGACAGAAGGTTCGAGAGTCACCCCACTCGTGGAAACCCCTGTAACCAGGATACCTACACCAGGGAAGCCGGGTACATAGGTGCAAAATGACATCAGAAACCGCCGTAGACCACAATGGAGGACTTCAGTAAATATGCCACTGATGAAGACTGTGCAAGAGTCCAATGGAATCCAAGGGTGGATGCATGAAGAGGGGAACCTGCAAGCAGAGGGGACAGAGTATATGCCACTCAGAGGTGACCGGGAGGCACGGAAGAGCAATGCCCACCAATGACGGAAGATGCAGGAGTGATGACGGTGACCTTGTCGCTGCAGCTGTGAGGACCAGGCAATGCTGAGGAAGACCAGAAACCATTCATGAGCTGTACCACATCGGAAGTTGAGAACCAGGGGTTCGGTGTCCGGCAGGAGCACCAACATGCGTTGGCAGCAGCAACAGATGTGGAAAACGATGAAGGAGCAACATTGGAACCAGCAAGGTCCGAGGGACTCACCAAGTGCAGGAGAGTCAGAGCAGGCACAAGCAAGCAGGGTATCCCACTGAAGTAGGAGAAGACCCTCGAGAGGATCCACAGGCCAAAGGCACAGGAGGCGCAAGAGGACCTCGAGCACCTCACCAAAGATGAAGGCCCATGGTGCAGAGGGTGCAGTGAGGATGAAGATCTTGGCAGTAAGAGGTGCTGGAGCTTCTTGTAGCCTGAAGACCTCTGGAGTGCAGAGCCAATAAGTCTTGGCAATGGCAAGTCAACGCGGTGCACAGGGGTTCGGTCCCAGCAGTTCTAACGAGGGATACTGGCCTCACAATTGTGGAGAGGACAGGTCAGGCCTCGAGGGAGTTGCAGAACCACCACCTATGTTGCTGAGCCTTTTCGAAGTCTGTGGTATGTCAGCAGCAGCAGCAGACCGGTCAACTTTGATGCGGTGCCTGCAGATGCAGCGGAGTGACTCCTTCACTCCAAGGGAGATTACGTCGGGTGTCCTGGATGCCCACAGGTCTGTTGAAGATCCTGGAAGAAGTACAGACACAGCTGACGAAGAAGACTTGCAGAACAGCGAGACCAGGAGGCTTCCTTGGTGCAGTCTCGGTTCCAGGCAAAGTACAAGTGTCCAGACGGTCAAAGAGTGATTTGGTTTCAGGCTTGAGTCTTGTCCCACGACGAATCTGAGGACCCACCCACAGGTAAGCCTTTTTATACCCTAAGAAAGGGGTTAGGATGACGCAGGTTACCCTCCCAGAGGAGGGGTTGGACAGAGGGGAGGATACTCCCATGTCCTTTGTCCAGTTTCTCACCAGAGCGGGAGTCAAGGGCTCCCAGAACTGGCTCCAACTGGAGTATGCAAGGTGGGCACCAAATGTGCCCTTCAAAGCAGTCTGGTGGCTCTGGCATGCGCCCCACCGCAGCCCAATACACTAAGCCCTTTCTGGGAGGTGGTCACACCTCCCTGTGACAGGAAACCTATTGCTCTACCTTCCCCTGCTCGAGCTCAGCTTAGCAGCAGGAGGGCAGAATCTTGTCTGGGGTTGGCAGCTGCAATAGCTTGCTGGCAGAACCTGGAATGCTGTTACTGAGAGTACTGGGGGCTTCCCGGAAGAGCCCCCCAGTGTATGGAATTATACCTCTAACTCCGGTCGTATTATTCCAACATGTTTGATACCAAACATGCCCAGGTTCGGCACAGCCACTATATAGTTAGCCATCGCGTAATGACGCATGGACAATATATGTATCAAAATGGCTGACTGCACTTACAAAGCCTGGAGAATCGATTCCGGGGTTTGTAGGGGGTATCCTGTTCCTGCAGGGGCTCCCTCACACTTATAACCCAGAACCCTGCCTTCAGGATTGAAAGGCCTACCTTAAGGGTGACTTATAGGCTTTAAGTGTAGTGACCTCAGATATAAGAAAAGTTATATCTGTTGTAAGTGGTGCTAGCACCCGCTTACACTGGCTGCAATGGCAGGCCTGTAGTCACAGTTTGAGTGGTCTCTCATGGGTGGCATAATACATGCTGCAGCCCAGGGGAAACCCCTGGTGTACTTATGCCCTGGGCACCTTAATACCATATACTAGGGGCTTACAGTAGCCAATTGTGTAGGTACAGAAGTACTTACCAAGTCAAATTTAGGGCTGAAGCACAGTGACTGGGGTCCTGATTAGCAGGATCCCAGTCAGAATAGTCAAAACAGCATACTGACAACAGCATAAAAAGGGGGTGACCATGAAAGCAGATCCTACTTTCCTACAAAACGTGTTCCAATACAATTGATCAAGAATATATTTTGTTGCTTTCTAATGGGAGCTATCTAATTTTAAATGATCAAAGTTTTTGCGGGATGAAACCAGGTGTCCCTTATTTGGTCACTGTTTCCAGAGTTGTAACCTGCTGTATACACATTCTATATCCTCCTACACATAGGCCACAGAGTAGCTTCTGTGGAAGTAAGGATCCCATAGATGCCATACGCTTTGATCGGTTGAAGAGACACAAAGCCTTATTGTTTCAAACTTATGTGGCTCTTACATCTGCCTGAGAAACTTTTGATCTTCAAGTTGCACGTTCCTTGTCAGAGGTGCAATCTCTTTTACAAACTCAATTGCCACAACATTTTGGTGAGCTTGTACACCGTATTATAATTGGGTCTGGACTTGTTTCTATGTTTCAGACTGTACTTGGAGTTATTCCGTTCTTTTCACATTCCTTATTTTCAAGTGTTTTTGGAGGCATTCCGATTGTTTGACATGGATGTTGCGGACACTTCGGTAATGCCTTCCTCCACTTCGGAAGCCTCCTAGATTCTTGAATTGGCATTTGTGGAATTATTTTTTTTCTTCTTTTTTATGATATTTGTGTAGTTTAATTGCCATCTTCTAAGAGCTTTGAGTCTGCTTGTGCTGGGAAAGTGTTCTTATGAAGCACAAGGCTTTTACAGAAACGTAGTGCTGTCGCTATTTTTTATATCGTGGTATCTCCCAGATCTCCCAACCACAGGGACCGTGTTACAGGGATTATATTTAGTCTCCATTTTAGTTTCCTTTTCATCTTTTTAAAATGGTGGATTGAACATGTTTTTCACTCACACGAGAATATGCAATGCATGCACTTATTTTTAGTAGACATTTTTGTTCTGTAGTCTGTACTGTTGCAAGGACACACATACTAGAACGCAATGTCCTTGCTTTATTATATGCTCATAAATGACTTATTTTCCCCCGACTAGGTAAAGATATTATTCTGCGTCTCTAGCAGAATGTGATATGGCTGGTGTTTTATTATTTAAACAGCGTCCGTTTTGAATTCGGTGAGAGGCACTTAACACCGGAGTTATCATGTATGCTGCAGAGAGCAGTGACTGAGATGCAGCTCCGAAGGCCCCGACATTCTTCCTAAGAAGGAAAATTGCTGAGCAAGCAGAGATGTGTGCAGACTTGCACACTGAGATGGAGTGCATTCGTTAATGCACTCAGGCTGGCTTCCTGAGACATTATACCACGGTATGGGGTTGGATCATTCCAACAGGTTCTGGCAGAAGGGTACACCCAAAATGTTCTCACTAGAGTAGGGGGTATTGTGATAGATAGGAATAACATTAGGAACAATTAGCATGATTGAATTGTTTGTGTTTTTCACCATTCTAATAATTCTTATAGCAATGATGTGTTTCATCTGTCTAATAATCGCAGTTCATGTTTTATTTACAAGGATTAGATTTTTTTAATAAACATTTGAAAATGTATTATTGTTTCTTTTCTTTATGACACCTTGGGCATGCAAAAGTGACAAACGAAAGGGTTAGATCTGTTTCCACGAATTACTTGGCAATTAGGGTGGTCATGTTCGATGTTGCCGACAGCATTTATAACTCTGGAGGTTTAGGAGTTTAGATGCGGTAATGTGAGCTAGCCGAACGAACATTTATTGATGATTTAAGAAGACTCATTCTCTGAAGTTTTTTGGATCTAATATACAGTCCTCCTAGAGAGGACTGCGTCTGTGGCTCCTAGCTTGGGAAAAAGTTGCTCCCCAGACCAAAGAAGCAGTGGCGGCTGGTACCCCAAATATGTGGTGGGGCAACCAACCACTGGCCAGCATGCCTTTAAGGTCAAACGGCAAAGCTGTCAGTCATGGCTCATCATAACCAGTGTTTATATTTAACCACGACTGCGAGCTCTGGCTTTGAGGCTAAAGGCAGTGCAAGTTACAGTGCTTGTCAGTGGGAAGTACATTAAAAATATAAAAATGTACTTACCACTCCACTGGCTCGCCTCCTCCAGTCCTCTGCTTCAGTTCCTTGGCGCTGGTCTAAACTTGAAGCAATTTAATTCTCTGCACCAATTCAGACGCTACTCTCATGCTGTTGATATTGTTCAGCAGCATGAGAGCAGTGCCAGGATTGGCTGGGCGGGCTACCGCTTCGCTCCTGCAGGCACTGGGCGCCTGTGCCTGATCTCCACCCAGCTGTCTGAGACAGCTGGGTGGAGAGGTTTACTCTGCGCATGTCAGGCTAGCTGTCGCAAGACAGTCGGCCAAAGTGACATGCGCAGTGTAAACTGGTGGAGCGAGCACCACTCCCCTGCTGCCATTCAGCAGCAGTGGCCCTGCCCCAAAACACCGGCTCAGGCTGGGGAAAGGGAAAACTAAATGGTAATAAATTACATTTATTACCATTTCATTTTTCACATTTGCAGCGCTGGCAGCAGGCGGGCAACACTCCTCTAGCCTAATGGAGGGGGCCGCTGCAGCAAAGAAATGACTCCACGGGTCAGTCGACTCACCCTCTATAACAGCACCAAGGCCAACAAAGCTGAAGTAGCCCAACTCAGCAAGTGTAAGGTGGATTTGTAGAGCACTGATTGTCACCCGTGAGGGTATCCAGGCGCTGTGAGGCAATCTCGCAAGAACAACAGTATCGCAAAGAGACAGAGAGCCGAGTCTCACACAGAAAGAGGCCAGTCTCTGAGAAAGAGAGAGAAAAAGAGACAGGCCAGTCTCTGAGAGAGAGAGAGAGCAGTCTCTCATCAAGAGAGAGAGAGACAGGCCAGTCTCTCAGAGAGAGGGAGAGAGAGAGAGAGAGACCAGTCTCAGAGAGAGAGTGCGCTGGAGAGAGCCCAGTCTCTCAGAGAAAGAGAGACCGGCCAGTCTCTCAGAGAAAGAGAGAGAGACAGGCTAGTCTCTCTCAGAGACAGAGAGAGAAAGCATGCAAGAAAGCCCTGTCTCTCAGAGAGAAAGCGCGAGAGAGCCCAGTCTCAGACAGAGAGAGAGAGAGAGGTCTCACAAAGAGAGTGGCCAGTCTCAAGTTTTTGAGAGAGCAGTGTTTCCTCAACTCTCTAACTTTACCAAACATTATGGCTTGCTGTCAGTCCAACAGTCCCGTTTCAGAGCAGGCAGAGGCACAGAGCCAGCCATTATATCCATCTATGATGATCTAAACCTCAGTGGACAAAGATGGAAGAGTTGCCTTATTACTTCTGGATTTATCAGCTACATTTGACACTGTCGACCACCATATGCTACTACAAAGACTGTATGATCTCAGAAACCATGAAAATTATCTAAAATTGATTGCTTTTAATCTCACAAAATGTAGCCCTTTCACATCCGCTCCTCACATCTACCTAACCCCCTTACCAAATCTGGGTAAATCATATAACATCACCTGTTGCAACTACGCCGATGAGACCAAAATCACTTTAAAAATGGAGAGCCCCAAAGACTTCTACAATTCACAATCTGCGACTGCCTTTGTTCCATAAACACATGGATGATGAACAACCATCTAGCGCTCAATACCGCAAAGACAGAGATTATGACCTGAGGACAATGGCAAAAGTACCATCCTACTGCCATATGGCCTAAGGAATGTCAAGCCCCTCCAACAACATCAAGAGATATTAGAAACCTAGACGTAGCCATAGATTCAGACCTATCCTTGATACCGCATGTAACAACGTCACAAAGAGTTCTTTCTACATAATAAAACCACTATGTCGCATCTTGCCATACCTTGCATATCAACATAAACTGCAAGCCATCCTCACACTTGTTATCTCCAAGCTTGACTATGCCAACAGCCAATAGCTAGGCGCAACTGCATTAATCATATGCAAAAAACAACTGATCCAAAATACTGCTACAAAGCTTTTTCTCCACCTGCACACAAAAGAAAGCATTACTCCAGTCCTGCAATCACTCCACTGACTACCTAGAGCTACAAAGGCAATGCTCAAGGCACTCTGGATTGTCCACAGAGCCTCCCAGGGAAAAGGACCGCTATACTTACAAGTTAAATTCAAACAAGACAACCCAAACAGAACACTGCGCTCCAGGTTTGTGCCACTTTTCATACCACCTTACAATACGAAATCTGTAGGAGGCACTGTTTACACAGTACAAGCCATTAAGCTCTGGAACTCACTACCAAGTCAGTAGTCACCCCAGAGTGAACTCCGCTGACTTCCGCTGTGCACCCCAAGAGAGGGATCCTCAACAGCCAATAGTTGCACCAGAGTCAGACGGACCCGGGAGTGTCGTCTGAGTCCAGATTGGTTGCCCAAGAGGGACACCAGCCTCCAACAAGGGATATCACTGGGACCGCTGTGGACGGAGACCAATAGCCCAGCAACAGCTGGCCTTCTACTGTCTCAAAGAGGACTTTGATGGAGTCCGACCTCTGGGGCCAAAGTCGCAACACCTGACCCATGGACCGAGGAATAACTGCAAAGCCACGCCATCGACTGCACAACACCCAGAGCATCCTTGAGCATCTTCCATTTCCTGCATCTGTAGCATCAGGACCACTCCATTGGAATCTATGGCAGTCATGCTGTAAAGTTTGGAACTGGACTGGAAAATGCTTTGGTGGCCAGGTAACTGTCCAAATACTCCTTATTGGCCCCCAAACCTTCTCCCTGTTGTATTTGGTCACTCAAAACCCGCCAGAGTAGTCAAACTCAACTCTTACAAACTTATAGTTACCATTGCTTGTTTGTGGTTATACTAAAATTTAATGTTTCTTTAAAAATCTGTATTCCCGGAACCCTCCCATTGATTTTGCTCCTCTCGGACTCTAAAAATTCATAAAGTATAATCCGTTTTTATAAATTGGTGTTGGATTTCTTTCATGTTGTGTGGCTTTCTTATTTCGTTGTTTGGTAGTGTTAAATGCTTTATACTAGTTCCTTTGTTTAAGGCTTGCGGCTTAAAGCCATAGCTATTCAGGGTTGAGCTTAAGGTTTTACAAATGAGCCTGACTGGACCCAAGACAGTTTTTGCGAGTGCATTAAATGGTAAGACTACACAGCCATACCATATAAGATTCCCAAATCCTCACATTGGTTCCTAGCGATGGGACCCAGAACTTGTGTTTAGCTGTACCAGACAATTAGTAAGTTAGCAACCACCAAAAAGATCCGCCAAGTCAACACTGACAAAAAGTTTTTAAAAAGTTGCCACATTCTGTACATCCAAGGCATTGTTTTCCAGAAGCTAAAAGTCGACAACAAGTCTTCACATAGTGGCAAAACGTTTTTCAAAGTCTTCAAAGATGCAAAACATGGAAATTGACTTGGTCATCCTGCCCACACTGAGGATCAACGATTTAAGGTGCTGTGAAGGGATAGAAAAATCGGCCCACGGATCACTAACAATAAAGAGGTCATCGAGAAGGCCCTCAGAACCTGGGAAGAAGCAAGGAGAGCCCAAGCCCAAGCCCAACTAGCAGACAAGATCACCACTGACAGCGGGGATGAAGAAAATGGCAGAGATCTCTTTGACACAGAGGGGGACAATGAGAGTGTGTCCCCCACAATTCAATCAAGGCATAACTCCACATCTGGAAGTGAAAAAAGTTCCACTTCTGCAAGGAGACACAAAGATCTGGAAGCCCAGCTCAGCCTTTTAGAGATCCAGCAGAGGAAGTTGTCTTTAGAAGAAAGGAAACTGACCCTAGAAGAGAAGAGGGTCAAGCTGGGGTTAAAACCCCAAGGACATGGTGGCAGCAACAAAGCACCAGAGGTGAATGCAGATGGTGCCTATGATCCCAGGTTGCCCAAGGGTATTGTTCCTAAGTATGTAAAGGGGAATGACAGATAAATGGCTGGCATCCTATGAAAGAGCTCTCAGGATGAGACTGATGGAGAGACTACAAGACATGGGCTTTGGGGGGAAGGTGTTGGCCTGGCTGAAATCATATCTGAGCGGTCGCACTCAGAGAGTCGCCCTACAACCATTTGAATCAAAACCTAAACACCTTTGGTGTGGTGTTCCTCAGGGCTCAGCGCTGAGCCCTCTGCTCTTTAATCTGTACCTAGCTCCGCTTTTCTCTTTGATTGCCAACTGGGGGGTGAAGGCGATCTCCTACGCTGACGATACCCAGTTGGTTTTCCCTTTTCAAGAGCGGACGGAAGATGCTTTTAAGAATTTTAAAGGTTGTCTGAGAGACATAGCATTATGGATGAATAAAAACAAGCTAAAACTCAATGCGGGAAAAACAGAGGTGCTGTTTTTCGGAAAGGGCCCATCGCCTGCTCCAGATCTGTGGTGGCCGTCAGAAATGGGCCCACCTCCTACCCCCGCCACTAATATTAAAAATTTAGGCGTGAGGTGGGAGGCTGATCTTTCCCTTTCGGCTCAAATTCAGCAGGTCTCTGCTACCTGCTTCAGCAAATTGAGAAACCTCCGGAAATGTTTACATTTCCTGCCAGAAGATTGTCGCAAATCCGTAGTCCACGCCACAGTGACATCTAGGCTAGACTACAGAAATGGCTTATACCTCGGCCTTCCTAAATATTCGATTAGACGTCTCCAGATGGTACAGAATGCGGCTGCGAGACTGATCAGACGCATACCTTTTCGGCATCACGTCTCTCCGCACTTATACGAGCTTCATTGGCTTCCAGTAGCCAAAAGAATTGAATTCAAGGCCATGACTCTGGCCTACCGGGCTCTAAAGGGTAAATGCCCCGGATATCTTAAAGAAAGACTTTGCTGCTATAAGCAAAATCGATCTCTGAGGTCAAATTCACAAAATTTGCTTTGTACCCCCCGCTTTGCGAAAGCCCGTCTGGGTGGAAGAGCGTTCTCAGTGAGGACGGCCAAAATGTGGAACGCCCTGCCTGGGATCCTCCGCCAAGTTGATTCAGAGACCTGTTTCAGAAAAGCGCTGAAGACATGGCTCTTTAGGCTTGATTAGGCTTGGGATCAATGCCTGGACCTCTATGCGCGTAATGCCTACTGTTAGAGTGCCGGGACACCTCTGGTTGAGGTAGCTGTTTGCGCTATATAAGCTCCAGTATTATTATTATTATTATTATTATTATTATTATTATGGACACCCAACATTGGGGGGTCCTTAGTGTGGGAATTGATTCCAACAGTAGGGAGAGAGAGAGGCTGCTGACACTGGAGGATGACATGGCAGAGTCATACACCCACATGAAGGAGGCACTCATCGAGATATTTGGCCTAACCCCAGAGGAGTACAGACAGAAGTTCAGGAACACACACAAGGGGTCAACTCAGACATGGGTGGACTTAGTAGATACCTCTGTGAAATCACTGGAAGGCTGGATAAAGGGTAACAAAGTAGATACCTATGAGGGGATCAACAATGTGGTGGTAAAGGAACACATACTTACAAATTGTATGCCAGATACACCAGCATCTCGTATATTCTAAGCTATCTAGCCCTAGAGACCTGGGGAATATAGCTGATGAATGGATACTCACTAGGGTGTCCAAGAAGTCCCAAGGTGGTGAATATAAGAAAGAAGGACAGGCCCACCCTTCAGATGAAAGAGGTGGCCAAGCATAAAAAGTCAGAGAATCCAAAAGAGTCCCCAAAAGATGCCCAAGGCGGGTAGCCCAGAGCCACATCCCAGTCAAATGGTTAGACAGTATCTGGGAAAGAATTTTGACCCTGCAAAGGCAGGGGTGTGCTATGACTGTAGACAGCCAGATCACAAGAGGGGGTGTCCTGCGTGCACCAAGAAGTCACCCATTGGTGACCATCCCATGGGCATTGCCAGTATAGGGATGGGGTGGAAGCTGTTCCTGGGAATGATGAAGGGGTACACTGAAGCCACTTTACTCTCCATGGGTGGGGAGGAAGTTGAACACTTGGCCCACTGGCCTGCCAGTATGGTGAAGTAAAGTCAGTGGCGAAAAATCAATGGGACTGAAGTCCATGCCTTAAGGAATGTTCCAGCGTCACCGTGGTTATGGCTAAGCTGGTTTCCCCGGGTCAGATCATTCACGATGAGGTGCACCAAATAGCAAACTCTGACAATGTTACAAAGCCACATCCCATAGCTGTGGTAGACATTGAGTGGGGAGAGATGACAGGCCCTAAGAAAGTAGCTGTTTCCTCTGCCATCCCATTGGAATGTCTGCTGGGCAACAACCTTGAAACTTTTGCCAGGGCGGAGGTGGAGAGAAGGACTCATGCAGCAACGCTGGGTCTCCCTGAGTGGGTGTGTGTCTCCACTAGAGCACAAAAGGCCTTAGAGGTAAGTCAAGGGGCTATGGCACCTGAAAAAATGACCCAAGGCCCTAGTTCCAAGAGGAAGGGTAAGAAGTCTGGCAGGGCCACTTCCCAAAGTCCAGAGGCCCAGAAGGATCCTAACCACCAGGGGAGGGCCTGGTGTCTGAACAAGAGGATACTTCCTTGGGAGACTTGCCTGACCTGACAGAGCTCCAAGGTGCAGGTGGACCCTCCAGAGAGGAATTGAACCAGGAACAAAAGGCTTGTCCCACTCTTGAAGGCCTGAGACAGTAGGCTGCCAAACAGGAGGAAGGAGATGTCATCGGAACCTATAAGGTATACTGAGAGGAGGGAATCCTGTACTGTGAGGCAAGGGACCCCAAACCAGAGGCAACTAGGAGAGTGGGGGTCCCCCAACAGTACAGAGAATTCCTCCTTCACCTGACCCATGTTATCCTCTTAGCTGGACATCTGGAGCAGACCAAGACCTAGGAAAGGCTGGCCAATATCTTCTATTGGCCTATGATGTCAGAAAAGATAAAGAAGCTTTGTTGCTCCTGTATTACCTGTCAAGCCAGTGGCAAGGCAAAGGCTCCCCTCATACCACTGCCTGTGGTTGGGACTCCTTTTGGGAGGCTGGAGATCGACATTGTTGGTCCCCTAGACCTCCTACTGCCTCTTTCAGTAGGTTTATCTTGGTGGTAGAGGACCATGCCACCAGATACCCTGAAGCCCTGCAGTAGCTAGAGCCCTACTTGGCATCTTCACCAGGTTTGTGTTCCCTAAGGAGGTCATCTCAGGGGTACGAACTTTATGTCTGCCTATCTGAAAGCAATGTGGGATTGATGTGGAGTGACTTATAAGTTCACTACCCCTACCATCCCCAAGGAAATGGTCATGTAGAAAGTTTCAACAAGACGATGAAAGGGGGGGCGTGGCTTGCCGGCGAATGGAGACGGACGTGTGAGCTTGGAGCTCCGCACCGGCCCCGCCAATTATCCTGGATAGACGGCCGCCCGATCCCTGGGGGGCTGCGACGGGGGTCCTGTAACGTCGCGGGACCTTGGGGCGACAGCGGTGACATCCTCCCGCCCGACCTGAGGCAGGAAAATCTGCGAGCTGCATCGGCGCAGCAGCCGAGCACAGGGGACAAGATGGCGTTGAGCTGAGAGAGGAGCTCCGCCCGCCCGGAGCGTGCTTTCCGCCCGAACGACTGCCAAGCATCAGCGCTCCATTACAGGTCAGCGGAGCTAAGGAGAGTGGTGAGAGCGCTGCCGGCGAGTGGTGTGGAGGGGAGGCGCCTTGCTGTTGAGGTTGGCTGTGGCCGGACCCGAGAAGACTGCGGCGAGCGGCCTGCTCCTGCGGCGTCGCGTGGGCCTGGTGGCTCGCCTGCTCTACCCTGAGGAGCGGAGAGGAGGGCGGGACCGCGGCACCTGTGGTTGAAGTGACGCACCACTGGCGAGCGGGCGGCTGTGGATTGCTGGGTAGACACTGAGGTGCAGCGGCCTGCAGTGCATCCCGACTTGACGACTGGTCTCCCGCCGAGAGTGCAGATAGCTGGGATTGGCGGCGGGCGAGAGCCGCTAGGGCGCTGCAGGGGGAACCCTGGGTCGCGCAGAGGAGAATCCCTCGAACTGAGTGCTGCCAACCCGCCGTGCTCGCTTGCGGGGGCGAGTCGACCCGGGCGGGCCCTGGGCGGTGCCCTGTGCCGAGGCCTGCGGAGGATTCCTGCGCTGCTCGAAGGACTGGGAACAGCTGGAAATGCCTGGAGCCGAGTGGGCCTAGAATGCGTTGGAACCGGCGCACACTGAGCATGGGGAGACGGCCCTGAGCTCCTTAACTGCGTGGCTGACATCTGCCCAAGGCTATAGTCCGTGGCACCTAGCGTGAGAGCACTGCTGCTGATTAATTGCACACTCGAGAGCCCCGCGGCTGCCGGGGTGGCGGTTGCCCTGGTCCCCGCCACATACGAGTGGGCCCCCCAGAAGCTGATTGGGGTGATCGCGACCTGCACGCGAGGGGAGCTTGGACATCTACGCTTGAAGGCTCCCTACCTGCGAGATGGGAAAGCCTAGGGGGAAGCAGCAGGCAGCTCAGCCGGACCGCGATGATGGGGGACATGAATCCACGCGGCCGGAATCTCCCGAGCCGCCGAGTGATGCGGGGGTACAACTACAATTAGCTCGCATACTCCAGGCCATTACAGATACACGAGAGGCCCTGCAGCGAGATATTGCCACGGTTTCCGTGGGGCTGGGATTGCTGCGCGCTGACCACGATAAACTGTCGGGCAGAATGAAGCAAGCTGAAACTTCCCTGGCAACTATAGAACCAGCGCAGAAAGTCCTTACTGACCAGATGGGGGAGGTCACCCGCAGAGTGTCGGCGCTGGAAAAACGGGCAGAAGACGCAGAAGGGAGGAATCGCAGAAATAACATTCGTGTTCTGGGCCTGCCGGAGGAAATTGAGGGAACTAATATGGTCCAGTACTTGGAGGACTGGCTCCGTACCACAGTGGCACCGACGGGACTGACGCAGTTTTACACGCTGGAAAGGGCGCACCGAATACCGGCACGTCCATTAGCATCGGGACGACCGCCGCGACCGGTGGTGGCGAGGCTCCTTCATTACAAGGACAGGGATCATCTACTGAGGATGGCACGCTCGACGGGACCGTACTCAGTGGGCAACAGTAGGGTCTCCCTCTTCCCTGACTACACGCAGGAGGTTCAGCGTCGTCGCGCGTCTTTCCTGGCAGTCAAGCGGGCTCTTCGTGAAGAGGGCCTCCAGTACTCACTAATGTTTCCCGCTCACCTGAGAATAGTCTTGGACGATACCACGCACTTTTGTGAGGGCCCATCGGAGGCCTGGGACTGGCTGGAAACGTATAGAACAGGCAAGAAGCCGGCCAGGGATGCTGGAACTGGAGAATTTTCGAGGCAGTTGCCCGGCTGCAGTGAGGGCGCCTGGCCCATCCCAAACGGAAAAAGGCAGACAAGCGGCATTGCAGGCGGTGTCACAGCTTTTGGGAACTCCGGAACAACACTCGGACACAGGGCAGGAATCGGATAAGTTGCGATTGGGAACAGATACGGATACGGCCGATTCCCAGAACAGTGATGCAAAGATGCCTCATGTTACACCTGGCACGGCTGATGAGCTTATGTGATATATTTGTTGTGTGTTTTGATGCTTGAAGGGCTTGTATGCCTGTGAGATGCCGGCGGTACTATCTGGACACAATTAGCATCATATGCTTGAATGGTGTATTGACCGCCGGATGTGGTGGATAGATGAGGGGTCAAGGGTAGGGGCTCCCGTCAAGATGCCTCCTGGGGGTGGGAGCGGATAGTATAGTAACAATGCGTGGCCTTGGTGTGGTCGGCTTTTTGCTGGCGGCCACTTTCCCCACCGTAATCCCTCAGTAGCCACTAGAGGGAACCTAGTTTGACGTAGTTTGGATGGGGGCTTGTTTTTTAGTACCTGTCCTGGGGTGGGGTTGTTGGGGCTGTTTGTTTGTTACTAGGGGAATGTTACATGGGGGCTGGCGCAACCCTACTTATAAGGGTTTGATTCATGGCACTGGGCACAATTGGCTGGTACTAGAGCAGGATGATTGGGGTCTGGCAGCGGTATGGGCTCGATGGCTATGTCTGAGTTGAAATGTATAACTTGGAACGTCAGGGGTATGCACTCGATGCAGCGCAGGCATAAGATTCATACATACCTGGTTCGTAGGGGGATTCAGCTGGCGTTCTTGCAGGAAACTCATATTGCCCCAAAAGAGGATATGGCACTGCAGCGTAGATGGAGAGGGCAGGTTTTTAGCACCACATATTCTGCCTTTGCCCGGGGTGTTTTGGTGTGGGTCCGAGCCGGGGTTCCGTTTCAGCCTACTCGTCAATTGAAAGACCCGGAGGGCCGATATGTTTTGGTTGCAGGTAGACTGAATGGTAGAGATGTGGTCTTGGCTAGCGTATATGCCCCCAATACGGAACAATCGGCCTTTCTACGGCAGTTATCTGGGAAGGTGGCCCCTTTTTTCACTGGTTCTGTACTATTGGGAGGGGATTTTAATTCGATCACGGACGTCCTGCTGGATAGATCCCATCCTCCACTTCCAGAGGCGCCCATTCATAGGCTCTCCAGGGATAGGCGAGACTGGCAGCAACGGTGGGATTCAGTAGATACTTGGAGGGCGCACCACCCAACTGATCGAGATTATTCATATTTTTCTGCTGTACATGACCTCCATGTGCGGCTGGATGCGATGTTGTGCACTCCTGATCTCCACGCAATGATGCAACACAGTGAATATCTCGCCAGAACGATATCGGATCATAATCCCTTATTGTTGCGTTTGAACTTGGTACCTGATCGTCCTGTAATCCCGACTTGGCGGTTGAATCCAACATTGTTAGAGGATCAGGTGTTTAGAGAAGCGGTGGGGGCTGGTATCACTGACTACTTCCGAGACAACACTGGCACTGCTTCATCGCTGATGGTGGAATGGGACGCTTTTAAGAGTGTGATAAGGGGGCATTGTATGGCGCAAAAAGTAGGAGTGTGCAGGGTGTTGCTGCAGGACCTGGAGAGCGCGGAGCGACGATTGCGAGACATAGAAAAGGAGAGGCCTGAGCATCCGGACTGCCAGCGGGACCTCTTGGCCGCAAGGGAAGAGGTCGCAGTGCAGATGGAGCGACTGCGTTGCTATGATTATAAGCAATATGTCACGCGTGCGCATGTGGAGCGCGATAAATCAGGGGCGTTATTGGCATGGCTGGCCAACCCAACTAGGAGAGGGACGATTATACTTGAGTTTCGCGCACCGGATGGGGAGGCCTGTTACACGCAAAAGGGGATAAATGATCAGTTCCGTGCTTATTATGCAGAACTATATCGGAGTCAAGTGCTCCCTGATAGAGAGGCGGTACGGGGCTTCTTGACGGGGGTGACCCTCCCAATGTTAGACAGGGAGCGAGCAAAGCTGCTGGGTGAGGACATCACTTTAAGTGAAGTCCGCGGCGCAATTAAGCACATGGCCAGGAAAAAGACCCCGGGAGTGGATGGACTCCCGGTGGAATTTTATAGTGAGTATGTTGATCTCTTGGCCCCCAGATTGGTGCTGCTGTATAACGCAGCGCGGAAGGATAGGTTACTGCCCGCCACGATTCGTGAAGCGCTCATTATCCCCTTGCTGAAACCAGGAAGCCGCCTCATGACGTGACAGCCTATCGACCATTATCAATGTTGACCACGGACTATAAAATCCTAAGCCGGATTTTGGCGTCCCGTCTGCTCCCCTATATGACCCACCTAATACATGCAGACCAGGCGGGTTTTATACCGACCTGAAACACCGCTCAGAATATTCAATGCCTATTTCGGATTCTGGATGCAGACACGTATGAGAGAGCCACTGCTACTGTATTGGCCATAGATATTGAGAAGGCCTTTGACAGTATTGAATGGCCTTATTTGTTTCAAGTCATGCACCGCTTTGGTCTGGGGGAGGGCTTTATTGACTGGACATCTCTCTTGTATTGTCAAACCACGGCCCGTGTGCAAACAGGGAAGATGATATCGGATACCTGCACCGTGGGGCGGGGAACGAGACAGGGGTGTCCCCTCTCCCCATTATTGTTTGCCCTGGCCATGGAGCCGCTGGCGGCACGGGCTCACACGGGCCGGCATTTCCCAGGGCTGCGTGTTACTACTTACTTACCTAGGTTCACCATATAGCTTTATATGCTGATGATCTCCTCTTGTTCCTGACGGATACCGAGGGAGCCCTTAGGGGTGCGAAAGCGTTATTGGCAGAGCTAGGCAGCATTGCCGGGCTTAAGGTTAATTGGGGAAGTCATGTCTGTTCCCCATAGCACCACAGAATGATGGGCCTGAGACTACTCAAGAGGTACGCTGGGAACGTCGATGTATGACGTATCTTGGTACTCGTATATATCACACCCACGCAGATTTGTTGAAGGGTAATGTGGGCAGGGCTATGGGAGCACTCAGGGGTTGCATGACATTTTGGAGTACGCTTCCATTGTCATTGGCGGGACGAGTGGCCCTCCTTAAAATGGTAGCGCTCCCGAGACTCCTATATTATTTTAGAACGTTGCCCTTGTGGATACCGGCCTCGGTTTTCCGACAGTTGCGGTCAATGGTGATTGGGTTTCTTTGGGCTGAGGGGCGGCGGCGAGTGGCTATTAACACACTGATGAGGCCACGCTCGGAGGGCGGTCTGGCGGTACCAGACTTTGAAACATACTACCTAGCGGCACAGTTGCAGGGGCTCACTCAAGCAGTGGTGCGAGAGATCAGGAGCACGGATGATGAGACGGGGATTAGTGTGGAGAGACATCTACTCTCCAGACTGCTGTTGCAGTTGCCGTTGCCGGCCTCCTCTCTCACCCGCGAGATGGGGACGTTTAAACTTTGCTGGAATAGGGCGCTCAGACGTGCGCAGGTTGTACGGCCTTATGCTCCGGAAATTCCTTTGGCGGTGTGCACAGCGCTGCCGATGGCGGTAATTGGATGGCCTTGCAGGGCTGGGAAGAGAATGGGTTGACCACTATGGGAGATCTTTATGAGGATGGGGCAGTGCTCCCCTATACGACGCTACGGGATAGATATGACTTGCCCCGTGGTGATTACTTACTCCACATGGCGCTTATCGCAGCCATCCAGGCGCATTGGAAAATGGGGCTTAGTGAGCCAGCGACCTCGTTGACATGTCAGTATGTGGTCCTAGCGGCTGGCACCGTTAAGGCGGTAACGTGCCTCTACCGTAGAATGACGAATGAGAGGTTGGCCCCTTTAGCGACCCTCCGGCTGCGGTGGGAGGAGGATTTGGGAGATGAGATCCCTGAGAAAGCGTGGGCAGAACTTGTCGAACGAGCGTGGAAGAGTACAAGGAATGCTCGCTTCCAGTTGGTTCATTTCTACATTCTTCACAGAGCCTATCTTACTCCGGCTAAACTCAATCAATACTTTCATACGGAATCGGCGGTCTGCCCGCGTTGTCGTACAGTGGGGGCGGATTTTGGTCATATGATGTGGACATGTCCACAGCTAGGGACGTATTGGGAAGAGGTAGTTGAACTATTGCAGGATGTCACGGACAGGGACATGGTACCCACAATGGGCTTATGTTTGCTGCATTGGTTTCCCCACACCGCCAGGAATAAAACAACGAGTAAATTTATAGACCTGGGGCTTTTGTTAGCAAAGAGGGAGATTACACTTCACTGGAAAGCAGAAAGGGGCCCCAGTTATGGGAGATGGCGCGCAGAATTCGTTAAATGGGCGGACTGCGATGGGGTTACAAGATTGCAAGCGGCGAGCCGCGCGAAGAATGAGAAGGCGCTAGAGTTGGCGAGGGCTTGGGAAGCATTGGTGCAGCTTTTGAGGGCCCCGATAAATGAGACTGACGATGAAATAGAGGACGCAGCCTAACAATGACTGGAAGAACGGGATGGTCTTGTTTGTAGCTTCGCCGCATTGAGTCTTTTTATTCTATGTGCCCTGCCCTTGGCGCTGAGAAGCCATCGCCCTGTTTGCTGCCCTGTATTTTGATCTTCCATCCTCCATGCAGTTGTGTCTTGTTGCCATTATTGCTTGTGCATAGCGGTTGTGCCAAAGGGGGGAGGGGGTGGGATAAGAGGGGGGAATTAGAGCGTGCATTGATTGTTGGGTGTTTATGAGGTTCGAAGTGATGTTTTGTCATGGCAAGCAGAAGAACACCTGTACCACCAGTTGACTAACACTGTATTAATGGCCTCAGGCATTATAAATTATTATGATAATCATTCGTCTCAGCGAGACACAGCTGCTGAATAGCAAAAGTATCTTATATATGTGGGTCATCTGTGTAGATTGATGGCAGAACGGATTAAGTTGTGATGCACGCGATTGTATTTGTTTTTTGTGATTAAAACAATAAAAACAAATTTGCAAAAAAAAAAAGACGATGAAAGGCATGATTATAGGGTTTCCTGAGAAACTCATAAGGAGATGGGATGTTCTTCTACCATGCCTGCTGTTTGCCTACAGGCTGGTCCCTCAGAAAGGAGTAGGGTTCAGTCCATTTGAACTACTCTTTAGACACCCTGTAGGAGGTTCTTTGAGTTTAGTGAGAAAATGTTAGGAGAGACCTATCAAGGAGTCCAAACAAGACATTTTGGACTATGTTCTTGGCCTCAACTCCAGAATGGCTGAATACATTAAGAAAGCAAACAGAAACTTGGAGGCCAGCCAGGAGGTTGTCAAGCACTGGTATGACCAATCGTCTTCCATCGTTGAGTACCAACGTGGACAACTGGTGTGGGTACTAGAGCCTGTGGCCCCTAGGGTCCTCCATGATAAGTGGACTGGGCCTTACCCTATCTTAGAAAAGAAAGGTGAAGTCACATATTCGGTGGATTTGTGAACCCCAGACACCCCCATAGGGTGATACATGTGAATAGGCTCAAGCTCCATCATGACAGAGCAGACATCACTATGCTCATGGTGACAGATGGAGGGGAAGAGAAGGAGAGTGAACCTCTCCCTGACCTACTGTCTACCAATGTTAAGGATGGCTCGGTGGATGGAGTAGCTCTCTCTTCCACTGTGACAGAACAACAGCAAGAAAACTGTTACAACTTACTCAGTCAGCTTGCTGATCTTTTTTAATTGACCCCAGGTTTGACAACATGTGTACCTATGATGTGGACACCGCTGACAGTCTACATGCCAAAAGAAAGATGTACAGACTCTCAAACTAGGTCAAAGCTAGCATCAAAGCTGAGGTTGCAAAGAAGCTAGAGTTGGGGGTGATTGGTCCATTTAGTAGTCCATGGGCTAGTCCAGTAGTCCTGGTGCCTAAGCTAAGTTCCAATGAAGGAAAACCAGAAATGAGATTGCGTGGACTACAGAGGCTTGAATGCAGCCACCAAGTCTGATGCTCACCCCATTCCAAGAGCAGATGAGCAGACTGATAAATTGGTGGCTGCAAAGTATTTGAGCACCTTTGACCTGACTTCAGGTTATTGGTGGATTGTCCTCACACCAGGAGCCAAGGGGAGGTCTGCTTTTTCAACTCCTGAAGGACACTTTTAGTTCTAAGTGATGCCCTTTGGGTTGAATTATGCACCTGCCACCTTCCAGAGGTTAGTGAACAGAGTACTCTCAGGTTTGGAAGACTTTAGTGCAGAATATCTGCATGATATTGCTGTATTTAGTTCCACTGGGGTGGATCACCTGGTCTACCTCAATGAAGGGCTTCAAGCCATTCAACAGGCAGGGCTGACTATCAAGGTAAGCAAGTGCCAGCTAGGGCATGGGTCTGTCGTGTACTTGGGCCATCAACTGGGTGGTGGCCATGTACAACCTCTCCAACCCAAGATCCAGACAATTCTGGCCTGGGAAGCTTAAAAGACACAGACACAAGTCAAAGCCTTTCTTGGTCTGACTGGGTATTATAGACGATTTGTCGAAGGGTATGGTACCATAGTGGCACCTTTGAGAGAGTTAACCTCCAAAAAGCAGCCAAGGAAAGCCATATGGACTGACCAATGTCAAAAGGCCTTTGACACCCTTAAGGAAGTTTAGGGCTCAGCGCCTGTCCTGAAGGCATCAGACTCTATCAAGGATATTGTTGCCTAAACTGATGCTTCAGAACATGGGATTGGGGCAGTACTAGCTGAATGACCAAGGTCAGGAACAACCAGTTGCCTTTATCAGATGGCGACTCCTCCCCAGAGAGCACTGTTGGAGTGCCATTGAGAGGGAAGCCTTTGCTATGGTTTGGTCCCTGAAGAAGCTTAGAACCTACCTGTTTGGGACTCACTTAAGAGTTCAAAACTACCACAGGCCTCTCAGGTGGCTGATGCAGAGGAAAGGCGAGAACCCCAAATTGTTAAGATGGTCCATCTCCCTACAGGGTATGGACTTTACAGTGGAACACAGGCCTGGAACTGACAATGCCAATGCAGATGGTCTTTCCAGGTTCTGACACTCACATGATGAGAACCACCAGGACAAGAGCTAGTTACTCATCACCTTTCATCTGGAGGGAGGCTGTGTAAGGAAAGGTCTCTTTTTGCATGTTTATCCCACATTTTTGGACTGATGCTGCAGGTTTTTCGACTCTGAGAGGGCACTGAGGCCTGCTAACCAGACCTCAATGTCAGTGTTCTAAACCCTTACAAAGTGTATGTCGAACTGGCTACCCCCAGTTGGCAGAGACTGACTTAGTTAAAAGTCTTAGTGTATGGTACCCAGAATACCCATGGTATGTAAGGCAGAGTGTCCACCCAGGGCTATAGCACTGATTGTGCCACCCTGTGTGGGAAAAAGTACAAAATGCTTTTCAGCCTGCCACTGCAGACTGGAAGGGGAGTGGCAACCCTGCTAGTTCAACTTTGCCATTCAAACCAATGGCAAAGCCCCCAATTTGATTAACAATTTGTGTAAGTCTCCCTTAAGGAAGGCCTATCCAGCCCTAAGGCAGGGAGCTGTATATTATTAAGTAGGACACGTATTTTATATATATGTCCTGACTGCAAAACGACCAAATTGTCGTTTTGCTGTGCGACAGTTAGTAGCCTCATTGGGTAATACAGGGTTACCGGCTGGCCACTCAGCCAGGCTAACTTCTGAATGGGACTACTTAGATGGGTAATGTAAAGTATCAAATTATTCATTGCATTCAACCCTACTTGATGCCCAAGTTAAATTTAATGTCACTATTAAAGAAATGCAACTTATAGAAAGTTGCCTCTCTGTGACCCAGTTTGTCTCACACGGTCACTGGCCACCAGACAGCTTTCTGCCCTCCTTGGGAGTTGTGTGAATGACTTCCAGGCTTAGGAACAATAGCAGCCTGCTACAGGTTGAGTTGTTACCTCCCCTGCGCAAGAAGCCACTCAAGGTGTTAGCCCTAAAGGTAAGCTTCAAAGGCGAAGCCGCCTTTGGTGGCCAAATGTCGATCACACTCTTGAGGGGCTGCCCTTTGTTCAGGTAGACAGGTTGGCGGCGGGAACAGATAGGGGAGGCCAGTGCCCAAACTGGTTTTCCCCAGGGCATGTAGCCCACAGGTAGCCACACTTTTAGGGTGGGTTACCAAGCTCCTAACATCTGAGGAAGGGTACAGACATTTTGAGAGTGGGCAGAATAGTGCATTCTGTGATTGCTAGATGGCACACATAGCCGGAAAGCCGTGGCTAGTGACCGCAGCATCCTCCAGGGCACTTTCTAGGGATAAATCTGGCACCCCTGGCACCCTGAACCTCAGATCACCCTGGAACTGGAAAGAGGACCGAAGAAGGACTGCCCTTCTGACCCCTGGACTTGGCAAAGAAAGGCTGCACGTCTGCTGGACTGCATCTGCCGCACCCTGAGCTAGCGAAGGGAGGCTGTGCCTGTGGCTCCTGGCTTTGGGAAAAGTTGCTCCCCAGGCCAAAGAAGTGACTCCAAGGGTCAGTCGAATGACCCACTGGAAACACACTAGGGCCAATAAAGCTGAAGTAGTCCAACTCTGCTTGTCTATAGCCACTCCAGAAGGATCTCCGTTGACTGCTGCTGGATGCCCCAAGAGATTAATCCTCGCCGACCTAAAGTTGCATCCAGGAATGTTGTCCGAGTCCAGATTGGTCACCCAAGAGGAGCACCAGCCTCCACCAAGGGATATCACTGGGACCACTGTGGACGGAGACCAGAAGCCCAGCTGCAGCTGGCCTTCTACTGTCTCAAAGAAAACTTTGAGGGACCCCAACCTCTGTGGTCAAAGTAACCCCACCTGACCTGTGGACCGAGGAATAACCACAAAGGCACCCCGTCGACCACATAGCATTCACAGAATCTTGCATCTAATACATCCGTAGCATCAGGACCACTCCATTGAAGTCCATAACAGTCATGCTGTAAAATTTGGAACTGGACTGGAAAACACTTTGGTGGCCAGGTGACTGTCCAAATACTCCTTATTGGCCCCCCAGACTTTCTCTCTGTTGAATTTAGTCACCCAAGACACGCCAGAGTAGTCGAAGTTAAATTCTAACAAATTTTTCAAAAGGTTACAAACTTTACTGTTACTATTGCTTGTTTGTGGTTAAACTAAGATTTAAGTTTTATTTAAAAATCTGTATCTATGGAACCATCCAGTGGATTTTGCTCATCTAAGACTCTAATAATTCATAAAATTATAATCTATTTTTATAAATTGGTGTTGGATTTCTTTCTTGTTGTATGGCTTTCTTATTTCATTGTTTGGTGGTGTTAAATGCTTTACACTACTTCCTTTGTTTGTGCCTCGCTGCTCGAAGCCATAGCTATCCAGGGTTGAACTTAAGGTTTTGCAAACGAGCCTAACTGGACCCAAGACAGTTTGCGTGTGTATTAAATGGTAAGGTCGCACAGCCTTACTATATAATGCACCCAAATCCTCACACCTGGTTATCCAAAATAGATGATAGATAAGGTTGAAGGCCCCTTTCTGATGTCAGCTCACAGTATGTGTTAAAGCTCGTTTTGTGTCTGATGCCCAATAGTCTCTCAAGCTAAAAAACTGAAAACACATTTGTTTGAGCTCTCCCTTGCTAACATCAGACAATGATTCAGGCTCATCCAATAAAAGTGCCTGTTTATCCCATGGCATAAGCTCCTTGTGTTCTTTAACCAAGGTATTTGTAATGCTTGTTGTAATAATAGACAATCCACGACTACTCTCCTTTTTAGGGTAGACTATGGTTTAGTACATATATACCCCCCTTTTGAGTGTTGAAAACATGGTTAGACCCACTGAGTACACATGCAGCAGTCCAGAGCCTCTGGGAAAGATGTGATGTCACGATAATCAGTGCCTGCCCCCCGACTCCAAGGCTATGCCCTGGCCAAACTTACAGGATTTATAAGAACAATGGTTCAAGTGTGGCCTAAAAAGGTCCAATAGCAAGAGTGGTGACCCAGAGAGGGGCACTGTATTGTTCAAAAAATGAATTTAATTCAATAGGGAGCAAGAAAAAAGTCTGTAAAGGGTCATATAGGTCACAGAATGACTGATATTTATTCGCATAAATTTCAATTTATAGGGTGCTCACACAATAAGTGAAAGAAAGCGTGACGTGAAATAGTGATAGTGAATTTTTAAAAAGGCGTCGCATTGACAACAATATAGTTGAACTCCCTAAATGATTTATACAAGTTACAATGAGTTCATGTTGTAGAATGGTCGATGACGTTTCGAACCCAATTATTGGGGTTCATCTTCAGGACAATGGTGAGCTAATTGGTGATTGTACTCATTGGTCGCAGTCACTGGCGGAAAGTCAAGGGACGGAGAAAACTTGGTCAGAAGCAGAGTGGGTTTAGTGAAAATAACCCATGACTAGTTCGGTGGACCCAATAATTGGGTTCGAAACGTCGTCGACCATTCTACAACATGAACTCCTTGTAACTTGTATAAATCATTTAGGGAGTTCAACTATATTGTTGTCAATGCGATGCCTTTTTAAAAATTCACTATCACTATTTCACGTCACGCTTTCTTTCACTTATTGTGTGAGCACCCTATAAATTGAAATGTATGCGAATAAATATCAGTCATTCTGTGACCTATATGACCCTTTACAGACTCTTTTTCTTGCTCCCTATTGAATTAAATTCATTTTTTGAACAATACAGTGCCCCTCTCTGGGTCACCACTCTTGCTATTGGACCTTTTTAGGCCACACTTGAACCATTGTTCTTATAAATCCAGTACCACCCCAGGTTCATATATCGGGGTACCCTTGTTTCCCAAAAACCTGGCCAAACTTACAGACATCCTACTGGAGACACCTTCCTCTAGAAACATCTTAGGGGGCAACTAGACAGAACAAGTGGGACTCCACATAGACGGAACCACTACCTTGGCTCAATTTGTCACCTCCCTGGGTCTTACAGATCTATGGAGAAAGCACCACGCATTGCTGCAACACTACTCCTACTACTCAGGGGCCCACAAAGTATACTCTCGGCTCGATTACATCTTTACACCGGCGGGTGAAATAGGGCAGTTATACCGAGCAGAATACTTAGCGAGGGGCCTCCCAGACCACTCCACACTGTGGGTGACTATAGGTCGGAAACACCGCTCGGCCAGTACTACCTGGAGACTGAACACCTGGGAACTTAGAGACACAAATACGATTAGAGAAATCCACACTGAAACCGAACTCTACTTCTCTTAAAACCGAGACTGTTGAATCGGCTGTTACAGTGCGGGAAACATACAAGGCAGTCATGCGGGACCGGGTACAAAATATTATCGCCTATAAAAAGAAAAAGGCTAATTGCAAAATTGAGCACCTTGAATCCAGTTTGTTGAGAGCGGAAGCTAAACACACCTTCCAACCCCACCTGTCTCTTAGACGAAAGATCATACCCTGCAATATGAATATATTGAACTGCCCACCAATGCAATTGTCCATCATATGCTTGCTACACAGCATTAATTATATGAAGTCGAAGATAAGGTAGGCAAACTGCTAACGTGGTTGAGCCGACGGTGGGTTCCCCAGATGCAGAATAGGGACGGCACCCTCTTATCCACAGATGCCGAAATATTGGGGGAATTCACGAGATACTTTACTGATCTTTACGAACACCCTCTGGCGAATTTGACCCAGATCTCCACCTATCTTGCAGGGACTGCACTCCTGACTCTATACAATGAAGACCATGTCTCTCTCGAGGCCAAGATCTCTTTAGAACAAGTTCACATAGCTATCCTCCGTTTAAACTCCGGAAAACCCCCCCGACCCAACGGGCTACAGGCTGAGTTTTTAAAAAACACAAGCGACCCTAATAGCCCCTCACATGCTCCAACTTTTCCTTAAGGGGCCAGACCCTCTCGCCAGACCTACACAGGGCCACCATTATAGTCATCCACAAACGAAACTAAGGTCCTAGCCACCATCCTTGCTACCCGACTCCTACGCCTCATTACTACCTTGGTTCATAATGACCAGTCCGGCTTCATGTCAAAACGTTCCACTAGAGGGAACCTGTGTAGGCTTCACAACTGGATCGCACAAGTCCAGCATAGACCAGACCTCCACCTTTTTCTCTCCCTGGATGCTGAGAAGGCTTTTGATGCGATCCATTGGCCTTTTATGACGCAAACCCTGCAGAAGCTGGGATTTGGGCCCCAGTTCCAGGAATGGGTGAACCTACTCTAGACAAAACCGATGGCCACAGTCAGAGAAAATAATCTATTATCCCCGGACTTCTTGATTAGGAACCCGTCAAGGCTGCCCACGCTCCCCACTCCTCTTTGCTCTGTCATTGGAGCCATTGGCCTGCCTGATTCAAGCCTACTCAGAGGTGATAGGTTTCCGAATGGAGGGATCTTCTATTCCAGAAGAGAAAATCTCCTTATACACAGATGATATTCTGCTTTATCTTACTAAACCACAGTCTCGATACCAACAGTTTTCCAGGAGTTTGAGAACTACTGCTCTCACTCTGGATATACCATAAACTGGGATAAAAATGTGCTTTTCCCCATAGGAGGAATCCTTTGACTCATCTGACCTCCTGAGGAAGCTCGTGCTACGCAAACAAATGATGGACGGAATGCTGAATAAATCATACATTCACCCCCAGTCAAGAGATCTGGGTTAAATCCATTGGTCTTTTGCTCACCATGCCAACCCAGTTTAGACCCAGCCATATGCAAATAAGTCTTGACCCTGTGCCTCATGGGAACAGTCCAGACCGAACTGCCAAGCCAGGTCCTCCCTGGACCGGAAACAAGCATCCTGGGACCGGTTTCTGGGTATTACCCTTCATAACTCACCCATCTACCCGTCAGGCCCGGGGGCTTTACCCCTGGCAGAGCTATCCAAAGCTTTAAGAGCTTTATCCAAGGTAAATACAAGTGGTACTACCACTAAGATTGAAACTCTCACAAACCTCCACCGGAGCTCGCTGACTATGCCCTGGATCATTGCTGGTAGGTAGATCAACGTTCTCAGCAAAATGGCCAACCTAGGCTTGAAGAGGAACAAACAATGTTAATTCGGGGAAAGAATCATTTTTAAGGAAAGGGGCATTACCTGTACTCCAAAACAAGGCAGGATCATTAGTTTCTGCTGCTTTAGCCAAATGCAACAAGCCTCTACCCTAAGTTCGTTTTTCCCAGAGGCAAGCGCCTCATTGTATTGTTTCCTTAAGAGCTTAATAGCAGAAAAATCCCTTGAAGAAGTATATAAAGCAGTTCGCAGCCTCAACGAAGCCTGAGTGCATCAATGGTCACACCAACTGTGTCTCTTAGGGGTCCCTGACCTAAGGGGGCTTGTTAACAAAGTATTAAATGTCTTGGAAACTATTTAGAAGGCATGGATCAAACTAGCATGGTCCACCTCAGAGCCCAGGCAATAATAAAACCCCTTAGCATTAATGGCTAGCACCCTCTGCAATACACACAAAGAATCAACCCTTGACCATCTGATGCAGACACCGTTTGGCCTGACCGGAGCAACATATACAAGACAGTCCTGATTGTCAGACTATCAGCATAGAATGACACAGATAAGACAATAGGGTTATGATCCCTCACTGCGTTTGAGGTAATTAAAAACCGATCAATCATAGTGCATGCCCTTCTACCTACAAACTAATGGATCTGTACATTGCATGAGATATTACAATCCTCCAACAACAATAGATCCTATTTAAACAATAAGGAACCTAAGGCCTTTCCAGTGGCACTGTGAAGGAAAGTGGAACGCCCTCCCCCTATGGATGTTGCACAAATACTTTACACATTGCCTCTTTAGATATGCCTGACTGCTCTGTGCCAAGCTACTGGACGGTGAGCACAGGTTATCTTTTAGAGTGTTCTTAGTTTACACTGACTAGAATGATGGCTCCTGCCTGGCCTGGGTGCATATCTCAGCCAACCAGGAATCCATTTCTAACACCACTTTTGGCACGATCTGACGGAGACGGTGTAGCGGCAGCGAATAGAGAAGAAAACCCTTCAACATGCAAAGGTTCCACACGCCAAGTTTCCTGGAGACAAATTATATGTGTAGTGGAAATGATGGTAAACCAATGTGGGGCCGTTAACTTATTCTGAAGCCTGGATATATTCCAGGAGGCAAAGCAACAAATCCCTTTATACCCAGAGCAAGCTAAGGATAAAGCAGAAGTAGGTGTGCTAAAAGACACTTCCTGAGCTCCCCTACCTGACAGGGGAGGGTTAGGAGAAACAGAAGGAATGGGATTGTCTAGAAGCTCTTGTTCAGAACAAAGGGGGTGAGGAGTATAATCAGTCGGGCCATCCAAGCAGGCTGGTTGAGAAATACCCATGAAATCAGGAAGTCAATCAACTGCAAGCAGATCATTCAGGGACTCATACTTGTTAGAAAGAGGGAGAAAAAAATGGGTGATTGACAAAAGTGGAATGATCCAAAGATCGACAGTTCAACCCAAATGGTGCTTTGATCAAGTGGTGGTAGAAGAAACCCAGGAGGAAGAGTAAAATATTGCCAGAATTTGAAAACTGAGACTAAGACCTATGCAAAATCTCACCCGCAAACCTGAGATGTTTGAAATTAATAATGGCACAGTTCCCCGCACAGGTTTTCTTCGATGGACTGATCCAACCCAATGTACATTTCAGCAAGATTTGGTCAGCTTTAGAAAATCGGGAAGATGGACTTGGACTGCTACCAATGGAGGACCTTATTCCTTAACTGAGCTGATGACACAACGGGGAGAAGAGGGACATTTGCCAATATTACAACATAAGGACAACAAGTAGGCAGTAAATTAATAGTGACCATATTAGGACACCCACCCTCTTTCTTTTGCACCCTTGAGTTTCTCAAATCCCAGGGCGAACACACTGTAAGAGCTTCCAGAGCTGATAGACTATTGATAGACCTAACCACAGTGTTAACATCAACTTTTGAGGCAGAGGGGGTTGCAAAACCACCACACGGCCAGAAGACCTATCCAAACTAGAGACACCCACCGGAATGAGGGAGCCCCCCATACTCTGAGGCCCAGAAACAACTTGAGATGGACCAGGTTGTGGAAGGCGGCAATGTGAAGTTGGAAGAGAGCCATCTGTCTGACTGTCACAAAGGCAACTAGAACAGAGATTATAATAACCTGGGGGCAACTCTGGGCACAATTGCCAACCCCCGGGCGCCTGCTTATGAATAGACGTAGCTGCTGAAGTGACAAAAGGGAAGGAGCACCTGACCTTAAATCTAGATAAAAGTTCTTCAATAGCCCTCAACCTCACACGGATAGGAGAAAGCAAACCCTCAACCACTCCACTCAGACTGTCCAGAAAGTTCCTCTGAAAAGAGTTCAAGTCCACAGCACTGGTTACAATAAGGTCAGTTGGACTGCTGTATTGAGAGTCTGCAGAAGGGTGAGGTTTCCTTGCCCCCTCTCATCTTTTCCATTTGGCAGGAGGGCCATTGTTGTGGGCCAAAGTAAACGCCATGCCAGTATTCCGCCGAGAGTCAGCAGGAAGGGCAGCGTTAAGAGACGATGGCACAGACACATGCCTTTGAGTGTGTTCCTGGACAGTGACACAAGCTGCCTGAGAATCTATTTCCATCAATGATGTAGGCCCAGGCCCTGCGGCCAAAGAAGCAGGTAGACAGTGTTTAGTATGTTCTATTTCCTTAGTTAATGTACCCACAGCACGTTTAATATAACCATGCAAAGAAGAAGAGGTGGAACCGGGCATAACAGGCTACAGGAATTTTGCACTTCACCATTATAATAAATGGATACAATAATAAGGCAATTAAAAAGCAACAGTACCTCAGGGTCCTGAAAAGCAGCAACCAAGGGGAGTCGCCTCCCCCCCCCTCCATGCTCTGACGGGCACAGATGGGTGAACTCTTGGCCTGGTCTTCGCCTGGACATGTCCCACACCGCAGGAGTGCTGTGGTGCTTTTAAGCACCTGTCTGTCACTATTCATGTCAGGTGCCTCCCTGCTACGAGGAATACTGGCTCACGTAGTCCTGGATCCCCGCTGGGCTAGAATTGAGTCCCGCGCTGCAAGAGTGCTGTGGTGCTTTTAACCCCTTCGGTGCGTCGGACGGCCGGGGGCTGTCCGACGCACCAGTGCTCATGTGCGTTGGACGCCCCCCGGCCGTCCTCGCACACGGCACAGGGAATCCCTCTGGTGCGGACACCAGAGGGATTCCCTTAACTCCCCAACAGCCTCGGGAGCTGGGGAAGAGCTTCCCCAGATCCCGAGGCTGCATGCACGGTTTCCCTGAAATGACGATCAGCGCGCACGTCGCGCTGACGTCATTTCAGTAGAAACCAAAACTGAAATGAGCCAAGAGGCTCATTTCAGTTTTGCTTTCTACGTGCTCAGGGGGCTATCTCAGCCCCCTGAGCACGTAGAAAGACGGGTGAGGTATCTTTGGAAAGGGGAGAATCTCCCCTTTCCAATGGTACCCCTCCCCAGTGGATCCCTGCTTGGGGATCGCCCCAGGCCGGCGATCCCCAAGCAGGGATCCACCCACTAGGCACCAGGGAGGGGGGAGCGGCCCCTTGGGCAAGGGCCTTTGCTCCCCCCATTTTTTTTAGCACAGTCAGTCTTTCTGCCCCCCCTGGGGGGCAGTTGGGGGCAGTAGCCATCAGGGATTTTTTTTAACTTGGAATTAGGGGTGGGGGCTGCCCAATATGGGCATGCCAATGCCCCCACCCCTCCGCCGCAAAATGAGTCTTTCTGCCCCCCCTGGGAGGCAGATGAGGGCAGTAGCCCCCAATCTGCCCCCCCCCGGGTGGCAGAAAGCCCATTAGATACCAGGGATTTAAAAAAAAAATTATAATTAGGGGTGGGGGCTGCCCAATATGGGCATGCTAATACCCCCACCCCTTTGCCGCAAAATTACAGTCTTTCTGCCCCCCCTGGTGGGCAGATGGGGGCAGCAGCCCACTAGAAGCCAGGGATTTTATTTTAAATGCAAATTAGGGGTGGGGCCTGCCCAATATGGGCATGCCAATGCCCCCCCCCCCAAATTACAGTCTTTCAGTAGCCCCCAATCTGCCCCTCATGGGGGGGGACAGAAAGCCCACTAGACACCAGGGTTTTTTCCCCCCGGTGAATGTAGGGGTGGGGGTTGCCCAAGATGGGCATGCCAATGCCCCCACCCCTCCCCCCCACAAAATTCTAGTCTTTCTGCCCCCCCCGGGGGGACAAAAAGCACCCTAGATGCCAGGGATTCTTTTTTTATAGGCCTGGGGTGGGGGCTGCCCAGAATGGGCATGCAAATGCCCCCGCGCTACCCCCCAAAGAAAACAAAAGACTTTGTGCCCCCCCAGGTGGCAGATGGGAGCAATAGCCCCTGATCTGCCCCCCCCGGGGGGGGCAGAAAGCCCACTAAGCACCAGGGATTTTGTTTTGTATATAGGTAGGGGTGGGGGCTGCCCAGAATGGGCATGTCAATGCCCCCACCCCCCAAAAAAAATGCTACAGTCTTTCTGCCCCCCTGGGAGGCATATGGGGCAATAGCACCTTACCTGCACCCCCCAGAGGGGGCAGAAAGCCCACTAGCCACCAGGGATTTTTTTTCTCCAAAGTTCGGGGAGGGGGCTGCCAAGAATGGGCATGCCAATGCCCCCACCCACCCCAAAAAATATGCCACAGTCTTTCTGCCCCTCCCAGGAGGCAGATGGGAGCAGTAGTCCCTGATCTGCCCCCCCGGGGGGGCAGAAAACCCACTATGCGCCAGCAATTATGCTGGCTTTTTTATACGCAGGGGTGGGGGCTGACCAGAATAGGCATCCTAATGCCCCAGACCCCCCAAAAGAATAGCCACAGTCTTTCTGCCCCCTCGGGGGCATATCGGGGCAATAGCCCCCGATTTCCCCCCTCCCCAGGGCGGCAGAAAGCCCACTAGGTATTGACTTTTTTTCGGAATGTGCCTACCTGTGGAATTTGGGCCCTAGCGCAGCCGGCACCTAGGGAAACATAGCAAGCCTATATATTTGTTGAAAACTAGACACTGAGGGGAATCCAGGATGGGGGGACTTGTGTGGTTCTCACTAGGTTCTGTTACCCAGAATCCCTTGCAAACCTCAAACTTAGTTTAAAAAAAAACAAATTTTCCTCACATTTCTGTGATGGAAAGTTCTGGGATCTGCATGGATCCACAAAATTCCACCCACCCCGCCTTCCCCAAAGTCTTCCGAGAAAAATGGTACCTCACTTGTGTGGGTAGGCCTAGTGCCCGCGACAGGAAACGGCCCATAACGCAACGTGGACACACCACATTTTCACAGTGAAAACGGACCCTTTTTTTTGCAAAGTGCCTGGCTGTAGATTTTGAACCCTAGCTCTGCCGGCACCTAGGGAAACCTAGCAAACCTATACATTTTTGAAAACTAGACACCCAGGGGAACCCAGGATGGGGTGACTTGTCTGGCTCCCACCAGGTTCTGTTACCCAGAATTCCTTGCAAACCTCAAACTTTGTAAAAGAAAAAACCACATTTTCCTCACATTTATGTGATGGAAAGTTCTGGAATCTGCGTGGGACCACAAACTTCCACCCACCCCGCATTCTCCAAAGTCTCCCGATAAAAATGGTACCTTACTTGTGTGGGTAGGCCTAGTGCCAGCGACAGGAAACTGCTCCAAACGCAACGTGGACACACCACATTTTCACAGTGAAAACGGACCCTTTTTTTGCAAAGTGCCTAGCTGTAGATTTTGAACCCTAGCTCTGCCGGCACCTAGGGAAACCTAGCAAACCTATATATTTTTGAAACCTAGACACCCAGGGGAATCCAGGATGGGGTGACTTGTCTGGCTCTCACCAGGTTTTGTTACCCAGAATCCCTTGCAAACCTCAAACTTTGTAAAAAAAAACAAAAAAAAAAACATTTTCCTCGCATTTCTGTGGTGGAAAGTTCTGGAATCTATGTAAATCCACAAATTTGCTACCACCCAGTGTTGCCCCAGGTCTCCCGATAAAAATGGTACCTCACTCATGTGGGTGCCCCAAGTACCCGTGATGAGCAAGGGCCCAAAACGTATTGAGGAGACATCAAAATGACCTATCACAAAACAACCTGGTTTTGAAAGGGGAGTCACCTGTGTTTTTGGCCCCTGGCTCGGCGGCCATCTTGGAAAACCTACCAAACCCACACATTTCTGAAAACTAGACACCCGGGGGAGTCCAGCAAGGTATGGCTTGCGTGGGTCCCCTAACATTTCCCTACCCAGAATCCCCTGCAAACCTCACATTTTGTTGAAAAAATCAATTTTTTCTCACATTTCTGTGTGAGAAAGTTGTAGGATCCCCGGTCTGACACAAATTTCCTACTACCCAGCGCTCCCCTCGGTCTCCCGATAAAAATGCTACCTCACATGTGTGGGTAGGCATAGTGGCTGCAACAGGAAATGGCCCAAATCGTGTTGTGGAGACTTCAAAATTACCTATAACAAAACTACCTGGATTTGGGGGGGCACCAGGTTTTTTCGCCCTGGGTTCGCCGCCGTCTAGGGAAACCTACCAAACCCACACATTTCGGAAAACTAGACACCCTGGGGAGTCCAATGAGGCATGGCTTGCGTGGATCCCCCAACGTTTCTCTACCCAGAATCCCCTGCAACCCTCAAATTTAGCTGAAAACCCCCACATTTTCCACATATTTTTGGGTGGAATCACCGAGCTGGCACAAATGTCCTACTCCACAGCATTCTCCTTAGTGTTCCGAGTAAAATGATACCTCACTTGTGTGGGTGTCCAATGCAGAATTGGCTAAAAACGTATTTTTAAAAAAATTTAGCGCTTAGAATTGTCGGTGCTATACCCTAAATCCCTAAGTTTTGGGCTCTTCCCAGTCACAGGTCCTTGCCCCACCCACACAAGTGAGGTATCATTTTACTCGGGAGACTGAGAGGAACGCTGTGGGGTAGGACATTTGTGCCGGCACGGTGATTCCACCCAAAAATATGTGGAAAATGTGTTTTTTTCAGCTAAATTTGAGGTTTGCAGGGCATTCTGGGTAGGAAAAGGTTGGGGGACCCACACAAGCCATACCTCGCTGGACTCCCCCAGTTGTCTAGTTTTCAGAAATGTGTGGGTTTGGTAGGTTTCCCAAGATGGCCGCCGAGCTCGGGGCCAAAAACCCAGGTGACTCCCCTTGCAAAACCAGGTTTTTTTGTGATAGGTCATTTTGATGTCTCCTCAATACGTTTTGGGCCCATGCCTGTCGCTGGTACTTGACCCACCCATGCGAGTGAGATATAATTTTTATCGGGAGACCTGGGGGAACGCTGGGTGGTAGGAAATATGTGGATCCACGTAGATTCTAGAACTTTCCAACACAGAAATTTGAGAAAAACAGGATTTTTTCAGCTAAATTTGACATTTGCAGGGGATTCTGGGTAGGAAAATGTTGGGGGACCCGCAAGCCATACCTCGCTGGACTCCCCCGGGTGTCTAGTTTTCAGAAATGTGTGGGTTTGGTAGGTTTCCCAAGATGGCCGCCGAGCTCTGGGCCAAAAACCCAGGTGACTCCCCTTGCAAAACCAGGTTGTTTTGTGATAGGTCTTTTTGATGTCTCCTCAATACGTTTTGGGCCCTTGCCTGTCGCGGGTACTTGACCCACCCACGCGAGTGAGGTATCATTTTTATCGGGAGACCTGGGGGAACGCTGGGTGGTAGGAAATTTGTGGATCCACGTAGATTCTAGAACTTTCCCACACAGAAATTTGAGAAAAATGTGATTTTTTCATCAAAATATGAGGTTTGCTGGGGATTCTGTGTAGGAAAACGTTGGGGGATCCAAGCAAGCCATACCTCCCTGGACTCCCCTGGGTCTCTAGTTTTCAGAAATGTGTGGGTTTGGTAGGTTTCCCTAGATGGCTGCCAACCCTGGGACCAAAAACGCAGATGCCACCTATGTATCCGAAAATGACATGGTTTTGCAAGGGGGGGGTCACATGAGATTTTGGTCCCAGGCTTGGTGGCCATCTAGGGATACCTACCAAATCCACACATTTCTGAAAACTAGAGACCCGGGGGAGTCCAGGAAGGTATGGCTTGCGTGGATCCCCCAACGTTTCTCTACCCAGAATCCCCTGCAAACCTCACATTTTGATGAAAAAATCACTTTTTTCTCAAATTTCTGTGAGGGAAAGTTGTAGGATCACCGGGCTGACACAAATTTCCTACCACCCAGCGTTTCCCCAGGTCTCTCGATAAAAATGGTACCTCCCTCGAGTGGGTGGGTCAAGTACCCGCGACAGGCAAGGGCCCAAAACGTATTGAGGAGACATCAAAATGACCTATCACAAAACAACCTGGTTTTGCAAGGGGGTCACCTGGGTTTTTGGCCCCGGGCTCGGTGGCCATCTTGGGAAACCTACCAAACCCACACATTTCTGAAAACTAGACACCCGGTGGAGTCCAGCGAGGTATGGCTTGCGTGGGTCCCCCAACGTTTTCCTACCCAGAATCCCCTGCAAACCTCAAATTTAGCTGAAAAAATCCCTTTTTTCTCAAATTTCTGTGTGGGAAAGTTCTGGAATCTACGTGGATCCACAAATTTCCTACCACCCAGCGTTCCCCCAGAACTCCCGATAAAAATGTTACCTCACTCGCGTGGGTGGGTCAAGTAACCGCGACATGCAAGGGCCCAAAACGTATTGAGGAGACGTCAAAATGACCTATCACAAAACAACCTGGTTTTGCACGGGGGGGTCACCTGGGTTTTTGGCCCCGGGCTCGGCGGCCATCTTGGGAAACTACCAATCCCACACATTTCTGAAAACTAGACACCCGGGGGAGTCCAGCGAGGTATGGCTTGCGTGGGTCCCCCAACGTTTTCCTACCCAGATTCCCCTGCAAACCTCAAAGTTTGCTGAAAAAAATCACTTTTTTCTCAAATTTCTGTCTGGGAAAGTTCTGGAATCTACTTGGATCCACAAATTTCCTACCACCTAGCGTTCCCCCAGGTCTCCTGATAAAAATGATACCTCACTCGCGTGGGTGGGTCAAGTACCCGCGACAGGCAAGGGCCCAAAACTTATTGAGCAGACATCAAAATGACCTATCACAAAACAATCTGGTTTTGCAAGGGGGGGTCACCTGGGTTTTTGGCCCCGGGCTCGGCGGCCATCTTGGGAAACTACCAAACCCACACATTTCTGAAAACTAGACACCCGGTGGAGTCCAGCGAGGTATGGCTTGGTTTCCCTACCCAGAATGCCCTGCAAACCTCAAATTTAGCTGAAAAAAACACATTTTCCACATATTTTTAGGTGGAATCACCGTGCCGGCACAAATGTTCTACCCCATAGCGTTCCTCTCAGTCTCCTGAGTAAAATGATACCTCACTTGTGTGGGTGGGGCAAGGGCCTGTGACTGGGAAGAGCCCAAAACATAGGGATTTAGGGTATAGCACCGACAATTCTAAGCGCTAAACTTTTTTAAAAATACGTTTTTAGCCAATTCTGCATTGGACACCCACACAAGTGAGGTATCATTTTACTCGGGACACTAAGGAGAATGCTGTGGGGTAGGACATTTGTGCCGGCACGGTAATCCCACCCAAAAATGTGGAAAATGTGGTTTTTTCAGCTAAATTTGAGGTTTGCAGGGGATTCTGGGTAGAGAAACGTTGGGGGATCCACGGAAGCCATACCTCATTGGACTCCCCAGGGTGTCTAGTTTTACCGAAATGTGTGGGTTTGGTAGGTTTCCCTAGATGGCGGCGAGCCCGGGGCCAAAAAACCAGGTGCCCCCCCAAAACCAGGTAGTTTTGTTATAGGTAATTTTGAAGTCTCCACAACATGATTTGGGCCATTTCCTGTTGCAGCCACTATGCCTACCCACACATGAGGTACCAGTTTTATCGGGAGACCTGGGGGAACGCTGGGTGGTAGGAAATTTGTGTCAGCCCGGTGATCCTACAACTTTCTCACACAGAAATGTGAGAAAAATTGATTTTTCAACAAAATTTGAGGTTTGCAGGGTTTCTGGGTAGGGAAATGTTGGGGGTCCCACGCAAGCCATACCTTGCTGGACTCCCCCCGGTGTCTAGTTTTCAGAAATGTGTGGGTTTGGTAGGTTTCCCTAAATGGCCGCCGAGCCCGGGGCCAAAAACTCATGGGACCCCCCTTGCAAAACCAGGTTGTTTTGTGATAGGTAATTTTGATGTCGCCTCATAGGTTTTGGGCCCTTGCCTGTCGCGGGTACTTGACCCACCCAAGTGAGGTACCATTTTTATCGGGAGACCTGGGGGAACGCTGGGTGGTAGGAAATTTGTGGATCCAGGCAGATTCCAGAATTTTCCCACACAGAAATTTGAGAAAAAATGGATTAATTTCAACAAAATTTGAGGTTTGCAGGGGATTCTGGGTATGGAAATGTTGGGGGTCCCACGCAAGCCATACCTTGCTGGACTCCCCCGGGTGTCTAGTTTTCAGAAATGTGTGGGTTTGATAGGTTTTCCAAGATGGCCACCGAGCCAGGGGCCAAAAACACAGGTGACTCCTCTTGCAAAACCAGGTTGTTTTGTGATAGGTCATTTTGATGTCTCCTCAATACGTTTTGGGCCCTTGCTCATCGCGGGTACTTGGGGCACCCACATGAGTGAGGTACCATTTTTATCGGGAGACCTGGGGCAACACTGGGTGGTAGCAAATTTGTGGATTTACGTAGATTCCAGAACGTTCCACCACAGAAATGTGAGGAAAATGTGTTTTTTTTTTTACAAAGTTTGAGGTTTGCAAGGGATTCTGGGTAACAAAACCTGGTGAGAGCCAGACAAGTCTCCCCATCCTGGATTCCCCTGGGTGTCTAGTTTTAAAAAATGTATAGTTTTGCTAGGTTTCCCTAGGTGCCAGCAGAGCTAGGGTTCAAAATCTACAGCTAGGCACTTTGCAAAAAAAGGGTCCGTTTTCACTGTGAAAATGTGGTGTCCACGTTGCGTTTTGGGCCGTTTCCTGTCGCGGGCACTAGACCTACCCATACAAGTGAGGTACCATTTTTCTCAGAAGACTTTGGGAAATGCGGGGTGGGTGGAATTTTGTGGATCCACGCAGATTCCAGAACTTTCCACCACAGAAATGTGAGGAAAATGTATTTTATTTGACAAATTTTGAGGTTTGCAAGGGATTCTGGGTAACAGAACCTGGTGAGAGCCAGACAAGTCACCCCATTCTGGATTCCCCTCGGTGTCTAGTTTTAAAAAAATGTATAGGTTTGCTGGTTTCCCTAGGAGCTGGCAGAGTTAGGGTTCAAAATCTACAGCTAGGCACTTTGCAAAAAAAGGGTCCGTTTTCACTGTGAAAATGTGGTGTGTCCACGTTGCGTTTTGGGCCGTTTCCTGTCGCGGGCACTAGGCCTACCCACAGAAGTGAGGTACCATTTTTCTCGGAAGACTTTGGGAAACGCGGGGTGGGAGGAATTTTGTGGATCCACGCAGATTCCAGAGCTTTCCACCACAGAAATGTGAGGAATATGTGTTTTTTAAACAAATATTTAGGTTTGCAAGGGATTCTGGGTAATAGAACCTGGTGAGAGCCAGTCAAGTCACCACATCCTGGATTCCCTGGGTGTCTAGTTTTAAAAAATGTATAGGTTTGCTAGGTTTCCCTAGGTGCCGGCAGAGCTAGGGTTCAAAATCTACAGCTAGGCACTTTGCAAAAAAAGGGTCAGTTTTCACTGTAAAAATAAAGTGCGTCCATGTTGCGTTTTGAGCCGTTTCCTGTCGCGGGCACTAGGCCTACCCACACAAGTGAGGTACCATTTTTATCGGGAGACTTAGGGTAACACAGAATTGTAGAGCAACTGTTATTAGCTATTGACTTTCGATGCATTTCTGCCTTCCAAATGAAAGACAATGTGTAAAAAAGAAGTCATTTTGAAAAATGACATATAATTCTCATGCTAGTATGGGTACTCACAATTTCGGAAATGTGCAAATATCTACTGTTTCTAAACTCTATATTTTGTTCCAATTTCAGAAAACATAGGTGTCTTTCATACTGATTTTTCCATGTATATATTTTCCCAAATTAATTGCTATATACCCGGTACATAATAAAAAACCATTGCAAGACACTGCTCAGTTATTGGCTCTGGGTTCGTCGGGTTCTTGGTGAACCTACAAGTCCTATATATCCCCACAACCAGAAAGGTCCAGCGGATGTAATGGTATATTGCTTTCAAACAGCTGTCTTAATTAGAAGAAGTTACAGGTGAAAACGTTGACACAAATAGCTGTTTTATTCAACAAATTTTCAATTTTTCCTATATTCAACTGTTAGTTTCTATAAAGAAACCTTGAAGGATCTACACAAATGACCCCTTGCTGAATTCAGAATTTTGTCTACTTTTCTAAAATGTATAGCTTTCCAGGATCCATTATTGCTTTTATACCCATTTCTACCATTAACTGGAAGGAAGTTGAAAGCACAAAATATAGCAAAAATAGGCTATGTCCCAGAAAAATGCCAAAACTGTGTAAAAAATGTTGGTTTTCTGACAAAAGTCTGCTTGTCCCTGAAAGCTGGGAAAATGGTGATTTCAGCACCACGACCCCTTTGTTGATACCATTTGCAGGGAAAAAACCAGACGCTTTCATCTGTAGCCCTTTTTCCCATAAAAAACAAAATTTAGCTATATTTTGGCTAATTTCTGGGTCCCCTCCAGGGGAATCCACAAACCCTGGGTACCTTTAGAATCCCCATGATGTTGGAATTAAAGGACGCAAATTTGGCGTGGATACCTTATGTGGTCAAAAAGTTACAGGGGCCTAAGCGCAAACTACCCCAAATAGCCAAAAAAAGGCTTAGCACGGGGGTGGGTGAAGGCCTAGCAGCAAAGGGGTTAAGCACCTGCCTGGTGCTATCCAGGTCATGTGCGGCCTCCCAGCCGCGAGGAATGCTGGCTCACTGTAGAGATGTCGGTTTCTTGTAGAAATAACACCAGGACTCCGGGTGTGTTTTTCATGTATTTATTAGAAAAACACAGAGCCGTCCAGCTAATGAGAGACACAAGCAGTAACTGTCACTGTCAACACGCGACAGGCGGAATACTCGTGCCGCTTCTTCACATTCCAAATGACATCACATTACAACATAAACCCTAAATCCACTGACATAACCCCACCTGCGCTCTTTTTAAACAAAGAATTCTCGTGCACATTACCTAGATAAAAACTGGAATACATTTATCAGTAAATACAATCCCCACATAAGCCTTAAAAGAGATAAGGAAAATGTAATACCTATTGTAATTCAACTTTAAACATAACACTGTTTTTTTTTTAATCCACATATCACTCTTGAGGAACATCTGATGTGACATAATCACGGAATTTGCTAGGTCCAACACAAACTCGTTTGCTTCTTCTGTTTGTTAGAATTTCACCAATGTCATTTGTAGAGACATACATTTTCTGACGCTTACCCTCAGATCAATTTACGCTTTTGAAATGTATACTAGGATCCAGTGCCACACGAGAAGGGCTCCACCAACTCCTATTAAACAATTTCACTGCATTCTTACGTATCACACTTGTTGTGGCTCCTGGAATTTAGACAAACCTTTTCTTACCAATGTGGGATTTTTAACTCTAACCCAATACCCAATTTTCAATCTATTTATTTCACTATAAGTTTTAGAGTCACATCTATTTTTATTGACATCATTCGATTTTCTATTTGCTAACTCCCACACTTGCTTCATATTGCATCCCTCATGGAACGTTTTGACTATCCACAATGGACACATCTCTGTGGAAGCTTTCCTACCCCTCATGAGCTCAAATGGACTCATGGTTGTAGCATGAGGTGTCGTGCGTTATGACCACACCAAATCTTTTATGGCCAAATCTTTTATGGACATACATTGCTCCTATATACTGCTTGCACACACTCCACTAAAACTTTGTTGAATGGATCTACTTTTCCATTGCTTTGTGGGTGATAGAGAGGGGTCCTGATGTGCCTAATTCCACAAGTATGACTCATTTCTTCTGAAACAAATTGAACTCCATTATATGTCAGAATCTCCTCATGAAAACCTTCCATGAGAAATATTTTGTTTAAGCAATTGATCACACTCTTTGTGGTTGTAAAGTTTATGGGTTCCACTTCAACCCACCTACATAGATGATCTACTATGACTAGAAAATATCTCATGCTCTGAGGCAGAATGTGAAAAGGTCCTAGAAAATCCATTCCCAATTTCTGCCAAGCCCTGTCAGGTGAAAGGGACAAATTACTCAACAACCCACTCAGTGACCAATGTTTTATCAGTGGAATTACTTACACCTCAGCCAAGAATGGATACCCAGATTGATGATTTGGTACAAATCATCAATCTGGGTATCCATTCTTAGCTACCCAAAATCATTCCTGATTTTTCTTTTTGTAATGGTGGACCCTAAATTACCTACATGAGCTGCAGAAACTAGTTTCTGTTGCAAGCATTCAGGTGGAATCAGTTTGTCTCCCCTAACACCTTACCTCCCTCAACGGACAGTTCATCAAAAACTTTCCAATACATTTGCAATTCTGGAGATAAATTCTTCTCTTTGGCCCAACCCTTTCTAATCAAGGATGTAATGTCTTTTAGAACCACATCACTATCCACAGCAGTCATCTACTCTTTTTCACTAATAGACAGAATGCTTTCATTGATGCAGGCCACAAAACATTCTTCAACTTCCATCTCCCAATCTTGATCCTCAGTATCTAAAATGGGCAGCCTAGAAAGGCAATCTGCCCTACAGTTTTTTCTCCCTGGAATGTATCCAACTGTGAAAGTGTAATCCAGAAGCTTAGCAGACAACCTTGCTAAGCGAGCAGTTGTGCGTTTGACCTTTTTACCTGACAAAATGTCAACTAGAGGTCGATGATCCATCTTCAATACAAAAGGTCTACCCATAAATATTGCTTAAACTTTTCAACACTCCACACACATGCCAGAAGTTCTTTCTCTATGAGGGACTATTTACATTCCACAGGACGCAGTGTTCTTGAAGCAAACCCCACCCTCAAACCCCACTGTGCATTCTTTCTTACCTTCACATTGTGATAATACTGCCTGCAAACCATAGTCACATGCATCCACAGTTACAACAGCCTGCCTTCCCTCCACAAAAGGCTGTAAAGCTGGGGCTTTGACTATGTTATCTTTTATTACTTGGAACACCTTGTCACACTCCCCAGACCATAGAAAAGCTGCTCCTTTCTTTAAAAGTGCCCTAAAACATTCAGTTGTCTTGGCAAAATCTTTCAAAATTTGGCATAGAATTCACACATGCCCAGAAATTACGTGAGTCGTTCTCTATTTTTAGGTGCTGGAGCCTCTACAATGCTTGTGACTAACCCAGGTCTGGGTCTAACACCATGTTCAGAAATAATGTGTCCTAGATATTCTATCTCCTTTGTTTTAAACTTACATTTATCCTTACGTAAGGTCACACCTCTTTTCTCCAGAATGCCAAAAACCTCATTAGGAGTAATATCATGTTCCACTTCAGTTTTGGAAAAAACAAGTATATCGCCTGAAAAACCACTTCATGAGGATTATTCTGAAACATTTCAGTCATAAGTCTTTTGAAAAACGGCTGCTGCCGAAGCCAACTCAAAAGGTAATCTGCAAAATTGAAAAACACCATCAGGAGTCACAAAGGCTGTAAGATGGTGCGATTGCACATCCAATTCAACTTGATGATAGGCCGCTCTGCGATCCAATTTCGTAAACCAACTGGAACATCCAATTTTAGATATCAAATCCTCAATCCTTGGTAGGGGAAAGTGGTCAACCCAGATGGCATCATTCAAACTTCTCAAATCAACACAATCGTAAAACCCCAGCCCTCTTCTTCGCTAGAACGATGGGTGAAAGCCACAAAGTGACTTCCACTTTTTCAATAATACCTTGGTCATACAAATCCTTCAGAAGTTTAGTCAAATCTGTTCTGACACTGAGTGGGACATTGCGCAACTTGTCCTTGACCGGATTTGCATTCTGCTTCAATTTAATGGTATGTTTAAAGTCAGTTATCTTGCCTAAACGGTCTTGAAATATTTTCTCAAACTTCTGTTCCCACTCATCTACTGTGCTGGTACTGATCAATGAATTGACATCCCTTCTGTCTATAAAAACAGGCTTGTCCCATCCAGGTTTTATAGCTAATTTAAACTCCGCTTGATGTACCAAACCAAGAACATTAATACATTTTTTTATCAACGTAGAATTTACCCTGAATAACTTCTCCCAGAACTCCGATGGTAGCCCAAAAATATCCCAACAAATCTGTTTTGCTTCCCTCAAAAGCCACAGTCAGTACATCTGGTGAGAGCAATTCTTTATTATTCCAAAACCGAACATATTTGAAACAATAGTATTGTCCGCACCTGTGTCTACCAGAAGTTTAATTTGAACTCCCTCAATCATGACATCAATGTCTGGATCAACAATTAGTGTGGCATTTTGCTTTTCATTGTCGTTTACCACTAGAACATACTCCATATTGGCATTTGTCCTCATGATCACAACCCTTACTCAACACGTATCTGATATTTTTTCTTTTTGCACCTCTACAGACTCTTGAGAAATGACCCATTTTCCCACATTGTCCACATTGTTGATAAACGGCTGGGCAATTCTTAAAGGATGACACATGTAATTGTGAACCACATCTGTAACAACTAATTTTCTGGTTAGAAGTTCTATTTTGAGAAAAAGTTCTCCCCCTTTCGTGATACTTTGTTTCCTATTATCATCACTTTTGCCTACTAACACTTTATTAGTCATAACCCTTGAAATGGTAGTGTTGGATACAGCAGCCTCTAACTGTTTCGCATCTTCCAAAGAACGTTCAGTGCTATTTGCGATGTCTACAGCTTTGTCTAACGATGGGTCTTTACAAGTCAATAACCTTTCTTGAAATTAAAATTAAATGTTTTATTGCGTGATTAATAAAAATCATTGTAATCAAAACAACTTCACAATCACATAATATATAAAAACAGCGGAACTCTATACATCAAATATTATTAATAATTGAACCAATGCATTCATAAATATCCCATAAAATCAAACATGAACCAGATCATGCCATAAAAACTGATTCCAAAGAGGAACGAATTAATTTTTAGAAACGTCAATGATTATAGCAAGATATTGCACATATTACATATTAAAGTGCCAACGTGCATAAATGGTTAATCAATAGCTCAATGACAATGATAAAGTGCATCAATTATGTCTGACCCAGGGTTGTTTTTAATAGAAAGATTCAACAATTACTATAGCAAGATATAGCACCTATTTTGTGTTAAAGTGCCAACGTGTCATTAGTTGAAATTTCATAATTCCAGGACGATAATAAAGTGCAACAAGTATATCCGTCCCGAAATAGATACAATAAGTTCAGTTTGTACTACTAGGTGTCTGACTGAATTTAATACATCTCAAACTGGAGATACCAAACATTTTTCAGCTGCATTTAAAAATTTTATTAGCTGACATGACAACGGAATAGATTCACCAGATAAAGACTTAACAAGTGCCTGGCATGCTGATCTAACCCCAATGTTCAAAAATAGGTGTTTTAAATAAAAACGCCGAATTGTAATCAATTTAGGACACACACATACTATATGGACTAATGATTCTTGTGGCCATCCGCATAATCTGCAGTTAGTATCCGTCCCGTGCTCAATCCAGGGCTGCATACACTCTTTAGTCGGATTTATTCCCATTCGTAGATTTCAAAAACTATTTTTTATATTAGCAGAAAAATATGCCGTCAAATAGGGCTGAATTCAGTAACGACTGATATGAATTAATCACATACCAAGCATGCATTTTCCCTGCTAATGCGGTTTTATCCAACTTAAGAGATTCAACTTTAATTTGTATTTTTATAAGTAATTTATAATTGGACGGTGTCAATTCCTGAAGTGCTACTTGCAGACATGTTGAAATATGGGATCTCCATTTTACAGTATGGATAGACTTATTTATATCAATCCAGCAGTAATTCCCCAGGGAGGCAGGGGCAGCAGAAAACATAGAGAACATACATTTCAAAAAAACTCCGGCTGACACCAAGCTCTGCCTTTGGAGACCAAACTCTAGTCTTATTCCTGCTTGGCCTACTGATCTGGGGATCCCAAAAGTTGATTTAAAAGCCTTGACCAGCAATAAGTCTATAAGTTTTACATCTTTCCCCCTGGTAATGGGAGAACCACGTAAAAGAGTTGGTTGTAGCTTAGCTTTCATGACTTTAAGAATATAATCATAAGATTGACAATTCAACAATTTTTTCAAACTTTTAAAAGCATGAATTAAAACCACAGTTTTTGCCCTTAGATCTTGAAAATTGAATTTAAAAGAAACTCTGTTATCAAACACCACCCCTAAATATCTGTATGTTTTAACAACATCAATTGGCCCTGCTCTGGCTCTCAATGTATTAAACTTTTGTTTAGTAAGTCCAATTTTCATGATTTTAGTCTTTTTAACATTCAATTCGAGGCCATTCGAGTGTCTATAGTCATCAAAAGCATTTATAAGTCGTTGGAGACCAATAGGTGTGTGGCTCAGGAGGATAGTATCATCTGCATATTGGAGGTAGCTAATTTGCACTTCCCCCAACCTTGGCACGTGTGCATTTACACAGTCTAAATGCTGAGCAAGATCTGATAAAAATAAGTTAAAAAGGCAAGGAGCAAGAACACACCCCTGCTTTAGGCCATTATATGTCCTAATTTTCCTTGTTAATGAACTACCATCACCCAGCCTGACTTGGACCCAGGTATCCGTATACAGAAGAATAATGGCCCCAACAGTTTCCCTGGGATTCCCCAGCCTAGTAACTTTTTCCATAACAGATTTTGTGACACTGAGTCAAAAGCTGCCTTTAAATCGATAAAGACTATAAATAAATTTTGTTTTTTTGAGACAGCTTTCTCAGCAAGTAGAGTTAGTGCCAACAGGTTGGTAGTGGTATATTGGCCCTTCCGAAATCCAGTTTGGTTAAACGGAATGATGTTTTCATGCTCAGCCCATTTTTCCAATTCTTTAATTATACTTGAGGCAAAAACCTTTGCATCAACATCCGTTAACGAGATTAAACAATAATTAGCGGGATTATCAACCGAACCACTTTTATAAATGGGCTGTAAGATACTGCCCTGCCATGATGCAGGCACGGTTTCCAATGTCAATACGTCTTTAAACAAATTGGACAGAATGTCGGCCTACATATCAACATTTGCACAAAACCAGGCATTAGGCATCCCATTAGGACCTGGTGCTCCATTAGTGCGAAGCCCACATAACAGAATTACTAATTGATTACTACTTACACTTTCTAGAATATTATTCAAAACAAGGCTTGAATCCTTAATTTTAACAGGAGTAGTCATCCCCTTGCACATGCCACTCTCCATATTAATTGTTGATGTACTCTTTTCAATGTAACCACAACACATATCTTGTTGATTTGCCCCTTGACTCACCGTACCATACAATTTTGCAATAAGAGTTACCCAATCAGTCTCAGAGACATTTACACAGAATGCCCTACTGCCACCCTTTCAAGCTTGTTAATTATTGTCCAGAAACGTTTTGCATCATTTCGTTTGGAGGCGCATAATAGGCTATTCCAAAGTCCTGCTTGATAATTAAGTTTTGCCTTCCAAACTTCACATTTGTATACTTTTCTAAGCTCCTTCATATTTTCTTTATAAACAGAGTAGGAATGATGGAATCTATGGACATACACATCCCACACAGCTCCAATAAGGGACTTTTTTAACCTAAATAGCTTGGGGGAAAACCATTGGTTTGTACATTTTTGTAGCTTATTTTGTTTCCTATGTTGTTTAACGGCAAATGTCTCCACCAGAGATGTAATTATGAAGTTCCATTTGTCGATCATATTGACGTCCCCCAGATCACACTGATCTACTTCTTTTATTAATTTTTTAGCGGCCTTTATAATTTCTTCTGCTTTATCCATGTGCCAAACTAGCCTCTTCAGATTGTATGAGGAGTGGGCCACATTGGGAAGTTCTACAGATCTGGTATTACACTTTACTAATGAATTAAGAGCCACTATCTGAGGATTATGATCACTTTCAAGACGGGGAATTACTGCATAGTCAGACACTTTTGTTTTTAAATTGTCTGAGATAAATGTATAATCAATTATTGATCCTTGATTTGAATTTTTGAATGACGGGGTGAGCCTAGATTTTTCCTTTAACAAACTAAACCCTGCCTGGGACATTATATCACAGCATTCTTTTGCAGTTCCCTTAATCTTACCTTTTACTAACTGAAAGGGAATCAGATGAAGATTAAAATCGCCAGAAACTATAAGGCCAGCTTCCGAGTGCTTGATAATTAATGAACCTAGAATATCTCGTAGAACATACAGCTGCATGATATTATTTTTCTTAGCACTTAAATATACATTGAGTATGATTAGGCTAAATTCGGAATTGTATAACACTAGACACTGTAGCCAGTCCAGATCAAGATCGACCACTTCCACTATTATGTTTAAGTCATTCGCTATATAGCATGAGAGCCCACACTTTGCACGGCCCATTTTATTTGTTCGTACTGCCTGGAGACTATACTCATTAAAGCCAAGCAAGGGGGTCATTTGTTCACTCCACGTTTCTTGTAATAGTAAAATTGTAAAGGTATTTAGAAATGATAACGTTTCAGGGTCAGACAATAAATGAGTCAACCCATGGACGTTCCAAGAACATATTTGTAATTGCACAACATTATCAACTGTATCTAAAAACTTTCAATTTCTATCTCCTCTATGCACATTCGCAAGGGTAGCTGGTAACCAGGACCAATCTTCTATTTGAACGTTATTTTTTGGCAACCACTCGCAGATTCTGCTCCCCGATTGCAAATTGGTAATCAGCAAGCCTGAACTGCAAGCTTGGGTAGCTGATGGGCCTGTCGCTCCTCTAAGTACTGGATTTGGCTTATAACTTTCCACCTTTATTCTCTCCTTTTCTACCTTAAGGGCCAATACCTCTAGCATCGGGGGATAATCTAAAGGGATCCACTTCTCCATCTTAATACCACATTCCAGAAAATAACAACTTGAAGCTAAGATTTTATTCACAATTTCATTTGTGGTCCAAATTGTAATAGTGGACTCACAGGACGTGAGTGGTTGTATTTGTTTGAACTAGACCGACTCCAGATCTGAGGTTTTAATACATGCTAAATCCGGGATAGTTGATAGTATTTTCAATATTAAGCCCCGATTGAGGCTATCATGGATACCCCGGGATTCATATAAAGGATGTAGTACCAGTTTTGTTCCCCGATTATTTATACTATTAACCTGTCTACTGCCTTGGAAGCTTGATGAGGCTGATTTGCTGTCTTTAATTAAGGGAATATTTGTGGATACTTTTAACGGTGTTAGACTCTTGGTGCCAATGGGCTTAATCATTTCTGCCATACTTAGGCAATTCTGAGGGTGGACTACCTGATCTTGAGGGGGGGGGCAGAATTTCCTGAGGTTTATTATCATATGTAGACCCCTTTCCCTTCTTTTTCCCTCCTGTTTCATGATTCTTTACGCCCATGGCGGGAGAGGCTTCTTCTTTACTACCATTTACAGAGGTTTGTGCCTCATGTCTCGAGTGTTTCGCTGAGCCAGATAAACTAATAGGAGGTCCCAAGCCCTCTTGGGCAGGGTCCTGAACTGGGCACTTGTTATTGACATAATTAAAAATGGGATAACAATCCTTTGAGTTTACTGCTGTAACCACAACAGCAGCTGATTTCTTAGCCTTATTACGGGCTTTCCGTAACCTTTTTCGTGCCCTCTTAGATAATAGAGAACAATCACTAAAACTATCTCCAGAGCTTGAATATGGAGGATTAACACACTGAGTTGGCTTAATTTCCATCTTTCTTTGAGAAACATGACCTTCGTCGACCTTTCTTGTATTCTTTTGCAGTGACATCTGGCCACTAGTTGATCTTTTAGCAATTGTGAAGTAAAGTTCTCAAATTCACATTTGGCTGCTTGGACCTTTAACGCAGTAATAAAAGTATCTATACTCTCTGTAGGTTTTTGAACCCTAGTGAAAAATTGATACCGGTGTACCACAATATTTTTCATTTTCTTCAAGTACTTGTCTAATTTAGCTACAGCTACTTCAAACTCATCCTGATCTTCACCCTCCGGAGGTTCATATGGTGGCAAATGATCAAAAACGTTCTGACCTTCAACACTCAAGTAGTAATACATTTAAAAAAAATTCTTTCAGGTCTAAATCTCTGGACGTCAATAGCTCCTAAGTAAGCCTTGAAAGACCTAAACCATAGTTTCCACTCTAATGGCGGATCTCCTGGTTCCTGGAGAAAAAGTGCAGGAGCGGTTACGCTTTGCATATTTTGCTCAATGAGAAGTTCTTTTAAGCAAAGTGGCCTACATTCCTGTAAAGTAAAGTTGGTTAATGCAGTTAGTCTCAAATTTATCAACACATAAAAAAATAATTCATCCAGAGAGAGAGAAAAAGAAAAAAAAATTAGAGTGATAGAGTTAATAAAGTGTATCTAGTGTCAATTCAAGAGTGACTTCTATTCTGTAATCAACAAACTTTGTCCTGTGTTTGTTTCAATGGCAGTGAAGATGAACTCCAAATTCTGATTGGCTGTTGAAAATCAGAAACGCTGCAAGGCGCTGACAAGGTCTGCAGCTATGGAAAACTCGCAAGACGTGGAAACACAGGGAACGCTGCGTGAAGCTTGGCTGAAGGTGTGCGCTAGAAGAGACTCTGAAGGTCACGCGCAGTCCACAGCACACGTCTGCTTATTCCGTAACCAATCAGGTGAGTGACACGTAGGCCCCACTATGTGCTAGTCTTTACAGCGACTGTACCTGCCGCACAACGCGCGGTAACTTCCCAAATAAAATTCACCCGCAGATAGTTTTCTCGAGCGTCTCCTTTCATCTGTCACCTAAGAGCACACTTTCAAGTCCTCAAGCAGCCAATATCCCTGCACATTATCAACGCCACAAAATGCTTAACAATGTTGTAGCTCCGTGGGTAAAGAATTTCTTTTTTTTTTAAAAACCATCAGCATGCGCTGTTGGAGTAAATACAAGTAAAGGACGCTCTCTGTGCTTCTAAGCTATGCCTTGGATAGATAAAAACGAGTGCATGGTAAGGATGGACGTGTACTTAAAGTGAAGTACGTACTCATGGTGCTGCGGTCCAGTCCAACCCCCATAGTGTGTGATAGAATGTGCCATCGTGTTCCCTACATCTCAGACAATGTGGTTACTCAGCCCTTTCAATTTTGTGTAATCTGGTCCGGTCATAATAGACCCTATGGAGAATCTTGTATTGCACTAATGTCAGCCTTGATCTAATCACCACCATCCGTGGGGGCATCTTAGCTTCTTCCCAGTCTTTGTTATCTAATTCAGTCTGGTCTCTTTCCCATTTCTCCATCAATTTCTTCAATGCATCAGGCATGTTATTATTGATGGTTTATAGGAGCAAGAGACCGCCTTCTCCGGTATTTCCCCCTGGAGCAGTCTTCCATCCATAGGGGCATATTCGGGGATATCAGTCCTGTCCATTCCCTCTGCATCCCATGCATGCTTCAGCTGCATATATTTATCATATTGTGTTTCATTAAGATGGTAGTCCCGTTGAAGGGAACTAAAAGGAATGAGCCCTCCCCCTTCTAAGAGGTCACCCAACTTAGAAATCCCTATTATGACCCAGGAGCCAAAGCTTCTCAATTTATCCAGCTCTGTGAACCTCTTGCCCAGCCACAGCAGAGTATTCCGGTATATCGTGACGGCAATGGTTTCCTGAGTCGCCAGCAAGAGTTTCCTAGCTCCACCTCCGCCGTTCAAATAATGTATGTATGATTTTGAGTGAAACTGGGTGACTCAAGTGAATAACTGGGGTGGTTTCCTGGCATATGTTCCCAGTCGTTGATAACCATTGACTGGGCAGCCCAGTAGTACACAAGGACATCTGGGAGAGAGATTCCACCATCATATTGATTTCTCTGCAGGGCTGCTAGCGCTATCCTGGGATCTCCCTTGATTTTAGTGAAATAACCTTACAGGATCGAGTAGTAGTTATTTTGGAGCACATACAGGAGCTTGGGAAGGGTGATCATCTTGAACATGGTGGCACGGCCAAGCAATGTCAGAGGCAATTGTCTCCATCTATCCACGTCGGCATGGAATTCCACTACAAATCTATGAAGATTGCAGACCAGATCCCTTTTCCTATATAAGGTGTCAAAAATTACTAGATACTTAAAGCCCTCTCTTTCTACCCTCAGTCTCCGAGGAGGCAGAGTGTCTAAATCATGCATCGTACCTGTGTGGCAGAGACCTGATGTACCCCAGTTGTCCGACTCTTCCCCCGCTTGAACCCCGCTAATACGACGCATCCAGCACATATAAGCGTTTCGCTCTTTCTGCAGCGCGGGTGTTTGACTTACCTGTTTCCCTGCAGCTGGGGTGGGACTAGGTCCCCCAGCATTCCGCACTGCTTTGAGGAGAAGGGGCACACCGCATCTAGAGCAGGGCAGGACGCATCCGGGCTTGTGCACGGGCAAAGACTGGGCCAAAAGTCTGCACACATCCGAGCCCGGAGGTGGTTGGCCTTGGCCACCTCCCTTGTCTTAGTCATCTTCAAAGGTACTGTGCCTAGTTGATTAGGTTGTTTTTTAGCAAACACCTTGACTTTTTACTATCAAACTTTTTAACAAACTTTTAATGACTTGGTATTATAATTTAAATTTCCCCCAGTGTGTCTGTTTGACCCACAAGTTGTCGTTTGTTTGCTCTGCCTAGTTATAAAATGTTTATGAGAAATCAAGGTCCCAATATGGAGGTGACTGCCACAAAAAAACTGGCACACTGGATGGATATATTGAAAAGGCAGTGCGAGCTTTAGATAAAGACATTTTACTCGCCGAAAGTTGGCTATCTGTTGCATCTATAGCAACTTTCTCTAGTGAGGGAGACACCCCATTGTTACTTCTGCTTCGGGTTGTGAGGGCCTAGGTGACAAATGTGTTTCTGCCAGCACCACACGGGCCACTAAGCAAGCCTCACTACCCTGCACTAAATGGAAACGTGGGCCACCACAAGTACAAGCAGCCAACATGCCCAACTTACACAAGTCAGCATCCCCTGGGACATTTTGACTGAGTTTAGCAAGGAGGCTGCTGACTACTTGATTCTAACAGGGTTGTATGATCGCTTGGGGCTCATTGAGGCAAAAGGTATTGAGTTGGACATAAGGATGGCTAAAAGCTTTATGGGAGGGGGTGGTTTGCAACAGGGCATGGGCCCCCAATTTCTGGTATGGAGCCACTATCCTAAATGGAGGGCGAGGGGAGGGGGGTGTTCCACACCAGTGCGACAATTGTGAGGTGACCGGCTGGTCACTGTTCTTATGTTTCTACTGTAGGCATTTACCAGCCACGTCCGAGGGCTGGCTTACACCATCACCCCACACCCATCCATCACAGGTGTCACAGGATATGTGACTCTGGAAATAAAAGGGGCCGGGCGCACGTGCCATGGACCAGTTCCAGATACCATGATACTGTGTCTGTGTCATCCTATGACTGTATGGGGGCCAAGGGCCCAGACCCTTTACATTGGTGACGAACGGGTGGACTCGTGTGTGCAGCCGCCTTGATGTTGGGCAAATAGGGAGAGCATAGCCCCTGGGGAGAGAGGAGCCACCCAAGGAAGCCCGCAGTGAGGCGGACCCCCACCCGGCACCTGTAAGGGACAGAAAAGAGAGTGTGGTGGGGGAGAACTGTGCCTGTGAAGCAATATCCACAACAGAGATTGACCCCGCAGGGAGGGGCTGTCAAGGGAGATGAGCATCAACGTTGCTGGTAGGGCCGTGTAGGAATGCTGGCGCGAGGCATTCAGAGACACAGTGACATGTCCTGAAGGAAGAATGCCTCCTGGATCTGCGCCATAGCACAAGACAGCTCCTGGCCGAGAGCCTGCAAACTGCACCGATGGACAGTACAGAGGTACGAGCAGCAGTGTAGGAGGAGCGGCTGTAACTCATGAGGAGAGAGGATCGCCGCACAACCACAGAAACGCTGCAAACGTGACGGCCAGACAGTCGCGAGAAACAGTGATAAGACGTGCCGCCCTGCAGTGTCCGCAGGGGCGAACACCTGTGCACAGCCCCAACCACAGCGTTCTCTCCGCTTCCAAGCTAAGCCCCACACAGAAGAGGTGTGCAATGGGACTGATGCCTCAGTGCTGAAGGGAGGATGCCAATATAAGACTATAGCGCCTGGGAGGAGAAGCGCAGCACCGCAGGGTCGCAAAGCTGCTCTGGCCGGTACCTGAAGCAACCAGCAACACCTAGTAATTTCAAAGGGAACTGCGTCTTAGCCTACAGAGGCAGAAAGATTGTTTAAAGTGGGACAGCCGTGAAAGTGTGAGAAAGCATGTGGGAGTAATATGCTGAAGCAGGAGAATGCCAAAAGTGCACCACATGACACCCAGTGCTGGCAGTCCTTAGAAGGGAGAGAGACCCACGCAGCTCAAGGCTGCCACCCAAGGAAGCTGCCAAGAGTCCACTGATGGCAAGAATAGCCACGCAGCAAAGCCCGAAGGCAGCAAGTACACGAAGGACAGAAGAATGCGCGCTGTATGCGCGCCCCCCGTGGTGTAAGGACACCAATGCAAGAGGAGGAACCTGGTGCACAAGGCGTCAGCAGAAGGCACACCTCAAGTGAAGGACGGTGTCATGTCCTTTAGGATAGTCCCATCATGTACATACAAAATTACATACCTTTTGTCTCATCCACACGACATAACGGTTCTAAACAGGTGACATTTTACCCAGTAGCTTACTTCTGTCTTTTCGACAACAGGCTCTCGGTACCCTATCTTAATCCCTGTACCTGACGTACATAAACATGTCCTCAGGCACAGCAGATTTATTCTGTATAAGGGTCACCTCTCTTTTTTTCATCCATGGCCAACAGCCAGATATGCAGGAGTGTTTTTGTTTAGAAAAGGATTAGCAAGGGATTAGTGAATGTTTTCAAAACATATCGATTCTGGAAGAAAACCTGGAGTGACCACTTTAGTATAAAAGACCCTCACTCCCCCTTACAGAGAGAGAGGAGAATTCCTTCCTGGCTGGACCGAGACTCTGCAGGCTGATCCTTCAACAGGCAGAGACCTGAAATCCCTTGCGGTGTGCCATCCTTGACGCAGAGACGTGGTCCTTCATTCAGAACCATCAGGTGATGGGTTTTGCACTTCCCCGGGGGTTTCTTGGCTCCATTAGGATCGATCCTGACATTTACATACACAGGCTTCACCTACATATCTAGGCTAGGTACATTTAGGTAGGCTCCGCATCGTAGGAGTAAGCCAATGCTATTGTTTTATATAATCCACTTTTATTCATCCTATTAGCACTATGGTAGAAATGTATCTGCTATTTACGATATTGGTGCTAGCGATCACATTTGTCTGTTCCTGTCTTTTGATTGTCGCAGCTAATATGTTTCATACTAGACTGATGCTTGACCAATAAATAATTATTGAACCCGTTCCAATCGTCATTCTATGTGTACTCTGAGAAAAGTAAGCACGAGTGACTGAGCAAAAGATACCGTATTGTTTTCCGCGATACCTGAGGAATCAGCGTTGTCATGTTGAGTGATTTCCAGAAACTACCTACACAGCTGCAGAATACAGGGGGGTGGTAGTGGCACCAAAGAGCTAGCTGGTCTAACGGCTGACTCATCCTGTGGGGGTGTCCAGAGTCTGTCTGTACACCAAGCCTTCAGTTTAGGTCATCCAAAACGCTCAGGTCCTGGGGGGGTCCTAGGAACAACAAGACATGGCGCAGCCAATGTTGGTTTGGTTCTTATATTAACAGTTAAATCTGAGTAGTTCAGTCGTGCTTTCTCAGAAAGCCCTACTCACACTTTTCAGAGACGTCTGAAGTGGGAAGGACTATCCGCCTCAGCTGAGCAGGTACACCCTGTGTATTGGCTGAAGGTTTAGACAAGCTTGTAAGATTTTAAAGGTTCCCAGATTGTGCAAAACCCTACCTCCTAAACCTTTACTCTCTTCTCCTTTCAAAATGACTGAAACTGCGAGTAGCAGTGGAAGTGCGGAAGGAGACGAATTTGCTAACGCTCTTAACATTACAGAGAACTTCAGACAGGCAGTGACTCTGAAATTGTTAGAACATGGATTACCTGCAACAGGTGGCCATGTTAATTCCGTGATTGAGGCACACGAGGTGTTCAGATCAGAGGTATTCTATTCCTGGGTAAAATTCCCACCTGCAGATCCACAGACGCATTTATTCCATGAATACATTGAAGTGGATCCACGGGAAGAATGCATCCCATACGAGGACATTGAAGTCTCGTTAACTTACCAGCAACATAAAAACTGGTTAAGAGGGCGCCCTAAATCACACAACTTCCGTCGTAAGACTCGGTCCGCTCAGCATAGGAGGAGAGACATGGCCGGTCTTAGCGACTTACACTCCGCATCCTGAGATAGACCCACTCCCAGCAGGGGAAGTGCGTACACTTTATAAAGAAGTAGTCAGGCTATACAGACACATTGTCCAGTTCATCATGCGAACACTCACATTACAACCTGCGAGATCTGCTCCACCTGGTACAGTCCAGTCCCATCACACACCAATAATTAGTCCACAGACACTAAAAGCAATAATGGGAGCATTCCCATCAAAGAGGGATTAAGTACCATTCTGGATTGCTAAAAAAATAGCACAGTTGGAAGCAGTATTTCCCCATACGGGTCCGCTGGAAAAACACAGAATGTTAACAATTTGCTTGCCAATGGGAATGGTTCCCTCAATTGAAGATTGCACCACATGGGGAACAATCTTTGCTGCAGTATACATTAGAATACACGGTACCCAGACCATATCAATTATTCCTGAAGTATTGAAACGGATACAAAATGAGTACGGGGCAGGACCTGCCCTGGACTTGGGGATGAAACTGATGGGTAATTTTAACCAAGTCTTAGCAATTATGCTGAGCAACATCAAGGGGGAAGCAGCAGCGGTGGCTATACGCCAACACCTAAGGGAAACAGCTCCTGCAAATCAGGAGCGTGCATTACCAAAAATTATCGAAGAAACCTATGCTTCACTAGGTAGAGATAGTTTGGGAGCCAAACCAGGGAAACCACAAGTGGTGAGTAATTCTGATAAAGATAACTCAAAGCAAGCACCCACTTCTTCTAAAAAGAAATGGGATAATACTAATCAATCAAAAAATAACAATAATAAAGGAAACAATTCACGATCAAGGGGTGGGTCTCCCCAAAGGGAGTCCTCTGAAAAGAGGTACAACCGTAGGAATCGTGATAACATTAGGAAACCTGACAGGTATCGGGATACTGATACACATTCCTTTCGTTCCTTTCAGGGTTCATGAAAAAGCTCGGAGAGGCAAGGACGGTCAGAACAAAAAATTGAAGATCGACTAAAGGGAAAAAGGGAAACACATCGCACTTCAGATTTAATTATCAAACAGGAAGAGCAACCTAGAGCAAAACCTCAATTCAAAAAGAAGAAAGTAGCTGGCTTAAAAATTAGAAATGCCCAGGTTACTGAGGACTCATTTCTGAACGGGGAATGGGCTCTGAGGATGGTAGACAGCGTGGCAGAAGTAACAATAGCTCGCCAGAACCTGAAGGAATTTCTGGTGACAGCAGTATTGAATGAACCGCACCGTCTACACGAAATTAATCTCCAAATAGAGGGGGACATCTCAAGAAAAATTAAAGGTCTCTTTTGGGAGAATTTGACATTTGGATACGACATCCTGTTAGCAGAAAAAGATTGGCCGCCTGAATTCATAATGGATGGCCCAAAGGGTGAAAGCGTAATTTTGCCTGCTTTTTCCGACCTTGTTCCTATTTCCTTAAAACACTAATACGTGCATGATTGGGCGCAAACGCTAGCTCCGGCATTATACCGCAACCATGCAGAGTGGGACCTGGAGTCAAAACACCACGAGATCCCATTAAAAACTACTCCAACTCCACAGAGACAGTACCCCATTAAAAATGAGGCGAAGAAACAGGTCAAAAAAATCTTAGACCAACTTGAATACCAAGGTATGTTTGAAACTTGCACCTCGCCAATGAACAACCCTTTGTTTCCGTCATGAAACCTGACAACACATATCGTTTGGTTTTAGATTACAGACACTTGAACACATGCACAAAAACATTTGCAGTTCAGAACGCACATAGTGCTGCATTAATGGATAACACTGTGTGGAAAAAATACAAAACAACACTAGATATCTCGAATGGATTCTTCTGCCAAAATATAGCTCCTGAAAGCAGATATTTGACAGGATTTTCTGCCCTCGGCACTCAGTGCCAATTTTGTCGTCTGCCCCAAGGCTATAAAAACAGCCACGGGCTGTTCTCGGCAAGAGTGTCAGGGCTATTACAAACTTGCAATGAGGCAGTGTCCTACGTAGATTCAAAAAATCTAAAATTGCCCATCTCAGCGTCCTATTTTTGGAATATGAGCTGTCAAGTGAAGGCAAGAGCCTGGCCGCAAACTTTTTAGAAAAATGCGCACTAATCCAGCCTTCAAAGACGCTAAAATGGATTTCTAAATTTTGGCAGAACATACATTCAAGACTACGCAGAAAGAGTCAAACCTTTCTACGATCTAATCAGACCAGATTTCACAGCAAACAAGTGGACTCAAAAACATACAGACACTCTATGTTCAGTTCAAGCTGACATGATAGCTTCAAAACACTTGCAGACATGAGTAAACGTCCGCAACCTGGTAATACGGGTCATCCCCGGGTTATCAGGGTATACTTACATCATGTTCAATGAAGGTGAGACAGTCCCAATAACATACAAATCTCATTTGTACACGAATTCTGAAAATCGATTTGCAGCAACCAAAAAAATACTGACGGCAGTACAGACTGCTGTAGGGAGAGAAAGAGCACTAGCGCAGGGGAAACGCATCATCGTTGTAACCCCTATACCGACGCGGTAACAAAAACCAGCATCCCAAATGCGAAGGCACTGCATCCACGATGGATACAATGGGCTAATTCTCTCACTGCAACAGATGTAGAATACAGATATGATCCTACACTGAGAACTCAAGCATTTCTGCAGTACGAACAAGAATACCCTCTCCAGAATGAAATCTTGCCTCTAGATCAGTATGAATACATCATTTATACTGATGGTTCTGCCCAACCGGCTATTGGAAGTAAACAGCAATATAGCGCTGCATGTGTTATAGTGAAAGGTCATATGCAGGATGGCAAGTTCCATCCCAGCAATACGACTACACAGTCACTAGGAGATTGTACAGCGCAGCTGGCAGAACTGAAAGCCCTGATACTAGCATTACAGTATACGGATCGGGAATTCCCCACACTGATTGTGTGCGATTCATTTTACTGTGTGCAATCTTACAATGAATATCTTCATTACTGGGGCCAGAATGGGTTTAAAGACGCCAAGGGTGGCACGATAAAACATAAATTGTTATGGGAACAAGTGGCAAAGCCAAGCCTCTCCACTGATCTGATCAAACAGTATCATGTGGCCGATTCTCAACAGTAGGCCGCGTGGGGTCCGGAGTAGCCGTAAACCTCCTCTTGATACTATACAGGAAGTTCAGATGGAAAGACTAATAATCTTTCAAGACTCCACTACACAATGTGAAGGAGTAACGAATAACGGAGCACAAATCATTTCAGTTGAAATTGAAAAACATCAAGAAGAAACAACAATGCACGTTGCAATTCGGCCCAACAACGATGTCTACATTAATGTGCCTTCAAACGACACATCTGCCAGTTCTACAAAACCTAGGAACTAGACGACAACAGAGGGCGCAAAGTCAGAAAGTGTGCCGAAGACCGCACCAGAGAAGCTGACTGCATGGGCTGGAGCCCAAGAGTGATAGCCCTGCGAGGAAGAGGGCCCATGTTGTTAAAGGGTGTGATAGACCCTGCAAAGCCGGCCTGAGTGGAGGCTGAAGAGAGTGCCACGTTGGTGTAGCCTTGAGGCACAAGGAGTGCTTCCTCAAGAGAAGAGACCTGCGAGAGGTCAAATAGGAGACCTGCGAGAGGTCAGAGAAGAAACCTGCGAGATGCCGGAGAAAAGACCTGCGACAGGTAGGAGAAGAGACCTGTGAGAGGTCGGAGAAGAAGATCTGTGAGAGGTCGGACAAGAAGATTTGCGAGAGGCCGAAGGAAGAAGACCTAGGAGAGGTCGTGAAATGAAGAAGGTCACGGCGAGCGGTCTGGTCAGTGGACGAGGGAAAGGTTCAGTCTTAGGGGTACGACATGGCCGGGGAGACCCATGTGAAGTGTATGTCACATGGAGAGGCCTGGTCAAAAGAAAGAGGATAAGGCAAGATGGGACCAGACCATGTCATGAAGAGGAAGAAGATGAAGGGTAGAAGTGGCACGATGCCACAAATCTAAATCAAGAGGGAGAAATAAAGAAGAGAATGATGTGGAGTAGACACCTGTCACACCACATACTGTGAGTGTTGTTGAGTTCAAGTGCATCTCCAAGAACAACTCAGAAGCTGTTGGACATCTTGAGTGAAGAACTGCACCTATGTAACACCCAGAGGTCAGTGAGGCATCTGTGGCACCATGAGAGACTGGCTGTCTAGAAGTCTTCGGTTACACCAAGCAAACCTGAAGTCTGCGGAAGAGAGCAAGCTGGACCATTTGTGCTATCCACCTTTGGGGTCGCGCATGAGACTGGATTGAGGTCCTGCTCGGACGTCCTGAGCGACCTCAGTTGTGGGGTCTAGAAGAGGAATCGACCAATCCACTCCAGATTGTGGCGATCCAAGGGCAAGGGCCTCAGGAATTATCTGTCAAGTCTCCACTCACCTGAAATCCAGGATGTTCGATTTGAGAGATGAGATGCTTGTTCTCTACGCCCCCAAAAATCTACGCCTTTCAAACCGTATATATAACACAGCTTAACAAGAACAGATCTTCAGGGGAAGGGGAAAATGGGACAAAATAAAAAAAGAACAGAAAGAAAACACTCTGCTGGATTCGGATCTTGGCACGACTGTGGCGCTGATCGCGATACCTTAACCACTCTGTAAACACAGCAATTCTTCTGGGACAATATCTATGTACAAACGATAAAGATCAATAAACATTCATTAACCTACTTAGTTGAATACATCCACTAGTATCCTGATTTACATTGTACATAAAGATTATACCTTTCACTTTAATTTGCTGCTCAACATATAGCAGAGATAATGTCTCCCTTTTATCATCAGATGTATCACGTGCTTAAAGTGACGTTCTTAAACACGTGTATAATGCTGCTCTCTGTAGTGAAATAAAAGAACACCTTGTCACCTTTTCAGCATAACACACCAATAACTGAAATTTAAATGTTCCATGAAACACTTACTAACAAAAACACCTTTTTCTTGTCTTCAAGAATATCATAAAATAAAAGTAATACAACACAAAATAAGTTTCAGCAGAAAATGTCCACTTATTCCTGAGTAGGAAATGAGTCTGTCTCTCTTTAATTTGAAAAGTCTTATTTGTCTCACTCTTGAAATACGAAGAAACTATAATTTAAGGAACCTTGGAGCATTTCCTCTGAGAGCGCAAAAGTCGTAAATTATCAGCCTTTGGAATAAAACAGAAAAGTACCTGTTTAATCTTTGACGCGCTTCCACTGCAAGCTTTGTTAATTAGAAATGCCTTACTTGACTGAGCGCTGCTTTTTCTATCTTTGCTGCAGGCCGGAGTTATTTCCTAGATGGAACTAAGGAGGAAGTCGTGGAGTTATCCTGGAAACCACCAAGGACTGACTGGAACCGAAGAGGAGGAATACTACCTGCGGCGCGGGAACTCGAAGGAAATCAGGTAAGTGGGGAATCGTGAAGACGAGCCCAAGCACGTCTCATTCTGCTTTCAAGCCTTTTATAGGCTTCAGGTGGGTGGGGTGGTTTAACAGAAATGCAAATTGCCAACTGTAAAGCGGGTGTGGCAGGCACATGTTAACTGTCATTAGTTCTGCTGAATCAAATTGTTTCAAGCTAAATGGATTCAGATACCAAGAACTACTTAATGTTTATAACAGTATTACAGCATACCATACCAGTTTATACAAGAAAAATAAAAGCATGAAAGTTCACACTTGTGCAATTCCATAAAGCAAACCAAAATATAGCAAACCAGAAATAAAGACTGAGCATGCTACATATATTGGGTCAATTCTAATACACAGTGAGAGGATTAGCCATGTTTATGGCGCAAATCCTAACAGTCGCCCCTCTCAAAGGACGCCCTACAGGGCGTGGTTTTTGTGGACATCGTAGATGGAACTGTCGAACCAATTTGGGGGCATGGACAAAGGAAGCTGGTTCCCATGAATTCTCTGCATCGGAATAACCTTTCCAGGCTATTAAATAATGGAGCCGACCTTGAATTTTCTTGGGCCTACAATATTAAGGTTCTTAGCGGATAACCAGACCTTATCTCCAATGTTGTAACATGGAGCGGAATTTCTGTGTTTATCTGCTTGTTTTTTCATTAAAGTCTTATAGTTATTTAAATATGTTTTGGGGGGCGTGGCTAAGATGGCGGCGCGGTAGGACGCGGATCTGTGTCCCTCCGGCGCTGCCTTTTAATAGCGTTGCAATCAAGACGCTTCCCGGGCCCATCCACCCACGATTCTTGGTCTTGGCTGCACTGGGGTGTGAGGGACGCCTAAAGTGGAAGTTTGGTGCCCGTTGTGCCGCAGCGTGACTCTACTGATGTGTGGAGGAGTCTGGGCCTACGCGGCGGCGGGAGCGGCCTGGTGAGACCGCGGCCTTGCGTGTGGAGCAGCCCCGGACGGAGAGAGCGGTGCTTAACGCGAGAGGCGGCCCCTGAGGCGCTGGATGGCGGCTGGCGGAGGTCGGATGCCGAAGCGGTGGTGAGGGGTTCTGCTGCCGGCCTGCTGCGGCCCAGGGTGCATCTCCGAACCCCGGAGCAGGTTGATCTCGGCAGGCGGGCCCGGCCCGAAGTGACCAGAACGGCAGAGCAGAAACCGGGTCCCCGCCATAGATGAGCCTCGGCGGAGACCACTGCTGTAGCACTCCGACGACCAGCCACTGCAGAGGAGCGCAAGGTGAGACGGGCCCGAGGGTGCGGAGAGCCGGGGCAGCGAGGCTTCGCCCCCGGCCTGGAGCGGCACGCAGTACAGGCAACATCCCAGCCGGGTGTGCTGCGCCCAGGGAACGCGCGACAGGTGCTAGGGGGCCCCATCGGTCCGTAGTTCGGCGGACGGCTCCAACGCGTTATGCGCTGTGGTGTACGGGGTCTACAGAGGATCTCTCTGGTGCCAGCCGCATAGAGAAGGTGGACTGACTGAGCACTCACCGCTTACCCCCTTTGGAGATAATCCGCAGGAGCTGCGAGAACGGAGGGCTCCCCCCAGCAGACAGCACCAGGGGTATATTGGCGTACTCTGGAGCTCATGCCCTCTGGGAGCGGGTGGAGGTGAGTGCGGCCTAGAGGTTCTGCGACGCCGTGGCAGACGGAGACGGTGGCGACGGAGTTTCGGAGCTGTAGAACACTGGCTGGAGTACACGGAGTGAGTGACTACTGGACACCTTACCGTCTGTCGCTGGCCAAGGGTGCTTTGCGACGGGGGGTCCACAGAACATACGGAGTCCTACCTTGGTACCGCTGTGGCCTGGGATCTGATGTGCATGCACTGAGGACGGCTCTACGGGCGGCGTAGCGCTCTTGACCACGTGGCACCCCAGTGAGACGGAACTCTCCTAATCTGATCGACTTGCAGTACTCTGACCGGATACCCAGTCCCCTATGACTTGGACTCTAGGGGGAAGTAGAGGAACGTGAGGTAGTGTCGTACACCCCGCTACCCTGTCGGCGAGGTACATACCCCCAAAGGAGACTGTAACAACACTGGTGGCCGGATCGGGGGTTGGACCTGGGACGCGCAGCGGTTCTGAGGGCCCGTCATGGCTGCGGCAAGGGCCCGTAAGGAGAAGTCGCTGAAGGAGCTCCTCCAGAAGCACCCGGGCCACTCGGCGGCTCCAGGGGAGAAAGGGCTTACCACACTGGAGGGTGATGACTCCCCAGCGACTAAGGCTTTCATGGTGGAGCTCTTCACGGCCATTAAAGAGGACATTCAGGAGCTCAGATCCCAACTTACCGCTGCCCTGAAGGAGGTTCAACGTGATGTGGATGATATAGGTGAGAGGGTAGCGACTCTGGAGGAGCATGATGTCAGTCGGGAAGAAGAGCTCCATCACCTACAGCAGGACATGTTGCGCCTACGTGAACAGAACCTCGATCTCCAGGCCCATGCAGAGGACCTGGAGAACCGCTCCAGGTGGAACAATGTGAGGATACGAGCTGTGCCGTGGAATGAGGAAGGAGACGATCTCCGAGCTTATGTTAACGCCTTATTCCTGCAAATTCTCGGGGAGGAAGAGAGTTCAGACATTCAAATGGACCGGGTTCATCGGGTGGGCCTCCCTCGCGGTCCCAAAGCTCCACCTCCCGATATTCTTGTGTGTGTACACAACTTCCAACTGAAAGAGCGTATTCTCCGGAGAGCACGTGAGCAGCAACCAGTCCAGTTTCGCGGACATCAACCAGCTCTGTTTCAAGATCTCACTGCCTCAACACTTGTGAAACGAAGAGAGTTTAAACCTGTCACCGCCTACCTGCGCGAAAAGAACATACCTTACTCTTGGGGTCACCCCTTCCGTTTGATATTTAAACACCAAGGGAAACTGCTGCAGATCAGATCGCTGGAGATGGCGCTGGAGACCCTGGGTATTGACACTGCCCTGTCCGCGGAAGGTGCGGATCGACCAGACACTCGCCGTGTCCGCCGCACTTTGGGATGGCAGCGAGTTGGCAGGCCTTCCCCGAGCCGGAAACCTGATCGGGCCGCCAGCGTCCAAGAGAGAGAAGCGGTGATATCTTCCTTGTCGCAAGTTACTGGGCGCCCTGACACCCCGTGACATTCCTAGCTGATGGCCCCGGGAGGCGTTCACCGCTGGCACCAGGGGGGCGTAGAGGATCGTTCAGTTTGTGATTTTGCCTCTTCCCCGCGCCAAAGTGAATTCAAGTGAGCGCCTTTGTGGAATAGGCGACACTCTCGCCACGACCCCCTAAATTTCACCATTGTGACGAACTTTAGTCATGTTCCTGCAGTTAGTTTGTCTTTTATTGATTTTGGGATATTGGTTCTTAGTTGGGAATGGGGTTTCTTTGGGGTTCTTAAGGGGTCTCCGCATCAGCTTGCAAATGAGGATGGTAGGTTCTGAGGCGCCTGGAAGTTTCACTGGCGGCACACATGTCCCTCCGCCTATAGCTCACATTTTGCTTGTCAACCTCCATGCACCCCAATGGGTAGAGATTTGAAGGTCATTAGTTTGAACGTTAGGGGGTTGAATAACCCTGTGAAGCGCGCAGCAGTGCTCTCTCTTCTTGAAAACACCAACAGTGATATTTGCCTTCTTCAAGAGACCCACCTGCTGTCCAAAGATACAGTGCGCATGCGAGATAGGCGATTCCCGCAACAATTTTGGTCCTCTGGGGCATCCAAAAAAAATGGGGTGGCTGTCCTGATTGGTGCGCATTGCCCATGTAAAGTAATCTCAACTGTAGCTGAAATCAAGAGCAGGTTGTTGGCCATCAGGGTACAATGGGGTGAATCACACCTTACACTGTGATCCCTTTACGCCCCTAACGAAAAGCAAGAGTCTTTCCTGCAATCGGCCTTGCCTGAGGTACTTGCCTCTCCAGATGCTGCAGTACTGGTAGGGGGCGATCTAAACCTAGTGATGGACCGGGATTTGGATAGATCAGGGCAGAGATCACACCAAGCTGGGGCTTTCTCACTGGGGGGGGGAGAGGTTGGCTGGAAGATAGTGGATTGCATGACGTGTGGCGGGCACAACACCCAGGCGAGCGCGACTACACTTATTTTTCTGCAGCTCATAAAACATACGCACGCCTTGATCATTTCCTTGTTTCCACCTCTCTTATGCCTAGCCTACACTCCTCGGAGATTACTCCCCGCTCGCTCTCTGATCATGCACTCATCTCGGTCCTCCTCCCAGCACAGCGCATGCGAGCATTTCCCCCGGGGTGGCGATTAAGGGAAAGTTTGCTTCACTCTGAAGATGTGGTTCAGAGGATACGAGACACCATAGTGCACTATTTTCAGGACAATGATGTGGGGTCCACTCCTCTTGCAGCGGTTTGGGAGGCTCTGAAACTAGTGACACGAGGAGAGTTCATCGCAGTTGCAGCAACCCACAACGCTTTGCGCAGGGAGAAACGCACAGAACTAGAGAGGGCAGTGGGGGAATTGGAGGCAGTTCCTAAACGTACTGGAGCTCCGCGAGTGTGGTGTGAATTGGAAAACCGACGGCGAATGCTAAAACACCTGGATTTCGACAGGGCGGAACACGCCCTTTTGCGATTGCGCCACAAATTCTACCTTAGTAGCGATAAGTGTGGGAAAATGCTAGCGCACAGGTTACGAGCGCCGACGCAGAGGTCCCTAATACAATCAGTGCGGGACCGCACTGGAGTAGAACAGTCCGCTGATGATCAGATAGTTGAGGCCTTTCGCGATTTTTATCACTCTCTCTACGTGGACCAAACCTCACTCCCACGCGACCCACACCCCTACCTGGACGGTTGTGACGTAACGCCTCTTTCCCCAACAGTGTCTGAAAATCTGGACTCAGCAATTCGCATAGAGGAGGTGATAGCGGCCATTTCTAGGTTGAAAATAGCTAAATCGCCGGGGCCGGATGGCTTTTCGGCTTCCTTTTATAAAACATTCTGTGTAGAGCTGGCTCCATTTTTAACTAGGCTGTTCAACTCCTTTCTCGATACGGGCACGGTCACGCCCTCGATGTCGGAGGCAGCGATCTCAGTGATTTTAAAGCCTGGAAAGGATTCTTGGGATTGTGGTTCCTACCGACCCATTTCGCTTCTGAACATTGATGCGAAGTTATTCGCGGGAGTACTGGCGTCACGTCTCAACCCTCTCATGGCTGACATAGTGGACCCTGATCAATCCGGTTTCATCCCTACTAGACAGGGAGGAGACAATTCCAAAAGACTGCTACATCTTATTGATCAGGTGCACCGCGCTCGGACACCGGCCTTCCTACTATCCATAGATGCTGAGAAGGCCTTCGACCGCGTCGATTGGGGTTACCTGTTTGCAGTACTACGCAGGTTCGGCTTTGGAGACAAGTTCCTGGGCTGGGTCAAGTGCCTATATTCTGCCCCCAGGGCTTTTGTGCGGGTTAATGGCTGTAGGTCGGCCCCTTTCTCTATTGCGCGGGGAACGCGCCAGGGATCCCCCTTATCCCCGCTTCTATTCGCGCTTTATATGGAGCCATTTGCTCAACGGATTCGGGCAAACCCTGGGGTCATTGGCCTTAAGTTTGGTGCAGATATGCATAAAATTAGCTTATACGCCGACGATGTGATCCTCTCGCTTGCACAGCCACGGCTGACGTTGCAGGCTTTGACTGGCGAGCTCGCGGCGTTTGGGGAGGCCTCAGGATTTAAGGTCAATTTCGCGAAATCGCAGATCCTTAACATCTCTATCCCTGCTGAGGAACTAGAGGCCTTACAGCAGGATTTCACATTTCCCTGGTCTAATTCTGAAGTGACCTATTTAGGCTTTAAGATGACGCCAACCATTGCTAAGACAGTTTCCCTAAACTATGCTTCGCTGCTGGAACAAACGACCAAGGCGCTGGACGCCTGGTCGCGTCTCCGGCTGGCCTGGTATGGGAGGGTGGCCGCGGTGAAAATGACGGTCTTACCCCGCATCTTATATATCTTTCAAATGCTGCCCATGACCCCGCCGCCGGGTACCCTCAAGAAGCTACAATCATTGATTAACAAGTTCGTATGGGAGGGCAAGAAGCCTCATTTCTCACTTACGCAAATGACTGCAACGAAGGCGCAGGGCGGTTTGGGCCTTCCTCTCGTAGGAGCCTACTATCAAGCGGCTTGCCTCCGATATCTGGTTGAGTGGAATAGACCATTGTCCAGCAAACATTGGAATTTCATGGACCAAACCGTAGCGGGAGTGAACATTTTGCGGGAACTGTGGTTGCCGCGCAAACACAGAGCGTGGGGACTCTATTCCTCTCCCGTAACTTCGCCTACGCTCAAGGTTTGGGATCGGCTTGCCGTGGCAAAAGGATGGACATCCTTCCCCTCGCCTATGACCCCCATTGTGGATAACCCCGATTTCCCCCCGGGTCAAGCGTCCCCAGTCTTCCAACGATGGTGGGAAGAGGGATGTAATAGAGTCGGTTATCTTTTTGATCTGGAGGGTCTGATCCCCTTCACCCAGCTGTGAACGGACTACAATCTATCGGCCTCTGATGCATTCCCCTATAGTCAGGTAGCCCATTGGGTAACGCGTCCTGCCAACTGTGCGCGCATGTCTCGTACTCTTACTAAATTTGAAAAATGGCTCATGCGCAAAACGGACGACCGTAGACTCATTTCTGAATTGTACGCTATGATCATGGCGCGTCCAACGGGTCAGCGTACGAAGGCGCAGGTACGATGGGAGACTGAATTGGGGAGGCCCTTGACGCCTAAGGAGTGGGAGCATATCCTATATAGGGCGCATCACACTGCACACAACACAGCAGGTGCTGAATCCGACTATAAGGTGGTTACATATTGGTACTATACTCCGGCTCGAGTGCATTGCTGGGACAAATCCAAATCCGGCCTCTGCTGGCGGGGGTGTGGTTCCACCGGGACTCTAGTTCACTTGCTCTGGCGTTGTCCGAAGTTGGTACGCTATTGGAAAGCGGTCATTGACGACATTGATGCGGCATTCCAGATTACTTTGCCCCGCGCCCCTGAACACATACTGCTGGGTCTTTCCCATCCTAAAGCCTTTCCATTTAAATCACTGAGGGGCAGGCAGATTGCAATGGCGCTCCTGGCAGCGCGACAGGTTATCCTAGTGCATTGGGGGTCATCTTCGGTGCCTGAATTGATTGACTGGATCCACCGTCTCTGGCAGCTTTTAGCAATGGAGCGCCTTTCGCTCAGTGTAGAGGGAAAGGGTAAAGAGTTTGCGAAATTGTGGGCCCCTTACTTGCAAATCCTCTCAAAAGATATGAGAGAGGTGACATGTCCCAAGTATCTACAGATTCTTAGGCTTCTGCCGTTGGAACTGTTGGTTCTGGTCAGGGACAGCTGAAAGGGGCAATGCTATTGCACTAAGCAGGCTTTGGCGGAGAGCGCTAATAGACCTGATGCGGAGACGGGGGGAGGTGGGAGGAGGGTAGGGAGGGAGGGTCGTTATCGGGGTTTTTGTTTGCTTTATTATATAAAACTGTGGATGACTTTACAGAGAGAGCAGAGTCAGATGCTAGACACAACTGTTTTTTGCGGGGGCCGGCCTCCGGGATGTAGGCCTCAACGCTGTGTATCTACGCTCTTATACCGCTCTGCCGGCCTTCAGATGTAGGCAGTAAGCTGTGTACATGTTCTCTATTCCCCACACAATAAAAACGATTGATTCTAAATATGTTTTGGCTTTTTCTTGAATGTCCAGTAAATTTTGCAAACGATCAGTGACTGCAGGTATAAGGGAAGACTCTACAGAAATTGGCAAGGCCTTGGGATGATATCCATTTAAGAAGTAAAACGGGGTACAATGTGTTGCAGAATGAACACTGTTGTTATAAATGAACTCCGCTAATGGCAAGGCCTTGTCCCATTCACTAGTAATGTCAGTCATTAGGCAACGTAAGGTCTGAAGTAGTGTCTGATTTGCCCTTTCCGTTTGCCCATCCGTGTCTGGATGGAAGGCTGTAGATAGGGCTATTTCCATTTTTAGGTTTTTACAGAGTTCTTTCCAAAACCTAGACGTAAGTGGTGTCATAATAGCAGCATATTTAGTTAGTGTTTTGTGCATGAAATGTTTTGCGGTTTTTTGCCTTGTCTTATGTGTCATTTTCTTTTTTTTTTTTCTTTTTAGTGGGATACTGTTGGGCCTTACTGTGTCTGTGCAGAGTAGGTGGTGGTGAGTCTAGCTGCTTCTGGCAAGTGAGTGGTATAGTGTTGGAGTATATAGGTCTTTGTGCTAAAGCTACATTTTGTTTATTTCTTTTTTTACAAAGGGTTTGTTGTTGTTGACTTGTTTGACAAGTTGCCTTTATTAGTAAGCTTTATGGCTAGCTGCAGAATTACTGCTCAGCAGGTGGTTGGTATGCTTTTTGAATCTTCCTCTGAGCAGGATTATGAGACTGACAGTGCGTCTGAGGGAGAGGAGGGAGGGGAAGATTCAGGCAGTGAGTTGTCTCTCCACATGGAATCATCGGATGATGAATCTACTCTCAGTGCGGATGAAGCTACTCTCAGTGCGGATGAAGTACCTGTTTTAGAGGAGGACACTGATGTGCCGATGGTGCAGCAAGAGGCATTTGGATTGCAGCCTGAGGCTGCTAGGCTTCCTACTGGAAGTGCTGGACTCTGGGTTGATCCAAACATGGTGCAGCCGGTGTTACCTGCCTTTACTGGTGATGCAGGGTGTAGAGTGAATTGTGAATTTTTTTTGCCTTTACAGTTTTTTCAGTTGGTTATGGATGATGTCTTTTTTGCTGAGATTGTTGAGCAGACTAATTTGTATGCAGAACAGTATTTGAGGGACAACAGTGAAAGACTTAGGCCCTACTCTAGAGTTACACGGTGGACTCCCACAAACCTGGATGAGATGAAGAAGTTTTTGGGTTTTACTTTTTTGATGGGTTTGATAAGGAAGCCGTCCATTGCTTCATATTGGTCTACTAGTCCAGTGATGGCAACGGCCATATTTCCTGCAATTATGAGTTGTGATCGGTATTTGCTTCTGCTTCGGATGCTGCATTTTGTTGATAATGCTTCGGCGTTGCCACGAGATCACCCTGAGTGTGACCATCTTTTTAAAATTTGACCTGTTCTTGATCACTTTGTAGATCGATTTTCAGAGATCTATATTCCAGGGAAAGAAATAGCTATTGATGAGTCTTTGGTCCTGTTCAAGGGTCGTTTGGGTTTTAGACAGTATATTCCTAGCAAGAGGGCACGTTATGGAATTAAGCTGTATATGTTGTCTGAGAGTAGGACAGGATATGTCTATAATTTCCGGGTGTACACTGGTAGGGATTCCACTCTTGACCCCCCTGGTTGTCCGTCCACTTTTGGAGTTTCAGAGAAAATTGTGTGGGATCTTGCTAGAGGACTGTTTAACAGAGGCCACCATTTGTACCTTGATAACTTCTACACTGCTGTGCAATTGTTCAAAGTGGACACTTTTGCTCGTGGCACAATCCGCTCTAACCGTAAAGGTTATCCAAAAAAGCTTGTTTGCAAAAAGCTTCAGAGGGGACAGTGCAGTTCCTTGCGTAGTGATGAACTACTAGCTGTGAAATTTGTGGACAGGAGGGTTGTGTACATGCTGACTACCATCCATGATGAGAGTACTTCACCTGTGGCTGTTTGAGGTCAGATTGCAGAAGTGCGCAAACCTGTGTGCATTTTAGACTACAATAAGCACATGGGTGGTGTCGATAGAGTAGATCAGAGGTTGGAACCTTACACTGCTATTCGTAAGGCTTACATTTGGTATAAGAAGTTGGCCATCCATCTCTTCAATTTAGCAACTTTCAATGCTTTTGTTGTGTACAAGGAGTGTTCTCCTGCGTCAAAGTTGACTTTTGTTCAGTTTCAGGAGTCTGTGATAGGCAGCCTTGTTGTTGTGGAACAGGCAAGTGTTCCTAGAGTTGGAGTGGTGGAGGATGTGGCTAGATTGAAAGATCGCCACTTTCCTGATTTAATTCCTTCCACGCCCAAAAAAACCAATCCCTGTAAGAGATGTAGAGTCTGCTTGCGAAGAGGTGTGCGGAAGGAGAGTCGTATGCACTGTGCCGATTGTCCTTCTAATCCTGGGCTGTGTGTGCCCACATGTTTCAGATTGTATTACACTCAAAAGAGTTTTAGGGAGCAACCGTGAGTCTAATAGTGTACTGCCTGGTCTGTTTGGTTTTAATAGTTGTTCAGTTTAACGTTTGGCAATAGAATGATGTCTTTAGTTACTGCTGTTGTTTTTGTAGTTATAGTTCTGTATTTAGTTGCAATTGGTTTGTTTTCTTTCTTGTTTAAAATTTTTTTATTACGGTGTGCGTGGACTGGCGCTTGGCTGGCGGTGTGCGTGGACTGGCGCTTGGCTGGCGGTGAGTGGACTGGCGCTTGGCTGGCGGTGTGCGTGGATTGGCGCTTGGCTGGCGGGGTGCATGGATTGGCGCTTGGCTGGCGGTGTGCGTGGACTGGCGCTTGGCTGGCGGTGTGCGTGGAGTGGCGCTTGGCTGGCGGTGTGTGTGGACTGGCGCTTGGCTGGCAGTGTGCGTGGACTGGCGCGTGGCTGGCGGTGTGCGTGGACTGGCGCTTGGCTGGCGGTGTGTGAGTAGTGACTTGCTTCTGGTCACTACACACACTGCTAGCTAAACGCCACTCCATGCAATCCGTGAGCTGGTGTGGTTGCTGGGTCAGGAATGTGGGCGTGTGAAAGTGATGGGCCCTTGAATGGCGCTGTCTGCTGGTGTGAGTGTTGTAATGTGCTGGGCCCGCGGCTGGCGGTGTGAATGGTTTTGTATGTGTCACACGTATGAAAGGTGTATGAATGGCCTGTAAAGCGGTTGGTGCCTTGTCGTGGCTTTACAGCTCACGAGTGAGGCACCATTTTTATCGGGAGACCTGGGGGAACGCTGGGTGGTAGGAAATTTGTGTCAGCCCGGTGATGCCACAACTTTCCCACACAAAAATGTGGAAAAAGTGATTTTTTTCAGCTAAATTTGAGGTTTGCAGGGGATTCTGGGTAAGAAAACGTTGGGGGATCCACGCAAGCCATATCTCCCTGGAATCCCCCGGGTGTCTAGTTTTCAGAAATGTGTGGGTTTGGTAGGTTTCCCTAGGTGGCCGCCAAGCACGGGGCCAAAAACCCAGGTGACCCCCTTGCAAAACCAGGTCGTTTTGTGATAGGCAATTTTGATGTCGCCTCAATACGTTCTGGGCCCTTGCCTGTCGCGGGTACTTGGGCCTCCCACACGAGTGAGGCACCATTTTTAATCGGGAGACCTGGGGGAACGCTGGGTGGTAGGAAATTTGTGTCAGCCCGGTGATGCCACAACTTTCCCACACAAAAATGTGTGGAAAAAGTGATTTTTTCAGCTAAATTTGAGGTTTGCAGGGGATTCTGGGTAAGAAAACGTTGGGGGATCCATGCAAGCCATACCTCCCTGGAATCCCCCGGGTGCCTAGTTTTCAGAAATGTGTGGATTTGGTAGGTTTCCCTAGCTGGCCGCCGAGCACGGGGCCCAAAACCCAGGTGACCCCCCTTGCAAAACCAGGTCGTTTTGTGATAGGCAATTTTGATGTCGCCTCAATACGTTTTGGGCCCTTGCCTGTCGCGGGTACTTGGGCCTCCCACACGAGTGAGGCACCATTTTTATTGGGAGACCTGGGGGAACGCTGGGTGGTAGGAAATTTGTGTCAGCCCGGTGATGCCACAACTTTCCCACACAAAAATGTGTGGAAAAAGTGATTTTTTCAGCTAAATTTGAGGTTTGCAGGGGATTCTGGGTAAGAAAACGTTGGGGGATCCACGCAAGCCATACCTCCCTAGCATCCCCCGGGTGTCTAGTTTTCAAAAATGTATAGGTTTGCTAGGTTTCCCTAGGTGCCGGCAGAGCTAGTGTTCAAAAACTACAGCTAAGCACTTTGCAGAAAAAGGGTCATTTTTCACTGTGAAAATGTGGTGTGTCCACCTTGCGTTTTGGGCCGTTTCCTGTCGCGGGCACTAGGCCTACCCCCACAAGTGAGGTACCATTTTTCTCGGAAGACTTTGGGGAAAGCAGGGGGGGTAGAATTTTGTGGATCCACACAGATTCCAGAACTTTCCACCACAGAAATGTGAGGAAAATGTGTTTTTTTTGACAATTTGTCAGGGATTCTGGGTAACAGAACCTGGTGAGAGCCAGTCAAGTCACCCCATCCTGGATTCCCCTGGATGTCTAGTTTTCAAAAATGTATAGGTTTGCTAGGTTTCCCTAGGTGCCGGCAGAGCTAGGGTTAAAAAACTACAGCTAGGCACTTTGCAAAAAAAGGGTAATTTTTCACTCTGAAAATGTGGTGTGTCCACCTTGCGTTTTGGGCCGTTTCCTGTCGCGGGCACTAGGCCTACCCACACAAGTGAGGTACCATTTTTCTCGGAAGACTTTGGGGAACGCGGGGGGAGTGGAATTTTGTGGATCCACGCAGATTCCAGAACTTTCCACCACAGAAATGTGAGGAAAATGTGTTTTTTTTGACAATTTTTAGGTTTGCAAGGGATTCTGGGTAACAGAACCTGGTGAGAGCCAGTCAAGTCACCCCATCCTGGATTCCCCTGGGTGTCTAGTTTTCAAAAATGTATAGGTTTGCTAGGTTTCCCTAGGTGCCGGCAGAGCTAGGGTTCAAAAACTACAGCTAGGCACTTTGCCAAAAAAGGGTCATTTTTCACTGTGAAAATGTGGTGTGTCCACGTTGCGTTTTGGGCCGTTTCCTGTTGCGGGCACTAGGCCTACCCACACAAGTGAGGTACCATTTTTCTCGGGAGACTTAGGGTAACAAAGAATTGAAGAGCAACTGTTATTACCTATTGACTTTCGATGCATTTCTGCCTTTCAAATGAAAGACAATGTGTAAAAAAGAAGTCATTTTGAAAAATGACCTATAATTCTCATGCTTGTATGGGTACTCCCAAATTCGGAAATGTGCAAATATCTACTGTTTCTAAACTCTACATTTTGTTCCCATTTCAGAAATACATAGGTGTCTTTCATACCAATTTTTCCATGTATACATTTTCCCAAAATAATTGCTATATACCCGGTATATACCATTGCAAGACGCTGCTCAGTTATTGGCTCTGGGTTCGTCTGGTTCTTGGTGAACCTACAAGTCCTATATATCCCCACAACCAGAAAGGTCCAGCAAATGTAACGGTATATTGCTTTCATACAGCTGTCATAATTAGAAGAAGTTACAGGTGAAAACGTTGACACAAATGGCCGTTTTTTTCAACTAATTTTCAATTTTTCCTATATTTAACTGTTAGTATCTATGAAGAAACCTTGAAGGATCTACACAAATGACCCCTTGCTGAATTCAGAATTTTGTCTACTTTTCTAAAATGTATAGCTCTCCAGGATCCATTATTGCTTTCATACCCATTTCTACCATTAACTGGAAGGAGGTTGAAAGCACAAAAAATAGCAAAAATAGGCTATGTCCCAGAAAAATGCCAAAACTGTGTAAAGATTTTTGGTTTTCTGACAAAAGTCTGCTTGTCCCTGAAAGCTGGGAAGATGGTGATTTCAGCACCACAACCCCTTTTGATACCATTTGCAGGGAAAAACCAGACGCTTTCATCTGGAGCCCTTTTTCCCATTCCCCCCCCAAAAAAACTTTAGCTGTATTTTGGCTAATTTCTGGGTCCCCTCCAGGGGAATCCACAAACCCTGGGTACCTTTAGAATCCCCATGATGTTGGGAAAAAAAAGGACGCAAATTTGGCGTGGATACCTTATGTGGTCAAAAAGTTACAGGGGCCTAAGCACGAACTACCCCAAATAGCCAAAAAAAGGCTTAGCACAGGGGGGGGAAAAGGCCTAGCAGCGAAGGGGTTAATGTCCAATTTGTAGCTGGTCATCAGAGGTGGGCAACAGTTGTTTAAATCATAAACATTAATAACCCTTCTGGTAGTGCAGCAAACGGGTCCCCTAGCTGCCAATACTTGTTCAACAACGTGGTATTGCTCAACCCTTTGTCAGTTACTCCCTTATTTACATCTGAACTTGGCCTGCCTGCTTCTTTGAACTTCACAGATGGCCCACACCACTAAATTGAAATGCATACAACTTGTTCTTCTCCCTAGTTATTGATTATTTGTATATCATCAACTCTCTGGTTAAGAAGTAATTTCCATGCAGAAACGTCTTGAAAAAGAAGATAATTTTTCTGATTCAGTAAATGCCCTAAATATTGAAACGCATTAAGTGGTTTTATATGAGAAACTAAAGTGAACTGTTCACCTGTCAGTCTGTTAGATTAAGGACCGTGACGGAGCTACAATCTGGCGTCCATCTTCTGTTGAGGCTCTCATTTAATTTTTTTAAGGTTTTATTTATTGTACATTCTAATGTATTATGAACCTAACCACATGGACATTCAGTATGCGAGTCTGTTAGCCAAAGGAATCATGAATGCAGACCCTACATTTTGGATGTGTCAGGGAAAGCTCAGCATCTGCTTTTATAAAAATGCACTTTGAAGAGTTCAACAGATAATAGGAATATTTGTATTCGAATCATATCAAAGTGCAGCCATACAGCTGCCAGTGGTTGTCAGGCTTACACAGTACTTACTAAAACACACCCAACACATCCAACGATTTTTAAACATAGCCTGTTGGTTTGGAGAACATTGTAATGCTGTGTCCATTAAAGACAAATAGTTGCACGTGTGAACTGCTGGTTTCAGAAAGTCTGATTCCCGCACCCGGATGGCCTGCCCTCATGGGTGGAGGGCAGCATATTGTTTTGCGGAACAAAGCGTTTGCAACTGTGCCAATTAGTACTTTAAATAGATTCCCCACAGTTAGAAAAAATGATTTCAGAACTGGTGAGAACAATACACCAATTTCCTAATCGAATTCAAAAATGAATTTGCAGTTAATGTCTGTGGTGTTCGCTATAAACAAATTCACATGGCGAGTGTGCCAAACAATCCAAGTATCTTTCCTGTGTACAAGTGACACCAAAGCGTATGTTTACCAGATTATCAGTCACTGAAGGAAGGTAATGGCAGCTTCTTAGCTAGAGGGTGGATTAAATAGCAGTTCTTTTTTAAACCCGATAAATACTATCCTAAATTAATCTTTACAGTGTCAGTGGATCATACAGCCATACAAAACTAATCGGACTATCTCACTGCCCTGTTAATATACACTTATAAGGATTAGGGTGAATCTAAGCAACAGCTGTTCATGCTTCCGGATTAAGTAAAAAAAAAGATAAGCACCAGATAGCATTCTTTGAATATTAAAATAGCATATTCAAGTTTTTTTTCCAGTTACATATAGTGCAAACTTAGTTTGAGTGCATTAGAGCACTTTACAAGAGAATCATACCAAGTTACATTTTTTAGGCACGGGGAGAAAAGTTGATTTGCCCAGAATCACGGGATGTTGAGCCATGGCTGGTATTCTGAACAAATGAATGAATGAATAGTAATTTGCGTAGCGCGGCTGCTACTTCATAAGAAGCATTCTGGCGCTTTGATTAAACAAGGTCAGCAGCTCTAGCTACAAGGTCACATCCTCCTCTCCTCAGAGTTCACGGCCTTTTAGCATAAATCACCATCAGACTCGGAAACAAAATACACTGATTTAAACTGATAAAACCAGTGGTGGCTTTGAACAAATTGCACGCAGAAGCCACAGGTTTTCAATGCATAAAATATCATAACCCTGCATTGAACTGAAACAATTACAATATATTGAAAGTCTGTAAAGCTACCCATATCTAGATTTCTGCGTAGCCTCTCAAGAATTGAGAACTCTAAAACCTGGGTGGGGTGGGGGGTAACAGACTACTAGTTTTCTTGGAGGAAAGGGTTGCCTAGCAGCAGTGCTTGGAATCTGAAGGGTAGTGTCCCACTGCTTCCCATTAGAAAGGGTAGTAATCCAACATTAACCAGAAAGCATTTCGGTCTTGGTTAATAATTTTACTCTTCCTGTGTGCTTCATTGCAGCTATTACAGAGCTCTGCCTGCACCTGCAAGACTGCCTCTCAGTATTAAATACATTCCCTCCTTCCTTTGCAACAGCCCCCACATTCCCTACAGGTGTGCACTCCATCCTGGCACTTGAGAGTGAAAGACCACAGGATGGAATTGTAATCCCCCCACCTCATGAGATGAAACGCTCTCACAATACATCTGATCATTTCAGTTGGTGCCACTAGGGGAGTGAGATAGACATTTAAGTGCCTGGACTTTCTGTGCAGTGCTGGATACTCAGCAAACAGCAAACTGTATGGCTTCCATACTGTAGTGTCCTCCCCAGCCTGGGTAGCCGGAAATGAATACGCCACACACAGAACTTAGTATTACACGTCTTTATTCCTGTGCGTGTGACTGCGAACTCAGCGTTCTAAACATAAACTCTATTCACAACCCCCGAACACTTACGTCATAGTTCTATGGAGTCCATCAGGAACCAAAGGGGTCCCGTCATCGCTAACTCACAAGACACTACACCTCCCCCTTTGTTAATAAAAAAATAAAACATTTTTACAGATATATATATATATTATCTACTGGCGGTCGCCAGTAGATAGTTATAGTTAGGACCTATTTTCCATAGGAAATCCGCGACATTCTATTTGAAATAACTCTCTTGCCGGTTGACGAATCTTTGCAAAATTTTCAAACTTTATGGCCCGCTCCGGTCCGCTCCTACCCTGAAAGTCTCGGGGTGATTCATCAAGCGAGGGCCGAGAAAAAAGGGGGGTCCCAAAACGTGTTTTCCCCATTCATTTTCCCATAGGAAACTTTAGACACGGCTACAGCCCGAACTGCTGAACGGAATTACACCAAATTTGGCAAAGAGGTAGTTCTTGGTTCAGAAAGAACCCTTTTGTTAAATGGTGTAAATCCGTTCAGTAGTTGCGGAGAAATTAAAAAATAAGAGTCAAAAATCAATTTCCCATAGGAAACTTTATGCAAGGCTACAGCCCGAACTGCTGAACGGAATTACACCAAATTTGGCAAAGAGGTAGTTCTTGGTTCAGAAAGAACCCTTTTGTTAAATGGTGTAAATCCGTTCAGTAGTTGCTGAGAAAATCAAAAGTAAAAACACATATATATCTGGGCGGAGCCTAACCACACATGTCATCGTGAGATCTGATTGGCTGTCAGCACTTCATCCTGGAATTGCTGGCAGCCATCTTGAGACCAATATACATGATAGTACCCCATTGAAATGCCTTGTAGTGAATCAAAGATTTTGAGGGTTACCAAAAGGAGAACTATTAAGGGTGATAACAGACTTTTGTTACATTAGAATTCATTTGTTGATGGTACCATACTAATTTCAGGAATTGTGGTGTGTTCTAAGGTGATTTTACCCTGTGAAAAACCTTCTGCTGGGATATCATGAATCATGTTTGAGAGAAAACTATTTTCACATGCTTGTCCCATACAGTTTTGGAAGGTGCTCCAGAAGCTAAAATGAGAGCATATTTTCTGTAAATTCACATTATCTTTCTCAGTCATGTGAGAATGAAGTCTGACATTCTCAGTAAAACATGTACATCCAACAAGGGCAGAGACTGTCAGTTGATTCCTTTGTGTTCTACTGCAGCTTCCCAGAGTGTTCTAAAGAACAACTACAGTGCTAACAGCCTTACTTATTACAAAAGTATGGCACACCTGAAGCCATCTTGATTGGAATAAACTGGTAACACTTAAAACATTTAATTTAAAAAGGAACAAAATGATGGGGTTCATTTTGTCATAGAAATTATGGTTAGTGCTATAGAAAGAAAAATTAGGACATGTTTCAAGTGAGATCTCAAATATCTTCCTGTTATATTTCAACAGGAGCAGCCTGTCAGTTGATGCCTTTGTGTTCTACTGCAGCTTCCCAGAGTGTTCTAAAGAACAACTAGAGTGCTAACAGCCTTACTTATGACAAAAGTATGGCACACCTGAAGCCATCTTGATTGGAATAAACTGGTAACACTTAAAACATTTAATTTAAAAAGGAACAAAATGATGGGGTTAATTTTGTCCTAAAAATTATGGGTAGTGCTGTAGAAAGAAAAATTAGGACATGTTTCAAGTGTGATCTCAAATATCTTCCTGTTATATTTCAACAGGAGCAGCCTGCCAGTTGATGCCTTTGTGTTCTACTGCAGCTTCCCAGAGTGTTCTAAAGAACAACTAGAGCGCTAACAGCCTTACTTATGACAAAAGTATGGCACACCGGAAGCCATCTTGATTGGAATAAACCGTTAATACTTAAAACATTTAATTTAAAAAGGAACAAAATGAGGGGTTCTTTTTTAAATAGAAATTATGGTTAGTGCTGCAGAAAGAAAAATGAGGGCATGTTTTAAGTGAGATCTCAAATCCTCTTCTATTTCATTAGAAAATTCTGACATGCAGACTGAAACAATCACTTTCAATACCAGCAGCAGACTTCCAGTTAACTCCCTGGTGAGCAGTAGCTTTAGTACAGTGATCTAATGAGCAACTAGAGTGCTAACATTCTGAATTTATGGCAAATGTGAGACACATCTGAATGCCTTCTTGATGGAATCAAAGTAAAAAACTGAAAGCATTTCCTACTGAGGAGACTGCAGTAAATGAGGAAATTAGGAAACTTCATAACAAAGAAGTCTTCCAAGATGGCCACCAGAGAAAAAAGAGCCCAAATGTAGCACAAATATTACCCAGATGTAGCCCACATATAGCCCAATGACAAAAGTGTGCAAAACACTTTTTATTTTTAGTTTATTTGTAGTTTTATGTAGTGCAGACTGGTCAGGTATTGGAGCGTTGCATCTTAAAACATGACCCCCTACACTACAAAAACACTACTGCACTACTCTAAACCCTAAAACACTACCCCAGCACGACTCCCTACACTACACAAGCACCACTGCACTATCCTAAACCCTAAAACACTACCCCCAGCATGACCCCCTACACTACACAAACACCACTGCACTACCCTAAACCCTAAAACACTACCCCCAGCACGATCCCCTACACTAACCAAACACCACTGCACTAACCTAAATCTTAAAACAATACCCCCAGCACGACCCCCTACACTACCCAAACACCACTGCACTACCCTAAAACATGACCCCTACACTACACAAACACCACTGCACTACCCTAAACCCTAAAACACTACCCCCAGCACGACCCCCTACACTACACAAGCACCACTGCACTACCCTAAACCCTAAAACACTACCCCCAGAACGACCCCCTACACTGCCCGAACACCACTGCACTGCCCTAAACCTTGAAATACCAGCCCCTGCACGACCCCCTACACTGTTCGAACACCACTGCACTGCCCTAAACCCTGAAACACCACCCCAGCACGACCCCCTACACTGCCCGAACACCACTGCACTAAACCCTGAAACACCACCCCCTTCACGACCCCCTACACTGCCCGAACACCACTGCACTGCCCTAAACCCTGAAACACCCCCAGCACGACCCCCTACACTGCACGAACACCACTGCTCTGCCCAAAACCCTGAAACACCAGCCCCAGCACGACCCCCTACACTGCCCGATCACCACTGCACTGCCCTAAACCCTGAAACACCAGCCCCAGCACAACCCCCTACACTGCCCGAACACCACTGCACTACCCTAAACCCAGAAACACCACCCCCAGCACGACCCCCTACACTGCCTGAGCACCACTGCACTGCCCTAAACCCTGAAACACCAGCCCCAGCATGACCCCCTACACTGCCCGAACACCACTGCACTGCCCTAAAACCTGAAACACCAGCCCCAGCACGACCACCTACACTGCACGAACACCACTGCACTGCCCTAAACCCTGAAACACCAGCCCCAGCATGACCCCCTACACTGCCCGAACACCACTGCACTGCCCTAAACCGTGAAACACTAGCCCCAGCACGACCCCCTACACTGCCAGAACACCATTGCACTGCCCTAAACCCTGAAACACTAGCCCCAGCACAACCCCCTACACTGCCCGAACACTACTTGTAGGAGAGTAGGATCTGCTTCACATGGGTACCCCCACTTTTTGCTGATGCTTCACTGTTTTTCGACATTAGTCTGGCTGGGGCCCTGCTAATCAGAACCCCAGCCTAGCTGCTTCCTCTCTAAAATGGTTTCCATATGCCTTAGGCACATCACTGATTGGAATCTGGAGTGCCCTTATAAGTCCCTAGTATATGGTATACTATGTACCAAGGGCATAGGTACCTCAGAGGCCTGCCAGGGGCTGCAGCATGTATTATGCCACCCCTGGAAGGCCATCCAAACTGACACCACAGGTCTGCTACTGCAGCCTGGGTAAGGTGGTGCATGCACCCTTACTGTGATATAGGTTACCTATATCACTAAATACATACACACATATAAACCTTTAAGTCACTCCTAAGGCAGGCCTTATCAATCCTAGAGGCAGAGTGCATGGTTCCTATGTGAGAGGGTGCCCCTGCATGAGCAGGGCCCCTCTGCAGCGTTCGGAGACCCTTCTCTGATGCTGTTTGTAGTGCAGCCTGACCATATACTCTTAAGCGCATTATAACCTCGCGTTAAATGCTAACTTTGGAATGGCTGCACCTAAACAGGTCGTGTTTGGTGTCAAACATCTTGGAATACTACCCCCCGCCAATTCTGGCGGCGGGGGTAGCATTCCACCCTTCTAGAGGGAGAGACATGTTAACCCTGGCCTGGCCGGTAACTTCTTTCCAAAGCCCTGGCATCACAAAATGGATGCTGCTGCCACAGACACAAGTCTGGCCTCCTGCTGCTGGACGAAACTCCGGCAGGGGAGGCCTGGACAATAGGTTTCCTGTCCCAGGGAGGTGTGACCACCTCCCCAGACAGGATAATGTGTATTGGGGCTGGGCGGGAGCACTTTCGGGTGCTTTGAAGTCCTGCACTGGGGGCACACTTGGTGTCCCTGTGCATACCCCAGTTCAAACCGGATCAGGGGCTTGCAGCCCCTGCTTTGGCGCGAACTGGACAAAGGGAAAGGGGTGTAGCCACCCCTCTGCCCTGACCCACCCATAGGTGGGGCCACAGAGTAGTCCAACCCCTATCCTTAGTATAAGTATAGGAACCCAGTCCTTAGGACTTTAGATTATCCCTGGACGAAACTCTGAAACTGAATCCTGGACCTTCGACGCTCTACTCACGATTAGAGGACAGAAGAATCTCCCTTGGGGTCAAGGAGTGACTCCCTGCTTGGCAGGCACCAAAGAAGCATCTGTCCGGTTCGCATTTCTGAAGCTCCCGCCGGACGCCGAAGTCATCGCATCACCAGAGGTGGATTCTCAGACTTCCCCGAGGCTACCCTGAGTCCCCAGCAAAGCTGAGGCCCGTGGCTATCGTGGGTGACTTGAGACCGTGACCCCCTGGACACCGATCACATTTGCAAGTGCATCCTCTTCTGGGTCTCCCCCGAAGTCATGCTTTGGGCTCCGAGTAGCCCTAGCCTCCAGCACCAACTGCACCGAAGATCACTGGCCTCCACTCCACGAGTGTCCTGTGAGCCAGATCCACGTGCGGCGTCTCGAGGCTCCTTCGCGGTCGCTAGCCTGTTGGCTAGTAGCCCTTAATGAAGGCCAATCTTTTTCTAACTTGGCATCCTGGTTGCTCCAGGCCTGCCCTCACTTACCCTCGCTGGGTGAGTTCCCCAGACCTTGCTGGTCTGCACCATCGACGATCTTCCTCTGCATCGAGACTTGCCGTTGCCAAGGCTTGTTGGGTCCAATCCGGTCGCCGACACCTCGGCACTCGACAGACATCGTGTACCAGCCCGAATCCTGCTCCTGGTCACCGACAACGCCTCCTGGACCTCGTGGCTGAAGAGTCAAGACGACCGTCAACGCACCTGAAGCACTCGACATCGGTGGGCATCTGTCCATCGCCTTCCTGGTCACTGGCTAGTGACCCAGACTCTGTCCCCTCTGCTTTCAGGTTCTTCAGAACTCCGATCCACTCTTGGATCCACCCGGACACTTTTTCACTTGGTCGCCAGCAGCACTTTGCAGCAAATCGCCATTCAAATCGTCGACGAAACCCGACCCCGAAAGGCACCTATGCACCCGGCTTCCCTGGGTGAGGTAACACGAGTACTCCGGTGCTCCCGTGGGTAGAGACTCTTCAAAGTCCTAGATCTCAAAGGGTTTGCTCCAAGTCCTCCTTTAAGTGTCCCTTTTCTTTAATTTCCCGATCACGACTTTCTCCATAGAAGTCAACGGCGTATCGCGGTTGTGTATTTAAACTGCAAGCGTCCCCCGTGGGACCCCTGTGTCACTACCGTGGGTGGTTCCTTGTGGTCCAAGCACTTCTAGAGGCTCTAGGCCTAGTGTCTAGTTCAGTCGTGGTTCTTATACCACTTTATTGGTATATGGTTTGGTACGCCCCTAGGGCCCAAACGTGTATTTGTGCTATTACTGTGTTTAAATAACTTCTAACTTATGTACTTCGAACTCTAGCCTCATAAAGAGACTAGAGGGGTGTGTTTAGCAATAAATACATATATTTTGAATATATACCTGGTGTGGTGCTCTTTCATTTGATCACTCAAGAGATTATAGACTGGTAAAACAAGCTGCTTTACATTCCTTCAAGACTTAGCCTGAAGGCTGCTCTCCATAGCTACCACTAGGATAGCTTTCAATAAGGTTGTCTTTAACCTATCTCCAATAAGGGGTTGTTTGGACTGGTGCAAGGTGCCCACTATAATTAGTGGACAGCATATACCAGGCCAACTTCTCACACTACTGCACTGCCCTAAACCCTGAAACACCACCCAGTGCACGACCCCCTACACTGCCCGAACACCACTGCACTGCCCTAAACCCTGAAACACCACCCCCAGCACGACACCCTACACTGCCCGAACACCACTGCACTGCCCTAAACCCTGAAACACCATTCCCCTGCACGACCCCCTACACTGCCCGAACACTACTGCACTGCCCTAAACCCTGAAACACCATCCCCAGCACGACCCCCTACACTGCACGAACACCCCTGCACTGCCCTAAACCCTGAAACACTACCCCCAGCAAGACCCCCTACACTGCACGAACACCACTGAACTGCCCTAAACCCTGAAACATCACCCCCAGCAAGACCCCCTACACTGCCCGAACACCACTGCCCTAAACCCTGAAACACCACCCCCAGCAAGACCCCCTACACTGCCCGAACACCACTGCACTACCCTAAACCCTACAAGACTACCCCCAGCACGACCCCTACACTACACAAGCACCACTGCACTACCCTAAACCCTAAAACACTACCCCCAGAACGACCCCCTACACTGCCCGAACACCACTGCACTGCCCAAAACCCTGAAACACCACCCCCAGCACGACACCCTACACTGCCCGAACACCACTGCACTGCCCTAAACCCTGAAACACCATTCCCCCTGCACGACCCCCTACACTGCCCGAACACTACTGCACTGCCCTAAACCCTGAAACACCATCCCCAGCACGACCCCCTACACTGCACGAACACCCCTGCACTGCCCTAAACCCTGAAACACTACCCCCAGCAAGACCCCCTACACTGCCCGAACACCACTGAACTGCCCTAAACCCTGAAACATCACCCCCAGCAAGACCCCCTACACTGCCCGAACACCACTGCCCTAAACCCTGAAACACCACCCCCAGCAAGACCCCCTACACTGCCCGAACACCACTGCACTACCCTAAACCCTACAAGACTACCCCCAGCACGACCCCCTACACTACACAAGCACCACTGCACTACCCTAAACCCTAAAACACTACCCCCAGAACGACCCCCTACACTGCCCGAACACCACTGCACTGCCCTAAACCTTGAAACACCAGCCCCTGCACGACCCCCTACACTGTTCGAACACCACTGCACTGCCCTAAACCCTGAAACACCAACCCCAGCACGAACCCCTACACTGCCGAACACCACTGCACTGCCCTAAACCCTGAAACACCACCCCTTCACGACCCCCTACACTGCCCGAACACCACTGCACTGCCCTAAACCCTGAAACACCACCCCCAGCACGGCCCCCTACACTGCCCAAACACCACTGCACTGCCCTAAACCCTGAAACACTATCCCCAGCAAGACCCCCTACACTGCCCAAACACCACTCCACTGCCCTAAACCCTGAAACATCACCCCCAGCAAGACCCCCTACACTGCCCGAACACCTCTGCCCTAAACCCTGAAACACCACCCCCAGCATGACCCCCTACACTGCCCGAACACCACTGCACTGCCCTAAACCCTGAAACACCACCCCCAGCACGACCCCCTACACTGCCCGAACACCACTGCTCTGCCCAAAACCCTGAAACACAAGCCCCAGCACGACCCCCTACACTGCCCGAACACCACTGCACTGCCCTAAACCCTGAAACACCAGCCCCAGCACGACCCCCTACACTTCCCGAACACCACTGCACTACCCTAAACCCATAAACACCACCCCCAGCACGACCCCCTACACTGCCTGAGCACCACTGCACTGCCCTAAACCCTGAAACACCAGCCCCAGCATGACCCCCTACACTGCCCGAACACCACTGCACTGCCCTAAACCCTGAAACACCAGCCCCAGCATGACCCCCTACACTGCCCAAACACCACTGCACTGCCCTAAACCGTGAAACACTAGCCCCAGCACGACCCCCTACACTGCCAGAACACCATTGCACTGCCCTAAACCCTGAAACACCGGCCCCAGCACAACCCCCTACACTGCCCGAACACCACTGCACTGCCCTAAACCCTGAAACACCACCCCCAGCACGACACCCTACACTGCCAGAACACCACTGCACTGCCCTAAACCCTGAAACATCACCCCCAGCAAGACCCCCTACACTGCCCGAACACCACTGCCCTAAACCCTGAAACACCACCCCCAGCAAGACCCCCTACACTGCCCGAACACCAGTGCACTGCCCTAAACCCTGAAACACCAGCCCCAGCACGACCCCTACATTGCCCGAACACCACTGCACTGCCCTAAACCCTGAAACACCACCCCCTGCATGACCCACTACACTGCCCGAACACCACTGCACTGCCCTAAACCCTGAAACACCATTCCCCCTGCACGACCCCCTACTCTGCCCAAACACTACTGCACTGGCCTAAACCCTGAAACACCATCCCCAGCACGACCCCCTACACTGCACGAACACCCCTGCACTGCCCTAAACCCTGAAACACTACCCCCAGCAAGACCCCCTACACTGCCCGAACACCACTGCACTGCCCTAAACCCTGAAACATCACCCCCAGCAAGACCCCCTACACTGCCCGAACACCACTGCCCTAAACCCTGAAACACCACCCCCAGCAAGACCCCCTACACTGCCCGAACACCACTGCACTGCCCTAAACCCTGAAACACCAGCCCCAGCACGACCCCCTACATTGCCCGAACACCACTGCACTGCCCTAAACCCTGAAACACCACCCCCTGCATGACCCACTACACTGCCCGAACACCACTGCACTGCCCTAAACCCTGAAACACCACCCCCAGCACGACCCCTACACTGCCCGAACACCATTGCACTGCCCTAAACCCTGAAACACCACCCCCTGCACGACCCCCTACACTGCCCGAACACTACTGCACTGCCCTAAACCCTGAAACACTGCCCCCAGCATGACCCCCTACACTGCACGAACACTACTGCACTGCCCTAAACCTTGAAACACCAGCCCGAGCAAGACCCCCTACACTGCCCGAACACCACTGCACTGCCCTAAACCCTGAAACATCACCCCCAGCAAGACCCCTACACTGCCCGAACACCACTGCCCTAAACCCTGAAACACCACCCCCAGCAAGACCCCCTACACTGTCCGAACAACACTGCAGTGCCCTAAACCCTAAAACACCACCCCCAGCACGACCCCCTACACTGCCCGAACACCACTGCTCTGCCCAAAACCCTGAAACACCAGCCCCAGCACGACCCCCTACACTGCCCGAACACCACTGCACTACCCTAAACCCTGAAACACCAGCCCCAGCAAGACCCCTACACTGCCCGAACACCACTGCACTGCCCTAAACCCTGAAACACCAGCCCCAGCAAGACCCCCTACACTGCCCGAACACCACTGCACTGCCCTAAACCCTGAAACACCACCCCCAGCAAGACCCCCTACACTGCCCGAACACCACTGCGCTGCCCTAAACGCTGAAACATCAGCCCCAGCAAGACCCCTACACTGCGCGAACACCATTGCACTGCCCTAAACCCTGAAACACCACCCCCAGCAAGAACCCCTACACTGCCCGAACACCACTGCACTAAACCCGGAAACACCAGCCCCAGCAAGACCACCTACACTGCCCGAACACCACTGCACTGCCCAAAACCCTGAAACACCACCCCCAGCACGACACCCTACACTGCCCGAACACCACTGCACTGCCCTAAACCCTGAAACACCACCCCCAGCACGACCCCTACACTGCCCGAACACCACTGCACTGCCCTAAACCCTGAAACACCACCCCCTGCACGACCCCCTACACTGCCCGAACACCACTGCATTGCCCTACACCCTAAAACTCTACCCCCAGCATGACCCCCTACACTGCCCGAACACCACTGCACTGCCCTAAACCCTGACTCACCACCCCCTGCACGACCCCCTACACTGCCCGAACACCACTACACTGCCCTAAACCCAGAAACACCACCCCCAGCACAACCCCCTACACTGCCCAAACACCACTGCACTGTCCTAAACCCTGAAACACCACCCCCAGCACGACCCCCTACACTGCCCGAACACCACGGCACTGCCCTAAACCCAGAAACACCACCCCCAGCACGACCCCCTACACTGCCCGAACACCACTGCACTGCCCTAAACCCTGAAACACCAGCCCCTGCACGACCCCCTACACTGCCCGAACACCACTGCACTGCCCTAAACCCTGAAACACCACCCCCAGCACGACCCCCTACACTGCCTGAACACCACTGCCCTAAACCCTGAAACACCACCCCCAGCAAGACCCCCTACACTGCCCGAATACCACTGCACTGCCCTAAAGCCTGAAACACAACCTCCAACACAACCCCCTAAACTGCCTGAACACCATTGCTCTGCCCTAAACCCTGAAACACTGCCCCCAGCAAGACCCCTACACTGCCCGAACACCACTGCACTGCCCTAAACCCTGAAACATCACCCCCAGCAAGACCCCCTACACTGCCCGAACACCACTGCCCTAAACCCTGAAACACCACCCCCAGCACGACCCCCTACACTGCTCGAACACCACTGCACTGCCCTAAACCCTGAAACACCACCCCCAGCATGACCCCCTACACTGCCCGAACACCACTGCTCTGCCCAAAACACTGAAACACCAGCCCCAGCATGACCCCCTACACTGCCCGAACACCACTGCACTGCCCTAAACCCTGAAACACCAGCCCCAGCACGAACCCCTACACTGCCCGAACACCACTGCACTACCCTAAACCCAGAAACACCACCCCCTACACTGCCCGAGCACCACTGCCTGCACTGCCCTAAACCCTGAAACACCAGCCCCAGCACGACCCCCTACACTGCCTGAACACCACTGCACTACCCTAAACCCATAAACACCAGCCCCAGCACGACCCCCTACACTGCCTGAGCACCACTGCACTGCCCTAAACCCTGAAACACCAGCCCCAGCATGACCCCCTACACTGCCCGAACACCACTGCACTGCCCTAAACCCTGAAACACCAGCCCCAGCACGACCACCTACACTGCACGAACACCACTGCACTGCCCTAAACCCTGAAACACCAGCCCCAGCATGACCCCCTACACTGCCCAAACACCACTGCACTGCCCTAAACCGTGAAACACTAGCCCCAGCACGACCCCCTACACTGCCAGAACACCATTGCACTGCCCTAAACCCTGAAACACCAGCCCCAGCACAACCCCCTACACTGCCCGAACACCACTGCACTGCCCTAAACCCTGAAACACCACCCCGTGCACGACCCCCTACACTGCCCGAACACCACTGCACTGCCCTAAACCCTGAAACACCACCCCCAGCACGACACCCTACACTGCCCGAACACCACTGCACTGCCTTAAACCCTGAAACATCACCCCCAGCAAGACCCCCTACACTGCCCGAACACCACTGCCCTAAACCCTGAAACACCACCCCAGCAAGACGCCCTACACTGCCCGAACACCACTGCACTGCCCTAAACCCTGAAACACCAGCCCCAGCACGACCCCCTACATTGCCCGAACACCACTGCACTGCCCTAAACCCTGAAACACCACCCCCTGCATGACCCACTACACTGCCCGAACACCACTGCACTGCCCTAAACCCTGAAACACCATTCCCCCTGCACGACCCCCTACTCTGCCCGAACACTACTGCACTGGCCTAAACCCTGAAACACCATCCCCAGCACGACCCCCTACACTGCACGAACACCCCTGCACTGCCCTAAACCCTGAAACACTACCCCCAGCAAGACCCCTACACTGCCCGAACACCACTGCACTGCCCTAAACCCTGAAACATCACCCCCAGCAAGACCCCCTACACTGCCCGAACACCACTGCCCTAAACCCTGAAACACCACCCCCAGCAAGACCCCCTACACTGCCCGAACACCACTGCACTGCCCTAAACCCTGAAACACCAGCCCCAGCACGACCCCCTACATTGCCCGAACACCACTGCACTGCCCTAAACCCTGAAACACCACCCCCTGCAGGACCCCCTACACTGCCCGAACACCACTGCACTGCCCTAAACCCTGAAACACCACCCCCAGCACGACCCCCTACACTGCCCGAACACCATTGCACTGCCCTAAACCCTAAAACACCACCCCCTGCACGACCCCCTACACTGCCCGAACACTACTGCACTGCCCTAAACCCTGAAACACCGCCTCCAGCATGACCCCCTACACTGCACGAACACTACTGCACTGCCCTAAACCCTGAAACACTACCCCCAGCAAGACCCCCTACACTGCCCGAACACCACTGCACTGCCCTAAACCCTGAAACATCACCCCCAGCAAGACCCCCTACACTGCCCGAACACCACTGCCCTAAACCCTGAAACACCACCCCCAGCAAGACCCCCTACACTGCCCGAACAACACTGCAGTGCCCTAAACCCTAAAACACCACCCCCAGCACGACCCCCTACACTGCCCAAACACCACTGCTCTGCCCAAAACCCTGAAACACCAGCCCCAGCACGACCCCCTACACTGCCCGAACACCACTGCACTGCCCTAAACCCTGAAACACCACCCCCAGCACGACCCCCTACACTGCCCGAACACCACTGCACTGCCCTAAACCCTGAAACACCACCCCCAGCACGACCGCCTACACTGCCTGAAAACCACTGCACTGCCCTAAACCCTGAAACACCAGCCCCAGCACGACCCCCTACACTGCCCGAACACCACTGCACTGCCCTAAACCCTCAAACACCAGTCCCAGCACGACCCCCTACACTGCCCGAACACCACTGCACTACCCTAAACCCTGAAACACCAGCCCCAGCAAGACCCCCTACACTGCCCGAACACCACTGCACTGCCCTAAACCCTGAAACACCAGCCCCAGCAAGACCCCCTACACTGCCCGAACACCACTGCACTGCCCTAAACCCTGAAACACCACCCCCAGCAAGACCCCCTACACTGCCCGAACACCACTGCGCTGCCCTAAACGCTGAAACATCAGCCCCAGCAAGACCCCCTACACTGCGCGAACACCATTGCACTGCCCTAAACACTGAAACACCACCCCCAGCAAGACCCCCTACACTGCCCGAACACCACTGCACTAAACCCGGAAACACCAGCCCCAGCAAGACCACCTACACTGCCCGAACACCACTGCACTGCCCAAAACCCTGAAACACCACCCCCAGCACGACACCCTACACTGCCCGAACACCACTGCACTGCCCTAAACCCTGAAACACCACACCCAGCACGACCCCTACACTGCCCGAGCACCACTGCACTGCCCTAAACCCTGAAACACCACCCGCCTGCACGACCCCCTATACTGCCCGAACACCACTGCACTGCCCTAAACCCTAAAACACTACCCCCAGCATGACCCCCTACACTGCCCGAACACCACTGCACTGCCCTAAACCCTGACTCACCACCCCCTGCACGACCCCCTACACTGCCCGAACACCACTACACTGCCCTAAACCCAGAAACACCACCCCCAGCACGACCCCCTACACTGCCCAAACACCACTGCACTGCCCTAAACCCTGAAACACCAGCCCCTGCACGACCCCCTACACTGCCCGAACACCACTGCACTGCCCTAAACCCTGAAACACCACCCCCAGCACGACCCCCTACACTGCCTGAACACCACTGCCCTAAACCCTGAAACACCACCCCCAGCAAGACCCCCTACACTGCCCGAATACCACTGCACTGCCCTAAAGCCTGAAACACCACCTCCAACACAACCCCCTACACTGCCTGAACACCATTGCTCTGCCCTAAACCCTGAAACACTGCCCCCAGCAAGACCCCCTACACTGCCCGAACACCACTGCACTGCCCTAAACCCTGAAACATCACCCCCAGCAAGACCCCCTACACTGCCCGAACACCACTGCCCTAAACCCTGAAACACCACCCCCAGCACGACCCCCTACACTGCTCGAACACCACTGCACTGCCCTAAACCCTGAAACACCACCCCCAGCACGACACCCCTACACTGCCCGAACACCACTGCTCTGCCCAAAACACTGAAACACCAGCCCCAGCATGACCCCCTACACTGCCCGAACACCACTGCACTGCCCTAAACCCTGAAACACCAGCCCCAGCACGAACCCCTACACTGCCCGAACACCACTGCACTACCCTAAACCCAGAAACACCACCCCCAGCACGACCCCCTACACTGCCCGAGCACCACTGCCTGCACTGCCCTAAACCCTGAAACACCAGCCCCAGCACGACCCCCTACACTGCCTGAACACTACTGCACTGCCCTAAACCATGAAACACCATCCCCAGCACGACCCCCTACACTGCACGAACACCACTGCACTGCCCTAAACCCTGAAAAACTACCCCCAGCAAGACCCCCTACACTGCCCGAACACCACTGCACTGCCCTAAACCCTAAAACACCAGCCCCAGCACGACCCCCTACACTGCCCGAACACCACTGCACTGCCCTAAACCCTGAAACACCAGCCCCAGCACGACCCCCTACACTGCCCGAACACCACTGCACTACCCTAAACCCATAAACACCACCCCCAGCACGACCCCCTACACTGCCTGAGCACCACTGCACTGCCCTAAACCCTGAAACACCAGCCCCAGCATGACCCCCTACACTGCCCGAACACCACTGCACTGCCCTAAACCCTGAAACACCAGCCCCAGCACGACCACCTACACTGCACGAACACCACTGCACTGCCCTAAACCCTGAAACACCAGCCCCAGCATGACCCCCTACACTGCCCGAACACCACTGCACTGCCCTAAACCGTGAAACACTAGCCCCAGCACGACCCCCTACACTGCCAGAACACCATTGCACTGCCCTAAACCCTGAAACACCAGCCCCAGCACAACCCCCTACACTGCCCGAACACCACTGCACTGCCCTAAACCCTGAAACACCACCCCGTGCACGACCCCCTACACTGCCCGAACACCACTGCACTGCCCTAAACCCTGAAACACCACCCCCAGCACGACACCCTACACTGCCCGAACACCACTGCACTGCCTTAAACCCTGAAACATCACCCCCAGCAAGACCCCTACACTGCCCGAACACCACTGCCCTAAACCCTGAAACACCACCCCCAGCAAGACCCCCTACACTGCCCGAACACCACTGCACTGCCCTAAACCCTGAAACACCAGCCCCAGCACGACCCCCTACATTGCCCGAACACCACTGCACTGCCCTAAACCCTGAAACACCACTCCCTGCATGACCCACTACACTGCCCGAACACCACTGCACTGCCCTAAACCCTGAAACACCATTCCCCCTGCACGACCCCCTACTCTGCCCGAACACTACTGCACTGCCCTAAACCCTGAAACACCAGCCCCAGCAAGACCCCCTACACTGCCCGAACACCACTGCACTGCCCTAAACCCTGAAACACCAGCCCCAGCAAGACCCCCTACACTGCCCGAACACCACTGCACTGCCCTAAACCCTGAAACACCACCCCCAGCAAGACCCCCTACACTGCCCGAACACCACTGCGCTGCCCTAAACGCTGAAACATCAGCCCCAGCAAGACCCCCTACACTGCCCGAACACCATTGCACTGCCCTAAACCCTGAAACACCACCCCCAGCAAGACCCCCTACACTGCCCGAACACCACTGCACTGCCTAAACCCGGAAACACCAGCCCCAGCAAGACCACCTACACTGCCCGAACACCACTGCACTGCCCTAAACCCTGAAACACCACCCCCAGCACGACACCCTACACTGCCCGAACACCACTGCACTGCCCTAAACCCTGAAACACCACACCCAGCACAACCCCTACACTGCCCGAACACCACTGCACTGCCCTAAACCCTGAAACACCACCCCCTGCACGACCCCCTACACTGCCCGAACACCACTGCACTGCCCTAAACCCTAAAACACTACCCCCAGCATGACCCGCTACACTGCCCGAACACCACTGCACTGCCCTAAACCCTGACTCACCACCCCCTGCACGACCCCCTACACTGCCCGAACACCACTACACTGCCCTAAACCCAGAAACACCACCCCCAGCACGACCCCCTACACTGCCCAAACACCACTGCACTGCCCTAAACCCTGAAACACCACCCCCAGCACGACCCCCTACACTGCCCGAACACCACTGCACTGCCCTAAACCCTGAAACACCAGCCCCTGCACGACCCCCTACACTGCCCGAACACCACTGCACTGCCCTAAACCCTGAAACACCACCCCCAGCACGACCCCCTACACTGCCTGAACACCACTGCCCTAAACCCTGAAACACCACCCCCAGCAAGACCCCCTACACTGCCCGAATACCACTGCACTGCCCTAAAGCCTGAAACACCACCTCCAACACAACCCCCTACACTGCCTGAACACCATTGCTCTGCCCTAAACCCTGAAACACTGCCCCCAGCAAGACCCCCTACACTGCCCGAACACCACTGCACTGCCCTAAACCCTGAAACATCACCCCCAGCAAGACCCCCTACACTGCCCGAACACCACTGCCCTAAACCCTGAAACACCACCCCCAGCACGACCCCCTACACTGCTCGAACACCACTGCACTGCCCTAAACCCTGAAACACCACCCCCAGCACGACACCCCTACACTGCCCGAACACCACTGCTCTGCCCAAAACACTGAAACACCAGCCCCAGCATGACCCCCTACACTGCCCGAACACCACTGCACTGCCCTAAACCCTGAAACACCAGCCCCAGCACGAACCCCTACACTGCCCGAACACCACTGCACTACCCTAAACCCAGAAACACCACCCCCAGCACGACCCCCTACACTGCCCGAGCACCACTGCCTGCACTGCCCTAAACCCTGAAACACCAGCCCCAGCACGACCCCCTACACTGCCTGAACACTACTGCACTGCCCTAAACCATGAAACACCATCCCCAGCACGACCCCCTACACTGCACGAACACCACTGCACTGCCCTAAACCCTGAAAAACTACCCCCAGCAAGACCCCCTACACTGCCCGAACACCACTGCACTGCCCTAAACCCTAAAACACCAGCCCCAGCACGACCCCCTACACTGCCCGAACACCACTGCACTGCCCTAAACCCTGAAACACCAGCCCCAGCACGACCCCCTACACTGCCCGAACACCACTGCACTACCCTAAACCCATAAACACCACCCCCAGCACGACCCCCTACACTGCCTGAGCACCACTGCACTGCCCTAAACCCTGAAACACCAGCCCCAGCATGACCCCCTACACTGCCCGAACACCACTGCACTGCCCTAAACCCTGAAACACCAGCCCCAGCACGACCACCTACACTGCACGAACACCACTGCACTGCCCTAAACCCTGAAACACCAGCCCCAGCATGACCCCCTACACTGCCCGAACACCACTGCACTGCCCTAAACCGTGAAACACTAGCCCCAGCACGACCCCCTACACTGCCAGAACACCATTGCACTGCCCTAAACCCTGAAACACCAGCCCCAGCACAACCCCCTACACTGCCCGAACACCACTGCACTGCCCTAAACCCTGAAACACCACCCCGTGCACGACCCCCTACACTGCCCGAACACCACTGCACTGCCCTAAACCCTGAAACACCACCCCCAGCACGACACCCTACACTGCCCGAACACCACTGCACTGCCTTAAACCCTGAAACATCACCCCCAGCAAGACCCCCTACACTGCCCGAACACCACTGCCCTAAACCCTGAAACACCACCCCCAGCAAGACCCCCTACACTGCCCGAACACCACTGCACTGCCCTAAACCCTGAAACACCAGCCCCAGCACGACCCCCTACATTGCCCGAACACCACTGCACTGCCCTAAACCCTGAAACACCACCCCCTGCATGACCCACTACACTGCCCGAACACCACTGCACTGCCCTAAACCCTGAAACACCATTCCCCCTGCACGACCCCCTACTCTGCCCGAACACTACTGCACTGGCCTAAACCCTGAAACACCATCCCCAGCACGACCCCCTACACTGCACGAACACCCCTGCACTGCCCTAAACCCTGAAACACTACCCCCAGCAAGACCCCCTACACTGCCCGAACACCACTGCACTGCCCTAAACCCTGAAACATCACCCCCAGCAAGACCCCCTACACTGCCCGAACACCACTGCCCTAAACCCTGAAACACCACCCCCAGCAAGACCCCCTACACTGCCCGAACACCACTGCACTGCCCTAAACCCTGAAACACCAGCCCCAGCACGACCCCCTACATTGCCCGAACACCACTGCACTGCCCTAAACCCTGAAACACCACCCCCTGCATGACCCACTACACTGCCCGAACACCACTGCACTGCCCTAAACCCTGAAACACCACCCCCAGCATGACCCCCTACACTGCCCGAACACCATTGCACTGCCCTAAACCCTGAAACACCACCCCCTGCACGACCCCCTACACTGCCCGAACACTACTGCACTGCCCTAAACCCTGAAACACCGCCCCCAGCATGACCCCCTACACTGCACGAACACTACTGCACTGCCCTAAACCCTGAAACACCACCCCCAGCAAGACCCCCTACACTGCCCGAACACCACTGCACTGCCCTAAACCCTGAAACATCACCCCCAGCAAGACCCCCTACACTGCCCGAACACCACTGCCCTAAACCCTGAAACACCACCCCCAGCACGACCCCCTACACTGCCCGAACACCACTGCTCTGCCCAAAACCCTGAAACACCAGCCCCAGCACGACCCCCTACACTGCCCGAACACCACTGCACTGCCCTAAACCCTGAAACACCACCCCCAGCACGACCCCCTACACTGCCCGAACACCACTGCACTGCCCTAAACCCTGAAACACCACCCCCAGCACGACCGCCTACACTGCCTGAAAACCACTGCACTGCCCTAAACCCTGAAACACCAGCCCCAGCACGACCCCCTACACTGCCCGAACACCACTGCACTGCCCTAAACCCTCAAACACCAGCCCCAGCACGACCCCCTACACTGCCCGAACACCACTGCACTACCCTAAACCCTGAAACACCAGCCCCAGCAAGACCCCCTACACTGCCCGAACACCACTGCACTGCCCTAAACCCTGAAACACCAGCCCCAGCAAGACCCCCTACACTGCCCGAACACCACTGCACTGCCCTAAACCCTGAAACACCACCCCCAGCAAGACCCCCTACACTGCCCGAACACCACTGCGCTGCCCTAAACGCTGAAACATCAGCCCCAGCAAGACCCCCTACACTGCGCGAACACCATTGCACTGCCCTAAACACTGAAACACCACCCCCAGCAAGACCCCCTACACTGCCCGAACACCACTGCACTAAACCCGGAAACACCAGCCCCAGCAAGACCACCTACACTGCCCGAACACCACTGCACTGCCCAAAACCCTGAAACACCACCCCCAGCACGACACCCTACACTGCCCGAACACCACTGCACTGCCCTAAACCCTGAAACACCACCCCCAGCACGACCCCTACACTGCCCGAGCACCACTGCACTGCCCTAAACCCTGAAACACCACCCCCTGCACGACCCCCTATACTGCCCGAACACCACTGCACTGCCCTAAACCCTAAAACACTACCCCCAGCATGACCCCCTACACTGCCCGAACACCACTGCACTGCCCTAAACCCTGACTCACCACCCCCTGCACGACCCCCTACACTGCCCGAACACCACTACACTGCCCTAAACCCAGAAACACCACCCCCAGCACGACCCCCTACACTGCCCGAACACCACTGCACTGCCCTAAACCCTGAAACACCAGCCCCAGCACGACCCCCTACATTGCCCGAACACCACTGCACTGCCCTAAACCCTGAAACACCACCCCCTGCATGACCCACTACACTGCCCGAACACCACTGCACTGCCCTAAACCCTGAAACACCATTCCCCCTGCACGACCCCCTACTCTGCCCGAACACTACTGCACTGGCCTAAACCCTGAAACACCATCCCCAGCACGACCCCCTACACTGCACGAACACCCCTGCACTGCCCTAAACCCTGAAACACTACCCCCAGCAAGACCCCCTACACTGCCCGAACACCACTGCACTGCCCTAAACCCTGAAACATCACCCCCAGCAAGACCCCCTACACTGCCCGAACACCACTGCCCTAAACCCTGAAACACCACCCCCAGCAAGACCCCCTACACTGCCCGAACACCACTGCACTGCCCTAAACCCTGAAACACCAGCCCCAGCACGACCCCCTACATTGCCCGAACACCACTGCACTGCCCTAAACCCTGAAACACCACCCCCTGCATGACCCACTACACTGCCCGAACACCACTGCACTGCCCTAAACCCTGAAACACCACCCCCAGCACGACCCCCTACACTGCCCGAACACCATTGCACTGCCCTAAACCCTGAAACACCACCCCCTGCACGACCCCCTACACTGCCCGAACACTACTGCACTGCCCTAAACCCTGAAACACCGCCCCCAGCATGACCCCCTACACTGCACGAACACTACTGCACTGCCCTAAACCCTGAAACACTACCCCCAGCAAGACCCCCTACACTGCCCGAACACCACTGCACTGCCCTAAACCCTGAAACATCACCCCCAGCAAGACCCCCTACACTGCCCGAACACCACTGCCCTAAACCCTGAAACACCACCCCCAGCAAGACCCCCTACACTGCCCGAACAACACTGCAGTGCCCTAAACCCTAAAACACCACCCCCAGCACGACCCCCTACACTGCCCGAACACCACTGCTCTGCCCAAAACCCTGAAACACCAGCCCCAGCACGACCCCCTACACTGCCCGAACACCACTGCACTGCCCTAAACCCTGAAACACCACCCCCAGCACGACCCCCTACACTGCCCGAACACCACTGCACTGCCCTAAACCCTGAAACACCACCCCCAGCACGACCTCCTACACTGCCTGAAAACCACTGCACTGCCCTAAACCCTGAAACACCAGCCCCAGCACGACCCCCTACACTGCCCGAACACCACTGCACTGCCCTAAACCCTCAAACACCAGCCCCAGCACGACCCCCTACACTGCCCGAACACCACTGCACTACCCTAAACCCTGAAACACCAGCCCCAGCAAGACCCCCTACACTGCCCGAACACCACTGCACTGCCCTAAACCCTGAAACACCAGCCCCAGCAAGACCCCCTACACTGCCCGAACACCACTGCACTGCCCTAAACCCTGAAACACCACCCCCAGCAAGACCCCCTACACTGCCCGAACACCACTGCGCTGCCCTAAACGCTGAAACATCAGCCCCAGCAAGACCCCCTACACTGCGCGAACACCATTGCACTGCCCTAAACACTGAAACACCACCCCCAGCAAGACCCCCTACACTGCCCGAACACCACTGCACTAAACCCGGAAACACCAGCCCCAGCAAGACCACCTACACTGCCCGAACACCACTGCACTGCCCGAAACCCTGAAACACCACCCCCAGCACGACACCCTACACTGCCCGAACACCACTGCACTGCCCTAAACCCTGAAACACCACCCCCAGCACGACCCCTACACTGCCCGAACACCACTGCACTGCCCTAAACCCTGAAACACCACCCCCTGCACGACCCCCTACACTGCCCGAACACCACTGCACTGCCCTAAACCCTAAAACTCTACCCCCAGCATGACCCCCTACACTGCCCGAACACCACTGCACTGCCCTAAACCCTGACTCACCACCCCCTGCACGACCCCCTACACTGCCCGAACACCACTACACTGCCCTAAACCCAGAAACACCACCCCCAGCACGACCCCCTACACTGCCCAAACACCACTGCACTGCCCTAAACCCTGAAACACCACCCCCAGCACGACCCCCTACACTGCCCGAACACCACTGCACTGCCCTAAACCCTGAAACACCACCCCCAGCAAGACCCCCTACACTGCCCGAATACCACTGCACTGCCCTAAAGCCTGAAACACCACCTCCAACACAACCCCCTACACTGCCTGAACACCATTGCTCTGCCCTAAACCCTGAAACACTGCCCCCAGCAAGACCCCCTACACTGCCCGAACACCACTGCACTGCCCTAAACCCTGAAACATCACCCCCAGCAAGACCCCCTACACTGCCCGAACACCACTGCCCTAAACCCTGAAACACCACCCCCAGCACGACCCCCTACACTGCTCGAACACCACTGCACTGCCCTAAACCCTGAAACACCACCCCCAGCACGACACCCCTACACTGCCCGAACACCACTGCTCTGCCCAAAACACTGAAACACCAGCCCCAGCATGACCCCCTACACTGCCCGAACACCACTGCACTGCCCTAAACCCTGAAACACCAGCCCCAGCACGAACCCCTACACTGCCCGAACACCACTGCACTACCCTAAACCCAGAAACACCACCCCCAGCACGACCCCCTACACTGCCCGAGCACCATTGCCTGCACTGCCCTAAACCCTGAAACACCAGCCCCAGCACGACCCCCTACACTGCCTGAACACTACTGCACTGCCCTAAACCATGAAACACCATCCCCAGCACGACCCCCTACACTGCACGAACACCACTGCACTGCCCTAAACCCTGAAAAACTACCCCCAGCAAGACCCCCTACACTGCCCGAACACCACTGCACTGCCCTAAACCCTAAAACACCAGCCCCAGCACGACCCCCTACACTGCCCGAACACCACTGCACTGCCCTAAACCCTGAAACACCAGCCCCAGCACGACCCCCTACACTGCCCGAACACCACTGCACTACCCTAAACCCATAAACACCACCCCCAGCACGACCCCCTACACTGCCTGAGCACCACTGCACTGCCCTAAACCCTGAAACACCAGCCCCAGCATGACCCCCTACACTGCCCGAACACCACTGCACTGCCCTAAACCCTGAAACACCAGCCCCAGCACGACCACCTACACTGCACGAACACCACTGCACTGCCCTAAACCCTGAAACACCAGCCCCAGCATGACCCCCTACACTGCCCGAACACCACTGCACTGCCCTAAACCGTGAAACACTAGCCCCAGCACGACCCCCTACACTGCCAGAACACCATTGCACTGCCCTAAACCCTGAAACACCAGCCCCAGCACAACCCCCTACACTGCCCGAACACCACTGCACTGCCCTAAACCCTGAAACACCACCCCGTGCACGACCCCCTACACTGCCCGAACACCACTGCACTGCCTTAAACCCTGAAACATCAGCCCCAGCACGACCCCCTACATTGCCCGACCACTGCACTGCCCTAAACCCTGAAACACCACCCCCTGCATGACCCACTACACTGCCCGAACACCACTGCACTGCCCTAAACCCTGAAACACCATCCCCAGCATGACCCACTACACTGCCCGAACACCACTGCACTGCCCTAAACCCTGAAACACCATTCCCCTGCACGACCCCTACACTGCCCGAACACTACTGCACTGGCCTAAACCCTGAAACATCACCCCCAGCAAGACCCCCTACACTGCCCGAACACCACTGCGCTGCCCTAAACCCTGAAACACTACCCCCAGCAAGACCCCCTACACTGCCCGAACACCACTGCACTGCCCTAAAACCTGAAACACCAGCCCCAGGACGACCCCCTACATTGCGCGAACACCACTGCCCTAAACCCTGAAACATCACCCCCTGCATGACCCACTACACTGCCCGAACACCACTGCACTGCCCTAAACCCTGAAACACCACCCCCAGCACGACCCCCTACACTGCCCGAACACCACTGCACTGCCCTAAACCCTGAAACACCACCCCCAGCACGACCCCTACACTGCCCGAACACCACTGCACTGCCCTAAACCCTGAAACACCACCCCCAGCATGACCCCCTACACTGCCCGAACACCACTGCACTGCCCTAAACCCTGAAACACTACCCCCAGCACGACCACCTACACTGCCCGAACACCACTGCACTGCCCTAAACCCTGAAACATCACCCCCAGCAAGACCCCCTACACTGCCCGAACACCACTGCACCTAAACCCTGAAACACCACCCCCAGCAAGACCCCCTACACTGCCCGAACACCACTGCACTGCCCTAAACCCTGAAACACCACCCCCAGCACGACCCCCTACACTGCCCAAACACCACTGCACTGCCCTAAACCCTGAAACACCAGCCCCAGCACGACCCCCTACACTGCCCGAACACCACTGCACTGCCCTAAACCCTGAAACACCACCCCCAGCACGACCCCCTACACTGCCCGAACACCACTGCACTGCCCTAAACCCTGAAACACCACCCCCAGCACGACCTCCTACACTGCCCGAAAACCACTGCACTGCCCTAAACCCTGAAACACCAGCCCCAGCACGACCCCCTACACTGCCCGAACACCACTGCACTACCCTAAACCCTGAAACACCAGCCCCAGCAAGACCCCCTACACTGCCCGAACACCACTGCACTGCCCTAAACCCTGAAACACCAGCCCCAGCAAGACCCCCTACACTGCCCGAACACCACTGCACTGCCCTAAACCCTGAAACACCACCCCCAGCAAGACCCCCTACACTGCCCGAACACCACTGCGCTGCCCTAAACGCTGAAACATCAGCCCCAGCAAAACCCCCTACACTGCGCGAACACCATTGCACTGCCCTAAACACTGAAACACCACCCCCAACAAGACCCCCTACACTGCCCGAACACCACTGCACTAAACCCGGAAACACCAGCCCCAGCAAGACCACCTACACTGCCCGAACACCACTGCACTGCCCAAAACCCTGAAACACCACCCCCAGCACGACACCCTACACTGCCCGAACACCACTGCACTGCCCTAAACCCTGAAACACCACCCCCAGCACAACCCCTACACTGCCCGAGCACCACTGCACTGCCCTAAACCCAGAAACACCACCCCCCTGCACGACCCCCTATACTGCCTGAACACCACTGCACTGCCCTAAACCCTAAAACACTACCCCCAGCATGACCCGCTACACTGCCCGAACACCACTGCACTGCCCTAAACCCTGACTCACCACCCCCTGCACGACCCCCTACACTGCCCGAACACCACTACACTGCCCTAAACCCAGAAACACCACCCCCAGCACGACCCCCTACACTGCCCGAACACCACTGCACTGCCCTAAACCCTGAAACACCAGCCCCAGCACGACCCCCTACATTGCCCGAACACCACTGCACTGCCCTAAACCCTGAAACACCACCCCCTGCATGACCCACTACACTGCCCGAACACCACTGCACTGCCCTAAACCCTGAAACACCATTCCCCCTGCACGACCCCCTACTCTGCCCGAACACTACTGCACTGGCCTAAACCCTGAAACACCATCCCCAGCACGACCCCCTACACTGCACGAACACCCCTGCACTGCCCTAAACCCTGAAACACTACCCCCAGCAAGACCCCCTACACTGCCCGAACACCACTGCACTGCCCTAAACCCTGAAACATCACCCCCAGCAAGACCCCCTACACTGCCCGAACACCACTGCCCTAAACCCTGAAACACCACCCCCAGCAAGACCCCCTACACTGCCCGAACACCACTGCACTGCCCTAAACCCTGAAACACCAGCCCCAGCACGACCCCCTACATTGCCCGAACACCACTGCACTGCCCTAAACCCTGAAACACCACCCCCTGCATGACCCACTACACTGCCCGAACACCACTGCACTGCCCTAAACCCTGAAACACCACCCCCAGCACGACCCCCTACACTGCCCGAACACCATTGCACTGCCCTAAACCCTGAAACACCACCCCCTGCACGACCCCCTACACTGCCCGAACACTACTGCACTGCCCTAAACCCTGAAACACCGCCCCCAGCATGACCCCCTACACTGCACGAACACTACTGCACTGCCCTAAACCCTGAAACACTACCCCCAGCAAGACCCCCTACACTGCCCGAACACCACTGCACTGCCCTAAACCCTGAAACATCACCCCCAGCAAGACCCCTACACTGCCCGAACACCACTGCCCTAAACCCTGAAACACCACCCCCAGCAAGACCCCCTACACTGCCCGAACAACACTGCAGTGCCCTAAACCCTAAAACACCACCCCCAGCACGACCCCCTACACTGCCCGAACACCACTGCTCTGCCCAAAACCCTGAAACACCAGCCCCAGCACGACCCCCTACACTGCCCGAACACCACTGCACTGCCCTAAACCCTGAAACACCACCCCCAGCACGACCCCCTACACTGCCCGAACACCACTGCACTGCCCTAAACCCTGAAACACCACCCCCAGCACGACCTCCTACACTGCCTGAAAACCACTGCACTGCCCTAAACCCTGAAACACCAGCCCCAGCACGACCCCCTACACTGCCCGAACACCACTGCACTGCCCTAAACCCTCAAACACCAGCCCCAGCACGACCCCCTACACTGCCCGAACACCACTGCACTACCCTAAACCCTGAAACACCAGCCCCAGCAAGACCCCCTACACTGCCCGAACACCACTGCACTGCCCTAAACCCTGAAACACCAGCCCCAGCAAGACCCCCTACACTGCCCGAACACCACTGCACTGCCCTAAACCCTGAAACACCACCCCCAGCAAGACCCCCTACACTGCCCGAACACCACTGCGCTGCCCTAAACGCTGAAACATCAGCCCCAGCAAAACCCCCTACACTGCGCGAACACCATTGCACTGCCCTAAACACTGAAACACCACCCCCAGCAAGACCCCCTACACTGCCCGAACACCACTGCACTAAACCCGGAAACACCAGCCCCAGCAAGACCACCTACACTGCCCGAACACCACTGCACTGCCCAAAACCCTGAAACACCACCCCCAGCACGACACCCTACACTGCCCGAACACCACTGCACTGCCCTAAACCCTGAAACACCACCCCCAGCACGACCCCTACACTGCCCGAGCACCACTGCACTGCCCTAAACCCTGAAACACCACCCCCTGCACGACCCCCTATACTGCCCGAACACCACTGCACTGCCCTAAACCCTAAAACTCTACCCCCAGCATGACCCCCTACACTGCCCGAACACCACTGCACTGCCCTAAACCCTGACTCACCACCCCCTGCACGACCCCCTACACTGCCAGAACACCACTACACTGCCCTAAACCCAGAAACACCACCCCAGCACGACCCCCTACACTGCCCAAACACCACTGCTCTGCCCTAAACCCTGAAACACCACCCCCAGCACGACCCCCTACACTGCCCGAACACCACTGCACTGCCCTAAACCCTGAAACACCACCCCCAGCAAGACCCCCTACACTGCCCGAATACCACTGCACTGCCCTAAAGCCTGAAACACCACCTCCAACACAACCCCCTACACTGCCTGAACACCATTGCTCTGCCCTAAACCCTGAAACACTGCCCCCAGCAAGACCCCCTACACTGCCCGAACACCACTGCACTGCCCTAAACCCTGAAACATCACCCCCAGCAAGACCCCCTACACTGCCCGAACACCACTGCCCTAAACCCTGAAACACCACCCCCAGCACGACCCCCTACACTGCTCGAACACCACTGCACTGCCCTAAACCCTGAAACACCACCCCCAGCACGAACCCCTACACTGCCCGAACACCACTGCTCTGCCCAAAACACTGAAACACCAGCCCCAGCATGACCCCCTACACTGCCCGAACACCACTGCACTGCCCTAAACCCTGAAACACCAGCCCCAGCACGAACCCCTACACTGCCCGAACACCACTGCACTACCCTAAACCCAGAAACACCACCCCCAGCACGACCCCCTACACTGCCCGAGCACCATTGCCTGCACTGCCCTAAACCCTGAAACACCAGCCCCAGCACGACCCCCTACACTGCCTGAACACTACTGCACTGCCCTAAACCATGAAACACCATCCCCAGCACGACCCCCTACACTGCACGAACACCACTGCACTGCCCTAAACCCTGAAAAACTACCCCCAGCAAGACCCCCTACACTGCCCGAACACCACTGCACTGCCCTAAACCCTAAAACACCAGCCCCAGCACGACCCCCTACACTGCCCGAACACCACTGCACTGCCCTAAACCCTGAAACACCAGCCCCAGCACGACCCCCTACACTGCCCGAACACCACTGCACTACCCTAAACCCATAAACACCACCCCCAGCACGACCCCCTACACTGCCTGAGCACCACTGCACTGCCCTAAACCCTGAAACACCAGCCCCAGCATGACCCCCTACACTGCCCGAACACCACTGCACTGCCCTAAACCCTGAAACACCAGCCCCAGCACGACCACCTACACTGCACGAACACCACTGCACTGCCCTAAACCCTGAAACACAAGCCCCAGCATGACCCCCTACACTGCCCGAACACCACTGCACTGCCCTAAACCGTGAAACACTAGCCCCAGCACGACCCCCTACACTGCCAGAACACCATTGCACTGCCCTAAACCCTGAAACACCAGCCCCAGCACAACCCCCTACACTGCCAGAACACCCCTGCACTGCCCTAAACCCTGAAACACCACCCCGTGCACGACCCCCTACACTGCCCGAACACCACTGCACTGCCTTAAACCCTGAAACATCAGCCCCAGCACGACCCCCTACATTGCCCGACCACTGCACTGCCCTAAACCCTGAAACACCACCCCCTGCATGACCCACTACACTGCCCGAACACCACTGCACTGCCCTAAACCCTGTAACACCATTCCCCTGCATGACCCACTACACTGCCCGAACACCACTGCACTGCCCTAAACCCTGAAACACCATTCCCCCTGCACGACCCCCTACTCTGCCCGAACACTACTGCACTGGCCTAAACCCTGAAACATCACCCCCAGCAAGACCCCCTACACTGCCCGAACACCACTGCCCTAAACCCTGAAACACCACCCCCAGCAAGACCCCCTACACTGCCCGAACACCACTGCACTGCCCTAAACCCTGAAACACCAGCCCCAGCACGACCCCCTACATTGCGCGAACACCACTGCACTGCCCTAAACCCTGAAACACCACCCCCTGCATGACCCACTACACTGCCCGAACACCACTGCACTGCCCTAAACCCTGAAACACCACCCCCAGCACGACCCCCTACACTGCCCGAACACCATTGCACTGCCCTAAACCCTAAACACCACCCCCGCAGACCCCCTACACTGCCCGAACACTACTGCACTGCCCTAAACCCTGAAACACCGCCCCCAGCATGACCCCCTACACTGCACGAACACTACTGCACTGCCCTAAACCCTGAAACACTACCCCCAGCAAGACCCCCTACACTGCCCGAACACCACTGCACTGCCCTAAACCCTGAAACATCACCCCCAGCAAGACCCCCTACACTGCCCGAACACCACTGCCCTAAACCCTGAAACACCACCCCCAGCAAGACCCCCTACACTGCCCGAACAACACTGCAGTGCCCTAAACCCTAAAACACCACCCCCAGCACGACCCCCTACACTGCCCGAACACCACTGCTCTGCCCAAAACCCTGAAACACCAGCCCCAGCACGACCCCCTACACTGCCCGAACACCACTGCACTGCCCTAAACCCTGAAACACCACCCCCAGCACGACCCCCTACACTGCCCGAACACCACTGCACTGCCCTAAACCCTGAAACACCACCCCCAGCACGACCTCCTACACTGCCTGAAAACCACTGCACTGCCCTAAACCCTGAAACACCAGCCCCAGCACGACCCCCTACACTGCCCGAACACCACTGCACTGCCCTAATCCCTCAAACACCAGCCCCAGCACGACCCCCTACACTGCCCGAACACCACTGCACTACCTTAAACCCTGAAACACCAGCCCCAGCAAGACCCCCTACACTGCCCGAACACCACTGCACTGCCCTAAACCCTGAAACACCAGCCCCAGCAAGACCCCCTACACTGCCCGAACACCACTGCACTGCCCTAAACCCTGAAACACCACCCCAAGCAAGACCCCCTACACTGCCCGAACACCACTGCGCTGCCCTAAATGCTGAAACATCAGCCCCAGCAAAACCCACTACACTGCGCGAACACCATTGCACTGCCCTAAACACTGAAACACCACCCCCAACAAGACCCCCTACACTGCCCGAACACCACTGCACTAAACCCGGAAACACCAGCCCCAGCAAGACCACCTACACTGCCCGAACACCACTGCACTGCCCAAAACCCTGAAACACCACCCCCAGCACGACACCCTACACTGCCCGAACACCACTGCACTGCCCTAAACCCTGAAACACCACCCCCAGCACAACCCCTACACTGCCCAAGCACCACTGCACTGCCCTAAACCCTGAAACACCACCCCCTGCACGACCCCCTATACTGCCCGAACACCACTGCACTGCCCTAAACCCTAAAACTCTACCCCCAGCATGACCCCCTACACTGCCCGAACACCACTGCACTGCCCTAAACCCTGACTCACCACCCCCTGCACGACCCCCTACACTGCCCGAACACCACTACACTGCCCTAAACCCAGAAACACCACCCCCAGCACGACCCCCTACACTGCCCAAACACCACTGCACTGCCCTAAACCCTGAAACACCACCCCCACCACGACCCCCTACACTGCCTGAACACCACTGCACTGCCCTAAACCCTGAAACACCAGCCCCTGCACGACCCCCTACACTGCCCGAACACCATTGCACTGCCCTAAACCCTGAAACACCACCCCCAGCACGACCCCCTACACTGCCTGAACACCACTGCCCTAAACCCTGAAACACCACCCCCAGCAAGACCCCCTACACTGCCCGAATACCACTGCACTGCCCTAAAGCCTGAAACACCACCTCCAACACAACACCCTACACTGCCTGAACACCATTGCTCTGCCCTAAACCCTGAAACACTGCCCCCAGCAAGACCCCCTACACTGCCCGAACACCACTGCACTGCCCTAAACCCTGAAACATCACCCCCAGCAAGACCCCCTACACTGCCCGAATACCACTGCACTGCCCTAAAGCCTGAAACACCACCTCCAACACGACCCCCTACACTGCCCGAACACCACTGCTCTGCCCAAAACACTGAAACACCAGCCCCAGCATGACCCCCTACACTGCCCGAACACCACTGCACTGCCCTAAACACTGAAACACCAGCCCCAGCACGAACCCCTACACTGCCCGAACACAACTGCACTACCCTAAACCCAGAAACACCACCCCCAGCACGACCCCCTACACTGCCCGAGCACCACTGCCTGCACTGCCCTAAACCCTGAAACACCAGCCCCAGCACAACCCCCTACACTGCCTGAACACTACTGCACTGCCCTAAACCATAAAACACCATCCCCAGCACGACCCCTACACTGCACGAACACCACTGCACTGCCCTAAACCCTGAAAAACTACCCCCAGCAAGACCCCCTACACTGCCCGAACACCACTGCACTGCCCTAAACCCTGAAACATCACCCCCAGCAAGACCCCCTACACTGCCCGAACACCACTGCCCTAAACCCTGAAACACCACCCCCAGCAAGACCCCCTACACTGCCCGAACACCACTGCACTGCCCTAAACCCTGAAACACCAGCCCCAGCACGACCCCCTACACTGCCCGAACACCACTGCACTGCCCTAAACCCTGAAACACCACCCCGTGCATGACCCCCTACACTGCCCAAACACCACTGCACTGCCCTAAACCCTGAAACACCAGCCCCAGCACGACCCCCTACACTGCCCGAACACCACTGCACTGCCCTAAACCCTGAAACACAACCCCCAGCACGACCCCCTACACTACCCGAACACCACTGCACTACCCTAAACCCTAAAATACTCCCCCAGCACGACCCCCTACACTACCCGAACACAACTGCACTGCCCTAAACCCTCAAACACTCCCCCAGCACGACCCCCTACACTACCCGAACACCACTGCACTGCCCTAAACCCTAAAACACTCCCCCCAGCACGACCCCCTACACTGCCCGAACACCACTGCACTGCCCTAAACCCTAAAACACTCCCACCAGCACGACCCCCTACACTACCCAAACACCACTGCACTGCCCTAAACCCTAAAACACTCCCCCCAGCATGACCCCCTGCACTGCCCTAAACCCTGAAACACCACCCCCAGCAAGACCCCCTACACTGCCCGAACACCACTGCACTGCCCTAAACCCTGAAACACCACCCCCAGCACGACCCCCTACACTGCCCGAACACCACTGCACTACCCTAAACCCTAAAACACGACCTCCTACACTACACAAAGACCACTGCACTACCCTAAACCCTAAAACACTACCCCCAGCACGACCCCCTACACTACACAAACACCACTGCACTACCCTAAACCCTAAAACACTACCCCCTACACACACAACACCACTGCACTACCCTAAACCCTAAAACAATACCCCCAGCACGAACCCCTACACTACCCAAACACCACTGCACTACCCTAAACCCTAAAACACTACCCCCAGCAGTACCCCCTACACTACCCAAACACCATTGCACTACCCTAAACCCTGAAACACCACCCCCAGCACGACCCCCTACACTACCCAAACACCACTGCACTACCCTAAAACACTACCCCCAGCACAACCCCTACACTACCCAAACACCACTGTAATACCCTAAACCCTAAAACACTCCCCCAGCACGACTCCCTACACTATCCAAACACCACTGCACTACCCTAAACCTACCCCCAGCATGACCCCCTGCACTACCCAAACACCACTGCACTACCCTAAACCCTAAAACACTACCCCCAGCACGACCCCTTCACTACCTAAACACAACTACACAATTTGTTACAGGCGTTGCAACGCAGGCCTGTGGTGCTTACTGGAAGTACTTGGTGGGCTAGTTGGGCCCCAGGGACCCTCAGGATTCAAGGTGACCTAATCCCCCAACTTAAAACGCGCCACGGGGCGCGTTTGCACAGTGGTGAAGGGAGGGGGGCGGGGCCTCAGGTGACATGTGCGCAAACACGCCCCCTTGAATCCTGAGGGACCCTGGGGGCCAACTAGCCCACCAGGTACCTTCAGTAAGCACAACAGAGTTGCGTTGCAGAGAGGTGAAAAAAGGTGCGTGGCCTCAGAACGCCTCTCTGCAATTCAGCTCTGTGGTCCTAACTGTAGGTACCTGGGGGGCTAGTTGGGCCCCAGGGACCCTCAGGATTCAAGGGGACTTAATCCCGCAACTTAAACCGCGCCACGGGGCGCGTTTGCACACGCGTTTTAAGAGGTAGTTTTAATCCCCCTGCCCTATTATGTACTAGGGACTTACAGAGGAGGTCATGCTAATCACAGGGGTACCCCAACGCATAGTGTTCCCTAGTGTATGTAGGTGTTTTCACTGTATTCTAAGTGTCTTTTAGCATAGCACTGACTCTGGTTAGTCAGAGTCAGTTACCACCAGTACCCGTCTGAAAAAGTTGTGGGCACAGGATGATTTTGCAACATGGCCTCTTTCTGCTCCTCTGTTGGTTCTTTCTGCACATCTTTTGCTTCTTCCTGCACTTTTCTTCGTCTTTGTGGACTTCTGTTGCTTCTTTCTGCATTTCTTTTGCTTCTTTCTGCGCGTTTTTTCTTCTTTCTTCACATGTCCTACCTCTGTAGGCATAGTTAGAAACTAGCATTTAAAAATCCTTTGAAATTCACTTAAAAAATCATAGGTTTCAGGCACGTTATAGTTAGAAATTAGCATTTAAAAAACCTTTGAAATTCACTGAAAAAACCATAGGTTTCAGACACGTTATAGTTAGAAATTAGCATTTAAAAAACCTTTGAAATTCACTGAAAAAACCATAGGTTTTAGGGACAGTTATAGTTAGTTGGACATTTCACTCGTACAAAACCATAGAAATTCCCCCGTTATAGTTAGTTCAGCTAACTATAACTCGCGCGCCCACAATGCACTTCTGATGACGTCACATATTACATCACTCATGACATGGTCAGTGACATCACTGATGACATCACTGATGACATCATCCATGTGATAATTTCATGCATCTTCTCACACCCTAATATAGCTTTTGATACACCCACTCTAAATTACAGACTGCCATTCTCAAAACCATACACACTCCAATACCAATAACTACATACCCACTCACTGATTCTTAGGTCTACACACACACATCTACTCACTCACCCGTACAGTCACTCATACTTACAGTCACTCAGTACAGGACTATCATATGCACTCATACACCTATATAAACACTCACACACCGCCACTCATCCATAGAGGTACTCACACACCTAGTCAGTCATGCAAAAAATTAATCACACACCCATTTACTCACCTATACAGTTATACACACACCAGCTCACTTACTCATAAAAATACTAGCACATTCTTACGCTCTTATACAATAACTGATACAAGCACACACGCATCCATACAGCCACTCTCACAATCACACACTCTCACTTATAGCCATTTAAATACTCTAACACACATATATACTGCCTTTTACATATGTAGTTACTCGCACATGTACCACTGAGATATACATTCACTCACTAACACACCCATACACACACTCACCCACTCAAGCAGTCCATCACAGATGCACTCTTGAAATCATGCACCCAGTGAATCACCCACTCACACATCTATGTACAGAGTCACACACACCCCACCCACACAAACACTCAGGCAGCCATACAGATACTCAGAGAACCAATCAATAACCCATATAGACACTCATGTAGCTATTCGTAAATCCATGCATCCACTTACACACCAACAAACAGACGGATACAGACATTCACACAGTTTAGTCACTAACCCATGCATTCAGTAAGATACGTTTAATCACTCACTTGTAGAGTCAGTCACGCACGTACTAAATCATCCATTCAGACACTTAAACACCCACTCATTCTTCAATACGCCTTTCCCTATATATATTAAACATATTTAAACTTTACAGAAACACACAGTCACTGGATGATGTCATCAGTGATTTCATTTGAGATGTCATCAGTGATGTCACTGACCATGTCATGAGTGATGTAATATGTGACGTCATCAGCAGTGCATTGCGGGGCGCGAGTTATAGTTAGCTGAACTAACTATAACGGGGGAATTTCTATGGTTTTGTACGAGTGAAATGTCCAACTAACTATAACTGTCCCTAAAACCTATGGTTTTTTCAGTGAATTTCAAAGGTTTTTAAATGCTAATTTCTAACTATAACGTGTCTGAAACCTATGGTTTTTTCAGTGAATATATATATTAGACACACACACATTAAGTCGTCTTGGAGCTCTGAAAAAATGCACAGATCGTGTCCTCTGAGGCTGGGAAGAGAGAAGAGAGGCGTCCAAGACTGGCACTGGTGATGTAGGGACAGACACAGTCAAGGGGCGCTCTACAGTCTCAATCGAACCAGTCTCATCTCTGACATCAGGTACTGGTGAATGATGAGGCAGATGCTTGAAGTGTGAAGAAGCTTGCGTAATACACTTTCCAGGACGATGAGCAGGCACCATGTGTCCATTATTAGTCCCAACTTTGTAAGGGTGAGCATCAAAAGGAACATCAGATTTGCGTTTTCTCTGCTGTCGCACCAATACTGGATCACCTTCAGTGAAAGTAATGTTTTTGGCACATCAACGCTTGGCGGCATATACTTTCATCTTTTGCTTACGGCACGTCTGGTTCACGAAGTTCACCATCTGTTGTAGATTTTCTGTTGGTCCATTGTGGTACCTTGGTCGTCATGGCTGTCCTGAACATCAAGGTGGCAGGACTTTCACCCTTCGTTGAATGAGGAACATGGAGAGCGGACTTCAGATCAAGCTTCTCCAATGTAGCACGCTGGAAGGTCTTTTTAAGTGTGCTCTTAAAGATTTTGACAACACCATTTGCTTGTGGCCAAAGAGGTGTGCTTTTCTGATGCTTCACATTGGGATGATTAAGAAAGTCACTGAATTCTCGACTGTTGAATGGTGGGCCATTGTCATACTTTGATTTGAAGGAACACCCCATGTTGCAAAAATGCCATCAAACCTCTCGTTGACTCTTTCCTGAGTGATCGAAGAGAGATCTTCTACCAATGGAAAATGGGAGTATTCATCAATGACCACCATCAGGTGATGTCCTTTGTCAAGAGGACCAAAGAAATCAATAGGGATTCTCTCCTATATATATTAGGCAAATCAGACATATTCAAGGCATGTTGAGTGGTTTTGGGAGATAAGCAATTGTAAAAATGATAGGCCTTCAACTCTCTCGTCAAGATAGAAAACCAAACTCAATCTTGGAGAGCTCGTCTTGTGTTAACAATTCCTAAATGTCCTTCATGGGTCACTTCAATTATTTGTTGCCACAGACTCTCCGGTATGACAATTCTTGAACCTTGTTAGACAATACCTTCTTGAGTAATGGACAGTTCATCGGTCACATTTTTGAACTTTTGAGGTTAGAGGTTGAATGTGATGTTTCCAAGATTGATGTGCAATAATGTCTTTTAGCATCAA